>CM052812.1:47480259-47516198 GCA_028533885.1 Nasua narica
CACACACACACACAAATAAATAAATAAATAAAAATCCTAAAAAAAAAAAGGAATTCGGAATTCTTTACCCAGATTATTTCTAAGGGCCTTTTAAACATCTCCCTCCACCTTAAAGAAACCAAAACCAAAAATTATTAAAAAATCATTTGTGTGTAGTGTAAGTGACAGAAGCAATACAGAACTCCAGTCTCATACTAAGAAGAAAAGCCTTGGGGGCGGGGGGGGGGAGGGTGGGGAAGAGGGTTGATAAATGCACACTTCCATGTTTGTGCTGAAAAGGGAATGTTTAGGATATATGCGGAGTTTATGGCTGTCCGCTTTATGCAACTTGGATGATCAATGGATCCACCACTGGTCGCTGGCAAGTCAGAGGAGAGGGTGCCGGCTGTCCACGGTGAGGGCCACACTCCCCCCGCCCTGGGACACGGCAGTCACACACCCCCCCAAGAAAAACCACCTGCTGGGAACTTGTGGGGGACTCGTCCCAGAAGAAAGGAATGGGAGGAGGTCAGAAGGTACAAAGTCTGTGGTGACAATTCATGACTCAAAAAGGAGGGTCCTGCCCCCTCCTGGTGGCAGGGGCAGGCATGAGGCAGGTTCCCCCCCATTGTGTGTCAACCCCCCCAACCCCCCACCCTTTCTCCTCCAGCACCCAGAGCCGGAGCTGCAGGGGGTCCGGTCCAAGTCCCAATCAGGCCTTCAGAGCCAGGTCATGAATGTGTACTTTGTTCTCTGAGCCTTTGGAAGAAAACAAACAGCACTAATCATCTATTCTTGCTGTAGCCTCCTTATCGCTCGCTTTTGGGTCTGGGTGAAGAAGGCAAAAGAAAAGACCGCCTTGATTTTCTTCCAGGCTGCAGGAAGGCAAGGCGACAGCCATAGTCTTCTCCCTTTATTTAATACCTTACTTTCTTTGAAGTAAAAGGGAAAAGTGAGGTATTAGGTCATAGTCATTAAGAGCTCAGGCTTCGGAGGCAAAATGATCCGGGTTCTAATCCCCCCTTAATCACTTAATAACGCAAGTGCCTTAACTTCAGTGCCCCATTTGTTTCTCTTCTGTAAAATACCACTGACCACAGCGTTGTTTTAAGGATTAAATGAGATATTGTATGGCAAAGAGCTTATCTTGGTGCCCAGCACAGAGTAAGGCAATCAACTGTAGCTATAATTATAATTATAAACTCATTGTAAGAAAATCCATAAAAAAGATAAGCACAAAGAGTAAAATTAAAGTTACCTGATATCCCACCACTTGATGTGATGAGAGTTAATCTTCCCAATTACTTTCCTCTTCCTGTGTTCTATATACACAGAAGTTGATGCGATTTTCATAAGCGTCACTTCCCTGCCTTTTTCATTTAATATTATATTGTGAGCACATTCCAGTGACCTTAAGTGTTCTTCAAAAATGTGGCTTGATACCCTACGTCTCTACCAGAATGGCTTTCTCCATTTTTTTGTTATTGTATTTAAATGATGTGCAAAGAATATCCTGGATATATACATTTTTAGCTGTGTCTCTGATTACTGCCTTAAAATAAAATGGACTTTCTGGTTCAGAGGGCATGAACTCTAGGACTCCTGACAGCTCCCAAGAGCCAAACCGAAGCAAAAGAGTGAGACCAGGGACCCCAGTGAATGGGTGTCCATCCCCCACCTCATTCATACCATATTCCTTTTTTTTTTTTTTCATTTTTGCCAACCTGAAATGCAAAACTCGATCAAGACCCACTTTCAAATGCAAAATCCCTGGGTTTAGAGAAACCATGTACATCAGAAACATCTCCACCTCCCAGCTTCTGTGCTATGGCCCTGAACACCCAAGACTCAGCTTCTCAGGTGGCTGCTGGGTCTCCGAGACAGTCCCCTGGCTTTCCATTCTCCCCCAGTGCACACAAACAGGAGCACGGACAGGGGTCACGCCTGGGCTATGAGATTACAGGAGGCAATTTCACTTCCTCTGTACTTCGTGGGGTCTTTGCCATAATAATGCATTATCAGGGAAAGACAACAAAGAGAGTTGCCTTTAGAGTGTGGGGTGCAGACACCCTCCAGCCGTGTCCTCGCTGTCACCTTGTGATGACATGGGACCGCTTCCCTGGCTGTGGTCGCTCCGGGCTCCCATCAGCTGGAGGGAGGCCAGGGGGGAGGGGGTGCGTGCCAGCCTCTCCCCGCACCCTGCCCTCGCTGCTGGGCTCAGCCGTGTCCCCTCAGCGCCACCCCGCCACCCTGAGCCTGCACCTGCAGATACTCACAGCCGCTCCAGCTCCTTCATGTCGTCGAAAGCCCCCCGCTCCACCACTCCGATCTGGTTCTCCATCAGCTGCCTGGGGAAGCAAGGACACAAGGACAGCTAGAGGATTCTGGACAAGGACTCTCATGCAACAGCCGGCGCCGGGGAGTGAAACGGGAGCAGGGCCCAAGACACACGCAGACCCAGGTCCCGGCCTGAGTGGACAAAACTGCCCTCAGCCTTGCAAATTCCCGACAGGTATCCTCAGCACCCCAGGCCTGACAGCAAGATGCACTTCCAGCCCCTGAGCCTATGCGGAGCTCTCTGCAGCCGCCAGGGCCACGGGGCACCAGGGCACCTGAGCGCCGGGCCGCGGCTCCAAAGACACCCTTGTTCCGGGAAACCAGGAACCCAAGCGGCAGGAGCGACTCGGGGCTGCTGGCGCACGTGCCCTACTTCGGCCCAGAGGGCACGCGTCCAAGGGGCAGAGCAGGGGGATGAGCCCATCGCAGGAGGAGGGGAGCCTGTGCCAAGTGGGCAAGGCCCACACATGCAGCAAACACACTCTGCAGTTGGCAGACGACAACCCCTCTGCCGGCACCCCTACACTGCCTGGCCCGATCTGCTGCCAACTCAGCCTCCTGGCTCCACGGGACCCTACCTCCCCACCACCAATGCTCCCTACAGCCCAGAACATCTGCCTGGCAGGCAAGGTGCTTGTCGCGTGGTACCTTCTGAGATGGTCGAGTATATTTTTCTCGCTGCGATTTCCCCCGTCCACTCATAAGCAGGTGGCTTGAGGTCCCAGGTGGACCTCAGACCCTCCTAGGGCAGGAGGCAGAAGCTGCTACCACACACTTCTCTTCCTCCACTCTGTTTCCAGAAGCCCGAGCTATTGAGGAGCTCAGCCTGGAGGACAAGGAGGGTGAGGGGTGCCAGGAGGGAAGGAGGGTTTCCCCAGACTCAGAAGACATTCCTGAAGCTTGGAAAGGAGTCAAAGGTCAGTGGGTTCTGGAGCAGCAGAGACCCCTGCCCAGCAACTAAGAGCTATGACCCCCGAGAACATGAAGACCACAAAGTCCCCAGCCCCACCAAAGGCCCTCTGAGCTACAAAGTAGTTCTGAAAGAACTGAGGCCCCAGGACCCTTGCACTACCCTGAGAGTAGGGGGTGAGGACCCTGTGATTGTCTGATGTGTCAGACCACATGCAAGTGTCTGAGAGCCCAGAGCAGGGACAGATGAACGGATCCACTCCTTCGCCTCTTCACTCCTCACCCCTGCCCAGCTCGACACGGGAAATGCTACAGATGGCTCCTTGCTGGCTAGCGGCCAACCCCAGTAGAGCCACACCTGCCTTCTCCAACATCTGCCACTGTCAGGCACCCAAGGAGAGCCACCTCAGTCCTCAACTGTCCCCACTCACCTCCCTCTCAAGTCAGGGGGAAACTGTAGCCTCACAGGGGAGTTTGTCTGAGGCACAGAGTCAAAGAACTATGGAGACGGTCATGGACTGAAATGCAGCCCCCAAAATTTCATACACCCAGGCCCTAACCCTCAATGTGGAGATGGAGATAGAGACTGTAGGGAGGTAATCAAGGTTTAATGAGGTCTAAACGGTAAGTCCCTAATCAGATAGGACTGGTGTCCTTATAAGAAGAGGAAGAGACACCAGAGACCTCTCTCTGTGCACACACAGAGGAAAGGCCACGTGAAGACACAGCAAGAAGGTGGCCAAGAAGAGAGGCCTCATGACGAACAACCTGGACGGCACCTTGATCACAGACTTCCAGCCGCAAGAACTATGAGAAAATACATTTCGGTGTTTAAGCCCTCGGTCTGCGGTCTTTTGCGTTGGCGGCCCCAGCAGACCAAGACCGAGGCCTAAAGCTTCCTCACGGCCACCCAGGCTTCCCTCATTCCAGGACGGACGCCCCGTCTGCCAGCCCAGGTCCTGCCAGCTGGCGACCACAGGTGCCAACACCACGCCCAGTTCCTCAGCCCTGTGCAAGGCGGTGGCTGTTCGGGCTCAGGCCTCACCATCACTTCCCCCCAACCGCCTCGGGGCATCTGAAGACTGACGCCACTGGGAAGGGCCCTACAAGAGCCAGAGCCATTGCCTGGGGTGGGGCAGAAGCTCGGGGGCGGCAGCCATACTCACAGCACCCGCAGCTGCTTGAGCCCCGCAAAGTCGTTCTTGTGGATCCGAGTGATGTTGTTCCCGTTGAGTTCCCTGGCGAAGAAAAGAAGAACAAAATGGTGAGACGCTCGGGGCGGGCCCCCGGGCCAGGGCTCAGCTCCATACTCCCTCCCCACCGAACTCCAGCCTGTCCTCTCACCTTCCCAGCCAAGCCCTGGGATCCCCGAGTCTATGTCAAGGCCAAACAAGCCGGGCCCATCTTTGTAACAGATGTCCAGCCAGGGAAGTGCAGAGGGCCCAGGCTCGCTGCTGGCTGAGCTGTGCGAGCCAAAGTCAGGGCTTTTGCCCAGAAAGAGCTCAGGCTGATCGGAGAGACAAGACATTCCTGCAGGGAAGAATTTGGAAAGTAGCCAACTGGAGGGTATTCAGGGGGATCCCCCACCTACAAAGTGGGGATAATAACTGTGACTATCTCCTTGGGTCAGCATGGGGCCTAAACAAGTAAAGAGGGTGGCCTGTGCTGGGAACGGGCCGCCTTGGAGACACCAGCGCTCCTACGGGCTGTCCGGAGTCTGAGCAGGAGAGTGCAGGGTGGGCCGTGCATTTTAAGGAGACTGAGGACACAGGACTCAAGCAGAGGCCTCAAAGACAAGGCAGATGTGCCCAGCGAGAGGGATGGAGCGGACCTTCCAGAAGAAAACACCCAGTAATATCTGGGGGCCGAGGGAGGAGACAGGCTGGGAGTCAGCAGCTGAGGGAAGTGGGGTTGGGGGAATATGAGTCCAGATCACAGGGGCCCGAGGAAGCAAGCAGAGGAAGACGGGGAGCCAAGGAGGCTGCAGGCAGGAGGGCGCCACGAGCTCAGTCCTACATCGAGGGGAAGGACGGCAGGGCCGAGGAGGGGATGAGGCCCACCGTCTGGATCCGAGGGCCAGGCCTGAGCTTTGTGGGCTCCTCTGCCCACACCACCCCGGCCTCTAGCCCTTCCTCCCTTCCAAGGCTACATGGGGTCCTCCTCAGCCTTCCCCAACCTTGGACATGGAGCCCACCTTAGAGGCCATCTGGCCCCTGCTGAGCCTCCCAGGGACGCTCACTCGCCTCGGCCAGGCAGCTTCTCTTCACTGGGAGCTGGTGCAGCCTCAGAAAAGCAGGCCCTCCCAGACGCCAGCTACGACACTCCCCAGAAAGTTCTTCCACTGAGCCACACACAGTAGAATCTCCCTCGGGCCTAGCCCCACACCTAGCTGTCACCTCCGCATCTGATCTGTCTCCCTGTGGCAGCTCTGTGTTCACATCCACGCCACCTCCTCTTCTTTCCCACCACGTCACAGTCATTCGTGGGCTCGGCAACACCCTAACGACCCCCATCCCAGCACGCATGCGCACACACACCCTATTCCCCCGCCGCCCGGCTTCCTCACTTACCAGCCCCGGGCAGCCCAAATCCCAGCTACTTTGAAAAACAGCAAGTCCCTCTCCTGTAAGCATTTAGGGAGTACGTTTGACCTAGACGGTGTTCTAGAAGAGTTGCATCCACTACGAACCCCATATTTTAGTTTCCACATACTGCAGACCCCGGGCGCTGTGGCCACCCTCATGAGGGGCTGGAAAGTCATGACAGCACCTATCTTACAGACGAGGACATTGTGCCTCAGAGAGGTCATTTGTCTTCCAGAGGTCACCAGCTGGGACACGACACAGCAGAGATCTCGACACGGCCGTCTGATCCGAGGTCCCAAGCTCCTTCCAGCAGCCCGGGGCCTGATGTGCGGGAAACACATTCAACCCATCACTCTCTCTGCCCTTCCCCTGAGCCTGTCTCCTGATCCTGAGAAGCAGCTGGAAAAACTCATTCCCTGTGCATCTCTCTTCCAACAGGATCTCTCAGAGGGGCTTGAGGCCTCTCCAAGGTAACGGGGCCCCTGATGAGAGCCCCAGACTGAGCCACTGTCCCCCCAGATGCTGTGAGGAGGCCCTCTCCATGTGAGACAGGATCTTTTCTTTCTTTTTTTTTTTTTCTGTTTTGTTTTAGAGATTTTATTTCTTTATTTGAGAGAAAGAGATCGAGATGGAAGAACAAGTGAGAGGAGGGGCAGAGGGAGAAGCAGACTCCCCACTGAGCAGGGAGCCCAACATGGGATCAGGACCTCCCATCAGGCTCTGTGCTGGGCGTGGAGCCTGCTTGGGGTTCTCTCTCTCCTCTCCCTCTGCCCCTCTCCCACCCATGCATGCTCTCTCTCTAATGAAATACATAAATAAAAATAAAAAGAGTAATACATGCACGTTGTTGAATTTTTTTCAATTTTCTGAATAATAAAGAACAAAATTCAAATCACACATAAATTCATCGCCCAGAATTAAGCCCCGTTAACATTCTGGAATGTTTCTTCCAAGCCTGTTTTCTTCGCACACAATTTTTATATAGTTGAAATAATTTAATAAATATTGATTGAAGATTTACTGTTTGCAAAACATTTTGCAAGGTTCTGAAGATAGGGGGATGAGTGAGACATACATGGTATGCACTCCTTCCACAAGCTTAGACCCTGCTCGTTCCCCACCGATGATTTTCCAATGGTTATCAATCATCCCTGCATTCGAATATATCAAGTTACTAGGGCATTCCCTGAACGCCGGCTACGAGACACCTGGGCTGTTTTGATATCATTCAATTATAAACAACACTCCACAAAGCTTGGTGGGCATTTGGGAGGAACACATTCCTTGATACGGTATTACGCAGCCAAGAGTTATGAAAAAGCTGATGAATTTTACAATAATGGGCTCATTCCTTCCTGTGGCAACCACGGCTTATAAGACAATTGACTCGAATAACTGTTCATTTCACAGGCAGCAAAACTGAGGCAAAGGAAAATGTTAAGACTTGTGTGAACAAGGCGAGGCCCAACAGCAAAGTCAGAAATCCCTGAGGATGTCATTCCCACGTGGTGGGGGAGGGCTCCCACGGACTTCTGGTGACATCATAGTCACCTGCCTCTCTTCTTACCCTTTGGCACCGGCCCCACTGCTCAGACTCCAGACCCGTCCCTTAGCCCACTGTCCTCGTCCTCATTTCCTGCTCCCCACTCCACCCTCATGCAAGAAAAGACCTGGGACAGGCAGGCGAACAATGGGGCAAATACAGCCTCTCTCTCAGGGGGCCCTGCTGCTTCCGGACAAGAATGTCCACGGGCAGCCAAGCCCACCCAGCCCCTCGCTCTCCCCATCAGCCTCGCTCCCTAACCCGGGAGCTCAGTGCCGTCTCTCAGGGGAGTGCCCTCTGGAGGCAGCCTGGGATGCAGAGGCAGCCACTTGGGCCCAGACAATGACCTCCACCGGGCAGCCCACCAGGATGGCGTTTCCAACTCCGGCCAACCACTTCCCCTCAAACCCTCAGCAGAGGCCACTGGAATGAGGCAAGGAGGTCATTTTTCTCCAGTGCCTGATTCCTCCAACAGGTGGTCCTTGAGTGTTGCCATGGAGACACTCTCCCCAGCAAGGCTCCGGGGGGAAAAAGAAGCTGGGAGAAGGTGCTGTACCTTAAGACCTTTGCAGCCAGAGCAGCCAAGTGGGGTGGGCCTCCAGCGGGGTTTCAGCCGTGGTTTCCAGAAAGAACCCTGATCTAGAGCTCCCCAGGCTCCCTGCGGTTCTGGCTGCCAGAGCCCACCTCCCCCACTCCTCCCAACGGGGCACCCACCGTGTGCAGGCTCCCAGCCCGACTCCAGGCACGCTTCATGTCACTCCGCCCTCACCCTCGCAGTGAGTCGAGTTGTGTTCTCTCTACCTTGCTGAGGAGGAAACTAAGGCACGGAACTGATGAAGTGATAGCCCAGGGCCACACAGCTAACTAGGGGTAGGGCTAGGATCAAACCCAGGCCAGTATGATTCCATATTCTTTCCCCCCACCCCCACCATCGTGATGCCTCCTGCCGACGACTCTGTTGAACCCACCCCTCACCCCAAGTGCTCATGAGAAACAACTTGCAGGCTTTGGGTAGGGAACCCTGGGGCCCAGTTCTAAGGCCTTGTGCTCTGCTTAAGCGACAATACCAAGGGCTCCCCAGCCAGCTGAGCCATGTGTGTTCTTAGTGGGTAAGAGCTTGGCCTTTGGAACCAAATCGTCCTGCTCCACCATCACTAGCTGTGCAACCCTTGAGCATGTAGCTCAAATGCTCTGTGCCTCGGTTTCCCCATTTGTACAATGAGATAATGACAGTACCCACCTCTTAGAGGTGTGGTGAGGTGTAAATGACTTAATATTACTATCTTTCTTTAAGATTGATTGATTGATTGATTGATTGATTTTAGAGAGGGGCGGGCAGAGGGAGAGGGAGAGAGAACCTCGAGCAGCCTCTCCGCTGAGCGCGGAGCCCGACACAGGGCTTGATCTCAAGGCCCCGAGATCATGACCGGAACTGAAACCAAGAGTCAGATGCTCAACCGACTGAGACACCAGGCGTCCCACTGACTTAATATGTCTAAACTCTGAGAGCAATGGCTGACACACACAAGCCCACACAGGTGCTCTCTGTATCAGTGTTTCCGACTGGGATTAGTTTACTACTCCTACTGTAGTTGCAGTTTCCCTCAAGGTCACGGCTCCACCAGGAGGACGGTGCCCCAGGCTGAGCCCAGAGGGGCCCGCAGCAGCTGGTGGCCTGCAGGTCCTGGGATGGGAAAGCCCAGGGAAGATGGCCTGAGACAGATCTCTGTCTTCCAAAAGTGAGGAGCGTCCATTCATCCTTCTCCCTGAGGAGGAAATACACTCCAGTGGCAGACGGCCCTGATTTCCCTCAGCTCCTGTGTGGTCCTAACCTGAAAGGAAAACCTCAGTGGTGGAAGATTTTGGAGAAAATTCTCTGAAGCCAAGTAACCAAGATAAAAACAAAAACACGCAAGGATTTCTTGAATCCTGTCAGGAAACAAAATCGGATCCCCAGCACCTGGGTGTTTGGAGATACACTGGGGATACATATTCCCTCGGAGCTCCTAGAGCTGCAGAAATAAATGGCCCCGGTCCCTCACGGTGTGTTCTGGGGGTCCCACGGGCCTCCCAAGCCTTTCTTGCCCTAAAGCTCCATCATTTCCAGTGCTAGTTCCCTAAGGGACCAGAACCTTCCCACAGTGCCCCAAGCCTGCAATGGCAGCAGGGAGGCTCAGGCCACGCTCCAAATCCCTTCCTGCTGAATCTCCAAAAAAAAAAAAAAAACCACGCAGCTCTGACTGGGGCTGAGATGGGCCTCTGGGCTGGGGAACTGCACACCTTGGCTCTGTCCTTTGAAATCCTATGCTGGCCAAATCTGTGGCAAGGAGCACCTGCAGAGTCAGAAGGGAGAATGGAGGGGAGGAAGAATTTCCCTACCCAGCCAGGGCCCCCGGACAGCAGGCTGAACACCCCCGCCTGCAGGCCGCCCAGCCACATGCCCATGCCCTTGGGCCTGGAGCCCCGCAGAGCCCCACATTCCCTCTGGCTCCCCTCCAATCTGCTCTCCTAGCCACAGCCAGAGGGCTCTTTTCAAGATGCAGATCTGATCGTGTCACTCCCCACTTAAGCCCTTCAATGAATCCCCTTTGCTCTTGGAATTGAGACAAAAATCTCCTCGCTGAGAACTACAAGGCCCACATGGCCTGCCCCACAGGCCAACATTCTGATTCACTGCCTCCTGTCGCAGGGCCTTTGAACGGCCACCCCCTCCACCTAGAACACTCCTTCCTCTTTGCCTGATCCCAACTCTTCCTTCCAACAGGTCAAACCCCCTATCACAGGCCCGCAAAACACCCCAGCCACTCCCTGGCAACAGGAACCAGAGACCATTTTATATGGGTCTGGGGGCTTCCTTGACTGCTCTCTCCACCCCTACAGAGGACATGGACTGTGTTGGTTTCTTCTCACTATCGTATCCTCAGGGCCTAACACAGTACCTGGCACCTCAGAGACGCGGAAGGAAGTAGTGCTTGAAGGCATGAACAGACTTGCATTAAAATGGACATATTCCAAATAGCATGAGCTAAGGGGGTTTTCTCAGTTTTCCTGCCCCCCCAAAGCAAAGAAATACACTAATTAAGGAATGTTCTCCCTTGGGACACCTGGGTGGCTCAGTCGGTTAAGCGTCCCACTCTTGGTCTCAGCTCAGGTCTGGATCTCAGTGTCATGAGTTCGAGCTCCATGTGGGGTTCTATCCTGGACGTGGAGCCTACTAGAAGGCAGGCAGGCAGGCAGGGAGGGAGGGAGGGAAATGCTTTCCCTTATTGAACCACTATGTTGTACACCTGAAACTAATCTATCACTGTACGTCAATTATATTTTGACTTAAAAATAAATAAATCTGTGAGGCACCTGGCCAGCTTAGTCAGTAGAGCGTGCAACTCTTGATCTCAGGGTTGTGAGTTTGAGCCCCGTGCTAGGTGTAGCGATTACCTAAAAATAAAATATTTTTTAAATAATAATAAATAAATATTTAAAACAAAAAAAATAAAAAGAAATGCTCTCCCCAAATGGACATCTGCCAAGAAAAGCTCCACAACACAGAGGATACTGCTGTGTTCCCAATGACTTCTCACATAGCCCACAGGTTAAAACACGGATTTTTCCTCAGTAGCTCTCACAGGAAAATACCAGCCACCAGGGTTTCAGCTGCTCCGCTCCTCTACTCCTCTGCTTCCTTCAACACACCAACACTCCTGCCTCAGAGCCTTTGCTGCTCTCTGAGCCCAGAACAGTCCTCACCTCCTCACCTAGGAGTTCACTACACAGAGTGAAAACGGGCTGAAGGAGCAATCCCGCCCACTGAGCCCAGCTGCTGCCCGCGTCTCTCAGCCCGAGCGCGGCCCACAATCCTCAGGCATCAGTGGGTGGGCCCTGATCGGGAAGCTTCCCCAATCCACCGCCCCCAGCCCCAGCAGAGCCCGCAGGCCTGGTACCAACCCCAGTGCTGGCACTGCCCTCCAGCACAGAGTAAATCACGAAGCCCCAGGGATGAGTAGTTGGGGGCCCCAGGCCAGGGCAGAGTTGCCGCTGGCCCCACTCTGCCCCTGGCTCCTGGGGACTCGTCTTGTTGCCTTGGCTTGAATCCTAGCAATATCTACACTGTCACAACCAAGGCAACTCACTGAAGCCTGATGATAGCACCTGATTCCAAGGCTTATTATCGGTCGGACTCATATTATGCGGAGACGGGCGTAAAACATTTCAGAGCCTTGTTCAAGATAAGCAGGTAGAGACAAGCCCAGGGATGTCGGACTCCAGTGCCCAGCTCGCTCGTTCTTTCTTTTTTTAATTTAAATTCCAAGAAAATACACATGACGAAATTCACGTTAGCCATATTAAGTTCAGTGGTGTTAAGCACATTCACATTGTTATACAACAGATGTCCAGAGATTTTTTTTCATCCTGAAAAACTCAAACTCTGTTCCCATTAAACAATAACTCTCCTCTCCTCCCTCTCCCTTGACCCTTGCAGTCACCATTCTGCTTCTGTCTCTAGGAATTGGACTTTTTTTTTTTTAAGATTTTGTTTATTTATCTGAGAGAGAGCACAAGCAAGAGCAAAAGAGAGTGAGAGAGAGAGCATGAGCTGGGTGGAGGGGCAGAGGGAGGGGGAGAAGCAGGATGCAGGACTCGACCCCAGGACCCTGGAATCACGCCCTGAGCTGAAGGCAGATGCTTAACCGACTGAGCCACCCAGGTGCCCCGTGAATTTGACTATTTTAGATAGCTCATATAAGTGGAAACATACAGTAATTGTGTTTCTATGACTGGCTTATGTCATTCAGCATAATGTCCTTGAGCTTCATCCACATTGCAGCGTGTGACAGGATGTCCTTCCTCTTTCAAGGCCGAATTATACTCTGCTGTGTGAGCAGATACCGCCTTGGGTTTAGCCCTTCTACTGCAGGCGGGCATGGGGGCCGCCTCCACCCGCTAGCTCTTGTGAATAATGCTGCAAGGAACACGAGTGTACAGAGATCTTCGAGACCCCGTTCTCAATCTTTTAGGTGTACACCCAGAAGCGGACTTGCTGGATCATATGGTGATTCTGGTTCGTTTTTGGAGGGATCATCAGAATGTTCTTCAGAGGGGCTGCCCCATTTTGCATTCCCGGGTGCCAACGTCCCCCCATCCTCACCACCAACTGTTACTTCCTGCTTCTTGAGAGCGGCCATCCTGATGGGCAGGAGGTGATCTGGGCCCGGGTGTTAACCCCAATTCCATGCTGTATTGTGTTCTGAGGTCCAGACTGACTCAAGTCTTCACCACCTAGGCCTGGCCTTGCTCTTGCCAGTCCCCTTTCCAGCCACCAAGCCTCTGCGTCACTGCCCGGCAGCCCTCTCTCCACCCGCTGCCCACTCCAGGCCCTCCAGGGGGCTATCCGACAGCTATCTCTCTGACCCGGACCTCCATCCTCAACACCACCTCCCTGCATCCCCCAGCTCTGCTCTCCACCCCCACCCGGAAGCGGGACAGCCCTCCCCATGCTGGCCTGCACTTGGGTCCGCCCTGTAAACGTGTGCAGGTTGGGCTCAGTCATGGACAGTTTGCCTTTACGCTCCAGGGCTGAGCCCTGATGGGGGTTTTATGGGTGCTGAATGAATGTTTGATAAATGAATGAATGAAAGAAGCCAGGACTTATTAAGATATGTGGTGAGGTAGTCTTATTTAAAAACTAAATGTGTGGGGCGCCTGGGTGGCTCAGTTGGTTGAGCGGCTGCCTTCGGCTCAGGTCATGATCCTTGAGTTCGGAATCGAGTCCCACATCGGGCTCCATGAGGAGTCTGCTTCTTCCTCTAACCTTCTCTCCTCTCATGCTCTCTCTCACTTTCTCTGTCTCTCAAATAAATAAAATCTTTAAAAAAAAAAAAAACTAAATGTGTACATGTCTCAGAGCCTCAAGGCTCGGGGACCCTGGGCACCCCTCTCACCCGACTTGCCCCCCAGCCCACGATGCACCTCTCCGGCTTCTCCTCATCAGCAGAGTGGTGATAAAACCTTCCTCCCAGGACTGTGGTGAGCAGTAAAAAGACAGGGGGGGTAAAGCAGGGCTCTGAGCCTGGCCTGGGCCGGGGGCTCTCCATGGTGACCGCTGACACTATCTCAATTCCTCACTGCCACTCCCCTTCTCTGACCCATCTCCCCCATCCAATTGTCTGGCCCCCTTTCCAAATCGCCCCCCTCCCCTCGACGCTCCAGTCCACCTGCTCCCCCTCGGAGCTCCTGCATGTTCTGTCCTCCCACAGACTTCCTCACCACCGGCTCGCTCCCACCCATCTGCCTTTGCCTCCCACTTCTCCCAGGAAACCGGCTGCCCGGCTTGGCCAGTGACAACCCCCCCCCCGCAATGGGTCCAGAAGCTGTCCTCAGCCCTGGTCCTCAGACAGCCTGGCTGCTCTCCCAGGTTAAGCCTCCTCCCCATCTCTAAGCTCCTTCTCTGGCGTGGGCAACAACTCCCGGGCCAAGTTCCCATCCACAACCAGGAGCCCCTCCAGCCTCTCCACCTTCTCCTCCTTATTGCCTGCCCTCTTTTTTTTTTTTTTTAAATTGAGCTATACAGCTGACATACAACATTACATTCATTCCAGGCGTACGACATACTGATTAGAGGTCCACATATATTGCAAAATGATCAGTGCACTAAGTCTCGTTAACATCTGTCACTTCATATAGCTACAGTTTTTTCTTATGATGAGGACTTTCAAGATCTACTTCCTCAGCAACTTTCAAATATACAATAATACACAATAACGGACAACTAACTGCAGTCTCCATGCTGTACATCACCTCCTCAGGACTCACTCATTTTACAACTGGAAGTCAGTACCTCCGACCACCTTCAGCCAGCTCACCTCCCACCATCTCGCTGTGGGCAGAAACTGAAGGCAGTCCTCATGGGCCCACGGAGGATGTACCTTCCTCACCAGGAAACCCCAGCAAGAAGCAGCGTTTCCCACACCACGTTCTGGGCACCTCCTGCTTCCACATGACCTGGATTGCCTTTGCTCAAAACCTGCTCAAAACCATGAATCAACATCTCTGGGAGGGGCCTGGGAATCTGCATTCACACCAGCTTCCCAGGAAATTCTTTCTTTCTTTTTTTTTTTTTAAGATTTTATTTTTCTGAGTAATCTCTATACCCAACACAGGCTCCAACCCACAACGCCGAGAACAAGAGTTGCACGTTCTACCGACTGAGCCAGTTAGGCGCCCACCCCCCCCAGGAAATTCTTATTCCTGTTGAAGTTTCTGTTCCGCCTCTTCCCCAGGAGGCCCCCCAACTGTCTCTGCAGTCCACATACTCTACAGAGTAACCATCCCCTCCCCCTAGCCGTAGGCTCGTCTTGGTCACGCAGCTGACTATTGGCCACTCAAACAAAAGAGGTAGAAGCCAGCTTGCCAGCCTCTCCTCCAGGCTCAGCTGCCCTCCCCAAGTTCACGCCCCTCACAAAATCATTCTCCAAGGCTGGAGCCTCGGGGCCCCATGACCCTCCTATCTGCTCTCTCTGCACCTTCCGCCTCCGTCTAAATCTGTTTCTTCCTGCCTCAGCCTCCGTGACCTAACTCCATGAGGACTGTGGCCACAGCCTACTGCTGATGTGACAAACTCCCACACAATCAGGGGCTTCAAACAACACAGATGTATTCTCTTACAGCTCTGGAGGCCGCTCGTGGCCCGTGGCCCCTCCTGCCACCACTCCCACCTCCTGCTTCCATTGTTACATCTCCCTCTCCGGCGTTGACCCTCCCGCCTCTCTCTTACAGGGACCCGGCGATGACGTCATGCCCACCCCAATAACGCAAAATCGTCTCTCGTCTCGAGGTCCTCAGCTGCACCTCAAAGGCCCTTGTCCCACATAAGGCAGCACAGTCACAGGCTCCCAGGATGGGAATGTGGACATCTTTGGGGGCCATGATTCAATCCACAATGACTATATTTTCTAAACCAAAGATCAGAAACATAAAATATCTTACCAAATGTCAAAAAAAACCAGCTCATGGAACACACCTTTTGTGAGCACCTACCACACACCAGGCAAGGGGAATACAAAGATACATGAGACACAGCCCCTGCCCTCAGGAAACTCAAAACCCAAGGTACCCATCAAACAAACCAGCTTCTTAAAAAGTAATAAAGTGCTCTTCCCTACAGAAGAATTCCAATTAATAAAGGTAGAAGGAATGAGGGAAATAGAAAATCAAAATTGGATAGTAATGGTTGCAGGCAAGATCCATTAATGGGTGCTAAAATTAGTAGGTAAGAATTTAAGGACAAAAAAGCTATGGCAGTCTCAACGTATCTCTCCCAGGTATTTATTAACTGCGGATGCAATTTCAGGAATGTCACAGGGAAGAAAACTGGCCCAACACCATCATAACCAAGAGGTCAAGGTTAACATCACCAGCAATGAGAGGTATTAATGTTACCGACCCCCCAGTGGGATACCCCGAGAAGGGCACACCATCCCTATCACATTCCTGCCAAAAATCCATAACCTCAATCCAATCAGGAGAAAAACACCAGACAAAGCCAAACTGAAGAGCACTCTACAAAATAAAATTACCAGTACTTTGCAAACGTATCCATGTCATGAAAAGCAAGAAGAGACTAAGAAATTGTCACAGACTAAAACAGGTTAAGAGGAAATGACAACTAAACACCATGTGGAACCCTGGACTGGGTCCTGGAATAGAAGAAGGACATTAGTGGAGAAGCCGGTAAAATCCATTAAAAAAAGTCCGTAGTTTAGTTAATAGCCTTGTGCCCATGTTAATTTCTTAGTTTTGATCATTGCACGATGGATGAGGAAGACGTGAACACTAGGGGAAGCTGCGCGAAGGGTATATGGCAACTCCCTTGGTACTATTTTTGCAACTTCTCGGCAAGTCTAAAATTATTTTAAAATACAAGTTTTCAAAATTTTTGAAGAATAAAAATACAGCGATGGCAGCAAAACCGTCGTCATAGACAAGCCAGAAACCACAGTCACGGTCACTGTGACCAGCTGGTCGCCCCACTGCCAGCTGGTCTCCTGCTCTGTTCATCTTCCACTCCAAAGCCAGGCAACAGAATATCTTGAAACACTATTTTACACTTGTCACCCTCCACTCAAAACCCCTGGGGGTAAGGGCGCAAAGGGTCTTTTCAAAAGGACACAGGGGCAGCTTGAAGGGGCTCCCACCAGCCAAACGTGGGACACCCTGAACAGCAAAACAAATAACGACAGTAACAAATTATAACCCAAAGAATAAAACAATAATCCATGAGTCCAAACTGTAATAAACTGACAGACGGAGAAGGGAAAGTCCTTTCTTACAGTAGAATGCCAACTAATAAACCGAGAAGAAAAGAGGAAGTTAGAAATGTCTCAGCAATAGGTATTAACACCAGTGAAAGTTTGATGAGGAACAGGATATTTACGAAGCCTCAAAGTACTGCCCTCCCCAACAAATGGCTTATTAATGGTAAAGGGGGACATAGTAACTTTTCAGCAGAAAAGCCTGGCAGACACCCACTTACCGAGTGATCAAAATGAAAATCACCAATACTGGGACAAATTGACATCATGTGTCTTCCAACTTGACCCACCGAGAAGGGCAGAACATGGGGGCGCCTGGGTGGCTCAGTGGGTTAAAGCCTTTGCCTTCGGCTCAGGTCATGATCTCAGGGTCCTGGGATGGAGCCCCGCATCGGGCTCTCTGCTCAGTGGGGAGCCTGCTTCCCCCTCTCTCTCTGCCTGCCTCTCTGCCTGCTTGTGATTTCTCTCTCTCTCTCTCTCTCTCTCTGTCAAATAAATAAAATCTTTTTTAAAATTTTTTAAAAATTTAAAAAAGGGGGGCGCCTGGGTGGCTCAGTTGGTTGAGCGACTGCCTTCGGCTCGGGTCATGATCCCGGAGTCCCGGGATCGAGTCCCATATCGGACTCCCGGCTCTGCGGGAAGTCTGCTTCTCCCTCTGACCTTCTCTCCTCTCATTCTCAGTCTCTCTCTCTAATAAAACAAATAAATTAAAAAAATCTTTAAAAAATTTAAAAAAGAAGGGCAGAACATCGCTAACTTAGCATTCCTGCCAAAAGGACATAACCTCAATGGAATGATGCGGAGAGCTGATGAAGCCAAACTGAGCGTCATTCTACAGAATGAGTGGTCTGCATTCTTCAAAAATGTAGAGGTCAAGAAAAACAAAGAAAGGCCAAGTAACTAGCCCGAATTAAAGCAGACTAAAGAGCCGTGACAAGCCAATGTCATGTGTGATCCCACACACATCTCTGATTGCCACAGAAAACACTGTTGAGACAATCGATGAAATGCAAACATGAACAATGGAGTAGATAACCGTACCGTATCAACGATAAATTTTCTGATATTGATAGCCTTATTCCTCTCAGAAAAACACACACCAAACTATTTAGAGGAAAAAACTCAATCTTCAACCTAATCTTCTTTTTTTTTTTTTTAAGGTTTATTTATTTGAGAAAGAGAGAGCATGCACACCCAAGTGAGGGGGAGGGGCAGAGGGACAGAATCTCCAGCAGACCCCCTGCTGAGTTCAGAGCCCAACACCGGGCTCCATCCCATGACCCATGATATCATGACCTGACTCGAAACCAAGTCGGACGTTTAACCAACTGAGACATTCAGGCGCCCCTAATCTTTTTTTGTTTTAATTTTTTTTTTTAAAGTAAGCACTATGCCAAAGCCCAACATGGGGCTTGAACTCATGACCCTGAGATCAAGAGTCACACGCTCTACCAACCAAGCCAGCCAGGTACCCCTCCAACCTAATCTTAAACAGTTCCCCAAAAATTGTGCACATGTCTAATACATGATAAAGCAAATGGGGAAAAATACAAACAACTGAATATGAGCAACAGATATGTAGGAGTTCCTAGTTCTTTTGTTGCAACTTTTCTACAAATTTGAAATTCTAACATAATAAAAAGTTACAACAAGCACAAAGGATTCTTTTGGGGGGATAAAAAAATTGTAAAATTGGATGGTGGCGATGTTTACACAGCTCTAGAGATTTAAAAAAAATCACTGAATAGTATAAAAAAAATTATAAAAATACATACATAGTCCCTCTGATGGCTCCCTACTTCCCAGCCCCATGACCCAGTAACCACCCTTCACGTGAATCTCCTCTCTTGGAACTCACCAGCACAAATGTGCACCCCAGCAGCTCGGTCTGTTCCTTATTCCCCTTCCCAGATGCATGGCACACACCTTCTGATGCCCAGATTCCCCCACCCTCACTCTGGCTCTGTCCCTCCTGAGGTCCTGCCCAGTCCTCAAGCCCCATCAGTGCAGGGGGCCAGCCCTTCCTTCCCACCCGCACACCCATCTCCGCATCTCTAACCCTGATCAAGCACCTTCCTATGTGGCAACATTATTCTAACCACTCTTCACTCAGTATTTCATTCGAACTCACAGCCCTGCATGGTAAGTGCTATCATTGGCCTCACTTCACGGATGAAGAAACTGAGTCACTAGGGAGCCGGCTGGGATCTCTCAGGTGGTCATTGATAGTGGCAGGATTCAAAAGAGGCAACTCTCACACCAAAGCCTGCTCGGGCAGCCACTGTGCTCTGCGTCCCTAGAGACATCCTGACACATTTGTTCTTCTGCAGACAGACCTTTCTCGCACACCAGCCTGCAGGCTCCCTGGGGAGTGGATCCCCGCTCTGGACCTCTCTCAGCACTATGCATGCGGCAGGTGCCCAACAGCTGTCTGTCCGCCACAGGCTGAGTTCCAGAAAGAAGAGGAGGGGGTCGCAAACTCCATCAAAAAGAGGAGCTAGTTCTCCACCACCCCCCCAAGCACAGCCCAGCTCCCTGGCTACTGCCCAAGGCCCGGCCGTCATCTGCTCTGGGTAATAAGTATTTGTATGGCGATAATTACAGCATTTGGGGAGAAAATCCCATTAAGCAAGAGCCCTGCCGAGCTGCTAATGCCGGCACAGAACGGGAGGCGGCAACTCCGCCAAGCTCCCGTCTGCTTCCAATAATGCAGGAGCTGCCTGTCCCCGCCGCCCTTCACCCGGCCCCAAAGAGCACGGCCGCCCCTGCTGGCAGCCTCCGGCCGCGGACAGCCAGCCCCGGGCCTCAGAGCCCGCGCAGAGGCAGGGGCAGGGTTCGCCGGGGATCCGGAGCACTGGGGCTGCACCGGGAGGGAAGAGGAGAAGGGCCAGGCTGGGATCCAGCCCAGAGTGGCGCCCCAGCCCCTTTCCTGCCCCTGCAATTCTGTCATCTTAATAACAATAATAACACTACCGCTCACGGGGCCCTTGCTGTGTGCCAGGCCCAGTGCAAAGTGTGGCTCCTAGCAGGACCGTAGGCAATCTTCACGACCAGCCTGTCCTTTCAAGGAGCCTTACAGGCTGCTGTCCTGTCATCGTCCCCACGTTAGAGGCAAGGAAACAGGGGTGCTGGGAAGTCACACATTCCTCCGGAGCACTAACCTCGGTTTGCAATCACGTGTTTATTCTCATATTGTGCCATCCATTGCTTCCTTCCTTGTTGGACTAAAAACTCAGGGAGGGACAGTGGTTTGGGTTTGTGTCCAGCCCATTCCCTCAGCACCATGCAGACAGTCAATAGACAGCTATCTGTTGAATGAATTAATTAACCCCACAATTTGCCCGAGGTCCCCCCAGCTGCTGCGTGGCAGAGTGGGGCTAACAAGGCAGGCGTGCTGGCTCGAGGACCATGCCGTCACTCCATCCACCCTGCGGAGAATCCCAGCCTGCTACCCCCCTGCTCCTTGCAAACGCAGGAGACCGAGACAAAGATGTGGGGGGACAAGGAAGGAGAGCCGTGCGCGGCCAGCCGCCAGGAGAGCAGGCTTGCACCACGGCCGGCAAGCCCATGCTTACCTCCCAAACTCTCTGCTGCCCCACTGAACCCTCAAACCTTTGCTCGAGCCCCTCGAATAACAAAAATAATCATAACTTCATCACCTAGTTAAATCACAAAGCATTTTCACACAGCAGCCCTGTGCCGAGCACTCACGCTGACCTGCAACACACGCTGGGAGAGGCCTGAGGATGATGGTAAGGGCAGGAAGGGCCCTGGGGAAGACCCGCTGGCTTCCATTTGCTGAACCTGCAACACAGTCATCCGCCCCTTTTACGGATGGGGAAACTGAGTCTCACGGCGGATGGAGTGATGGCACCAGGGCCTGCCACCAGTCATGCAGAAGCCAGCGATAAGCCCAGGGCATGTGCTGCTGGAGACACAAGCCCCACCTACAGGCAGCCTTCCGGGCACAGCAGAGGTCTCTGCCCCAGGAGACCGCGGTGCACATGTGGGTTCCGTCTGGCCCCCGACCCTTCCCCGGGACCACCACCCAATCATGATTTGGCATTCCAAACAGAATCCCAGACAGTCCGTCTGGGGTGCCCTGGGAAGTCCCAAGCCTGACCACCCAGCTCCATCAAATGGGACCTCCAGTTTCAGGGGACCAAGCGGGGAAAGTCAAGGGCCCTCCAGGCCTCTGCAGCCAGCAAGGAGCTAGGGCAGTGGACCAACTGGCCGGGAGGCAAGAGAGTGGGCCCCCAAAAACTGACTAACAACAGACCATCCTGGGCTGGGGAGCAAATGGAAGCCAGCGGGTCTTCCCCAGGGCCCTTCCTGCCCTTACCATCATCCTCAGGCCTCTCCCACCTCTGCACCCAGTACCCACAAGCCTAGAACACAAGTGCCTGGCGCAGTAGGGAAAAGCAGTGTCCCCCCACACTATACTCTCTTACCACATCTCCCGGATGCTCTAGTCTAAAAGACTTTTTTAATTAAAAAAAAAAAAAATTCAACTGAAAGTCAAAGTCCTTGAGTGGAAGAAAGGACAGTTAATAGTGGCCACGGCTGGGTCCCTCTGAGGCCGAATTCTACAAAGAGAGGAAGCTTCCAGGCCTCCTGCAGGACACCACTAACCCTCACTCTGTATTTTAATTGTTCACTGCAGTGAATTATTCAGCATCCCTTCCTCAGCCGGCCCGCCAGCCCCACAGCCCCTCGGCTCAGCCAGTTTCCTCAACTGCCCTGGGGCCCGCACAGCCTCTTCCCAGAAGTCCCCACGGCACACCAATTTCTTCCCACCTGGGGGGATAGCCCCGGACCCAGAGTCATGGGACAGAAGATCATAAAGTTGCCGGGCCTCCTGGGCTGCCATAGAAACTGCCCACGAGACAAAAGGCGAATGCACAGCTGCAGTCTCTCCAAATATCACCGCCGCAGAGGCTGCTGTTCGGGGCCCCGGGACGGCACGACGCCCATATCCATGAGAGAGAGCATTTGCTACAGTGATTCTGAGTCCGGCTGGGCTCTCACCAAGGCCTCTTTTTGGGGTGTTCTTTTCTTCCTCAAATGGCTCTTTCGAGGCCTGCCTGCTGCAAAGGCAGACTCCCCCTGCTTTCTACGTCCTTTCCCCACCCGACAAGTTTTACCCACAGCAAAGACCAGATTTCCCCTGACTCCCCCACAATAACTCACCCGTGTATTCCATCCCGGAAGTCCCCAAAGGGAAAATGCAGGGAGAAAGGACTGCCTGACTCTTGCCAACCTTACCAGCCTCACGCCCCATCCCATCGGACTGGACCCAGCAGGCTACGGCCCCGGACAGCTGGTCCGCTCACCCACCAGGCAGGCGCACCTGCAGGCCTTTTGCTCACACATTCCCTCTGCTTGGGCTGCCCGTCCTCTCTGCTTAGCAGGCTCCCACCAACCACTGTTGGGTCCCACCGTGTGCTAAAAAATGGCCTATCCTCTGAGAAGCACCTTCCCCCAAGAAAAGTGCTTCCCACCCCAATGCTCCCCATCACAGCCGCATCCACACTACTAGCCTCTCCCTCTCCCAAAAACTTACAGTTAGGTGTCCCCTGTCTGGGCCTCTCAACTGTACATCCCTGGAAGGCAGAGACTTGCTCACTCCCTGCTGGAGCCTCAACACTGAGGGCAGTTCCTGGCTCTGTAAATGTTTGCTGAATTAAATAACGAATTAAATAGGATCTTCTCCTGATCCTATCATAATGATGCCTCTCACTCACTGAGCATCATCGTGAACTAGGCACTTTCCACACATTATCCTTGGTCCTCACAAGTACTGGAGGCTTTAGTATAAGCAGCCCCATTCTCTGCATGGAAAGCAACTAAGGCTCAGAGAAGTTAAGTAACTTGCTTTAGGTCACACAGCAACCTAGGCAGCTGGACCTCTTTCTTTTGCACTAGGAAATTTCACTTCCATTCCACTCTGATTGCAAGAGAGCTCAAGGGTTCCTGAACATCAAAATAGACACTGTCCTCAAAAGTAAAGGTGGAGAGAAAGAGCAAGGAATGAGATGACTTCCAAGATTCAGATCCAAAAGCAAAGGCAAGGGGCTGCTGTGTCTCAGACCTAGGCTGCTACCAGGGTAACAAGTGCAGGAGAAACACCCTGTGGGTAAGGCAAAGGAACAGAAAATAGATCCAGAGTGAACAGGTGTAGAGAACGACGCTGCAGCCTCAGGGGTCCTCTGGGCAGATTTCAGACCCTCAGTCCCTCTCCACGGCCACATAGCATAAGGCACAGGAAACCTGACTTGGTCCAACCTCTCTCCACACCAGCATCTCTCCCCAGCCCCGCAACACACACAGTCCACACACACACACTCTCTCCATCTCTCTCTCTCTCTCACACACACACACCAATGCCCATCTAGATTGCATCTAGATTGCAAATTCTCTGAAACCTCCATGGGAATTTTTCAGACTCAGCCAAGAAGAGTCTGAGGCAAATGTGTGCTCACTAATTGCTGACCTTGGTACAGAGTTTGATCCAGGAGACAGCTCTCCCCGGGGTCAAATTTCTGCCTCTGGCCAGCTGGGAGCCATGAAAATGTGCTCAAGTTATCGAAATCTGGACGCCTTTCCTGAGAGCCACTGCAGTCACCCGGGAGTGTGGGAAGGGGTATGCAGGTTTCAAAGGAGCCGGCAGCCTTTTCCAAAGTCCAGTTCAAAAATCTCCCGAGGCAGTCACCTCTGCAGGCAGCACAAAGGTCCCCCATGTGACCAAAAATCCACACACACATACAGGGACTCTCACAACCTCCCATGACTGAGGTGACACCACAGAGACTAGGAATACACAGAGATGCACATTATATAGGTCCACAAACACACAAATATGGTAACCATACACACACACACACACATACACACACACACACACTACAAAGCTTGGCGGGTCTGGAAAGAGCTGAGTTTCCTCCAGAATTTAGAAGTGAGAGAAAATAAGGGAAGAGAAATGATTTTTTTAATGACTTTTCATGGTCAGTGTCTCCCCTCCAGGCTCTGACCGCTCAGCATGATTCCCAGGGCTCCCCGGCCAGGTCACACCTACCCCTTTCTGGGTGTCCATGTCACATACCCCAGGCCCCAAACCCAAATCCCTCAGGTCCCATTGTCTCCCTGGGTTGGGGACAGCTGGATGTGAGTTGGGGAACCAATGCCTGACACCTGCAAGAGAAGAATTCTTAAGGCTGCGGGGCAAACAATGGGGAGGAAGGGGAAGACTGGAAACTTCAACTCCATCCCATCTTGCTGCCCATCACCTGCCTGCGGGCCCTTGGAGCCCAGTCCACACCCGCTGCTCAGAACACAGCCCAAGATCCATGTGCCCAAAAGGAGATGTGGTGCCTGCCGGGCCCTGTGAGGAGCTTCGCCCCTTGGGTCCCAGCCCCCCTTGGCTTTCTGACACCAGTTCACAGCACCCTGGAGGAATAAAGTGCTGGCGCAGTGGGAAGGGCCTGCCAGTGCTGAGTGCAGGGTGCAGGTGTGAGCCTGGGAGCTGACAGCCCGCCAGGGCCCTTTGAATCCCGGCAAAGGGAAACAGTGATGCTGCCGAATCCTGGCTCGGGAAGGACCCTGGCAGGCACCGACCCGTCTATTGGCTGCAGAGCCGGGGGCCCCAACAGTCCTGCCCCCACCCAAGCCCCGAACTGCGTCTGGGTGGGAGGGCAGGCTCGGGGCTCCCTGCGCGCTGGGGACCGGGCTGTACTCACAGGCGCTCGGTGTTCCGCGGGATGTTCTTTGGGATGGCCTGCAGCCCCGTGCCGTGGCAGTCCACCGTGGTGCCGGTGCAGGTGCAGAGGGCGGGGCACGCGGTGGCACCCAGGCGCCACGCGGCTGCCCACAGCAGCAGCCAGAGCTCGGGCCGGACGAGCCCCGCCGAGGGCCCCCTCCGGGGCGTCAGCGCCATGGTGCCCTCACCGCGTCCCGCTCCTGTGCCAGACGGCGGCAGCCGCTTACCATCCCCGTCCGGGGCGGCCTCCAGGTGCAGTCCCGGGGCAGCGCCACCGAGCAGGCTCGTGCGCGGCGCCCTTACGGGCTGGGAGGCACCTCGCTGCTCCAAGCGACGGCGCCTGTGTGCGGACCGAGGGAGGGCGCCTTGGGCGGAGGGCGCTCGGCTCCTCTCCGGTTTCTCGCTGGCTGCGTCTCCCTCTCTCCCTCCCTCCAGCTCCCAACTGACTGCTGCGAGGAGGAAAATGGGCAGGCCCCGCGCGCGCACGCACCCCGCGCACACACACACACACACACACACACACAGTCACACACTCACACCCTCACGCTCGCTCCCACCCGGCAGTCATCCATCAATCGAAAAGCACACATCCAGGACCAGACTCCTCCCCGCCCTTCCCCGGCACCCCCTTCCCCCGCCTCCCGACGACCACTCGGCGGCTGCAGCGAGCTGCGTAGTTTCAAAGGTGGAACCTTAGAGGCGCCTCCAGCGGGCAGGGGCCTGCGGTGGGAATGGGAGGATGGCGACGACCCGACCTGCCCAGTCTTGGTTCTGGCCAGCTGCACGCGCACGCACACACACACACACACACACACACACCACGAGTATGTGCACACTTAAACTCCCACACTCAGAAGGCCAGCCCCCGCAGCTGGGCAAGAATATGGAGGGAGACCTTATTTGGCCGCCTGAACCCCTTCCCCAGGGCCACAGACCTGCTTTCCCCGACGGCAGAAGGGCTTCCCAGGCCCAGCAGAGTTGCTTCGTCAATACTTGGTGAAAGCAAGCCCCCTGCCCCCAATCTTCAAGCCACCTGCCTTCCTTAGTCTGGGGCCTGGAGGACAGAGCCTGGGGGGGAGGGAGGGGGGAGTGTACAAAAGCCCTAGGCCAAGTACAGTCTTCTCTCCTCCGACCACCAAGATGGCAACAACCCCACTTGTCTGAGAAAAAGGCTGAAGCTAGCTGCACCCAGAAGAAAATGACCCTGATTTGGTATTTGCCCCGCCAGGAGATGTTATTTCTGCCCATTGGTCTACACCAGCTTCCCAGGTGGGGGTTAGCAGGTTGGCAGAGTAGCAGTGGGGATTGGAAATCCTACAAATACCTTCCTCCACTCGCACCAGCATTCTTCCATTTCTTTTTTTCTTTTTTTTTTTTTTTTTTCATTCTTCCATTTCTGACAAGTGAAAAAGAATGTTCGGCCCTGTCATCAGAGGACTGCAGAGACAGCTGGGTGGCCTGCTTGGGAAAGTAGCTTCACGGGCCACCATTGTCAGACCCCCAAGCTTTTACCCTCCTTCGAGCAGCAACTTTTCTTACTCTAAGGCGGGGGTAGACCTAGGTGTGGGCGTGGGTGTGAACAGGAAATCCAGATCAGGAGAGAACTATCCTCGAGCCAAGAAAAGATGAAGGGCCTCTCCAAAATCAGGAACAGCCATGGTTTGCCTGTGCTCTACCGGACCCAGACATCCTGTGTCCATCTGTCCCCTGATTTCGGGCCACCTACAGGCTGGCAAGAAGAAACACCTGAGCAGCTCAATAAGGACCTTCCTTCCCAGGAGCCGGCTACCTGGGTTTCCCCTTGGGAGAATCCAGAAAGAGAGGTAGCTGGTCCGAGAGATACCAGGAGAAGGCACAGCATGGATGCCGCTCGTCCCAGCGGCTGTGGAGGGCTCTGAAAGAGTAAAGCCTCATCCACCAGGTCTCCAAGACTTGGGCGTTTTCTTTGTTCCTCTTTTTCATCTTAATGAAAATTTTACAGTATCTCTACTGTCACAGCACAGAGAGAACTGTGGCCAGCATCTCACAACTGATGTGGCTGGTGTTACGGGCTTTTGAAAGTTTGTACACACTCCTGGCATAAGCTCCATCCGAGGCCATGGGTTCATCAGCATCAACTCAAGGACAACTCCGGAGGAAGGGGCTTTCTGCATGGTCCCCAGGGGTGTGATCTTGGAGAAACTTCCCACAAATTAAGCCAGAGCTCCTCACTCCTCTCCCTCACGAATTTCTACTGCTTCTCTGCAGGGTGCTCAGCCCCCCCTCTCCTCACAGGCCCTCCCCAGCTGCCACAGGCAGAGTTAAATCCTCATTCCTCTGAGCCTGCTGCTTTGTTTATCCCCTCTTAGCTGGAGCTGTTTACACATGTGGCTCCTTCCCCGACACTCCTCAATGGCAGTGCCCGCCCCTCTCCCCCCCACCCCCCCACCCCCGGACTCATTTCCTCACTTTGGCACTTAACCCAGCACCTGGCACTTAGTAGGCCCGTCACAGTCTGTTGAAGACATCCAGTTTCCAACCTTTGGCTCCAGTGGTGTCTCTCCAGCCCCGTGACCTCAGAGGGCTCCTCAGAAGCCAGGAACCATGTGGGGAAGAGGGAGAGTGTTGATTAACTGGGCCACATGCCCTGGGGGCTTCAGAGTGGTCGGTGAAGCGGTAGAAGGAGGAGTGGGAGTGGGCAGGGGGGCGGCAAGATCAGCCCTGCCTGTGTCTCCCAAGAGTCAGCCAGTGCCCTAGAAGCTTCCAGACTAGCTTAGACAGTGAATCCCAAATTGTCACCACCTGGCAAACGCTGCCCTTTCCAATAAAGGGGAGGGAAGGAAGGAGGACTCCCTCAGATCCAGGACAAAGACTCCCCACACCAGCCTAGTCATGGGAGGCCGTGCCCCAGCAGCCAGGCAGCTCCCCAGCTTGGCTCCTATCCCCAGTTCCTCCACCCCAGAACCTGGCTGACTCCCCAATTTGGGAGGCAGCTAGCCATGAATGAACGCAGCTCATTAGCGTTCCCAGCACATTTACTCCTGAAACCACCGCCTGGCCAGCAGCTCTCCCGCCACCCCCACACCGCTCTGCAGCGGCTTCGGTTTCCTCTCCCAGGCCCCTCCCTCTGTTGGATCTCCCTACCCCTCCCAGAGCAGGGCCACCTGCTCCCTCTGCACGGGTGGGGAGGAGGCAGCCCTGTCACATTGCTTCTGCCAGGAATGCTCTGCCAAAGCCCACTGGCCACCATCAGGGCGGGGGGCAACTTGGGACTGGGTCTCCCCATCCCCGTGGCGTGAATCTTCCCCAGTGCCCTCAGTCATGCGTGCTCAGGAGTGGAGGGCCATCTCCTCATGCCTGTGACTTAGGGAGACTTTGGGAAGTGCCTCCTTCCAGCTTTCTGCACAGGACCCTCTCTTCCACCTCCAACGGCCCTTCTGGGGCACCAAGAAGCAGAGGGCCTGGGTGAGGCTGCAGAGCCCAGTGGCTTGGGTTTCTGGGCTGCAAAAGGCAAGAATGAGACAAAAATGCCTGCTGTCTGGACATTGGTTAAATACCATTTGTTAAGTGTCTATGTACTGTGTGCCCGGACCTGGGACTTGGCGATTCCACAGGGCGTAAGAGCTGCCCAGGCCTGCATCGAGCTCACAGTCCAGTGGGGGACAGAAAGAGGAAAGCCCATTCTGCACGGTTCGTTTGGTAACAGGGTGTGTGGAAGTGCAGAGAAGCCCCAGAGCGTGGGGCTCAGAGTAGGGCCCGAAGCGTCCCTGGAAGAGGAAGCACTTGAGCTGAATCTTGAAGGATAAGTAGGCATTGGCTGGGCAGCAAAATAGAAAGAAACGCTTTCCTGTGCAAAGAGAGGGACCAAGGTAAGGCACGCAGATGGTGGCAGTGTCCTCAGTGGATGAGCTGGGGCAAGTTCAGCAAGGCCGGAGCTGACAGGGGTTCAGGCAGGAAATGCAGGCAGGGGTCAGAGAGGCGGGCGGGGGGAGGAGGAGCACATCCCAGATGCCCCGGGGCAGCCATTCTGGCTTTACTGGGCTTGCAGAATTTCCTGGCCTGTCCTGGGCTCAGGCACAAGCCCTGTTTGCCTGCAGTGTGCTATCTCTGGACCCCGTGGCCATGGTCGCTCCCAGGGAAGGACCTGGTTGATGGCAGGGGGACAGTTTCAGCATATGTTTCTACAGTTAGGATTTTTTTACCTATCTAGTATGACTTAATCTCTCCATCACCATCAATGCATTTTTTTTTTTTTACCACCAATACATTTTTAAATCCCCTTGAACGCTTATTATAAATGCCAATTCTCAGGACCCACCCCAGACCTTCTTTTTTTTTTTTTTTCATATTACCCCAGACCTTCTTAATCAGAATCTTCACTATCAGCACTCCGGAGGATGGGGCAGTATGATTCTGATGCAGGAGGCCCCAGAGACCGTGCTCTAGAATCGAGACCTGGTGTGCTGGGTTAATGAGTTTGAACTCGGACCTGAGAACTCGGGGGGCCACTCCAGGAAGGGGCCCAGCAAGGACAAAGGGTCTGAGGCCTGTCTGCCCCCCTCCTCTTCATTTTCCACATGCTCTTAGCAAGGATAAGACATCAAAGGAAAAGCCACAGGGGACGGGAGGGGAGGAGCCACTGGTACATGTGACACTGGTACATCGTAGCTTCGATCACAAGACGTCAGAGCTGGGAGGGGATAAAGAAATGCTCAAATCCAAACACCACCATATAGTTGGCAGCCCAGAGAAGTGAAGCAAGCCGCCTAACCTCACGTGGCAAAGGGATGGCAGAGGTGAGCCATGAATGGGGCTGGGTCTCACTCTGTCAGGCCACGCACCTGGGGTGAACACAGCGTTCAATCCATCCTGGGCACTCTTCCTGAACCTGCGACCCCCACAGGGACTGAAAAGCCAGGGGTACCTGGGAAGTAGTGTCAGCAGCACTCGGGATATTTTAGCTTTAGTCTCTAAATCCCTTGAGGTACTCAGATTTGAAGGAGGCTGGCTGGACGGCTTGAGGCTTTCAGTGACAAAGCCTAGAGCAGAAACAAACTCCTAGACTTAAGATCAGTGGCTTTTACAGAGGCTACCATATGCATGCAGGACAAATCTGACAGATAAGAAGAGAGAAGCAAAATTCACAGTGCCCTGTGAATTCAGAGGCTTTCTCCTCTAGCTGGTGGGAACACCAACTCTATGGGAACTCCAAGGCTTGTTTTTGCCTACTCCATTTGGGTGGAACTTTCCCCAGCTTCAGGTAGTTTACAGTATACCCTGATTGGTGCTCAGCTAAGGCCTGGGGGTGGGATGGATCACAGGAAGGAACCATCTGCAAATCCCTGGCTGCTCTCTCTCTGCAACAATTTCTCTCCCACTTCCCTGAGAACTCTAGCCACTCGGCCTCCCAAGCTCTCAGCTTCAACTCTTCAATTCAGCTTCATGCTGGGTTCCACTTGGGTGCCCCTCTTGTTCTGGGGCCTGGAAACTCTAGCCTATATGCCAGGTCAATTATAATGTTCACCATACTTGTTTTCCCTCCCAAAGGAATCACGATCCCACGTTACAAGTTATGCAATGCGGGAAAACAGTTGTTTCATTTGTTTGCTCGTTTTAGTCGTTTAAGGTGGAAGGGCAAATTTGGCCCATTATTCCATCTTGCACAGAAACAGAAGTTTGTAAGAGATTTTTAGCTCCACGCTGTACCCTTTAAACACTCCCAGCATGCTAGGGAGATACAGCCAACCACTCAACTCTGACAAGTTCCATGAAACTGGCCAGAGAGGAAGGGGCCTCAACCACAAGGGGCTTCTGTCAGATCATAAAGCACCTCACACTCCTTGCATAGCATGGTCCCTATGCCAGCATGTTCTTTCTGCCGTTCTCGACCTGGCTTAGTCCTCCTCACCCTAAGCAGCACCTCCTCAGAGAAGCCTTCCCTGACCCCAGGTCCAGGCAGTCTCCTGGCTCCCCGTGCCCCCTTCAGAGTACTGATACTGTTGTTTGTAATTACTTGTTTACCCAAGGTCTCTCCTCCTTCCTAGGCTGGAGCTCCACCAGGGCAGATTCCCATCGATCTTGTTCCCTAAAGCCTAGTTTAGGGACTGGAATGCAGAAAATGCTGAATAAATATTTTTTACTGAAGCATGGGGGCTCATTCAGGGGAGGTGCAACTTGAGATAAAGGTGCAAAAAAGGCAGGTCTCCTGCCAAAATCAGAGCAATGCAGGGTCACATTTGGCTCGAAAGATAATTCCCCAGGGAGCAGTGAGTTAGGGTGTTGGGGAGAGAGCTGGATGCTGAGGGACCCAGAGGCCAGGCTGAGACCTCAGGTGTTATTCCGGGGGCATTAACGAGCCACTGGATGGATGGGAAGAGTCAGCACAGGGCACAGGTTGGGTTCCCTGGGAATAGCCTCTGGGATGAAGACGAATTAGGGAATTATTAGGGAATGCTCTCAGGATCAGGGCTGTGGAGGAAAGGAAAGGGCAGGCTCGCACAGAGATGATGCTGACCTACAATGCAGGTTCAGTGGCAGACTTGATAAGCTCTACAGAAAGTGCTGAAGAGAGGCCCCTTTGCAGCTGTCCCAAGTTGTGGCAAGAGTGCTGGGCCTTTATGCCATGGCATTGACCAGTCACTGGACCGAGGCTGCTCCTGAAGGGAGGTGTAGCCTTGTGTGAGGCGGCTTTTCGGCTAAGGGCAAACACCAGAGAGGACTGGCAGCTGAGGACCATCCTCAGGCAGCTCTTCCAGCAGCTGCGGGAGAAGGTCCTTCATTCCTGAAGGTAGACCTGGAAACCAGTAGGAGAAAGCCCAGAGGCAAAAATGGGCACAGGGCCTTTGGCATGACTGGGAGTAGCTTTCCAGGGTGGAGATGAGACTGGAGTGGTGGTCAAAGAGGGGCAGATCTTGAAGGGCTGAGTAGATCTGTCGAGGAGTTGGGGCAAATCCCAAGGGGAAGAGGAAGCCATCTGGGGGTTTAAGCTGAGGAGTGAGCTATGATCCACTTCTCCTCTGATTCAGCTCCTCTGCCTCCTTGGCATGTAGGAGAGAAACAGCCCTGCCTCAAAGCCCATCCTATACCCATATCCAGCCATGAAAAGGAGGAGGTATTCTCTATTCTCTCCAAAATCCAAGAAATTGTCACCAGCTAGCTCATTAATCCTCCCAAGTTTCAGGGGCGTCATTTATTAACAGCTAACCTAAAACTTCCATTGTGCCTGTACCTTTTAAGAGTTTATACTATTCCAACATATTAAATCATTTAGTCTTCCCAACAAACTTATGAGGCAGGGACTATTTTTACAAACCAGAAGCTGGAAGCACAGAGAGGTTTAGTAACTTGCCCAAGGTCACACAGCATTTAAGTGGCAGAGGCAGGATGTAAAATGGGGTAAAGTTCTACCTCCCGGAGAGCAAGTGGAATTGAGTGAAAGGTACATATGAAAGTGCCTTGTGCTGTGCTGACCCATGGTAAATATGTTCATTTTTTTAAGAAAGCCAAAACTGGTAATAATGACAGCTTAGAGAAAAAGTCCATCTAGAGGAAGTTCTTTTTGATAAGCATTATATGGATAATTTTAGAGGATTCCCTCCTCTCCTTTTTCCTCAGCTCCTGCAAATGAATGCCCTCTGAGTCTGCTTGGCAACATAACCCACACAAAGACCCCAAATCCTCAGAATTTCCTTGCCATCAGAGAGAACAGGAATCTTCTAACCTCAAATGTGGTCGTCCTTCTCAAACTGGCAAAGTCCCAAGTTCAGCAGGTTATAGCCTAGAAACATCAAATGAATTAAATATAAATCTAATTTTTTGTATATGACATTAACTCTTTTTTAAATTGTAGTTGACATATTATTTTAGTTTCAGATATATAACATAGTGATTTGACAATTATATGCATTATAAAATGTTCGCCATGATTAAGTATAGTTGCCTATCACCATACAAAGTTATGACAGTATTATTGACTCTATTCCCTATACTGTACTTTTCATCCTCGTGATTTATTTTATAACTAGAAGTTTGTACCTCTGAATTCCCTTCACCAATTACACCTATTACGCTCTAGCAACCACCAGTTTGTTCTTTATATTTATGAGTGTTTTTCTTTCTTTTTGTTTGTTCATTTTTGTTTTTTAGATTCCACATATAAGTGAAAACTTATATAGAAACTTATAAAGAAAAACTTATAAATAAAGAAAAATTCTTTCTCCATCTGACTTATTTCACCTAGCGTAATACCTTCCAGGTCCATCCATGTTGCCATCAATAGCAAGATTTCATTCATTTTTATGGCTGAATAATATTCCATTCCATATATGTATGTGTATATATGCACACGTATGTGTGTGTGTGTGTGTAGCATCTTCTTTATTCATCTATTGATGGACACTTGGATTGCTTCCATACCTTGGCTATTGTAAATAATGCGGCAAGAAACATAGGGGTGAATATATCTTTTTTTTTTTTTTAAAGATTTTATTTATTTATTTGACAGAGAGATCACAAGTAGGCAGAGAGGCAGGCAGAGAGAGGGAGAAGCAGGCTCCCTGCTGAGCAGAGAGCCCGATGCGGGGCTCGATCCCAGGACCTGAGATCACGACCTGAGCCGAAGGCAGAGGCCTTAACCCACTGAGCCAGCCAGGCGCCCCGAATATATCTTTTTTTAATTAGATTTTTGTTTTCTTTGGTAAATACCCAGGAGTGGAATGGTGTGGTATTTCTATTTTTTCTATTTTTAACTTTTTTTTTTAAAGATTTTTTTTTATTTACTTATTTGAGAGACGGAGAAAGCGAGAGAAAGTATGAGAGGAGAGAAGGTCAGAGGGAGAAGCAGACTCCCCGGGAAGCTGGGAGCCCGATGTGGGACTCGATCCAGGAACTCAAGGATCATGACCTGAGCCGAAGGCAGTTGCTCAACCAACTGAGCCACCCAGGCGCCCTCTTTTTAACTTTTTGAGGACACTCCATACTGTTTTTCATAGTAACTGCACCAGTTTACATTCCCACCAACAATGCATATGGGTTCTCTTTTCTCCCCATCCTCACCAACACTTACTCTTTTCTTTCTGGTACTAGCCACTCTGACTGGTGCGAGGTGGTATCTCACTGTGGTTTTGATTTGCCTTTCCTGATGATTAGTGATACTGAGTATGCTTTCATGTGTCTGTTGGCCATCTGTATGTCTTTGGAAAAATGTCTACTCCGATCCTCTGCCCATTTTTAAATCAGATTATTCTTTTGGTGTTGAGTTGTAGGATTTCTTTATATTTTTTGGATATCAACTACTTATCAGATATATCACTTGCAAATATTTTCTCCCATTCAGTAGGTTCCCTTTTCATTTTGTTGATATTTTCCTTTGTTATGCAAAAAGATTTCTAGTTTGATATAATCCCAATTACTTATTTTTGCTTTTGTTTCCCTTGCCTGGGGGAGACAGATTTAGAAAGATATTGCTGAGGCTGATGTCTGAGTTTATTGCCTATGTTTTCTTTAGTTTTACGGTTTCAGGTCTTATATGTAGGTTTTTAATCCATTTTGAGTCTTTATTTATTTGAGAGAGACAGAGAGAGAGAGAGAGAGAGCAGGGGTGGAGAGGGGAAGAGGGAGAGGGAGAGAGAGAATTCTAAGCAGGCTCCATCCCAGTGAGGAGCCCAATATGGGGCTCTATCTCACAAGCCTGAGATCATGACCTGAGCCGAAATCAAGAGTTGGTCGCTTAAAAGACTGAGCCACCCAGCCACCCCCCATTTTGAGGGGGGTTTTTTGTATATGGTATAAGAAACTGATCCAGTTTCATTCTTTTGCATATAGCTGTCCAGTTTTTCCAGAACCATTTGTTAAAGAGATTCTCTTTCTCATTGCATATTCTTGCCTCCTAAATCGCAGATTCATTGATCATTTAAATGTGGCTTTACTTCCGGGCTCCCTATTCTGTTCTATTGATCTATGGGTCTATTTTTATACTAGTACCTACTGTTTTGATTACTATAGGTTCGTAGTATATCTTGAAATCTGGGATTGTGATACCTCCAGCTTTGTTCTTCTTTCTGAAGTTTAGTTGGGCTATTCAGAGTGTTTTTTTCATACAAATTTTAGGATTATATGTTCTAATTCTGTGAAAAATACTGGTATTTTGAAAGAGATTGCATGAATCCATAGATTGCTTGGGAGAGTATGGGCATTTTAATATTAATTCTTCCAATTCATGAGCATGATATATCTTTTCATTTATTTGCATCATCTTCAATTTCTTTCATTAATGTCTTATAGTTTTCAGAGTACAGATTTTTTTACCCCCTTAGTTAAATTTATTCATAGGTATAATTGTAAATGATATTTTTTCTTAATTTCTCTTTTTGCTAGTTCATTGTTAGAATTAGAAGAAATAGTGTATAGAAGAAATGCACAGATTTCTATATACTGATTTTGTATCCTGCAAATTTACTGAATTCATTTATTAGTTCTAATAGTTTTTTGGTGGAGTCCTTAGGGCTTTCTATATATAGTATCATGTCATCTGCAAATAGTGAGAGTTTTTCTTCTTCCTTAGCAGTTTAGATGCCTTTCATTTCTCTGTCTTGTTTTTTTGCTGTGACTAGGACTTCCAGTACTATGTTGAGTGATTGTAAATCTAATTAAAAAAAAAAAAACTTACCAAACATTAACATTATTGGAATAGCCTCTTCTTTTATATTCTTTTATATTTTCCATATTTTCTACAATAAACAGGCTATAACAAAAAATACATTATTTTAGAAATGAAGATGTAATCACTAAATCTATAATTATTGCCTAAATAAAATTACCATTAAACTTAATATTCCCAATTTAATTAATTTATGAGCAAACTAAATACTGAATAATACATTTTATGCTCCTGCACTGAAGAGCTGTTATAAATTTGCAAAGGATGCTTTAAAAATCAGTGATGGCTTCTATAAAATATCTAGAATAGGCAAACTCAGAGAGACAGAATAGATTAGAAGTCAGCAGGGGCTGGAGGGAGGGAGGAATGGGGTTATTGCTTAATGGGCACAGAGGTTGTTTGTTTGAAAATAAGGGTGATATTGCACAATATTGCAAAAGTAATTAATGCCACTGAATTGAACACTTAAAAATGGTTAAAATGGGGGCGCCTGGGTGGCTCAGTTGGTTGAGCAACTGCCTTCGGCTCGGGTCATGGTCCCGGAGTCCCAGGATCGAGTCCCATGTCGGACTCCCGGCTCTGTGGGAGGTCTGCTTCTCCCTCTGACTTTCTCCCTTCTCATTCTCAGTCTCTCGCTCTCTAATAAATAAATGAAAAATCTTTAAAAAAAATGGTTAAGGGGCGCCTGGGTGGAGCAGTTGGTTGAGCGACTGCCTTCGGCTCAGGTCATGATCCCGGAGTCCCGGGATCGAGTCCCACATCGGGCTCCCAGCTCCATGGGGAGTCCGCTTCTCACTCTGACCTTCTCCCTTCTCATGCTCTCTCTCACTCTCTCACTTTCCTAATAAATAAATAAATAAATAAATAAATAAATAAATAAATAAATAAA
>CM052812.1:47516698-47552619 GCA_028533885.1 Nasua narica
TTCATCCTCAACCACGGACAGGGACGGGGGATAAAACCCAGGCAAGGTGACTCCAGATGGCACGCCTGTAACCCATTTCACTGCACTCCACAACAGCAAAACTGTTTGGTGAAGATGTCACACGACATGAATCATCTGTAGGTGACCCTGCAAGGGAGGTGTGCTTTTCCTCTTTACAGACAGAAGTCGGAGGCTCAGAGCCAACGGCTTGCCAGGTTATCCAGCTGGTGGTGGCAGGGTTCCATTCTCAGGCCCAGGCCAGTGCCTACAAAGGCCTGACAATGGTGTAAATGACTGATTGCCAGTTGGAAACAACCAACGCAGTATTTAAACTGAGTTGGGGAATCGAGGCAGGGTTGGAGCTGGAGGAGGCTTGGAGGGTTTCCTGGCAGGGCAGAAGGAATTTTTTAAATCAACTGTTAGCTTGTTTGGGGCTTCTGCCAAGCCAGGTTAGGTCCTTGCAGGGTCTTTTGTCTTCAATCAACGTTTATCAAGTGGCCCTGGGCGGCCAGGGCAGCGGCCAGGGCAGCGTCCCAGAACCCAGCGTCCCGAGCAGGTTCGCAGACACTGGCTCCCCGCAAGCCCTGCCTGTCAGGACACGGATGGGGTGCTGCTGCAGCTTCCCCGGGTTCCCCAGAAAGGGAGAGACAGGTCAGGGTGGCAACATGAGGAGGCGAGGAGGGGCGCGTGAGGGCGGGGTGGAGCCATCTGGACCCACCCCCTGGGCAGTGTCTGCTAAGGGGGGCTCCCAACACGTGGAAAACACACACTTTTCTCGGATCAATCAGGACAGTGCCTCTGGACAAATGGTGATGGGCGCTGCGCAGAGGCCCGCTGGGAGGTCTCAGGCACCATCTGCAAGGAACTGAGGGCAGGGAACTCTCAGGGAAGCGCCGAACTGGTCCAGGCCTGTGACCAGTCGGGTGACTCCAGCCACCCTGTCCTCAGTTTCCCTCTGGGAAGACAGATGCGTAGAACCCCGGCATAGCACACAGCCCAATGCTTCTCCAGAGATAAACACTGCAATCCCCCCATGTCAGTCCCATTGTACAGATAAGGAAATAGAGCCCCCACAGGAGAACAAACTAACCCAGGGTCACAGAGCCTATTGGCTATCTATAAGCTTGTGCACTGTTCATGTTTGCTGTCCAGCACCTCGCCCAGTACTGGGGACCTAGCAGATGCTCAGTAAATGACACCAAAATGAACTGGAACGGGAGCTGAAAACTCAGGTCCTCAATCCTTGAGGAAAGACAAAACTTAGAAATCCAGAGCAGCTGGTGGCTGGATAAATGGGCCCAACCAGGGACCCTGGACTGCTGCCCAGGCAGCTCCACTCCATTCTACTGTGCAAATTAGTTACTTACCCCTTCCCTCCAGTGGCCCACTCCAGGGCTTACGGTGAGGAAATCACCTGAGGGCTTTGCCTTAAAAACTTAGAGCTGGAAGGAACCTTCCACAGCCTCCAATCACAGTTCTGTGTGATGTTTTCTTAAATGATTTTCTTTAAGTTCGTTCAATAAATATTTATTGTGCATCCACCATGAACAAGGCTCTGTGTTGCTGAAACAAGAAGTGTGATCTTTGTTAAAATTAGACGCAAGTTTGTAAGTCAAGAATTTTCTACAGCCAGAGGTATTTAGTGAGCAAACACAATCAACATTCAATATAAGTGGCATATACAACAGCTAGTCTTTCAAAAAGCAAAGAGTTAAAGTTGAAAAGAGGTCATTTTTTTGAGAAATTGTTGTCTTCTGGATGCAAAGAAATCATAATTTCCAGGCATAGAGAACTGATCAGTGGACTGGGGAAGTATCCCAAGGCTTTTTCCTGTAGATACAGGCAAGATCTGCTCTAGGACAACTAAAGAGAGCTAAAGATTTGCCATCTGGCAAAACAAACCTAGACAGGCTTCTGAAGAGTCAAGAAAGAATTAGAGGGAATTCAAGATTTATTCAAGCCTGCAGAAAACCAAAGTTCAATCACGTGATTGAAAATATGCAATAAGGGGCACCTGGGTGGCTCAGTGGGTTAAAGCCTCTGCCTTCGGCTCAGGTCATGATCTCAGGGTCCTGCTCAGCGGGGAACCTGCTTCCCCTTCTCTCTGCCTACTTGTGATCTCTCCTCTCTGTCAAATAAATAAATAAAATCTTTTTTAAAAGAAGAAAATATGAAATAATATTAAAATAGTGAATGGTTAGAGAACGAGCTGCCTGACTGTATAGGTATTTGCTTTTAAGTCTTGTGCTAAATGGATGTCGGATCTCAGAGTCAGAGTTCAACAGCTCCGTGTGGACGGGGAGCCCAGTACCATGATTGGTGTGAACAGACTCGGTTCACATTTGATGCAATTAAGTGCTTTGTGAGTAGAAATCCACTAAACATTCACCTACCCTATGAACCAGCTAGCTCCCTTCTAGGTAGAACTAGAGATATAGATGGAACTACAGACAGAGATACAGATAGAGATGAATTACTGACTTAGCTCCGGCTGCTGTGATAAAGTACCACAGGCGGAGAGAGTGGGTGGCTTGGACAACAGACATTTATTTTTCATCGTTTTGGAGGCTGGGAAGTCCAAGATCAAGGTGCCTGCATGCTCAGGTCCCTTTGCCCAGCTGGCAGACAGCTGCCTTCCTTCTCTTTCCTCACACAGCAAAGACAGGAAGGTCTGGAGCTTCTTCCTCTTCCTACAGAGACACTAATCCCATCACGGGGCTCCCCCAGCAGGTCTCATCTTAACCTAATCACCTCCAAAAGGCTCCACCTCCTTATTCCATCACATCGGGGGCTAGGGCTTCAACATATGAATTTGCGGGGATAGAAAAACTCAGTCCAGAACAATACCCAAAAGAAATGAGGGGTTTGGCCCACCAAAAGGCACAAACAAGAATAGTTACAGCAGCCTCATTCACAATAGACCAGACTTGGAAAGGATTCCAGGGCTCATCAATAGGGAAATGGATAAACAAACTCTGGTGTATCCATACAATGGAATAATGAGCAACAACGTGAATAAATCACACAGGCATCATGCCGAAAGAAAGCTCGACACTGGAGCACTGTTTAATTTTTCTGTTTAATTCGGTTTGTACAATATGAAGTAAAACACAAGCAAAACTAATCTACGGCGATAGAGATCAAAATCATGGTTGCCTCTGAGGGAGGAGTGACACAAATTCTTCCAGGCTACCGGAAATACTCTATTTTGATCTAGATGGGAATAACATGTGTGCGTTAAAAAGACACCAAGTGATGCACTTAAATTTAATGGACTTTATGAAGGTTATGCCCCAAGAAAAAAGGAAAAGAACATTTCTATCAGAAATGACAAGTACATGGTTGGTGGGCTGCCCTTACCCCCTCCCTTGCCCCTCAATACTGATTAACCACCATACTCCTTCTTGCTGAGCTCAGCTTCAGAACTGTTCTCAGTCCAGGACTCCGGCCAGATTGTGCTGAATCAGAAACTATTACCATCTCCTCATGTGCACACACAAGCACCTTAATTAAGATAGGCCATAATCTTTGATTCATTTGGCCACACTTTGGGGAAGCCTGGCTTCTACTCGCTGACCAGTGGCTACATCCCTGCCTTCCAGGTGCGGTCCCCAGGCGGAAATGGCTTTGGAAGAGCAGGCTCGAAGCTGGAGAATGAGAGCGGGAGGGACCACAACTATCACCTTCCAGCCCTATCCCAGGGCGAGGCCATGAACTCAAAGCTACGGGTAACACTAGGGCCCCGCAAAGGCTACAGTTTGATGGGGGCCCACATTCTACCATGTAGAACAAACTGGCTTTTCTCTAGTAGCAGGGAACAGAGAGGGACAGGAGGGAAGAAAAGGCTGGACTGCAGGAAATGACAGCCTTTTGATTTGTGCAAAATCTTCTAGCACCTGGAAACATAACCTCCATGTCAGATCTTATCAGGGTTGCTAACTTCCTGTGGGTTCACTCTTTTCAGCTTCCGAAATCCCCTCCATCTTCCATCAGACAACCATGTGATCTGGACGGAGTAGGAATACCAACCCCATTTTAAATAAGAAAACTGAGGCTCAGAGATCAGAGATGTTGTATGACCCACAAACACCCTCTTAGCCAAGTAAGGGATTCAGGATTCCTACCCAGGTCTGTCTTCCTCCTAAGCCCATACTCCTTCTTCGTCTTCTTTAAGTTTTTATTTTCACATCAAAACTATACATGCACCAAAATGGTCAAATCACCCTGTAAGATTAGTTTTGAAAATGGCAGGTGTCCCCACCTCCTACCACCCCCACCATCATTTCCCCTCCTGAGAGCTACCAAATTTACCTCTTACAACTGGTCTTTTTGGAATTTATCTCCACGATGTAGGAAAACAAAACGACCCAAGTTAAGCCACTGTAGCGTGTCAGCATCCCGAGAACACAAAGAAGCTCACAAGCTCCCAGAAATAGTAAAAATAACATCACCTACCAAAGAGCTAGGGACTAGAATGGTCTCAGTTCTCTCAACAGCAACAACACTGGAGCACAGAAGGCAAATTGTGAAGGAAAAGGATTCCCAACTTAGAATTTCATTTTTATATTTTATTTTTTTAAAGATTTTATTTATTTGACAGAGAGAGAGATCACAAATAGACAGGGAGGCAGGCGGGGGGTGGGGGGGAGAGCAAGCTCCCCACTGAGCAGAGAGCCCAATGCGGGGCTCCATCCCAGGACCCTGAGATCATGACCTGAGCTGAAGGCAGAGGCTTTAACCCACTGAGCCACTCAAGCGCCCCCCAACTTAGAATTCTATACACAGCCAAACTATCAATCAAATGTGAAGGTAAAATAAAGACACTTTCACATATTAAAGGTCTCAAAATATTGACTTCTCATGTACCTTTTTCTCGAGAATCTCTGAGGATGCCAACCCCTTTACAATGGACCCAGAACTGTGTTGCTGTTAACCCTCTTCACTTTTCTCTGTCTTGCACCTTCAAAATATCCTTTTTCTGTCAGTTTAGTAGAATTTTAAGAGAGTGGAAATGGACATATTCAATCAACTATCATTACCCATCACCTCTTTCATCCATTGTTTTTAAAGCAATGGACCCTTAGGGTGCCTGGGTGGCTCAGTGGGTTAAAGTCTCTGTCTTTGGCTCAGGTCATGATCTCAGGGTCCTGGGATCGAGTCCCGCATCGGGCTCTCTGCTCAGCAGGGAGCCTGCTTCCCCCTCCTCTCTCTGCCTGCCTCTCTGCCTACTTGTGATCTCTCTCTCTCTCTCTCTGTCAAATAAATATATAAATAAATAACCCTTTAAAAAAACCATAAAAAATTTAATTAATTAAGCAATGGACCCTTTCTTCAAACAAAATCTTATGCAAAAGACAAATATCTAAAATACACCAAAGCAATATGACATTGGTTGCAGTATGGTTTCTCTCCAATGGTTAACTGTTAAGAAAGTTGCTGCAGCTAATTAATGAAAAAGGAATGAGCCAATTAGAACAACACTATTTTGTGCCCATAAATTAATTAATGGATCTAGGTATTAAATATCAGCTGCCGTTAGCATCACCCCTTATACGTACACACATAAAGTGACAACACAATATTGTGGGCACTTTCTGATGAAAGAACATGCCATCTATAATTGCCAAAAAAAAATCACAACCTGAATTGATCAGGCCTCTGTATTCTACTACCCACTTATCGGAAATATAGATCCTGAACTTCATGCATCACCAGTATGCACTCAGCAAAATCCGGACTGGGTAAGGCCAACTGACTCAATGCCCTGGGATCTTCAACATATAATTAAAAGAGGGGGGAAAGGAGGGTGCTGGGTGGCTCAGTGGGTTAAAGCCTCTGCCTTAGGCTCGGGTCATGATCTCAGGGTCCTGGGATCGAGCCCCGCATCGGGCTGTCTGCTCAGCGGGGAGCCTGCTTCCCTCCCCCTCTGCTTGCCTATTTGTGATCTCTCTCTCTCTGTCAAATAAATAAAATAAAAATCTTTTAAAAAAAAAAGAGGGGGGAAAGGGATGGAAGGAGAATCTTTGGGTTAAGAGACTTTATACCAAATAAATATAGGTAAGTAGTAAGTATACACCTGTGTTCATAGCAGCCTCATTCACAATAGCCAAGAGATAGGAGCAACTCAAGTTTCCGTCCACAGATGAATGGATAAACGTTATGTGGTATGTACATACAATGGCATATAATTCATCTGAAAAAGGAAGGAAATCCTGTCACAGGCAGCAGTGTGAATGAACCCTGAAGACATCAATGCTGAGTGGAAACAGCCGGTCACAAAAAGACAAACACTGTGTGATTCCACTCATATGAGGTAATCAAATTCATAGAGACAGAAAGTAGAATGGAGGTTCCCGGGGGTGGTGGGGGCAGGAAGAGGGACTGGGGAGTGGTTCAACAGGTATAGAGTTCTAGTTCGGCGAGATGAAGAAGTTCCGGGGAGGGACGGTGGTGACGGTCACACAATCTGAACGTACTCAGCACCGCGCGTGCGCTTGCACACTTGAAATGGTTAAGATGGTGAATTTTAGGCTGGGTGTTTTTTACTACAATTTTTACTACTAATTTTTAAAAGCAGGTAAAACGAAATGGTAGAGTTTAAGAAGGTGCTCTTGCGCAACGAAGTTACAGAGAAATGCAAGGCAGTGATTACCACAGAAGTTGGGGTGGGGAGCTACTTTTTGGGGAGAGGAAAGACGTGCCTTCGGGACGGCGCACAGAGAGGCTGGTGCAGGCCCTCTTCTCGATCTGCTGGTTTACCAGCGCGGTCGCCTTATAAAAATCCACTCTGCATCTGTCTTCTCTGGTCTCCTATATCTGTTTCAAGTATAATTTAAAAGTAAGGGTGCGGGGAGGGGAACCTGAGAAGAAAGAAAGCTGCTACAAACCTGTCAGGCAACATATTCTGGGAAGACAAGCACTTCATCTGAACTAACAGAGGAGGACTGGGGAGCCAGGCAGCCTGAAGCTGGGCCTACCAGCTCTGCCTCACCTCTCCCTTGCTGAACGCTTGTGACAGCCCTGTGGGGACCGCGTCTCCTCCTGGCATCCGTCCGCCCTTGTCCCGCGGTCTTCCTCACAGAGGTACACGGCTGAGCTCTGCCAGGGGTCACAGGGAAGGGACTCAGCGGCGCGACAACCCAGGGTCACCCCCACAGAAGTGCACGAAGTTAAGACTCGGACGCCTTTGTTGTCAGCTGTCAAATTTCATTTTCTGGCTCCCAAATTCTCTAATGCGAATTCCGCTAACCTCTTCGTGCTGCCATAATGTGCCGTCACAAGGTCAGGGTTGGAGCAGCTTTCCGTCAGCCCGTGGTGGGGAGCGTCCCAGCACGGGGTCCCTGCTGCGCACGCAAACCGTACCGAGGCGCAGTGGCCAAGAAGGCAGGGTCCAGATCTGGGCTGTGCCACCTGACCTCACACAACAGGCTACTTAGGGGCTCTGGGCCTCTGTTTCCCCGCAGCTGAAGTGGGCAGTTCTAACAGAATCCATTCCCTGGGGTTGGTACAGGACCTCGATAAGCTGAAGTATGTCAAGTCCTTGAAAAGAGCGCCTGGCTCCAAGTAAGTGCTCAGTGCCTGTCCTTACTTCACGTAAGGACCCAGCCCCAGACTGACCAGGGCCAGGGAGGAAACACAGGGAAGAGGGGAATCCACCCCTCTACACCCCTCTACAGAACTTTCCTGTGTCCTAGGGATGGGAGGGCTCCGAAGTCTTGCTGCTTCGGACCTATTCATCCAGCTGCCTGGCTGAGTTCATACCTCAAGTTCAACAGGACTGAAAACCCAATTCATGAGCTCCCCTGCCCCTCTCCAGTCTGATCCTCTTCCAGTGTTTTCCATCTCTCTGAACAGTAGCCGTTATCTATCCAATTCGATGAGCCAGAAACCTGAGGGGCGCCCCGTACTCTGCCCTCTTCCTCCCCTCCCTGCTGACCCGTCTCCGCGACACATGGACCTCACCTTCTGAGCACATCACGAAGTCATTCCCTGTCTCCCTCTCCCTGCCGTCTCCCCCTGGGGCTCATGCCGCACGCCTCGCCTGTCACTACCATGACCACCGTTTAAATTCCCTTCTTTGACTGTTTGGGATCTGCCTCCCTCACTGGACTAGCAGTCCCGGGGGACAGGCACCACGCCGGTGTTACTGACCCTGAGTACTCACCAGCTCTCAGCGCCTGCTGGCACAGCGCAGGTGCTCGGTGAACATACACGGAAGGGGCTGAATACTAGTCAAAAAGGAGCATGATTCCCCCATTTACACGCTGCGGCCCAAGGGAGCCTGCCACCCCTGCAGCCCTTCGGGCCCTCCCTGGAGGAGCCACATCCCCTCCCTTCACCTGCTGCCCCCCTCCTTTCCACCTGCCTGGCCTGTCCCTTGGAGTCCCCAGACCGAAGCGGGAGGACCTGGATTGTTTCCTCGAACTGAGGCAGCCGCGGAAGCCTGGCCCCTCTGGCCCCATTGAGCCAAAACCTCCCCCGCGGTCCCCACCCACCATCCCTGGCAAGCCAGTGAGTTCGGGTACCTCCCCAAAGGCAGGAGGAGAGACACGGAGCCACGGTCGTCTGAAGAACCTTGTTCCATCGCAGAACCTCGAGCTCCCGCTCTGTTCTGCCGGCCGGAGCAGATGGCTCGCAGCGTCGCTTGCTCAGTGAGCACTTACTGAGCACCTACTAGGGCCAGCACCGTGGGGGACGGTGGGGGCACCTCGGTGGACAAAGATGGCAGACGCAGCCAACAGCCATTCTCCCTGACCCCTCGCTAACAAAACCCATGTTGTTCGGTCCCCTGCCCCAGATCTCTGGGCTGGCGGGTACTTTATTCCTCTTATAGATGCTGGTTTGACAAAGGACATGTGACAGTTTAAGCCAATGGAACTTGAGGGGAAGTCCGCTGGGGGAGCTGCTAGGAGGTTCCTCAGTCTTACAAGGGGAGATAAACAAGACACCTCCTCCTCGGGCCTACACTGGGTGATGCCTGCAGCCGGCTGGCCACCTTGAGACCTCGAGAAGTGGACGACGCTCCGAGAATGGCAGGCTGAAAGACAGGAAAAGCCTAGACCCTTCACGACTCTGCTGAGCTTCTGAACCCACCGATGGGGACTGCCCCGGCCCTGGTCTATCATGCAGCGATAAAAAGCCTTCGTGGTGTAAGCTATTCTCCCATGAGTCTTCTGTCCCTTGCAGCCAAAAGCCACCTAGTGGCACAGGCAGCCTATGCTTCCTGAGGAATTGCGGGATGGCAGGCACTGAGTATTCCTCTCTCAGCACGTCCCACTCACGCCTGAGAGCTGGAATCAATCGCGCCCATGCTACAACTGAAGAAGCTGAGACCCAGAGGTGGAGGGGAACTTGCTCTGTCCCATACCGAGGGCCAGTGCCGGTGCACTTGGAACCAAAGCCCAGGTGGTCGGCTCTCCCGCCACCACACCAGCGGGGCAGAGGAGTTTGACCACCATGTTGGTTGGAACTCTCCATCACAGGTATGACGAGAGGCGGGGGGCGGGGGAGCCAGCCAGCCTAAGCCATAGACGCACAGACGGGCTCCGTTCCCAACTGCAGACAGGGCAAAGGGGTGGCTGGATCCAAGCACTCAGAATCCATTCCCTCTCGCCTTTGCTTCTCTCTGACACCATGCCTTCAGACCAGCTCCCTGCTAGGCTGGAATCATGGCCACCAGCAGTCTTGGTCTCACACCCCAACGGCCAAGGGCCAAAAAGGACAGAGGTCTCCCTTGCCCCAGTTTGAGTTTTATCAGCCAAACTTGGGCCCCACACCTTTACTATAAGTCTGGATCCTAAGTGCCACCTCCGGGCTCTGTGGCTTGCCCCCTCCAACCTCTCCATGCCTCAGTTTGCCTGTCCTGAACTAAGCAGCGGAGCAGCACCTGCTTCTCGGGGAGGGTCATTCATGTGTCTAGCAAACTCCTCGTGCATGCCAGCTACGAGTCAGGAGGCATGGGAGGTGCTGGGACCCAATCCCTGCCCTCGTGGAGTTTACAGTTTAGCAGGAAAGACAGATATTAAATCAACAAACACGGGAATGAATACCTCTTACAATTCCTCTAAGTGTCCTAAAGGACAAATACAGAGTACAGTGGGAGAGAAAGAAAGGAACTGAGCTCAGATTGAATGTGTAGCATTAGGAAGCCTGACTCTGGGCGTGGAGTAAGCATTTAAGTCTAAGGTAGCTATTACCCAGGTTTTCCCTTGGCATCTTCCCTGTCACCTCCCGCCCACAGTGACTTACTGTGAGGAGAAGAGCTAGGTGACCTGGTGGCCCCGCTCTCCATCGCTGCAGCCAATTTCAAGCCTCCTAGGGCCTGGAGTGCAAGTGTGACGCATGCACTGGGACAGCAGGAGCACAGCGGGTCCCAGGGCAGCCTGCTCCCGTGGATGGCACATGCCCAGCTCTCAGCAGCCCCTTCCTGGCTCCAGCTGAGGCTCCAGGGGCTTCTCAGGCTCCAGGGTCTCCCAGGCTCCTTCCGCTGGCTCTGTGTCAAACCCTAAATGAAGGAGTGCTGGAGAGAGATTTACTGCCTAACAAGCCAACTTTCCGTTCACCATTGCCAGGCTCTGCTGTCCCCACAGCTCCTAGCCATAGGGACGAGGGCCCTGCCCCTGCTCCAAGCCTCGAGGATGTCTAATCACATCCTGGTGACCGCCTCTGGAGGGACCATTCCCGAAAATCTCTTTGCAATCAAAGGATGTGTCTGTAGAACACATTCAGGCCCCTCTGGGCTTCCACGCCCATCTCTCTCTTGTACAGACATACTGTTTTTTTCAGGGAAGAAGAACCAAGAGCTGCTAGGTTAGATTAATTGCCATAAAAGCTAACTCTATTCATATATCCGTCATCTTGCCATGAGCACAGCTCAAGCCCTCAGGACCCTAATTGGGATGGTGGTGCCAGCCCATCTGACCTCCCGGCCTCCGGCTCTCCCTCTGCCACCATGGAGACAGCCAAAGGGCTGCCTGGCGCACACATCACTCCTCCATTTGCCACCTTCCATGGTTCTCTGGATCTGGGCAATCCGAACCAGCCTCCTTCATGTGGCCAGCAAGTCCCCCCGTGATCTGGCCGCCCTAACATTTCCAGCTGTGTGTTCTCAGGAGACCATGCAGGGTTTTCCCAGATCATACACTTCTTGCATCCAAGATGTTTCCAGCACATGCCTTCCTCTTATATGAATCTGTCCACTGGATAATGAATGCCTCCTACATGCCAGCCTCGGTGCTGGCTCTGAGATGTGACAGTGAGTCACACGCACAGTCCCTGCCCGCAAGAGAGACCACAGTCTAATAGGGGAGGCAGACATCAGTGAAAAACAAAGAATCACCAGAGTTTACAGTTACCAAAAGTAGCGAGAGCTGGGAAGGAACCTTGTAGGATGCGGGGAGCCCCAGAAGGTTTCCGTCAGATGACATCCAACCAGCCATGGGATGACACATAGGCCCGTCTGGGTGGGGTCTGGGGGTGGGAGAGCTTCCAGACAAATCCTGAGGCCAGAGGGCATGTGCCAGCTCTGGGATCTGAAAGCCTGGGTAGCAGGTGGGCAGAGACTGTGCAGATGGGCTGGAGGAGAAAGTGGGAATAGCCCCACAGATCACGTTAGAAGACCATCCTTGACACAGAGGAGCTGAGGGAGCGCTGAGCTGTTACAAGGGGACTTAAACAGGGCACGGGCCCTCTGGACCGGGAGGGGTTAAGAATGACAACAAGGAAGGCTAGGTTGACATGGCAGGAACCGGACTGACATCACCACAGTTGAAATGCTGGGTCAAAGAGGACTTCATTTTGTAACTCTGTATTATGTACAGAGACTTTCTACTGTGTATGTGTAGGGGGAGCACCCCAGCCCCCATGTTGTTCAAGGGTCAACTGTACTCAGAGGTACCCTAAAGTTGCAGGTATAACTCTTTTTGCCCCCACTTTGCAGCAGCAACCCAACTTCCCTTTGGTGCAGAGGCACAGGGAGCCCAGCATGGCTGGATGGCAGTCTCAGTTCAGTGGACTCATTGTTGTGTCCCCTGCCGGGAGCATACCTCCATCACAACTGAGGCCTTCAAGCCAACTAAGCTGTAAGTTTCTGCAGGTCAGAGCAGTGACTTGCCTCAAGGTAACTTGACTAACTTAAATGACCTGAACTGATGGTAAATTAGAGGATAAGGAAGGGCCCTCCCCTACCCCCCCCCCTTGGTTTCTGTGGGCGACAGTCACAGATTCAGAGCATATAATATGCATCCCATAAGGCAGAATTCAACCTTTCAGGACAACTGGTCCCATAACCGAGCCTTTAGAGGGCCATCCCACATTCCATTGGGCCAACTGCTTCCGGGTTACAGGGCACGTGGCAAGACTAGTGAATTCCCACGAGCAAGGTCTGCTGTTGCCCTTACGCTGCTCTGAAAAGAGACACCCCCCTCCCCAGTCAGAAGCAATGTTGTGCAGGATACCAGGACAGTGAACAAGGGATTCTGGGAGCACACAGATGGTGGAGCTGGTGGAAGTATTTCAGGAAAGGGTGGAAATCCACATCCAGAATAGGTGTTTATTGGGGTGATGACCAAACCGATGCCTTCCATGATGGAAGGGGTCCAATGTAATCAACCTGCCACCAGATGGCTAGCTGATGGGTCCCTGCCACCTTCAGGAACGGAGAGCTTCTAAAGAGTCTGGAGGGCATTTCCTTCCTTCCTTTCCTCATTCATACAATGATTTTTTGAGTGTCCCCCTGTGCCACAGCCCAGCCCTATGCTTATCCTGTAAATGGCACAGCAGGGGTTGGGCTCTTGGCCATGGCGACCGGCTCTGTACACAGAGAAACAAGATGGCCGCAGCTGCCACCGCTTCTCAGACGGAATGACGTGACGGAAAGAGCTCCAGACAGGGAGTTGGAGGGCCTGACTTCTAGTTCTAGACCAGCCATCAGCAGTCCTGTGATGTGAAGAGAGGCACATGGCCTTGCCAACCTCAGTTTCCCCATTCTTTTTTTTTTTTTTTTAAGATTTTATTTATTTATTTGACAGAAAGGAGAGAGATCACAAGTAGGCAGAGAGGCAGGCAGAGAGAGAGGGGAAAGCAGGCTTCCCGCCAAGCAGAGAGCCTGATGCGGGGCTCGATCTCAGGACCCTGAGATCACTACCTGAGCCGAAGGCAGAGGCTTTAACCCATTGAGCCACCCAGGCGCCCTCAGTTTCCCCATTCTTAAAACAGAGTGAGGGGCGCCTGGGTGGCTCAGTCAGTTAAGAGTTGACTCTTGATCTCCGCTCAGGTTGTGATCTCAGGGTCATGAGATCAAGCTCCACATCAGGCTTTGTGCTCAGCAAGGAATCTAAAATTTCCTCTCTCCATCTCCCCCTGCCCCCTCAAAAATAAATAAATAAATCTTTAAAACCAAACAGAGTGAAAGCCCCAGGACAGCAGGCCAGAGGTACCAAAGATGGGGTGGTCACATTGGTTCCCCTTGGGTGCAGGCAACCAGGGAATCAGTTGCTTATGGAGAGTTTTTTTATTTTCAATAACGAACTAAGAGATGGTCTGCTTTTTATTATCACCAAATACCTGCAATTCTGAAGAGTATCAGTGAAAGGATCCTCACCCAAAAAAGCCTTTTGTTTGCCTAACTTATAAACAACTGCTACCATTAGTATTAAATTGTAGTTTTATATATGTATATATAGCTTATTTGTAATAAGCACATTTTTAATATGTACCTTTAATAAACATTGCACTTTACACGGGTGTCAACTTGGAGCAATGCCAGTTATACAATCGGCCCCAAACACACACAGATCCAGCTGCAGGTGTTTATTTTAGAGTACGTTCATAATGGTTTGCAATCTTTCAAGGTCACTTCTGACTAAAATATAAACAAATAAGTTAAAGACAGGGAGATTTAAGAGCGGTCCCTGCCCACCCAACCTCTAACACCTGATGCATTAACCGGGAGAAGGACACCTGCGCCATCTAGTGGTAGAGGTGGTGATTACAGGCACACACACTTCTAGGAAAAAAAGAACGTAAAATGGATTGCGTGTCAAAATGATAATATTGTGGGGTGCCTGGGTGGCTCAGTTGGCTGAGCAACTGCCTTCGGCTCAGGTCATGATCCTTGAGTTCTGGGCTCGAGTCCCACATCGGGGTCCCAGCTCCACGGGGAGCCTGCTTCTTCTCTAACCTTCTCTCCTCTCATGCTCTCTCTCACTTTCTCTGTCTCTCAAATAAATGAATAAAATCTTTAAAAAAAAAAAAAGATAATATTGTGGAGGTGTGAAAGAACCAGGAGATTTAATTAGTCAGCCCCGGGGCTAACTGTATCACATCTTTGCCTAGATAACAGTGAGCACGTTCCTTCACTTCTCAGGGCCTTCATTTCCTCATTCTTAAAATAGATTAATGATACTTCTATTACGGAATTGTGATGATTAAATGTGATAAGGCCCATAAAATTCCTGAGATGCAGTGGGTGCTCAGAAGGTGGTTCCCTTCCCCTCAGAGCCGATCAAAACGGGAGAAGAACTAGAGCAGCCAGTCTCCCCAGGCACTGTCAGAGGCTCTTGCTTTACTTCCCTCGTCCCACACTCTCGGTAAGCTGCAGGTGCCATGGCTGGGTATTAGCTTCCCTAACTCGGAAAGACTAGCTCCAGCAGCAGCGCTCCTGGGAACCGCACTCAGCACAGACTGCGTGCCCACACCAGCACCAGGGTCCCTGGGCCTCTCCTGCCCCCATCTTTCCACCTTCTCTCTACCCCACCCCCACCCTCTCTCCTGACTGTCCACCCTCACCAAGGCCTAGAACCCAACACTAAATAATTAGCACCCAGTTAAAAAGCAATCCCCTGGGGCACCTGGGTGGCACAGTGGGTTAAGTGCCCAACTTGGTTTTTCCTCAGGTGCTGATCTCAGGGTTGTGAGATCAAGCCCCGCATCAGGCTCTCCATTCAGCGCCAGGTCTGCTTGGGTTCTCTCTCTCCCTCTACCTTTGCAGCCCCCCACGGGCACACATGCTCGCTCGCTCTCCAATAAATAAATCTTTTTTAAAAATTAAAAAAATAAAAATAAAAACAATCCCCTTCATGCTCCTCAAAATACACACACATGCATACTTTCTATCGAAGCATAATACGCATAGAGGAAGTACAAATATTCTAAGTGTATGGCTCAGTGAATCTTCTACAACCCGGACACACCTGCATAACCAGCACGTCCGAACTGCCTCACGCCCACTGCCAGCTCACTAGCACCCGCTGGCCACCCTCGGCCCAAAGTAACCTCTCTCCTATCTTCCATAGTGCACATTCATTTCGCCCGTTTTTATACTCACGTAAATGAAATGTCCTCAGCCACGTTGTTACATGTAATTGCCAATCATTGTTCTCATTGCTGTGTAGTACTCCACTGCATGAATATTCCAGGTATTAGTTTCTCATTCCTGCCATAACAAATTACCACAAATTAAGTGGCTTAAAATGATACACATTTATTATCTTACAGTTCTGGAGGTCAGAGGTCAGAAATGGGTCTCACGGGGCTAAAATCCAGGTACTAACAGGGCTGTGTTCCTTCCCAAGGCTCTAGGGAAGAATGTTTCCTCACCTTTTCCAGCGCCCAGCAGCCACCCACCTTCCTGGGCTCACAGCTGCTCCCATCTCCGCAGCTGGGAATGACCCGCTGAGTCTAATACTGTCACCTCTGGTTCTGACTCTTCTGTCTCCCTCTTCCTGTTTAAGGAACCTGGTGGTTCTCCCTCTTCCTGATTTAAGGAATCCTTCCTTTTGAAGGATCATAATAATACAGAATAATCTCTCTATTTAAGGTCAGCGGACTGACCTTTATTCCCATTTACTCCCTAGTCCCCGCCCCCCGGCTATGTGACACACACATGCACAGGACGCGAGCCTCGGTCTGCCTACCACGTCCCCCATGCAGGTATCACCCCACTGCAGATGGGCATCTGGGTGGTTCCAGGACAAGTCTGCTGGTGAGCATACGTCTGCCGGGTATAAACAGATCAGGCCTCTAACCTGGCTATCCCACTTGAGTAGATGTTGCCTGTTTTTTCCAAAGTGATTGAACCATTGTAACGCTCCCACCAGCCACACAGGAATTCCAGTTGTGCTTAGTGTTGCAACGTTTGGCATTTCCCGTGGTTCTTGCTGACGCCAGGGATGTCCTTGCCGCTCTGCCTTTCTTCATGTCTGCAGGACCTGGTCGTGCTTCACCCTGACCGTCCATTCCTTTCCATTTCTGTTCCCAGGATGCAAGACCTTGTTGGAGAAAATGGCCATTTTCAGGGCATTTTCTGACCCAAACCTCAAGTTTGTACGGATATTTGTGGGCACTTGTGGCCATTCAACTGAACCTACTACTCACAGAATCTTAGGATGACAGCAACTTTAGGAGCCACATGTGGTCCATCTCCCCCTTCAGAGTAATTGTGTCACATGCGCCAGCGTCTCTCACGCTGCTGGGCCTTTCCTTAGGCTGTTGCTCCTGCACCAAAATCCCTTTCAACAGGCTCCTTCTCACCATCCTTCAGGGCACATGCCCTCCGGATAAGCTTCCCCAAATCTCTCAGTTGGCCTCTGCGCCCCTCCCCTCTGCTGCCGCAGCACTCAGCACTCCCGACCACCCTCTGCACCCTAGTTGAACCGACCATCTCTCCACTGCACTGCAAACACCGGGGTCGAGCCAGGACGATTGGACATGGCTCGTGCAAGGTCAGAAAGCTCAAGCTCGGGCCCCTGGGTGGCGCAGTTGGTTGAGCGACTGCCTTCGGCTCAGGTCATGATCCCGGAGTCCCGGGATCGAGTCCCACATCAGGCTCCCAGCTCCATGGGGAGTCCGCTTCTCACTCTGACCTTCTCTCTCTCACTCTCTCTCTTTCCTAATAAATAAATAAATAAAATCTTTAAAAAAAAAAAAAAAAGAAAGCTCAAGCTCACCTGTGTTCATTAGTGATGGGCACCACCGCTACTGGCACATTTCATCCAGGAAGGAACCGAACAGCTTCTCCAACCGGTGATCATTCCATTGCTTGACAGATCCGATTAGTTCAGTACATTTACTAAGAGCCTCCTATGTGCCGGGTGCTGTCCTAGGTATTGCAGAAACAGAAAATAAGGAACAGCGCCTGCCTTCAGGGAACTCAGGCTTCCACAAACTAGATTCACTCTTTCCTGCCATTGGCCTCGGAAACAGAAACATGTAACAAGCGCCCTTCCTCCTCCACATGGGGACACTCAGATAGTTAAAGTCAGCCAGGCAGTGAAAGGAAGCATGGTCAACACTCCAACTGCAAATCAGGCAATGGGATTAGAGGCAAACGTAATTTCCAGTGATAGAAATGAGATGGTAGCCTGGGGCAGGCACATGGGGGATTGACTGTAAAGGGGCATGAGAGAACTTTCTGGAAGGATGGAAATGTCCATCTTAATTGGGATGGTAGTTACAGGGATGTACACATCTTACCCAACTGTATGCTTAGAATTGCTTTAAAGGAAAACATGGAGGGGCGCCTGGGTGGCTCAGTGGGTTAAAGCCTCTGCCTCCAGCTCAGGTCAGGATCTCAGGGTCGTGGGATCGAGCCCCGCATTGGGCTCTCTGCTCAGCAGGGAGCCTGCTTCCTCCTCTCTCTCTGCCTGCCTCTCTGCCTACTTGTGATCTCTCTCCCTCTCTGTCAAATGAATGAATAAAATCTTAATAAATAAATAAATAAATTCTTACCGTCAACCAGAGACAAAGGCGCTAGCTCCCTGGCTGAAGTGGGCGTGGGCGATCTGATGGTGTCCTTCCAACCCCTCCCCCCCTCACGTTGAGAGGGTGCCATTGTCTTGAGGTCCCACCTCGCTCTCCCAGGCCCTGCTTCTGCGTCTCTGCTGAGGACTTGCCTCAGGACAAACACGGCCCCTTTTTCTCCATACCATATGGTTTCTAGATTCCTCTGGAAAGAGTAGGCTTCCGTGCTCCCATAGGAGAGGGAAACAGGGACAAGGAAGAGGGTCATGCCTCTCTTCTCCCTTCCCCTCCTCTTCCTGATTCATTCGACCCAATACCCGCAGTGAGTGTTCAAGAAGTGGCTGCAACATGAGACCTCTCATTAATGGTCAGTTCCAGCTACATTAAAGTACTTAATAAAGGCCAGATTACTGGGTCATTACGTTTCTGGTAAATCCCAGTGGCCTTTCATCAGGGAGAGGCAGAAGCCCTGGCCTTAGGCCTCTTAGCTGAACAGAAAAATTAATGGGTCTTTATGCCCAAGATAGTTGGTCATGGGAGGGAGGTCACATTTTTAGTGTTTTCTCTCTTGCTCTGACCAGCCCAACTTCCACTCGTTTTGCTTTTATAGAATTTATCACTAGTTCCCTTCATTTGGGAATATGAAGATCCTTCTTTTTTTTTTAAGATCTTATTTATTTATTTGACAGAGAGAGACACAGCGAGACAGGGAACACAAGCAGGGGGAGTGGGAGAGGGAGAAACAGGCCTCCTGCTGAGCAGGGAGCCCGATGCGGGCGGGGGCTCAAGCCCAAGACCCTGGGATCATGACCTGAGCCGAAGGCAGACACTTAACAACTGAGCCACCGAGGCGCCCCATGAAGACCCTTCTTAACACCCACAAATTTCAGTTTCTACACTTTACAGCTGCATTTTGATCCATATAGAAACTATGGGATACACACACACCTATTATGATCTCATTAACTTAAAAAACATCTTGATGGATCACAACACGGACAAACACTGAAGGGCAGAGTCGCATCTGGAAGAGGCAGGCAGTGCTCGGGACAGACCTTGACCTGAAGTCCCCTTGTAGCCATCAGCCCCCGGGCTGTGCACACCCACGAGCTGGATCCCGTGGAGGCATTCCCATAGCCAGCCATGGCGGGCAGGAGCCAATCCCAGAAAAGCCAGTGGATAAACCTTTCCCACTCTCCTTGCGACCTTCCGTCCCCTCTCCAGGGTGGTCTCATGATGAAAGAAAAAGAGAAGACGTGGCCACAAGTGCCAATGGAGTTGAGCAGTATAGGCTGGCAGCTGGGGGAGAAAGGACAGTCTAGGATTAGAGCCCCAGAGGTTCTGGAACATAGCAACATAACATGAGCCATTTATGTAATTTAATGTTTTCTAATATCATGTTAAAAAGGTAAAAGGAAACAAATAAAATTAGTTTAGGGCCCCTGGGTGGCGCAGTTGGTTGAGCGACTGCCTTCGGCTCAGGTCGTGATCCCGGAGTCCCGGGATCGAGTCCCACATCGGGCTCCCAGCTCCATGGGGAGTCCGCTTCTCACTCTGACCTTCTCCCTTCTCATGTTCTCTCTCTCTTTCCTAATAAATAAATAAATAAAATCTTTAAAAAAAATTAGTTTAAATAATATAACTGGCCCAATATGTCCAAAATATCATTTCGATGTGTAATATTTATAAAAACTGAGACATTTTAATATTTTTTTTTCTTTTCTTTTCTTGTTTACTAAGGCTTTGAATTCTGGGGTGTTACATGGAGAGCACATCTCAGCTCAGGCTGCCCCATTTCAAGTACTCAGTATCCACATGACTAAGGGCTACCGTATCGGTGAGCGTGTATGAGAAAGCAGGGAAATGAGGCTAGACTGGCCCTCAGCAGGTCCCAGCAGTTGGGGGGCGGGGGTGGAGCGCAGGCGGTGGTTGTGGTGGCCGCCACTCTCCTGTAGCTCGCGGCCACTCTGACAGGCACACCCGCTGTGTCCAGCACCGCGCAGCTCAGGAGCACGTGCTGCACGGAGCCAGAGCCCAGCCGGAAGATGTGCAGCACAGGGTCCTACAGATAATGCCGGGTGGAGCTCGTGGGCCAAATCCAGGCGGTGGAGGAGCTGCCTTTGGCTCCCACGGTGTTTTTCGACCTCTTGAAGTAGTCGTTGTTTTCATGACCTTGTATTTTCGTCTTGGCTCTTGCAGATAGCGGGTGCGTAAGTCTGCTGTAAGACCACAGTCCTTGAAGGCAGTACTGGATGTTAATCTTGACTCTATCACTTTTTAGCTGACAATGGATACATTAAACTCTTCATATGTCTTCTACTATAAGACTGGAGATCGCTTCACAGAGATATTTGACTTTGGTGAGATGAGGAAATAACTGGCTAGCGCAAAGATGGGTACGCAGTAACTATTCGATAAATGATGGTATTAGTTTTCATTCACAGGAGGCTTGAACTCCTTAGAGCCCCTACCACCATCCTATTTCATGATGGGAAAGTTGGGAAGTATGTGGACAGCAGGGGCTCTCAAAAGCAACCTCCACTTACACACACAGAAGTTGGCAAATGGCTCCTCACTCACAAGTTTTAGAGTCTGTTTCCGTTCTCTGTTGCCCACAGGTATGGTTCAGCTGAATTAAGCAATCTTCAGTACTAAGGCACGACAAATTTTAAAGGGCTTATTTCTGGGAAGGAAAGGGGAAAGCTAGCAATGACACCAGCAGTGTGTCATTGCTAACCTCCTGCTAACCTTCATCCTGGTCACTGGATGCTGCTGGAAAAGATATTAACACCAACTTGAACCAAGACTTCGACCCCCATTTTTGGTTTTTGGTTTTGTTTTTGCTTTTTATGGGGAAATTAAGAGGCTGGGACTTTAAAACATCTAAACAATCATGATGAACTCTATACCACGACCCTCTAGCTTAGGGTCCGGCCTTCCTTACCATCTCCACCCCTATATGCTTTAAATTCAGAAATGTAGGTAGGAGCAAAACATAGGCAGCCAATCATAGGGAACAGAGGCCACAGAACTGGCCAGGAAGGAAAGGGGAGACTAAGGAAAATTCTTCCCAGGAAAACTGTTTTCCCATCTTCTGTTTCTGCTGTTTAATGCAAATTTGCTTCTTCATTCCTTTCTACAATTCACATCTTATATGCTCAGCACTGTGCTAGGCATTTTGATCCTCCTATTTTTCAAAATAACTTGTCCCCTCCACCCCTTTTGCATTACTCAGTTTCCTGTGTGCTACTTGTAAGAGTCTCTCTATGCTTCACTCTCAAGAAAAAGACAGGGCTCCTTTCTTTACAGTAAACAACGAGTTGGTCCTTGGGGGATTAGGAGAGGCACAGGCAGTTCTGAGTAGCACCTAGAGAGCCAACATGGCAAAAAAAGGAGCACATGGATAGATAATGGAGCAAAGACAACTGCAGGGTTTTTATTTGTGTTCCAGATTTAAGTAACTCCTTTGTTATCAAAAAAAAGCTATGTCAGCATCAATAACCTGCTGATTATAAAATGTATTCCTGGCAGAGAGAGGGAGAATTAACATCTAATGAATACCTGCCATCTGCCAGGCACTGTGCAAGGCTAGTGATTCTTAGTATTTTAGTGGTCAAGGACTCCTCTGGGATTCTTGTGGAAACTATAAAATCTCTCCCTTAGAAAAATTCAAATGAACACAAAATTTTACATAGAATCACAAGGGCAAACAATGTTCCAAAGCATAATCACAGACTTTAGATTAAAACCTTCTGTGCTAAGCCCTTAAAGATCTGAGAACACGTCATTATTGAGACAAGATACCATTACCTAAGGTCACATACATAAGTGGCAGAAACATTTCAAACAGAGTTGTCTGAACACTACTTGCTGTCCTAGATAAAAATGTCATTTGATTTTTACTGTTATTATAACTGTCACTCCTTATTTTTAAACGAAGAAATAAGAGTATGTGAGAAACCGAAATCTGTGGAAAACATTCTACACTCAGCCACAGGACATCAGAAAGCTCAGAATTCCCAGGGGTTCCAATCCCTTTTCCTATCACCCAAAAGCCCCGCTCCCCCTGAACTCACCTGCCCAGAAAGGAAACAAGCCAAAGAGGTGCTTTTCTTAGACAGGTTTCATAGGCCTCAGAACAAGAAGCAACGTGTCAATAATATCTCAATAAAACTAGGGAGGAAATTTTTTAAGAGGTAACCTTTCTTTAAGATAATCTATCAGTCAAAGGGGCGCTTGGGTGGCTCAGTGGGTTAAAGCCTCTGCCTTAGGCTCAGGTCATGGTCTCAGGGTCCTGGGATCGAGCCCTGCATTGGGCTCTCTGCTCAGCAGGGAGCCTGCTTCTCCTCTCCCTCTGTCTGCCTCTCTGCCTGCTTGTGATCTCTCTCTCTCTCTGTGTCAAATAAATAAATAAAGTCTTAAAAAAAAAAAAAAGATAATCTATCAGTCAAAATGGGAATTAAGAAACCAGTCAAAAACCTATGGATATGAAACAAAAGAAATTTAATTTCAGAATATTACATGAATAAGAAAGACAATGCATAGGATTGTTTCTTTACAGTTACATATATATATATGATATGGAGTCAAATAAGAATGAAATACAAAAAATGGTCAAACAGTTAAGAAATCTTGTTTCTCTAGCTGAGCAAGCTCAGGGAGAGCCAAGGGCGACCCCTGCTATGAAAGGCCCCGGGGCGGGAGTGTTTTTCCCAACAGGCTCTGCCAGTCTCCAAGCGTCTGGGGGAGTGCTCAGTGGCTCTTCAGCCCCCCTGGTTGTGGCCTCGCACACTCTAGTTTCCATGGCAACCCAAGCACTCAGGCTATTATGCACTCGCCTCCTCCCTGAGCCCCTCCACTCACTCTCCACTAGTGGAAAGATGTAGGTTGGCAATGGCTGCCTAGGAAAGCTAGCTTTTTTTTTCATGGGGAGTTTTAGATTGGGTTAATTACCACTGGTTTGAAAAGCTTGTGCATTTTAGGGACCCAGATGTTCCCCAAATTCTAGAGCAATCTTGCCAAATGCCAGTACCCAGGTTTAGGTCCCGTCTTCAGTACAAAAGCTTCAGCGGGGAGGGGACAGGGATGAGGATCTCCCTGGGAAAAGGAGTTCTACTTAGAAAAGACTTTCCAGCATTTGTGTGAGGCCCTGTGCGATGTAAGGAAGCAGCGAGAGTCTAGAGAAGTCCGTTGCCAAAGACGGCTTCCCCAGCTATGCATGGGCCACACGGCTGGTCACCGCAGGGCACAGTGCAAGGACCACAGGTTCTCCATATCTGAACAGAGGCTCCTGGGAGAGAAGCTGGACAAAACTATTGCTATCCAGGCAGAGAGAAGGGACCTGCTGGCTTCCCTACAAGCCAAGAAAACGGCCGCCTCTGAGTCACCCAGCGGTCACCAGAGTCAACTGCCCTGCACTACTCCATTTCCCAAGGGTGCTCCTGAAAAGGACATTCAGGGTGAAGAGTGGGGGGAGAAGCGGCTGTGGTTTCGGTTACAATCCATTAAGTACCAGCTCCTTGAACATGTTCTGGCACTCAGGTACAATCAGTATCTTCTAACCTTTCACTGTGGCAGTGGAGTTTCTCAAACCAGATTCCCTGATCCCAGGGCAAAAGTCTCTCACACTAAAAGGTTAGAAACTCTAGTGTCTATGGTTTCCCCAGTGATCTGAATTGAGGCGGTGCTCTGCGTCTTCACACGTAAGGCTGCCGGCACGAAAACACTGCCCCGTGCTGACACCCCATCAGAACCCGTCACAACCGACCGCAGAAAGAAACGAAATGTTAAAAGCCATAAAAGGAGGCATTTCCAAAGAGACTGTCCCAACATGAAAAATAAACATAGCAGATTAAAAAAACATTTTGTAGATTAAAAAAACGGTTAAATACTGGCTCAAAAATACCCACCCACCAAGTGAAAAGGGAGACAGTACCCTGCTGTGGCAAATCATAAAGGGCCTTTGTCTTACAGTTCTCCACAAGATTCCACAGGATTAGAACACTTACATAAATTGCAAGGCAGGAAGTTATGCTGTTTATTTCTCAAATCTGGATTCCAACTGGATCACAGCTTCTATTTAAAAATGACCTATCACGCCCCTTAAGCAAGGGAAAGTATATTTAATAAATAACTTAAATGAAACACACATGCTCAAATTCACACATAAAATGCCCAAGGGGGCGAGCTATACAAAAGCATGTGCGTGTGGCAAACGTCTCTCTCACCACTCAAGGCCCGGCACACTACCCTAGGACACCAACACCATTCAACCAAAGAAAGTCTCCTAAATCTCAGCTACCTCCCTCGAATAGAACCCCAGGACAAACCTGATGACAGGAAGGTATCAGGTCGCTGCTCTGGTCTCTCCGCCTGATGCCACGCCATTCTGGGATGAACCACTCAGACAGATAAAGAAAGGAACTATCGGGATAAGAGAGAACATGATCTCAGTCTGGTCCTATCAAAAGCAGTCTCTGTCTGCACTCACTCGTAGCTGGTGTTTATTTTCTCAATAAGGAAAAGCCAACTGGAAACCTACACAAATAAATTTGCTAACTAGTATTTTTATGAAAGAATAAAAACGCTCTAGAGAAAGGGGCTTCTAAGAGGCTCATGCTCCTCACCATCAATTGTTCCCAATCCATAGAGCTGGAAGGCCAAATCTCACGCTTCTCTTCACTACTGCTGTTAGAGCAGCCGATGAGACAGGAAGGACGGAAGAGAGGACTGACAGCTGGACACAAAACCAAACCGTGCTCCCCAGCGTCATCCTCCGTTTCAGCAGAAACACAGCTCTTTCAAGAGTTCAAAGATAGTCAGCAAGTCCCGCTTGGCTGGGCAGCCGCTCCCCCGCAGAGCCTGACCCGCTGCAGCGCAGGGTGCGGGCAGGTCTGCTGCTCTGAGGCAGTACTGACGCCAGATCAAAGCCACGCTGCTGCTTACCTCAAACACTCGTGAACATCCCAACCCCGTCAAAGCCCCAGCCCCACCTCCAAACTTCTCCTGCGCCCACCTGATGAGGGGAGGGGCGGTGCGGCAACCGTCCTCCAACACCGGTGATCAGCCACAACGGCTTCCAAAGGAGAACGTGCTCTTTCAAACCCCCTCAGCCCTGCCGAGGGCCGCGCCCTTCCTCCCGGGGACTCCAGCCCGCTGTCTGGCCGGCACACCTGATCCCTCAGAAGGATGCAGGAGTCACCCCGGACATAAAGCCAGCTGGCCCCATCCTAGTCACACTCCAGAGTTTCCAGTACATTCAGATATTTCAGCAAATCTCTAGCAAGCCATCGGTGACTTCCCTTGAGTCACAGTGACTTGGCACAGAATATTGGCACGAGAGAGATTTTGGACAAGGGGAGACTGAACGAAGGAGACAAGTTCAGCAACCACACAATTACTTTGGCACTACTGAGGAAAGGGGAAGAGAGCAAAGGAAAGGAGGAGGGACAGTTTAATATCTGCCATTTACTGAAATATGGTATCATTCTGAATTCTCCTTTCTCACTAACGCAGGTCAATTACCCTGCAATCTCAGGTCCAAGAAATAATTTTTGTATTTCCAGGAAAGCTGTAGGTTCTTTGGACAAATGGTATGTAGGAACGTGGCCTCATGAGATCACGAGCTTTCCCGAAGCTTAAGGTGGAAAAAAAGGGAAAGACATCTGTCTTAAATATAATTTAGATGACCTATCCAAAAAATGGCTTTAAAAAAACAAATAACAAATCAACAAGAAACAACCAAAATACCACCCATACTATCAAAACAGAGAAAAGCCCCAAGTATCAGTTAAAAATAATATCAATCTACCAGGACTGACAGTACTTTAAAAAAAAAAAACAGTGGTAGTTAAGCAGAACTTTCAGATTTTTAAAAATAATATCTACTTAAACAAATACACGGAATGGGCACTGGAGCCCACCTGGTTCTGCCCATTTACTGTGCTGTGTGAGCTGGCTGGCTGGTTAGTGGTTTCCCCACAACGCTTTGAGAGAGAGAGAGAGAGAGATGCCAGCACCCATTCAGTAGACGGAGTCTGCAGACATCATCCAGTGAGTGCGGTTAGAGGTATCAGTCAGGTCAGAGGATTAGTTGACTTTCACAATGCAAAACGCAGCAAGCTGCAAGTCCAAGCTTCTCTGTGAGCAGTGATGACGTCTGGCTCACTGAAGAGAAAATTCCGGGTGGACAAGAGCACTCTGGATCCTTCAGAGGAATCCTAGGTTGAAAGAAAAAACAAGAACATTAAGCACATTTATAAATATTTATTTATAAATCATCCCACCTGAAAGCTAGAGAGGCTGTACTTAATATTTTCTACCAACTGAGGAAACTGAAGAGAGTTCAGATCTGGAGATGCGGGTCTGGGAGCAGTTATCCTACAGAGAAAAATAGAGCTGTGGGTTAGCCCAAGCTGCTGAGAGGTAGAAAGCAAGAGCAGAGATAAGCAGAGAATTCAAGATAGAGCATTAAAAACACAAAGAGGAGGGGCGCCTAAGTGGCTCAGTCAGTGGTCGTCCAACTCTTGGTTTCACCCAGGTTGTGATCTTGGGCTGATGAGAGTGAGCCCTTCATTGGGCTCCATGCTCAGCATGGAACCTTCTTGTCTGTCTCCTTCTGCTCCTCCTCAACCCCACTCAGGCACTCTCTCTCTCAAATAAATAAAATTTTAAAAAAATAATAAAATGAAGAGGGGAGGGGTAGGCCAGCAGCAGTAGGCTACCCAGAGATGGAAAACAAGTCACAAGGAAGAACAAGAATAGGGCAGCATCATGACAACAAGGCAAGCCTTCCAGGCTATAGGAGGTGACTAAGGAGAGAACAAAATGGAAACGTCACTGCCTGATCCAATTCAAAGTGTTCATTGTGTGTAGACACCCACTTTTCTGAATCATTAACATTTTTTTCCCTAATTTTTAAGTAGCCTCAGGGGGCCTGAACTCACGACCCTGAGATCAAGAGTCACAAGCTCTGCTGACCAAGACAGCTGGGCCCACCTGATTCACTAACACGTTTGAGACTCTATTAAACTATACATTCTGTCCTCCAAAAAGGCACCTACACATAAAACGACATCGATGATATCAGGAACTTGATCAGAGCCCTTAGGAGGTCCACACATAACAGTTCAAGAACCTGCTCTAAATCTTCTTGTTAAAATATGAACTTGGCTTATTTCCTTAATGCATTTCTCTCGCCTCAAAGTATAATTGTCAATATAAAAAGACTTACCATTTCTTGATTCTTTTTTTTTAAAGATTTTATTTATTTATTTATTTGAGAGAGAGAGAAAGAGCAAGAGTGAGAGACATCACAGAGAAAGAGGGAGAAGCAGATAGCCCAACACAGGGCTCGATTCCAGGACCCCAGGATCATAACCTGAACCAAAGGCAGATGCTTAACTGACTGAGCCAAGCCACTCAGGCTCCCTCTTTATTATTTTCAAAAATGAAAGCTACAAAAGGTATAACTGATACAAAACAATGCATCCTTCAAAAATATCTTACGTTTAGCTTTGATTCACGGATACCTATGTAGAAATATTTAGACACACATAACTCAAATACCCAAATTCCCTCAATCAGACAGCCCTGCCTACAAGTCAGAAGCAAGATGGAAAGAGTGCTCAGATAATTCATTCAAGGATAAGGACTGAGACTATACTGAAATCTAATCTTCTAGAAAAGAATAAAGATTTATCCATAAGGACTGGACTTTGGTTCTCTTTCTACTGCTGATGTCTCAAATCATAATTACGCTCATGTCTCAGCAGTAAAAAGCACATGTCAAACGAGGGATCACTTCATCTGCCACATTCTCTCCAGTCATAACTATCGCTACTTGGTAATGCTTCTAAAACATTATTTCATTTAAGCCTCATAAGAAATCTGTGAACTTGATATAACTGTTATCCTTATTTTCAGAGGAGGAGACGGGCTCAGAGAGAATGAATGGCTTTCCTGGGCCAGAGGAATGATGACTCAAATCAGGCCTTACGGCAAATCCCCTGGTCCGCCCCGTGGACGACACAGCTTCTTCAGAGGAAAGTACAGCAGCAGCTGCCTTTTACCAGAAGAGCCTGGGGCAACCGGCACTCCTTTAGCCGAATAATCTTTTTTGTCCTAAGTATCCTCAAAAATATGTGGGATGATATGATTTCCAGGGTCCATCAGCTGTTTATTAGCTGGAAATCCTCACTGGAGTCTACACAGAAAAAGAACATAGCTATTCCATGTTTATGGAGCATATTCTTAGCGCTTCTATACTTGGTTTCACAAATTAGTTTACACTTGCTTTTAATTTGCTTAACAAGTATTCTTAAGATTTCTTTCACATGTGTCCCATCTGCCCAAGAATGCAGGGACCGTGTGGCTGTGTCTTCACAGCTCTACCCCTCAGCACCTGGGACAGTGCTGAGCAGATGATCAATAACCATCTGCTGAAAAAGACCCAGCCTGGCAGCTTTATGTTGCTTCCGACACTGGGAATTCAAAAACTGCTCCCGACGGACTAGATGCAGAAAGACATACTCAGTAAGACTTGCTCAATAAGAACACAGAATAAGTACAATCAGTACCTTTTTTCCCCTCTTTCTTCCCCTCAGGCCATTTCAATCTTGTTGGTGTCATCGTGACAGCTGGAGAGCCAGAAAATAACTGTAACAAGAACATTTTATAGAGGCTTAAATGTGCTGTCATTCCTACAGACAGACTTCACTAACAGAAGAATTATTTGCTTGTTCAATTTCCATGTGAAGAGTTTTACTGAGGCTGATTATATCATTAGTCTTAACTGATTTTATTGCTGGCTTAAGGAAACCGCATGTGTGGGACACCTAGAAGGACTTTCCGACCGAAAACACAGTGCCAGGCAGGCTCAGCTCAATGTTACCCGCCCCACAGCATCTCCCAGGAAGAACTGGTCCCGTCAGAACTCTGTGGAGCTCTTTCACTGAACTTGGCATCACCACATATGACTGACTAGATCCTCCTGGAACTCCACATGTGTTTGTTTTGACCATCAACATAAACAAAAGGACTGAGAAAAAGGCACAGTTGAATGGCCCAGAGAAACACAGCAAAACAGGCAACAGTATATCAATATTTCTCCTTTCTACAAATGTACACAAAGAGGAAGCCCAAAGAACAGTATCTTACTAAGTTCACATTTTCTTTGCTGGCTCTCTTCAATTCACCAATGGCTACAGATTCCGGAGTAGGGTACTTGTTTTTCCTTTCTGACATCATCTGATTTCCCAGGACCTTCCGCTGATTTAAGAAGAGAAAATATATATTAAAAAAAAAAGAAGAGAAAATATATGATTTATGAAGATCTACTATATCTGTATTATAGCTATACTGGTATTCAAATCTATAGTTTCTTATTTTAAAAAAGTTTCAGATCCAAATAAATAAATAAATAAAATGTATGTATGTATGTATGTATGTATGTCAGGCTTCTGATAAATTCTCCCAGGCCATCTTATACAAGGGAGGCCAAAGCATGTTACAAAAAATCCTGAAATCGTTGCCTCCCTTTAGGTGATCACTTTTCTTCTACATTTAAAATAGCGGAAATATAAGAAACCGTTTTACAGTTGATTTAAACTAGCTAATGCAGGCCAATGTGCTTCTGAGACCGTTAAAAAAAATACACCAGTTATTTAGCAGTATAAATTTTTCCCCCAAAGACGTGTTGTCTCTGGCAGCTGTTAAGAGTCCCCTCCCTACTCAGGGATACTTCCACAGGTCCACTCTAAGCCTGCTTCCCTGTCATGTCTTTCCACAGGGATTAGAAAACTTGGAGAAAGTCTTTAAGAGTTTCTAATATAGGTGCACCTGGGTGGCTCAGTGGGTTAAACCTCTGCCTTTGGCTCAGGTCATGATCTCGGAGTCCTGGGATCGAGCCCCGCATCAGGCTCTCCTCAGCGGGGAGCCTGCTTCCCCCTCTCTCTGCCTGCCTCTTTGCCTAGTGGTGATCTCTCTCTCTCTCTCTCTCTCTGTGTCAAATAAATAAATTAAAATCTTTAAAAAAAAGTAAAAAGAGTTTCTAATATAGCACAAGAGCGTACAGGCCGTCTTAAGGGGGTCACATGACTGTACTGTCATTCAGGGCAGGACTAAAAGCCCTTTCATCTCTGAACACCTTGGAAGCTGACATAACCTACTGTAACAGCTGATAGTGACAATTCTTCCATCTTTGGGGAAATCTTCCCTTTTTTCTTCTTACAGAATAAGTTTAAATCCCCAGAAAAGAACTTAACAAAACTACAACATGAAACTCTACAATATAAATCTTAGCAGATTTTTTTAAGATTATTTATTTCTTTATTGAACCAAGAGAGAGAGACATCGAGAGAGGGAATACAAGCTGGGGGAGTGCGAGAGGGAGAAGCAGGCTTCCTGCTGAGCAGGGAGCCCAAAGCAGGGCTCGATCCCAGGACCCTGGGATCATGACCTGAGCTGAAGGCTGACGCTTAACGACTGAACCACCCAGGCGCCCTCTTAGCAGCAATATTAAGAATATTCCAATGTAATAAATTATTTACATGAAAGGAATTCTGGAGGAAAAAGTCTAGCCCAAAAAAGAGATCAAAGCAGAATATAAATCAAATAGCTAAAACATAGAAATGCTGGAAAAATGAGACCACTACATCTTCCTTTCAGATATCAGTTATCGGGGCACCTGGGTGCCTCAGCGGGTTAAGGCCTCTGCCTTCGGCTCAGGTCATGATCTCAGGGTCCTGGGATCGAGACCCACATCAGGCTCTCTGCTCAGCAGGGAGCCTGCTTCCCCCTCTCTCTCTGCCTACTTGTGATCTCTCTCTGTGTCAAATAAATAAATAAAATCTTAAAAAAAAAAAAAGAAAGAAAGAAATCAGTTATCACCTCGGAGTAAGCTGAAATGGGGATGCCAGGACCACAGGACTGGCTGTAAAGCTTCTAATGAACTTTTTTTTTTTTAAGATTTTATTCATTTGAGAGAGAGAAAATGAGAGAGCACAAGCAGGGAGGAGGGAAAAGCAAGGAGGAGAGGGAGAAGTGGGTTCCCCACCTGAGCAGGGAACCCCATGTGTGGCTCCACCCTGAGATAATGACCTGAGCCAAAGGCAGCTGCCTAACCGAATAAGCCACCCAGGTGCCCCTCCAATGAACTTTTATTTTTCCATTTTGATTTTTTTGATTTTATTTATTTTTTTATTATGTTATGTTAGTCACCACACAGTACATCATTAGTTTTTGATGTAATGTTCTATGATTCATTATTTCCAATGAACTTTTAAAAAGACATTCCAGGGGTGCCTGGATGGCTCAATTGGTTAAGCACCTGACTCTTGGTTTCAGCTCAGGTCATGATCTCAGGGTGGTGAAATCGAGCCCCAAGTTGAGCTCTGCGCTCAGTGCACAATCTGCTGGAGATTCTCTCCCTCTGCCCCTCCCCCAGCTCACACTTGCACTCTAGCGCTCTCTCGCTCTCTCTCTCTCTCTCTGAAATAAATAAAATCTCAAAAAAAACAGTAGAGCATCTCCTTAAAAAAAACCTTTCATTACCCCATCACTATTGAGCAGAAACCATTATCTATTAATAGCTCAAAAGTCTCTTCATTTATAATGAAAATACTTTATCCTGTTTTATAAAATTTGTTAACATTTATATTTAAAATTATTGTTCTAAAATGTCTTATACTGATAGAATTATAAACTCTTTAACAATTCTAAAGTCCTAAATTCTCTCTCAGTAAAGAAATGGACAGCTGCCAAGAGGATACTCCATATTTCCATTTCAAGCTGCACTACACAATACATCTAGAGCCACGGCAGAATTTTCTTTCACTGGGAAGAAAAAACTACACCCATCTAGCTTCAGCTGAAGAAATATGTGACACATAGAGAAACCTTTATTTGACTAATAACTTTGTTATCAATCAGCTCAATGACAGGAAGTCAGAGGGAATGACAGACTTCCGAGTGAAATGAGCCAACAAGGATGTACATTTTATGAACTACACCTACAGGTAAATACACTGCTAGGGCTGTAGAATAATAAATGGCTCTTCAATTATAGTAAAATATACATGACACAAAACTTACCATTTTAGCCATGTTAAGCATCTAGTTCAGCAGCATCAATTCCACTCATACTGTTGTGCCCCCATCCCCGCCAGCCAATTCCAGAACCTCTTCATCTCCCCAACAGAACACGGGTACCCACTAGACAAGAATTCCCAATTCCCCCCTGGAACCTTAGCCCCTGACGACCACCATTCTACTTTCTTTCTCTATGAATTTGACTATTCTAGGTATCTCATATAAGTGGAATCATATAGTACTTGTTCTTTGTGACTGGTTTATTTCATTTAACATCAGGTCCTCAAGGCTCATCGATGTTGTAGTATATGTTAGAATTTCCTTTCTTTTTAAGGCCGAATAATATTCAATTGCATGTGTATACAATATTTTGTTTATCCATTCATCTGTCAATAGATACTTGAGTGGCTTCTACCTTTTGCTTCCTGTGAATGATGCTGCTACAAAACGTGGTGTGCAAGTATCTGTTCATGTCCTTGCATTCAATTCTTTTGGGTGCATACTCAGAAGTGGAACTGCTGAATATTTAATTTTTTGAGGAACTGCCATCGTGTTATCCATGACAGGTGTACCGTTTTACATTCCCACCAACAGCACACAAGGGTTTCAATGTCTCCACATCCCCACCAACACGTTTATTTCCCCACCAACACGTTTATTTCCTGGCTTTTTTAATAATAGTCATTCTACTGTCACTTGCTATCTCACTGTGGTTTTGATTTGCATTTTTCTAAAGATAAGTGACACTGAGCATCTTTCCATTTGTATATCTTCTTTGGATAACTGTCTAAGTTCTTTGCCCATTTTTTAATTTTTTTTTCCTGTTTTTGTAAGAGTTCATTATATATTCTGGACCTTAACTCCTTCTCAGATATATGTTTTACAAATATTTTGTTCTATTCTGTGAGTTGCCTTTTCATTCTCTTGATCACAAAGGAAATTTTGATGGTAAGCAAGACTAATGTCTCAGAGGCTACTGGCCCCCAAAGATCAAAATTGAGAGTGAATTCTAAACTTCTATCAATGATAATAGCTAAGACCAAGATGAGATTTAGATGATGGAGCAATGGTTAACAACTGCAGTTTAAAGAAAAAAATATATATATATTAATTTTATTTTTCATTTTAATCAGAGCTCCTTACTGATGCTCGATTTATATATTTTAATAATGTTAAAACAATTTTTAAGGGACGCCTGGGTGGCTCAGTTGGTTAAGCAGCTGCCTTTGGCTCAGGTCATGATCCCAGCGTCTTGGGATTGAGTCCCGCATCGGGCTCCTTGCTCCGCAGGGAGCCTGCTCCTCTCTCTGCCTCTGCCTGCCTCTCTGCCTGCCTCTCTGCCTGCTTGTGTTCTCTCTCTGTTAAATAAAAAAAAAAAAAAAAAAAACAATTTTTAAAAGAAAAACAGCAGAACATAGAACTGTGCTTAATCTCTCTCCAAGTTAACCAGAACCTTGCCTTAGTTTATGCCTGAAAACTCGAACCCCATTATCATGTTATCTACTGCCACCTGATGGCAATATGCCTTAACTACAAGTTCAGATCGTTTACAAGGACATGTAAATTGAATCTGCAAGCATAGTGATAGCCGCAACAGCACTGGAGTAGATATTATACTTGTTTTAAAAACAAGACTCTTAAGTAATTTGATACAAAGGAAGAGAATATACAACTGAATTAAAATGTTAAGCTTAAAAAAATTTAAGTTACCTAAAACTCACTAGCCTATCAGAAAATCCATTTCCTAACCATTTCTGTAAGAATGTCAACTCCCTCACTTCTCCAGAGCTTTCGCAAATTGTGCAGTGAACCTTGTGGCACAAAGCAAAGAACTCTCCACACTCCTCAGGAATGGGGACTCTGTCCTCAGTCCCAAAGAGAAGGAAGGACCTTTTTTTTACTCTCTAATCATACAGCTCCTTCTCCAATTTGAAACACAGCAAAATGCTGTAATAACTAAAAGTATTTCCAAATTCTATCCTTATCCTCTTACAAATGAACCCTATAAAAGGATCCCAAATAATAGAAGAAAACTGTTTATGCCTAAGAAAAGTCAGACTAGGGGCACCTGGGTGGCTCAGTGGGTTAAAGCCTCTGCCTTCGGCTCAGGTCATGATCGCAGGGTCCTGGGATGGAACCCCCCACGTCGGGCTCTCTGCTCAGCGGGGAGCCTGCTTCCCCTTCTCTCTCTGCCTGCCTCTCTGCCTACTTGTGATCGATCTCTCTCTCTCTCTAGTTCTCTCTGTCAAAAATAAATAAATAAAATCTTTAAAAAAAGAAAAAAGAAAAGTCAGACTATTAAGCTTTCTCTAAGTCAATGCTAAAAATGACAGCACGGCATACCAACCTTAATAAGACCACTGAAGGAACGTGAACGGGCTCTTTTCTGTACCCGAGGAGTAGAAGATTCTCGCCCTGGTGTTTGGGTCACAGACTGCTTATTAAACTAAGAGAAAACATAAACATTTTACTATTATTTCCCCCATCAAGAGCTAAGATTCTGTGACAATCAATAGCTAAGTGTAAATATCCAGACAAGTCCAGGAATAAGTGAGTCTGTATACATATGGAATAGTAGGTTAGCAAGCAAATCTCAAAGGCAGAAATGATGTTGCCAAAAAAAGTTCAAATTTATTAAATTACTTTAAGGAAATTGTACTTCATTTTCCCTTTTCTTATGTACTATATAAGGTTGGAAGTATTACCCCTATTTTACAGATAAGGAAATCGAGACCCAGAGAGTTATGTAATTTGCCCACAAACTCAGCTGGTAATCAAGATTTTTTTGAAGAAAGTATCTTGGACATAGAGAGTGACTAACACAACCTAAAACAGTCCTTAATTTAACATAAATTGCATACAGAATAAAGAAGTTACTAAAGCTCTTTAAATGGACATCTATTATGATTGCTTGCCAGTATTATCAGAGGAAATACATCAAAATATAAAGTGATTAATTTTGTCAATATCAGCTCTCTGTTTGATGGTATCTAACATGGAGAAGTGCAAGATATAAACACTGTATTGTCTCTATGTGGAGAGCCCAAAAGTCTCTATCCTCAAATTACTAGAATTCATACAGCAATTCAATAATGTGGCAGGATACAAAATCAATGCACAGAAATCAGTTGCTTTCTTTTTTTTTTTTAATCAGTTGCTTTCTTATACACTAACAATGAAACTGTAGAAACAGAAATTGGAGAATCGATTCCATTTACAATAGCATCAAAAATCATAAGATACCTTGGAATAAATCTAACCAAAGAGGTAAAGGATCTACACTCTAGGAACTACAAAATACTCATGAAAGAAATTGAAGAAGACACAAAAAGAAGGAAAAACATTCCATGCTCATGGATCAGAAGAATAAACATCATTAAAATGACTATGCTGCCCAGAGCAACCTATACTTTCAATGCCATCCCAATTAATATACCAACAGCAGTTTTTAAAATGCTGGAACAAACAATCCTAAAATTTGTATGGAACCAGAAAAGACGCCGAATCACCAAGGAAATGCTGAAAAAGAAAAACAAAGCTGGGGGCATTACGTTACTTGATTTCAAGCTATGTTACAAAGCTGTGATCACCAAGACAGCATGGTACTGGCACAAAAACAGACACATAGACCAATGGAATAGAATAGGGAGCCTCAACTCTATGGTCAACTAATCTTCAACAAAGCAGGAAAAAATATTCAATGGAAGAAAGACAGTCTTTTCAATAAATGGTACTGGGAAAATTGAACAGCTATATACAGAAGAATAAAACTGGACCATTCCCTTACACCATACACAAAGATAGACCATAAATGGATGGAAGACCGCAACGTGAGACAGGAATCCATCAGAGTCCTAGAGGAGAACATAGGCAGTAACCTCTTCGACATCGGCCACAGCAACTTCTTTCAAGACACGTCTCCAAAGGCAAGGGAGACAAAAGCGAAAATGAACTTTTGGGGCTTCATCAAGATAAAAAAACTTCTGCACAGCAAAGGAAACAGTCAACAAAACAAAGAGGCAACCCACAGAATGGGAGAAGATATTTGCAAATGACACTACAGACGAAGATCTATAAAGAACTCAAACTCAACA
>CM052812.1:47553119-47581716 GCA_028533885.1 Nasua narica
TCTGCCTTCGGCTCAGGTCATGATCCCAGAGTCCTGGGATCGAGGCCCATATCAGGCTCCCTGCTGAGCAGGGAGCCTGCTTCTCCGTCTCCCACTCCCCCTGCTTGCGTTCCCTCTCTCACTATGTGTCTCTCTGTCAAATAAATAAATAAACAAAATCTTAAAAAAAAAAATACACACCACCTATGAAGTCCTTACCCAAAAACTAAATAAATAAATAAAACCTATTGGTATTCAGATCAAGTTTCTAGAATTAGATTTAACTACAAATTTATCATAAATACAGTGAACTGAGGAACGTGTTCAATAACACCACAAAGGTGCAACCAGCAAAATCTAGACTGTGGAAAACAAACTTTATGGTTTCTTTCACAAATAAAGGGCAGAGAGAGAGAGAGGGAGAAAGAATGTGTGAAGGTGTATGTTTAAATGTGGTGTAGTAACCTGGATTAGATCCTTGTACAGAAAAAGGGCATTAGCAAAAAAACTTCTAAAATCTGAATAAAATCTCTCACCTTAGTAGTAATATGCCAATGTTAATTTCTTAGTATTAACAACGTTAACACTAGGGGTGAAGGGTACCCTTGGTGAAGGGTACGTGAGAATTCTCTGTACTATGTTTTCAATTTTTCTCTAAATCTAAATTATGTCAAATTTAAGTTTATTCAAACAAACTTTGGCAATTTTTTAGGGGGAAAACAAAAAGAGGGGAAAGAAAGAAGGACCTATATATTAAAAGGGATCCAGTAGCTATATCCAGCAAAAAAAAAAAAAAACATACCCTTTGGTCATGCCACTTCTAAGAAAACTCTGCAATGAAAATGCTTATGAACAAAAATTTATAAGCTAAAAAATAATCTAATTCCCAAACATGTTCAATAGTAGACAAACTGTTTATACATTAGATTATATGTGACAAAATATTATGCAGTTGTTAAAAATGTTCATAGCCTTTTGGGCGCCTGGGTGGCTCAGTTGGTTAGGCGACTGCCTTCGGCTCGGGTCATGATCCCAGAGTCCCGGAATCGAGTCCCATATCGGACTCCTGGCTCTGCGGGAGGTCTGCTTCTCCCTCTGACCTTCTCCCCTCTCATTCTCAGTCTCTCTCTCTAATACATAAATAAAATCTTTAAAAAAAATGTTCATAGCCTTTTAACGACATGGAAAATGATCATGATATAATGTTAAATGAAAAGAACAGGAATTGGGGCACCTGGGTGGCTAGTGGGTTAAAGCCTCTGCCTTCAGCTCAGGTCATGGTCTCAGGGTCCTGGGATAGGGCCCCACATCGGGATCTCTGCTCAGCAGGGACCCTGCTTCCCTCTCTCTCTGTCTGCCTCTCTGCCCACTTGTCTCTGTCAAATGGGTAAATAAAACCTTTAAAAAAAAAAGAAAGAAAGAAAAGAACAGGAATTTTAAAAACTAAATATATATTATGATCTCAAACAAAAGAAAAACTGTCAAATACATATATTCACGGAAAGAGGATACTCATAGAAGAAAATATTCCAAAACTTTTATCAGTGGTTATCTTGGGATGATTATGGGTGATTTTTCTTCTTTACACTCTTCAGGATGTTGCACTGCTTCTATAGTGAATATTTACTATTCTTATAATCACAGAGAGAAAAATCAGGAAATAGTAAAATCATAGTTTTCACCAAAACAAAGAGGCAATTTTTTTTTTTTAAGATTTCACTTATTCAAAAAAAAAAAAAGATTTCACTTATTCTGGGGCGCCTGGGTGGCTCAGTGGGTTAAGGCCTCTGCCTTCGGCTCAGGTCATGATCTCAGGGTCCTGGGATCAAGCCCCGCATCGGGCTCTCTGCTCAGCAGGGAGCCTGCCTCCCTCCCTCTCTCTGCCTGCTTCTCTGCCTGCTTGTGATCTCTCTCTGTCAAATAAATAAATAAATAAATCTTTAAAAAAAAAAAAAAAGATTTCACTTATTCACCCGACAGAGAGGAGAGAGGTCACAAGTAGGCAGAGAGGCAAGCGGGAGAGGGGGGGGCCTCCTCGCTGAGCATTGAGCCCGATGTGGGGCTCGATCCCAGGACCCCGAGATCATGACCTGAGCCGAAGGCAGAGGCTTTAACCCACCGAGCCACCCAGGCGCCCCCAAAGTGGCAATATTTTAAATGTAGGCAGGGAGTTCACAAGCATGGATGAGAAAATGTTTATGCTATAATGTTTAGTGAAAAAGAGAGAGAAAAGAAAGTATGTGGTATGACCCAAACTATGTAGAAATTTATCAATAGGAAAAAGACTGAAAGAAATACCCAAAATGTAAACCCTGGTGGGATGAATGATTTATTCTCTTCTTAACCTTCCTCATGATTTCCTATTTTTCTAAAAAGAGTAAAAATTATGTTAGTTTTTCCTTTGTATTATCTTTAACCCTCTGCTGTCTTGATGACAGAAATCATGACACTTGGCCCTGAGCTGCTGTCTTAGTTTCCAACAATTAAATCACCACACTGCTTTGAATCTGCAATAATACTCAGCCAACACCCTTGAAAATTCCAGTCATAACACAATTTGCTAAATCTCAAAATAACTTCAAAGAGTGTAACAGAAAACTTCTTGAAGGACTCTATGAATTGTTAAGAACAGCTCAGTTCAACATTTTCTGAGCACACGGGTATGTCTGGCCCTAAGCTTCAGATTAGGCATAAAAAAAGTAAAAAACAGACTTCCCTCAAGAAGGTCCCAGTTGAATAAGAAGTCAAGAGGCTGACTATGCCTATTCAGCTAAAATTCAAGAGGGATCGAGACAAAACAAATTTCCCAAGAAAGAAACTAATGAAGTCATTGGGATTTACTCAAACTACACGTTAGTGTCAAAATGGCAAATGAGAGACCTAATTTTGTTCCCATTGACTCCAAAATAAACAAGCTTAGCTACCAGAATTTCTACTTTCTAATATCAAACTAGGTCCCTAAATTGACAGTGTTTTCTAACTGCAAACAGCTCATTAGTAAAAGCTACCACTTCCGCTCTGCTGTGCCAGCCACTTTACATAGATTCTTTCTAATCGTTTTATAGTCATGAAACATAGACATTTCAATTACTATTTAAAAAACAAGGAAATTGAAATTCAGAAAGATTAAACTATTTGCCAAGAAAATCTGAAAGATTTAAACTTTGGAACAATATATCGCAACTGCTGGTTCTCTCTCAGCATGCTTGATATACAATCAAAATTAGAGAAACTCTAACCATACATGGATCCTTCTGTTTAACTCTAGAAATCCAAGAGCCTCCACTCCTTTCTGTAATGGGACAGTTGTTCAGAGACTGCCATTGAGGCTCCAGTGACAAGTCTGCCTTCCTGGCTGAGCCAAGCTTGGGCCAATAAGAGCCAAAAATTAAATGAAATTCTTAGCAGTATTCCCCAGTGATTCCACAACCTTGATCACATTCCAAAGCCCCACCACTGTTTCTCTGCCTTCAGGTACCTGTCTAATAAGTTGTTTCTTCTTCGCTGACTCCGGCATATTGTGAACATGTTGGAACAACTCTCTCAATGCCTCTTCCGTACGCTGCTGGGTCTCCTCCTGGTGAGAGCAGGAATCTACCCAGTTCCGTTTCTGAGATTTTGTCAGTTGGAAGGACTTAGTAGGACATGAAGCTATCAGATCAAGATCATCCTAGAAAAAATTTTAAAGAAAAGTGAATTAATATATCCTGCCAGCTTTGTTTTCAGGTTCCCACAACCCTGAAACAAAAAAGGAGGAAGAAGTGGGGAGCATGGTATACTCATATCTAGGAATAAGAAAAATCTAAATATAATTATCACATGAAGAGAAACCTGTAATTATAGATTATATTAATAGCCTACTCCCAAAACTTGCCTAGAAAACCTAAATTTATTTAGAATATTGCTACCGGAGGATGGCAGGGTCACTCAGTCAGTTAAGCACCTGCCTTCAGCTCAAGTCATGATCCCATGGTCCTGGGATCAAGTCCCGCATCAGGCTCCTTGCTCAGCAGGGAGCCTGCTTCTCCCTCCACCTGCCTCTTCCCCTGCTTGTGCACACTCTCTCTCCTCTCTTTCTATCTCTGACAAATATAAATAAAATCTTTAAAAAAAATAAGAATATTGCAACCAAAAATTTTATTTACATAAGAGTTCAATTTTCAAAGCATCTTTTAATTGCACATAGCGCTCACTGCCTTCCTATTATGTAAGCAGAGAAAGTATCACCATTTCCATTTGATAGAAGAAAAAATTGAAGGTAAGCCCTAACTCTAAAATCATTTAGATACTGAAGTGGCAGTCCCATCTGGAGACCAAGTGCACAGTCTCTTCGCTGGTGCTCTTTGCCACACACAACAATATGATGGGATAACCACACGACAGTGGTTGGAGGAACAGAAAAAACTCTCTAAAGAAAGCTATACTCCAGTTAAACTAGTTGAAATCAAATACTATTTTCCTGGTCACACCAAATATTTACTGAATGAGAGGCAGAAACAAAGAGGAGCAGAAACAAGAGCACAGGGATGCCTGGGTGGCTCAGTTGGTTGGGCAGCTGCCTTCAGTTCAGGTCATGGTCCTGGAGTTCTGGGATCGAGTCCCGCATCGGGCTCCTTGCTTGGCAGGGAGCCTGCTCCTCTCTCCGCCCCTGCCTGCCTCTCTGCCTACTTATGTTCTCTCTCTGTTAAATAGATAAATAAAATCTTTAAGAAAAAAAAAATTTAAAAAAGAAAAAGAAACAAGAGCACAAGATGACAAGAGAAGTTCCTTACCAAGATAAACTAAATAGAGATCATCAAAAAGTATTTGTGAAGTTTTTTAAACTTCTCAGTTTTGTTTTTTTTTAAGATTTTATTCATTTATTTAACAGAGAGAGAACACAAGCAGGCAGAGAGGCAGGCAGAGGCAGAGAGAGGAGCACGCTCCCTGCCGAGCAAGGAGCCTGATGAGGGACCCGATCCCAGGACGCCGGGACCATGACCTGAGCTGAAGGCAGCTGCTCAACCAACTGAGCCACCCAGGCGTCCCTAAACTTCTCAGTTTTGAAGCTTAATAATTATATAATCTTATTAATAAGTATCACACACTTGCTTTCTAAGCTCATGTGGTCTGAAGTCTTTGAGATGTTTGACAGTGTTACCACTGAACCTGAAACAAGAATGTATTATAGAAAATCGTGACTTATTGCTGTAAAATATTTAACACATTTGCTATTTTCAGCCTGTTTATGTCATATGCTGTAAGGACGCATAGAGGCTGAGGGGTGGCTGGGTGGCTCAGTCGTTGGGCATCTGCCTTCAGCTCAGGTCATGATCCCGACGTCCTGGGATCGAGCCCCACATTGGGCTCCCTGCTCGGTGGGGAGCCTGCTTCTCCCTATCCAGCTCCCCCAGTGCTTGTGTTTCTTCTCTCACTATCTCTCTTTGTCATAAATAAATAAAATCTTAAAAAAAAAAAAAAGAATGCACAGGTGCTTTATGAAAACCTTTAAACATGCAGTCTACACAATCACTCATATGTAGAGGATACCATCCTCCAGTGGAGCACTTCTGAGAGGAAACAAGAAGACTCTGTGGGGGCACTTTTATTTCAACATATAACTTTCTTCTCAGGCTTTTTCCTTATCTCAAACTGACTAGATAACTTTGAACTAAACAGTAACAACATTTTCTTTTCCACATTCCAAAAAAAATTTATTTTCCATTTGCCTTTACTTTGATTTGACGCTGTTTTAAAACTCCACTAATCTTAATTAACTCTCTCCTTGTCTGGGCTAAGATCAATTTCCTATTCTTACCTTTGATGCTTGAGTTCTGGAGCCCAAATAGTGCAATCTGGCACATTCCCGAATATAAACAGGAGCCTGGGCAGGATATAAAAAGAAAACCAAGAACAAGTAGTTAGCAGTTTCTAAAATTCTTTCAGACCACAAGAATAGTGATTCTCGAAATACTCTGACTGGCAGATTATTTCAGAAAATCAAAAGATCCTTAAAACGCCCTATTCCATAGCTTCCTTTCTCTTGATACCAAAATGATATCTCAACAGTTTTCTGACAGGAAAACTGTTTTTGAAATGATACTAGTATAGTTTTAAAAATCAAATATGGAATGTATATACTCAAATGAGCCAGAAACAAAAATACAAACATTTATAGTGTTTATCTTTGACAAAAACTACCTCCAAAGGGGCACCTGGGTGGCTCAGTCAGTTAAACAGCCACCTCTTGATTTCAGCTCAGGTCACGATCTCAGAGTCCTGGGACTGAGCCCCACGTGGGGCTCCAAGTTCAGTGGGGAGTCTGCTTGAGTTTCTCTCCCTCTGCCCCTCCACACTCATGCACACACTCTTTCTCTCTAATAAATAAATAAATCCTTAAAAAAAAAGAAAGAAAAACCTTACAAATTACAAGTGGTCCCCAAGTCACATTTTAAAATCACTGTACAAAAAATACCATTTAGAATTACCATGGGGTTACGAGACAAGAAAGAATTTAGTTTATTGATATATTGCCCAGAATTCTATGACATACACCCTGATACAATCCTAGCAGAAGTGTCAAAATAATACAACCACTATGGGAGAGAATTTAGGAACACCTAAGAAAATTACATTTGCCCTTTAACCCAGAAATCTCACTTTTGGAAAACTATCCTGATGGTACAACTCCAGAAATCAAAAACATACTTGGATGAGATTAATCAAAAGATTAAACACAATCTAAATGTCTATTGACAGAGGCCTGGCTGAATGAATTTTTACACATCTATACAACACATGACTATCTAGTCATTAAAAATGAAAGAAGAGGGCAACCCTGTCGGGACCCTTCTCACTCTTCAGAGCTTTTTCTGTATCTTCACTTAATAAACAAACTTCTATCGCATCACTCACAAAACAAACAAGCAAATAAATAAATAAATAAAAATGAAAGAAGAGAGGGAGGGGCGCCTGGGTGGCTCAGTTGGTTGGGCGACTGCCTTCGGCTTAGGTCATGATCCCGGAGTCCCGGGATCGAGTCCCATATCTGACTCCTGGCTCTGTGGGAAGTCTGCTTCTCCCTCTGACCTTCTCCCCTCTCATTCTCAGTCTCTCGCCCTCTAGTAAATAAATAAAATCTTTAAAAAAAAAAAAAGAAAGAAAGAAGAGAGGGAGTAGAAGTAGAGGGAGTAGTTCATAAAGAAACACTTTATGAACTAATAGGAGTGATTTCCAATATCTACTGTTGAGTGAGAAAAGTTACAAAACAGTATATAAAGTACCTGTGTGAGAAAGAAGAGGAAATAGGAACATACATATATATACACACTTATTTGTTTTTACAAAAAGAAACACAAAAGGAACCAGGATATAAACCAGAAAATAATGAAAATGGTTAGGACAATGACTGAGATTTATCTAAGTACACCTTTTTGTGTAGTTTTGACTTTCGAACCATGTAAATATTCTACAGTTTCAAAAAATATAATTATATCCAAAGAGAAAAAGGCAATCCCTAAAACTGAACACAAACAGGGGAAAAAATGAATATATCTGTGTATATGATTGATAACATAAACAAAGAAAAAGAATTATTCTACCTAACTTTTGAAAACTGTATTCTGACTATACACCCTTAACGAGATATAGTCAAGGGAAAAGGAACTGTAAGGAAATCTTAAATCTTAAAATTTACATAGGCTTATTCTTGAAACTAATTTTTTTTAATATTTGTTTTATTTTTTATTTGAGAGAGAGTGCACAAGTGGAGGGGTGGGGGTACAGAGGGAGAGGGAGAAGCAGACTCCCCACTGGGCAGGAAAGCCCAACTCAGGGCTCAATCCAAGGACCCTGAGATCATGACCTGAGGCAAAGGCAGATGCTTAACTGACTGCGCCACCTATCAGCCCCAAAACTAATTTTTTTAAATTTTTTTTGAAGATTTTATTTGTTTATTTTACAGAGAGAGACACAGTGATAGAGGGAACACAAGCAAGGAGAGCAGCAGAGGGAGAGGGAGAAGCAGGCTTCCCAGAAGAGCAGGGAGCCTGATGTGGGACTCAATCCCAGGACCCTGGGATCATGACCTAGGCCGAAGGCAGATGTTTAACGACTGAGCCACTCAGGCACCCCCAAAACTAATTTTTTATGTACCGATACTTTATATATTAAATGATAAAGCAAATAACATATAAATACTATTAAAAGCTAAAATTTACAATGTGCAAAATAGGTACAAATATAAAGTTAAAGAAGTCAAGAAAAAGCTCTGGAATATTAAATATGAATTGGAAATATTAATATAAACTAATAATTTCTTTTTAAAAAGAATTTTAATCTACTTCTTGCCCTCAAAGAGCCTAAAAGCAATAATACTTCAGAAACAATGAGTATAAATAGTGTCACTCAAAGAAACCAGGGCTCCTTGAAGAAAATAATGGATTCCAGGCCCAGGGCAGAGCAAATGCAACATGAGCAGGGGACATTTTATGCCAGGAAGGAAACACTCAGACTAATGGAGTCCTGTCAAAAAGACACAGCAGGAAGAGCTTGCAAGGGCTCTCACTGGCCAAATTTGAGACAATTGCAAAATTAAAATTAACTAAAATTGCCTAACACTTTGAATAACTATAAGCCTATGAGACTAGAGAGAGATTCATAGAAACAGAGGAAAGGAAAGCTCTCTTCCAAAGAAAAAAGTCAGCTAATAAAGATTAAACAATAGAATTAGAAAACCACTATTTTGTAATACCCAATATAATCATAGATTCCAGCAGGATCATCAATGGATGCTAAAATCATTACATTAGGCAATCACCCTGCAGGTTAGTTACTAATTGAGAAGGGAAAAATGTACCTTTATAACTGAGAGATGTGGCAGTTAACAAAATTAGCATCACTGAGAGGGAGACAATCTGACATCCTGTGCCTCCTAATGTGATGCAATCTGATGCAATATGATGTACACAAACACCACCTGTGAAGCTTTGCCAAAAATGTTTAACATGAATCTAATCAAGCCTCTAGACCTAACTTACAGTTTACAGAAACTACAAAAAAAGGGACAGAGAACAAGTTAAATAACCCTTGAGAAAACAATAAGACAAATTTAGAATATGGAATATTCTATAACCCAGTTGGCCTAAATGCTTCAACAATCAATGACATGAAAGAAAAGCACCGGGACTTTTCCGGATTAAAAGTGACATAATCAAAAGCAATACATAAACCTCCATTAGTTTATGTTATTAAAAACAGCAGCTATGAAATACACTCTTAGGACAACTGGGGGAATTTGAATCTGTACTGAATATTAGCTAATATGAAATTCTTATTAATTTCTTAGACAGGATAATGGTACTGTGACTATTAGGAGAATGTTCTTAATCTAAGGAGATGCTTGTTTAAGTATTCATATATGAAATATTACAACGTCTGGGCGCCTGGGTGGCTCAGTGGGTTGGGGCCTCTGCCTTCGGCTCGGGTCATGGTCTCGGGGTCCTGGGATCGAGCCCCGCATCGGGCTCTCTGCTCAGCATGGAGCCTGCTTCCCCCTCTTTCTCCGCCTGCCTCTCTGCCTACTTGTGATCTCTCTCTCTGTCAAATAAATAAATAAAAATAAAATCTTTAAAAAAAAAAAAAAGAAATATTACGACGTCTGCAACTTACTATAAGGGGTTCAGCCAAAAATAAAACAAAAAAAACAAAAAAAATGAATATATAGAGTAAGATAAAGCAAATATGCCAAATAATAACATTTGTTGAATCTTAGAGTTATATGATTGTTCACTGTTTTACAACTTTTATCTATATTTGAAAAACTTCAGAACGAGGTTTTAAAAAGTCTTGAGACAAAAACATTATGACATCTACAGTTTAATTTTTTTTTTTAAGATTTTATTTATTTCTTTGACAGAGGGACAGCAAGAGAGGGAACACAAGTGGGGAAAGTGGGAGAGGGAGAAACAGGCTTCTGGCCAGGCAGGGAGCCCAATGTGGGCCTCGACCTGAGCCGAAGGCAGACACTTAACGACTATGCCACCCAGGTGCCCTTAATTTTTACCTTGGTAAACGATAAAGGCAGAGCTCAAAACCAAAGGAAATTTCCTTCAGACAAGACTATGACAGGGGCGCCTGGGTGGCTCAGTTGGTTGGGCGACTGCCTTTGGCTCAGGTCATGATCCCGGAGTCCCAGGATCGAGTCCCATATCGGGCTCCCAGCTCTGCAGGAAGTCTGTTTCTTCCTCTGACCTTCTCCCCTCTCATTCTCTCTCTCTCTCTCTCTCAAATAAATAAGTAAAATCTTTTAAAAAAAAAAAAAAAACTATGACAGAGCCCACACCACTTATTCTATGAAATTCATTAAAAATAAATAAATAAACAGGCATCTAGTGGCTCAGTCAGTGGAGCATGTGAATTTTGATTTTGGGGATGTGAGTTCAGGCCTCATGTTGGGTGCAGAGATTACTTTTTAAAAAGTTAAATTAAAAAAACTTTTTAAAATAAGTTAAATTTTAAAAAAAGAAAAAAACACCTCAGCCCCCAAAAGACACTGTCTCTAAAAACAAAGCAAAACATGGGGTGCCTGGGTGGCTCAGTTGGTTAAGTGTCTGCCTTCAGCTCAGGTTATGATCCCGGGGTCCTGAGATCGAGCCCCACATCAGGCTCCTTGCTCAGCCGGAAGTCTGCTTCTCTCTCTTCCTCTGCCCCTCCCCCTGCCACTCATGCTCTCTTTCTCTCTCTAATAAATAAATATAACCTTTAAAAAAGTAAAATATAATAAAATATACTAATAAAAACAAAACAAAAAAAACATTCTTTGTCCTGTTGTCCTTTTTCTACTGTTCTAATCTACTTATCTAGATCTTGATTTCTAACTGATGATAATCTTTGACCTGAGCACCGAAGCCCCTGATGCAGCCCTGATCCTTTGTTTGCCAGCCTACTAAGATTCTGATCTTTCATTTCTAAACTCTGGACTCTGGATCACTCACCATGATATAGTCAATAAATCCTAGGGTGGCCTCTATGCTCACATCCTGCATTTACTACAAAACTACAGTCATCACAATAGTGTGGTACTGGTATAAAGACAAACATATAGACTAACTGAATAGAACAGAGAGTCCAGAAATAAACCCTCACATATATGGTCAAATAATTTTTGATAAGCATGCCAAGACTATTCAATGTAAAAAGAACAGGTTTTCAATGCATGATGCTGGGAAATCTAGATATCCATAGCAGAAGAACAAGGTTGGACACTTACTACCATATAGAAAAATTAATTCAAAATAGATTCATAACCTAAATATAAGACCTAAAACTGTAAAATTTTTTTAAAAAACATAGAACAAAAGCTTCATGGCACTAGATTTGGCAATGATTTCTTGCATGTGACACCAAAGGCAAAGCAACAAAAGGAAAAAAATAAACAAATGGGAGACTTCACAAAAAATTTTCAGTTTTGTATAGCAAGACTCTTAACTGAGTAAAAAGGCAACCCACAGAATGGGAGGAAATATTTGCACATTATATATCTATTCAGATATATATATAGAATTCCTACAACTCAACAATAAAAGAACAACCCAATTTAAAAATGGGCAAAGACCTTGAACAGACATTTCTCCAAAGAAGACATGCAAACAGGCAATAAGCACGGGAGAAGATACTCAACAACTCACTAATCATTAAGGAAATGCAAATCAAAACTACAATGAGATACCAACTCATAACTACCACCAAAAAAACCAAAATAACAAATAAGTGTTGGTAAGGATGTGAAGAAATGGGAAACCTTGTACATCACTGGCGGGAATGTAAAATGATACAGCCGCTATAAAAAACAGTATGGCAGTTCTGTTAGAATTACCACATAATCCAGTAATTCCACTTCTAGGTATATACCCAAAAGAATTAAAAGTAAAAGCAGTGTCTCAAAAAAGATATTTGGGGGTGTCTGAGTGGCTCAGTGGGTTAAAGCCTCTGCCTTCGGCTCAGGTCATATCTCAGTATCCTGGGATCAAGCCACGCATGGGGCTCTCTGCTCAGCAGGGAGCCTGCTTCCTCCTCTCCCTGCCTGCCTCTCTGCCTACTTGTGACCTCTCTCTCTGTCAAATAAATAAATAAAATCTTGAAGAAAAAAAAAAGGAAGGAAATTCTGACAAATGCTACAACGTGGATGACCCTTGAAAACATGCCAAGTGAAATGAGCTAATCACAAAAAGTGTGATTACACTTATATGAAGAACTTACTCAATTCTCTCTTAATTCTCAGCCTTTCCAGATGGCAAGACACTAAAATTGAGAAATTCACTATCAGGAACGTTTGCTCTACAGAAAGGACGAAGGATGTGACTGTACAACTTTTGTTTGAATCTTAGAAACATCAAAAGGTCAAAATTTCCAGTCATTCAAAGGGCCCTTTCAAGAGAATTAAGATTGTCTCAATCCAATCAGAGGGCCTCCAGGAAGGTGAACGGTATCGTCCCTCAGTCTTCTCAGTAGGAGACCATGGTAGAGAAGGGTTTGTCTTCAAAAGATCTGTATATGTGGCTTTTGTCTAATGGAGTGAATCCCTCTGAAATCCACAGAATCACAAAGTTGAGAAAATTATGTAGGCAGAAACATTGAGGGTTTGGAGGAAAAGGGACAAAGTACAAAACGAAAAGAGATTGGCAGACCCTCAAAACCCTACTAGCAGGAAAAAAAAAAAAAACAAACAAACCCTACAGGCAGGAAGCAGGCAGGATAAACTCACTCAACTGCCAATACACACTGCCTTTCATGAAAAAGGAAAAATGACTCAGTGGAGCCAATTATCCTACTCAGCCTCCAGGTACCTTCCTATTCCTCCCCATCTTGGCCGTTTTCTCTGGGTTTTGCCACTGTCCAATCTGGTTTTAAGTCCCAGTCAAGGCCTTTTTTATTGTCATCTTTATATCCCTGATGAGGATCCCACCATGCTTCAACCTCCTTGTCTTATTACCACCACAATCCTATCCCTTACCTACCTTAAAAAGTTTCTGGGAGTGTTTAATCATAAAAGCCATTCCATTGTTTAACTTTGTGATATTCTCTTGAAGGTCATTTGCAGTGACCTATTCAGAGGAAAAGAAATCAAAAGAGGGGGATTAAGAGCTGGGAAGTAGAAGAGATATTTCATTTATTTACCAATAAGCTTATTCTTTCAAAGGTATAGTGGCTTCCTTCCCTAATAAAGGTGCTTCTAATATAATGTTTAATTCTGGAAAGACTTTTTGGTTCAGCAGGTTGCTATTAAATATGACATAACCTAGGAGAAACCACGTGTCCCTAAAGTCACCAAGAAATCCTTAAAAACCAATCTTTGTTTACTAATTCTGCTTGAGAATTATATATGCAAGACGAGTTGCTAAAGAGAATCCAGTCTGGGATTGGGCAGGAAGAACAGAATCTATACCAACCACAGACACTGCCTCTTCAGAAAAACTGGAGTTTCTCCAAAGGTGAGAGAACGGTCACTACTAATTGATACCAAAGGTGACATCAGTTTCTTTAAAACCCAAATGGTCATTGATTTTCTTCTTGTTTCTCCTGCCTCTTTTTTAAGCACTTGAGCCTCTCTACTATCCCAAAGCCCTCATCTCTGCTACTTAATCTGTTTGCTTTTACCAAGATCTCCTAATATTTATTTTTATAGGCAGAGATTACTCACTTTTTTCATAATTTCAGTTGGCTGGTTCTAAAATTCTTTCATTAGTAGGCCTGATCTTAATATGGACAAATGTTGGTGTGTCCTTCTCTTCTTACCCAACCCCCCTACCCCAACCTTTGTCTAGGCAGAGGTTCTTCCTGGCCTGGAAGATGATTTTTTTTCCACTAGTTACTTATTATATAAAATGTCCCACACAACTGCTTTCCCTTTTTTTTTTTTTTTGGATAAAGTAAGCTCCATGAGCCCATTGTGAGGCTGGAACTCACGACCCCCAATTCAAGGGTTACAAGCTCTACTGACTGAGCCAACCAGGCATTCCACAACTGTTCTCCTTAATCTTCCTTTTCTCATTTCTTATAATCCCAAAAATCTTTTATAAGTCACCATATCCTATTTCTATTCCAACAACCTTAAGAGATAAGTGATAAAATGACTAATTTATGCCCAGTTTACAGAGGAAGAGCCTAAGCATAAAAAAGGGCAAAGGACACAGATAATATAGCTAGCTTGCAGCTTCCAACCCAAATATTCTGGCTCCCAATTCCATCATACAATAAAACCTATATTATAAATGGGCAGAACAGGGATACCTGGGTGGTTCAGTCAGTTGGGCATCTGCCCTTGTCTCAGGTCATGATCCCGGAGTCTCAGGATCAAGCTCTGCATCAGACTCCCTCCTCAGCTTCGAGTCTGCTTGTCCCTCTGCCCCTCACCCTGCTCATGCTCCCTCTCTGCCCCTTCCCTCAAATAAACAAATAAAATCTGTAAAAAAAAAAAATACACACACCCACACACACACACAGACATAAATATATATGAATGGGCAGGAACATAAAGCTATATGCCTCCCGGTCAAAAATTAGTTCAAAAGACTTTTAATAATTTATTTCTCACTTAAGTCACTGAGAAAGCCATGGTCTCAGTAATAAAAAATACATTCAGCTTTTTCCAAAGAGAACATACCTACAGGAATTAGAAAAGTCAGGATAAGACAGAATTGTTCTAGGGGTGCCTGGGTGGCTCAGGGGGTTAAAACCTCTGTCTTCGGCTCAGGTCATATCTCAGGGTCCTGGGATCCAGCCACGCATCGGGCTCTCTGCTCAGGGGGGAGCCTGCTTCTCCCTCTCTCTCTGCCTGCCTCTCTGCCTACTTGTGATCTCTCTCCTTTCTGTCAACTAAATAAATAGAATCTTAAAAAAAAAAAGACAGGATTGTTCTATATCATCTTAACTAAAAGCGTAGTGACATTATCCTGTAAAACTGTATGGCTCTAGTCTAAATTTATACTACACAATCTTCAGAAATCAAATTTCTCAAAAACCTTTCCTGTTAAGAAGGAATATACAGTGACCAGCCAAAATGGGTATTCTAATTTAGTTAGTAGCTATAATTTTCCACTAAGAGCTTCCATTAATAAATTGTCTTTCAGATTTATCAGAGATTAATTTATATATGAGACTACAAGAATTGGCCCCTTCAAGTTTGATGACTCCCAAATGAACTAATAAAGTATGCTCCTAACCTTGTAAAGCTGAAGAGTAGACCTTGGACCCTTGATAACCTCACCAACGTAGAGCCAGAGGATGAGGCCCAGCCCAAGGAAACCAAGCAATCTTTGCTCTTCCCCTTAACACTCACGTTTTTCGGCCACAGGACATGGGGTGCAAACATAAGGGCAAGGTTATAGGCAGACATCTTATTCTTGTCTTGTTTTTTTGCTGTCTGATACAGGAGATCAAGCAATAACTTCAGCAAGTTACGATTGGGTGGAGGGAGAATGAGGAAGAGCAACTGGAGAGCCTCAATTTGCCGCTCCTTATCTGGAACATTGGTCTTGTTTCCTTTATCATCAAACTGCATCAAATCTTGAGGACAAAAGAAATGATTGCCAAGGAGGGAGAAAATACAAGGAAGAAAAATCAACATACCCACTATTATCCTCCCCTCAACTCCAATCAAAAAAAAGAAGAAAAAAAGAATCAGGCATAAACAGAGATTATAGCAAAAATAATAACAAAACAGTGTCAGTACAACTCAATAATAAAAAGACCAAAAAACTTTTTAAATAGGCAAAAGACTTGAATAAATATTCTTCCAAGGATATACAAATGGCCAATAAGCATTTGTATATTCTGCATCACTAGCTATCAGGGAAAAGTAAATTAAAACCACAATGAGATCCTACTTTTTACCCACTAGTATGGCATAACCAAAAAAAACCTGAAAATAACAAGTGTTGACAAGAATGTTGAGAAAATTAAACCCTCCTACATTGCTGGTAGGAACATAAAATGGTGCACTTTGGAAAACAGTTTGGCAGTTCCTCAGAAAGTTAAGCATAGTATTAACATATGACCCACCAATTCCATTCCTAGGTATATATTCTTAGGGATGTAGAGAAATGAAAACCATGTCCACACAGATCTATGACAATGCCTCACCCAGATATTTTACTGCTAAAAGAAATATGACAGTAAATTATGCGCTGTTAACAGGATGATCCACACAGTTCCCCCATGGAATCAGGATCACTGTTTCTCCCGTAAGAAGCTACACAGGTTATCAATAAAAAGAGTCCCCTGGATAATCAGAACTTCAAAGGACACAAATAACCATTTGGATATAATTCATATAGTCCTGAAAATGATTATAGTGTGTTGTTTAAACTATTTAACTTCAATAATAATTCCAAGTTTAGGAAAGGCAGGTAATATTTCTAGAAACTACTTCCTGTTAACATGAAACTGAAAACAAAAATCCCTTCCAGTTATCAGCAAGGCATACCAAATGGTACAATTGTGCCACACCTTACTGATCACAAGGAACAGTGAGTCATGGTGTGGGGGAGCAGAAGATTTCAAATATTGCCCTAAATTAATTCAACGGAAAAGTAAACAGAATAAGCATTCTTCATGTTAACACTTACTAAAAAAGTATCAGTATTGGGGCGCTTGGGTGGCTCAGTGGGTTAAAGCCTCTGCCTTTGGCTCAGGTCATGATCTCAGGTCCTGGGATCGAGCCCAGCATTGGGCTCTCTGCTCAGCAGGGAGCCTGCTTGCCCCTCCCTCTCTGCCTGCCTCTCTGCCTACTTGTGATCTCTCTCTCTCTCTCTGTCAAATAAATAATAAATAAAATCTTTAAAAAAAAAAAAGTATCAGTATTTTCCATATCTTTTTCAAGATCCAACTTTATTTCTCTCCAAAATATTCTAAAGTTATTTAACATTCTAATAACATTTATTCATTTGTATAATTCAGATTGTCACTGAGAGTGCTAAAAAAAAAAATCTACTCCTATGAGATTTTAGAAATTCAAAGCTAGTTTTTTAAGTAGTAAAAATTAGGGACACCTGGGTGGCTCAGTCAGTTGAGCATCTGCCTTTGGTTCAGGTCATGATCATAGGGTCCTAGGATTAAGTCCCATGTCAGGCTCCTTGCTCAGCAGGGAGTCTGCTTCTCTCTCTGCCTTCCACTCTCCCTCCCTCTCTCTCTCTCTGACAAATAAATAAGTAAAATCTTAGGAAAAAAAAAAGTAGTAAAAATTACTCAACAGAAAAACATATTTTCTTAAAATTAGAAAAAAGAGGAAAATGCCCAAGAGCAGAAAACCAAGTAAATGCAGTATGGATTTTGATGCCATGTGCACTTAGAGCCTATAGCAGCCTAAGAGCTGAGCAATCTAAGAATGAATTCCCTACCACACAGACATAAAAGAGAATGAGGAAAATATGCGCTGAAAATGGAACATCCTCCAAGACACACTGAGTGAAAAAAGCAAACCACAGAACAATGTATATAATGCCCTACCATTACATAAAAAGAGAGAAAAAGAATATATGTAAGTATTTGTCTGTAAATGTGTAAAATACCTCTGAAAGGATACATTAGAAATCAACAGCCTTGGTTGCCTCCAGGAAAAAAAATTGGGTATTGGGAAAGAGAGGCAGGAGAGAGGCTTTTTGCTGTATACTTTTTTGAATCTTTTGAATTTTGAACCATGTGAGTGTGTTCTTATTTAGCAATAAATTATTTTCAAAAAACAAGTTTCCAAGATTAGAGATGATCTCAACTGAGGCATAGTAATACTTAGCTAAAGCCCCAAACCAAGGCAAATATAGCAAACCTGTAACCATCTCGGATATGTGAATCAATCCAATGAAAAGCATTCATTTATTAAGCAACTAAAATATTCAAAGGACAATGCTAGGATCCATCAGGGATACAAGAATAAATAAAACCAAGAATTTATCATCAAAGAAGCTGATTTAGCAAGAAAAACACCTGAAAACTTGATTAGCCAATACTATCCAGAGAGCCCAAAATATCATGAAGTTTTAAACAATTTTGGCAGAAGTACTGCTGTGGGTTACAGATAGCAGAAAATGCCAAACAACTTTATTCAATTGAAAGAAATATATTTATTTACATCTCCTTCTCACCTCCTATACTCACCAGCAATTTTGAGGTGTGCATGGAAATGTTTATGAGTCAGCAGGGGCTCAGGTAACTCTCCCAGAAACATCTTCAGCAAGGTAGCAACATCATTTGAATGAAACTCCCCTGATTCCAAGTCAATATCAGTTCCATTATTGAGAGCATCTCTTAAAATCTGCTGTCGGACACTATTCCCTGGTACTCTAAACAGACCCTCTACTCTCAAGTCTGTTTAGCATGGAAAAAACAGAGGACATGCAAAAAGAAGTTATAATTTTAAAAAGTCATCTAAAAGACTATACTTGTAAGACCTTTTATAAAGACCCTGAAGGAGGTTTTCTCCCCTTTTCCCAGAAAAGTTTTGAACCTACTGGCCCGTGAGGAGACTTGTCTGAACATCCCTGAGCACCTGGACACAGTCTGCCCAGGACCAGGCACATTTGGAGACTGAATTTTACCTAAACAATGACTGGAATGAGCTTGAAAAATAGGTTAGAAGAAAGCCAAATCTCCCAGAAGGCCCCTTCCCTTTGGTTATCTTAGACTGTCTGGAGGGGCTGAATTCATCCATGGAAGTCTGTTGCTCCTATACATGGTTTTCCAGTCCAGAATGAATTGAGAGTCCCTGCACTGCCCCAGAAATTAGAACTCAGATCACCTTATGGTCTGAGACTCCCAGAAGCTCAGGATCACCCCCACTGAACTGTTTATCCCTGCCAACTAGGTTCTAAGCTAATCTAAGAGGAAAGATGAGAATTACAGTTTTGGTTCAATCTGGAAGAACCATGAGAGTTCATGTTTTTAGCTTAGGTACATATTTATTTTTGTATAGCCCCCTTATTCAGGGGTTCAAGTTCAAATGCCTTAGCCAAGGGTATTATGTGATTTTTATAGATACTATCTAATTTATCTACATTTTTCAGAGTATAAAACAAACCAATATATAAGATGAAATTTAAAAGGAAATATATTTAGAAACATGCCACCTAAAATTATCATCGGTTAGTGTCTTTTGTTCAATGGCACATACTAACTCAAGGAAGCTATTAGCTTTCAACAGAAAATTGACAACTCCTCATTAACAAAGAACAGTAAAATCTTGAGAAGTCTTACTTTTGTGTAGATACTCAATTAGTTGGTATATCTGGGCAATGCCTTCCTCCGTCAGTGGGGATCCAAACACCACTCCTTTTTCTAAAAAATCATACCAAAGGACAGAGCTAAATTTTCCACAAATAGTGCAAAATCATCATTCTTAAAGCCACTCACACAACCTATGTTATGGTTCAGCAAATGCTTTCACGGGTTCAATAAACAAAACCTTAAAGCTGGGAGTACACCCAAAAACGCAACAACTCTCAATCAACTCTCTGCAAGTTTAATATTAGACCATAGGTTCCTTGAAGGCAAAGACCATCTTCTTCTTTTTTTTTTTTTTTAAGATTTTATTTATTTGACACAGAGAGATCACAAGTAGGCAGAGAGGCAGGCAGAGAGAGTGGGGGGAAGCAGTCTCCCCGCTGAGCAGAGAGCCCAAAGAAGGGCTCAATCCCAGGACCCTGAGATCAGGACCTGAGCTGAAGGCAGAGGCTTTAACCCGCTAAGCCACCCAGGTGCCCCAAAGACCATCTTCTTATTTAAGTAACAATACCTAGTGTGTTGATATTTAACTTAAAAGAAAAACAGTGAGGCGCCTGGATGGCTCTGTTGGTTGAGCATCTAACTTTTGGTTTCAGCTCAGGGCATGATCTCAGGGTCCTGAGATCAAGCCCTGCATTGGGCCCCAAGCTCCCACAGAGTCTGCATGAGATCCTCTCTTTTCCTCTCCCTCTGCCCCCTCCCCCACTCAAGCCTGTCCACTCTAAGATAAATAAATAAAACCTTTAAAATAAATAAATAAACGGAATTTAGAACCACGATTGTCAAAGTATGACAGATTATCCACTATCGCTGGTATAGGGCCTGGTCTGTTAAAATGTTCAAACTTTTTTTCTACCATAAATGATTTTCTTATACTTAATAAAATAAAATAGTACCTCTTTAATATCTTATCAAAAACAGTCCACAATTTCTTTTCTAGGAAAGCTTTTATTTTGGGTGACTCACAGGATGAAAACATTCGAGAACTGCAATAAATAATGTTCAAACTTTCTTTACTGTACTCTCCAGCTATGTCATAGGGCATGAAAATCAAGGTAACTGCCTACACTAAATCATGTCACCTTTCTCAGGGACTGATATACTTGCTTTAGTTTAGCTACTTTATAAATTTTTATTGCTATCCTGAGATTTTACTACTTAAGAAAATGAGAAAAATGACCAAAAAGAAAACACTTTACATAATAGCAAACTCAGTGAACACACAGATGTTAGGAGGTGAAGCCCAGGGAGCAGCTGAGACCTGCCCGCCCTTCACAGACACATGCCCTACCCTTTCGCTTGAGAGACATTAGAGACCGGAAGAATCCCGACGCTGGGCCGGCCCCACCAGGCAATTTAAGGTCCACTTCCCCCATCAGCTGAGCCAGCTCAGTTCCAGGTAAGTCAATGAGCCTTGTGATATTGCTGACCACCAACTCGGTGAACACCTCGGGTTTCTCATGTCGGAGTTTCTCCACAAAAAAGTCAGGATTGAAGATAATGGGCTGCCCTCGAAGGGAAGAGTCATTGCAGATAACAAAATTGCAGATGGCATCACTGAAAAAAATGAAACAGAAGACACTTTAGGGGGATCATTTGTGCATGTTTCCCACGCTCTCTAAGCCATACAATTATTCTGTGGGTTAATCTACATACCGGTCTTTTGAAAAACCTAATCCTTCATCTGCTCACTATACAAAAGAAGACAATTTGAACTTGTTGCTATTTAGATTATACTCACCTAGATACTTAAAAATTTCATCTAATGAAAAGATACCAAATAACCTCTAAATACGACCTGACTCCTTACTCAGTGGGGAGTCCTCTTCTCCCTCTCCCTCAGCCCCTCCCGCTTGCTCCTGTTCATTTGTGCTCTAATAAATAAAATCTTTAAAAATAAATAAATAGGGATGTCTGGGTGGCTCAGTCAGTTAAGCCAATGCCTTTGGCTCAGGTCATGATCTCAGGGTCCTGGGATAGAGCCCCACATCGGGCTCCATGCTCAGTGGGGAGCCTGCTTCTCCCACTCCCTCTGCCTGCTGCTCTGCCTACTTGTACTCTCTCTGTCAAATAAATAAAAACCTTTAAATATATAAATACATACATACATACATACGTACATACATACATACCTACCCAAATTTGCCCCTTAATTTCAGGCATACCCCATAAGAAGATATAGATCCTTACAGCCTCCCAAGCCCAACAGTATATCAAATTTGGTAGTCACATTGAGTTTATTTCTTTATTAAAACATCCAAACCCTGAATTTTTACTGTTAAATACTTGTAAGATGGCAGACCTGCTGCTGTTCTTCCTAACACAGCAAGGGTCATATCAAATTAAAGCCTTCTTGGGACTACAGTCAGTACTGTACAACATTTCCCACACAGTGTCCCAACTGTTGACAGAACCACATTTAGGCCAGTCTCAAATGCCACATGACAGTAAGCAAGAGCCTATTTAAGAGCTAAAACTACATCTAAATAGTGTAGTAGACATTTTGGAGACATTTACTCTACCCATACACTTCTTTGCTGCCTGGGTCCCTACACAGGTGATTTCTTTCTTTCTTTTTAAGATTTTATTTATTTATTTGTTTGTTTGTTTGTTTATTTAAGAGGGAAGGAGAGGGAGAAAGAGAAGCAGGGAGCCTACACAGGCATTTTCTAATCCGCCCACTTTAATTGAAATAGCTGCCCTTGGATTCTGTTCCTCAATCGAAAAGCCTTCACCAGAATGGAAGGCATTTACAAGTATATAAAATAGATACTAATTCTACCTTACCCAGGTCCAGAAACAGATTTAATTTTAAAATCCTTCAACTCTGGATGCCTCTGCCCATCATCTAAATCCAACCATTGCTCAGACAGGTTCTTCATTCTAGGGCACTTGGAAAAATTCTGTATCTTGCTCCTAATTTCACTTATCCATCATTGAATAATACTAAACAGATACGTTCTGTTGGCCCCTGATCTTAGCTGGTTTTCCACTCCTACTTACCTGGTCCATTTCCTGGCAAAGCTCCTTTGACTCTCAAGAAATATTTCCTGCCCTATTCACTGTTTCTCAATGTCTAAGTACTATACTGCTTTGTACTTTTAACATGTTAGTATAAAAACTATATTACTCCGGGCGCCTGGGTGGCTCAGTTGGTTGAGCAACTCCCTTCGGCTCAGGTCATGATCCTTGAGTTCCAGGATCGAGTCTCACATCAGGCTCCCAGCTTCCCGGGGAGTCTGCTTCTTCCTCTAACTTCTCTCCTCTCATGCTCTCTCTCACTTTCTCTCTCTCAAATAAATAAATAAAATCTTTAAAAAAAAACAAACTATATTACTCCATCTTGACATAACACTACTTGTTTGTATCCATTATCAATCATCTCTAAGCGCTTATTCTAATCCTTATTATATAAACAGCCATCTATTATATAACCAATGAGCAGTTAGAACATAAATCAGAAAAAACAAGTCATCACATCTGCCAGGCAAAATTGAAATTCACCTGACACATATAAATATTTCCACAATGAAAAAAAAAAACAGACTGGGGCGCCTGGGTGGCTACTGGGTTGAGCCTCTGCCTTCAGCTCAAGTTGTGATCTCAGGGTCCTGGGATCAAGCTCCGCATTGGGCTCTCTGCTGACAAGAAACCTGCTCCCCCCCCCCCCGCCTCTGCCTGCCTCTGCCTACTTATGATCTCTCACAAGTAGGAAAGAAAGAAAGAAATAATCTTTTATTTATAATTAATATTTTATAATTTAGTATTATTATTAATTATAATTATAAATAAATGATTACAATAAATAAATAAACTCTTTTTTTTTTTAATTACAACTTAAAAGTCTTCCACAGCATCCTAGGTACCAAAAAACTGTTCCAGGAAAAACGACACTCTAAATATTAAATATTAGTAATCTATAATCTACTTTGTCAATACTACACGGATAATTTCTAATAATGGTATAATGAAAACAAGGTATGGGAAAACTTGAAAGTTCATCACTTCTGCCTTGACAAATTACTACATAATTTTTTTTTTTTTAAAGATTTTATTTATTCATTTAACAGAGAGAGAACACAAGCAGGCAGAGAGGCAGGCAGAAGCAGAGAGAGGAGCAGGCTCCCTGCAGAGCAAGGAGCCCGATGCGGGACTCAATCCCAAGATGCCGGGATCATGACCTGAGCCAAAGGCAGTCGCCCAACCAACTGCGCCACCCAGGCGTCCAGATTACTACGTAATTTTAATCAACAGTCCAAATCTTCAAATGGTAGCTACTAAATTCCTTCTTTTCTCTGAAATGATAATAAAAGAATTCAGATAAAAATTTTAAATTATGAACATGTTTTCTCAAGCCAAAAAGTCATTAAAGAAAGAGATCTAAAACTGCCTATCAACTTGACCTTTTTACACACAAAGAAAGGTTATTTTCCCTATAAAGGTGCAAATGATTATAAGGCAATTAAAATCAAAAGCAAGTGTGTCCTAAACCATTGACAAAACCTCTTTTCTTTTAGTGTCAGCTTATTTCAGTGAAGAAATATGAGTCAATATAAAACTACTGTTTACAATCACTGCCAATGAGAAATCACTACTCTGAGAGAGCCAGAAAAATCATGAAATGTGTTAGCACTGAAAAGAGTCTTACAGGGGCCCCTGGGAGTCCCGGGATCGAGTCCCACATCGGGCTCCCGGCTCCATGGGGAGTCCGCTTCTCACTCTGACCTTCTCTCTCTCACTCTCTCTCTTTCCTAATAAATAAATAAATAAAATCTTTAAAAAAAAAGAAAAGAGTCTTACAATTTACTGAGTCTAAACTATCATTTTATGGACTTCACATCCCTTTGAATTCTGAAAAACAGATTTCAGATCAAATTAGTTCTAACACATAAATATGCATAAATAGCATCCATTAGGGGCGCCTGGGTGGCTCTGTCGGTTAAGCGGCTGCCTTCTGCTCAGGTCATGATCCCAGGGTCCTGGGATCAAGCCCCGCATCAGGCTCCCTACTCAATAGAGAGCCTGTTTCTCCCTCTCCCTGTCCGCCGTTTTGCCTACTTATACTCTCTATCTCCCTTTCAAATAAATAAATAAAATCTTAAAAAAAAAATAGGGGCACCTGGGTGGCTCAGTGGGTTAAAGCCTCTGCCTTGGGCTCAGGTCATGACCTCAGGGTCCTGAGATCAAGCCCCACATCAGGCTCTCTGCTCAGCGGGGAGCCTGCTTCCTCCTCTCTCTCTCTGCCTGCCTCTCTGCCTTCTTGTGATCTCTTTGTCAAATAAATAAATAAAATCTTAAAAAAAAAAATCCATTGCATTCCTGAAGTAGAAACACATACAGACCTATAACCCTCAGACCTTTATTTTATTAATATCCCAGAGCAATATTCAGTTAGGATTCTAAAACTTCCATCACAGACGACCCTCCAGCACTAAACTGGATCAAATACAAAAGTGAGAAAGGAGATAGAAGTACAGAGCCCTAGCTACATAGTTTCTCGGTAGAGTCCTTCCCACCTGACCATTACCCCCAAGTCTGCCCCCTCCTAAATAGGTAGAACAGGTAGAAGAATAAGTAAGTTCAAGTCTCCTTCTACCCATTCAGAAAGAACATCAGAAAAAGTTCCATTGGAAGTCCTAACCCACAGGTAATAAGCAATCTGTTTCTTTTTGCCTTCTGCTTTTTCTCTCCTTCCTTCCCATGATCATTCATTCTTGTTTTGCCTCACTTGAATGTCTTTGGCGTAATTTTTTATTTCTCCTTTTTCACTTTCTCTGAGTAGAACATCTATCTGGTAAGACAGGATGTAAGAAGAGAGAGAAGTGATTTAAAAAGAAGTAAAATGGAAGATGGGAGACAGAAAAGACAGATACAGTGGGTTACATTTTTTAATTACCCCCATACCACATAGCCTGCTAATCCCTTTTCACAGAATACACAATATCACAATATACAGCTGAGAATATCAAGGAACATGATTAAGAACTTAAGAGATTTCTAGGACTAAAGAAAAGAATACTACATTTAAGCAAAAACAACTTCCTACTCTATAGTATCTTATTTTAAAACAAAGTCTAAGTTTGCTCAAGTTCAAGAAAAAAAATTTAATTTCTTACATAAGTGCTGAAAGCTTCTGATGAGGCATTGGTAAATCGAAGAGACTGGAAAAAAAGCTTTCTCCTTGTTTGTAGTGACAAAGGAACCCTCCTTTCCCTGTCCCACTACAGCCTACACAAATTCCAGACATGTTAGAGGACACAAGGACACATTATGGGGCCTGAAAGGCAGTACTTATCAGGACTCCAAGCACTCATTTGCAAGTAGGAACAAAACAGAAATAAAAAACTGCACCAGTTCATTGTATTTGCCAACGTGTAGATGAAGCTCAACAGTAGTCTCCCAGCACACTAAGAGTTGTATTAGACAAAACAATTATATAATGTAAGAGTATAAAGACAAATACGTTTATATTATGGTGGGAAGGATGATCCCTACCTCACATCATACACAAAAAATAGAAAAATGATCAAAATATGAAAAGCCAAACTTTACAGTTTAGAAAAGAAGAACGAATAATAAATGAGGCAGAAGAAATGTGTCTTAAACAAAGCATAAAAAGCACAATCCACAAAGAAAAGACTGATATATTTAACTACATTAAAATTTTAAATGTGTGTACAACAAATGACATTATGAACAAAGTTCTTTAAAAATGAAGTCAAAATGCCTCTGGAGAGAGGAACTGGATGAAAGAACGGGAATGGGAGAAAAACTTTTTACTGTATGTTCTTTTGTATTTTCTGGATTTTTGATTCATGTGAACATATTACCCATTCACAATAAATATATAAATAAATTTAAATTTTTAAAATAGAAAGCCATAAAATATGAAAAAAAACTTGTCATGCATATAAAAGGATTAGTATTCAGAATTTGTCAACCTAAAATTTTTTGTCTAAAATTTAGAAGAAAAATACTCAAAGAAAATTAGACAAAAGATAGGATCAAATAATTCATAAAGGAGGGGCCCTAAGTGACCAACAAACATGAAAAGAATCTCAACTTTAAAAGTTACAAGGGTAGGGGCACCTGCGTGGTTCAAAAGTTTAAGCCTCTGACTCTTGATTTCAGCTCAGGTCATGATCTTAGGGTTGTGAGACTGAGCCCTGTGACAGGCTCCATTCTGGGCACAGAAGCCTGCTTAAGATTCTCTCTCTCCCTCTCCTTTTGCCCTCCCCTCACTCACGCAAGCACGCATACTCTCTTTCTCTCTCTCTCTCTCTCTCTCTCTCTCTCTCTAAAAAAGGGGGAAAAAAGTTACAAGGGTAAGCAAATTGAAGAATGGTATTCTTTCCCATCCATTATTTTGGCAAAAACTATCAGATTCAGGCAGTATCTTTTTATTCCTAGTTTGCTGAGGGTTATTTATTTATTATCATGAGTCAGTGTTTAATTTTATCTATTTGTTGTGTAACAGGTGATATGATTTTTCTCCTTTATCTTGTTAATGTGGTGAATGACACTGATTAATGTTAAACCAACCTTGCATTTCTAGAATGTTATCATTTTTATGTATTACTGAATATGGTTTGCTAATAGTCTGGGTTTCTCCATATACATTCATAAGTGAGACTATCATGGAATTGCTTTCTCAAAGTAGAGAGTTCCTATGAAATCTTTCATAAGCCAAAATGGCATTAAGTGAAGAACAATTACAATTAACTTTTATGGGAAAAATTTTTTAGCATCCCCAGACCCCCAAAATAGCCCCTCTTAGCCTTTTTTGACCCTTATAACCTACATTCCTCATGGATGTACAAAATAAATCAAGATAAAGCACAGATACCCACAGACATAGTTCAAACTTATGACAGCTTGCTGCTGAGATGCTGAGTATAGTTCTCCGGGAAGGAGCTTGGTGAGGCCACTCTCATTGATCAGGGTCTGAGCTGCCTCTATAATGGCTCCCTAAATGCTAAATGCTATTTTCACTTTTTGTCTTGTTTTGTAAAAGTGGAAATCCTCTTTGGGTTTCTTTCAGTTAGTGAAAAACAGGCACTAATGTAGGTCCCTCCTAAAAGCAAAGAGGCCTAATATGAACGTTCAAAAAGCAGGGCATACATACACAGTAGCGTGACCCCACCTTCCACACTTTCTGTGGTCCATAAGCAGATAATCCCCCTCTTGACCTACCATCAGAAGGTCAACAGTAGCCCAACAACTATCAAAGATGCCTATATCATTCACCTCACTTCATCTGATGACATAGGCATTTTAGCATCTCACATGATTGAGTATAGAGCAAAAGGTATTTTGAGAGAAAGACCACATTCACCTTTCATTATATTATTTTTGCTCTATTTTATCATTATTTATTGCTTCCTTTCATCTAGTTATTAGATAAGAGATTTCCATTATATCTAATTATTAAGTAAGAGATCTCTATTAATCTCTTAATGTGCCTTATAAATTAAACTTTATCATAACTGTGTATGTATAGGGAAAAAGTATATATGGAGTTCAGTACTATCTGCAGGTTCAGACATCCACGGGGGGAGGGGGGGCAGTCTTGGAACATATCCCCTACAGACAGAGGGGGACTACTGTATTGTCTTCATTAGGTTTTATATCAAGGTTGTGCTAGCCTTATAAAATTACTTGGGGAATAGGTCTTATTTTTCTACTTTCTGAAAAAATTTACATGAGATTGGTGTTATTTCCTCTTTCAATGCTTGCTCAAGGGGCGACTGAGTGGCTCAGTAGGGTAAGCCCCTGCCTTCAGCTCAGGTGGTGATGTCAGGGTCCTGGGATTGAGCCCTCCCTCCCCTCCCCATTAGGCTCACTGCTCAGCAGGGAGCCTGCTTCCCCCTCTCTCTCTCTCTGCCTGCCTGTCTGCCTACTTGTGATCTCTCTGTCAAATAAATAAAATCTTTAAATGCTTGCTCAAGTTGGCTGATGAAACCATCTAAACCTAGAGTTTTCTTTGTGAGGTTTTTAATTATACATTCAATTTATGTTACAGGACTATCCATATTTTCTATTTCTTCTTATATTAATTTTGGTAAGCTGGACATTTCTAGGAATTTGTGTATTTTGTATAAATTTTCAAACTTTATTGGCATAAACTTGTTTATAATATTCTCTTAGGAACTTTTTTTTAAGATTTTATTTATTCGGGCGCCTGGGTGGCGCAGTTGGTTAAGCAACTGCCTTCGGCTCAGGTCATGATCCCGGAGTCCCGGGATCGAGTCCCACATCGGGCTCCCAGCTCCATGGGGAGTCCGCGTCTCACTCTGACCTTCTCCCTTCTCATGCTCTCTCTCACTCTCTCTCTTTCCTAATAAATAAATAAATAAATAAAATATTT
>CM052812.1:47582216-47610004 GCA_028533885.1 Nasua narica
AAAAAAAAAAAAAGATTTTATTTATTCATGAGAGACAGAGAGAAAGCGTGCACGCACATGAGATCACAAGCAGGTAGAAGGGCAGAAGGAGAGACAGAAGCAGGCTCCCTGCTGAGGGATGCAGGCGCCCCTGACTATGTAACTTTGTCATTCTTAAGAGGAACCATTAAAAAGTTCCTAAAAGGGGTGCCTGAGTGGCTCAGTCCGTTAAGCATCTGCCTTCAGCTCAGGTCATGATCCCAGTCTGTCTTAGACTCAGGGTCCTGGAATGGAGCCTCCCCCACTTATCCCTCTCCCTCTGCCTGCCACTCCTCCTGCTTGTGCTCTCTCTCTCTCTCTCTCTCCCCTACTTATCCCTCTCCCTCTGCCTGCCACTCCTCCTGCTTGTGCTCTCTCTCTCTCCCCTACTTATCCCTCTCCCTCTGCCTGCCACTCCTGCTTGTGCTCTCTCTCTCTCTCTCTGTCAAATAAATAAATAAATAATCTTTAAAAACAAAAGTTATGTCCTCCTCTTTGTTCCTGATGTTGATAATTTCTCTTTTTTAATTTATGAATCTTATTAGGTTTATCAATTTTATTAGCTTTGTCAAAGTTCCAGCTTTTGATTTTGCTGAATCCCTCTATTACATGTTTGCTGTTTATTTTATTAAATTTCTGCTCTTATCTTTATTACTTCCTTTCTTTACTGGATTCAGGGTAAAGGTGATGCTGCAACTCAGTGGGGAATGGATGACCTTTTCACTAAGTGGTGCTGGAACACTTGTGATATCTACAGAGGTGAAAATTGATATCTATCTCACACAATACACAAAGATTAATTCCAGGTAAAATGGCAGATCTAAAGGTAAGTAGCAGAATTATAAACCTACTAGAAGGTAATATAGAAAAACATAATTTTTTTTTAAGATTTTATTTATTTATCTGTCAGAGAAAGAGAGAGAGAGAGAGAGAGCACAACCAGGCAGAATGGCAGGCAGAGGCAGAAGCAGGCTCCCCACTGAGCAAGGAGCCCGATGCAGGACTCGATCCCAGAACTCTGGGATCATGACCTGAGCCAAAGGCAGCCACTTACCTGACTGAGCCACCCACGAGTCTCAAAAAATACACTCTTGAAGGAGGCTTGGGAGATTTTTTAAATAACTTTAAAATAACATTAAAAACATTAACCACGAAAAAGATTAATACATTTGAGTTCGGGGCGCCTGGGTGGCTCAGTGGGTTAAAGCCTCTGCCTTCAGCTCAGGTCATGATCTCAGGGCCCTAGGATTGAGCCCCGCATCTGGCTCTGCTCAGCAAGGAGCCTGCTTCCCCTTCTTTCTCTGCCTACTCTCTCTCTGTTAAATAAATTAGTAAAATCTTTAAAAAAAAAAATACATTTGAGTTCATTAAAATAAGAACTTGTGCTTATCAAAAGACATCCTTAAGAAAGCCACAGAGTAGGAAAATATATCTGTAATATATAGCAAAAAAAAAGGACTCACCTGAATATACTAAGCATTCCTACTAATCAATGAGAAAAAAACAACCCTATAGAAAAACAGGCATGAAATTTCAATGAAACCTCATAAAAAAGGGTAGCCAAGGGGCACCTGGGTAACTCAGTAGGTGAAGCACCTGACTCTTGGTTTAAGCTCAGGTCATGATCTCAGGGTCTGCATGGAGTCTGCCTGAGAATTCTCTCTCCCTCTGCCCCTCCAGCGGCTAGCAAACGTACACATACGCTCTCTCGCTCTCTCACTCTCTCCCTCTGAAAAAAATAAACAAAATCTTAAAAAAAAAAAAAGTAACCAAATGCCCAATATATTCATGAAGAAAAAAAAACTGCTCAATATCATTAGATATCAAGGAAATGTAAGTTTTAAAACAATGATATACTATTATCTAACATAATAACTAAAATTAGAGAGAATGATAATACCAAAGTTTAGAGAAACTAACAGTTAAGTCTTTTATACTGATAGCGGGGCTATAAAATTGGTACAACCATTTTGGAAAACTGTTTGGTCTTATCTACTAAAGTTGAACAAAAGTGTGTCCTATGACCCCATCAATTCTAAAACATGCCTAAAGTGTGTAGCCACAGGTGCGCCAAAAATCACAAACAAGAATGTTCACTGGGGTGCGTGGGTGGCTCAGTCGGTTAAGCATCTGCCTTCAGGGGCGCCTGGGTGGCTCAGTGGGTTAAAGCCTCTGCCTTCGGCTCAGGTCATGATCTCAGGGTCCTGGGATTGAGCCCCGCATCGGGCTCTCTGCTCAGCGGGAGCCTGCTTCCCCCTCTCTCTGCCTGCCTCTCTGCCTACTTGTGATCTCTCTGACAAATAAATAAATAAATTCTTAAAAAAAAAAAAAAAGCATCTGCCTTCAGTTCAGGTCATTATCTCCGGGTCCTGGGTTCAAGCCCCATATCCAGCTCCATGCTCAGTGGAGAAGTCTGCTTCTCTCTCTGCCTCTGCTCCTCGCCCAACTCATGCTCACACACATGCTCTCGTTCTCTCTCATTCAATAAATGAAATCTTTAAAATTAAATTAATTTCTAAACAGCCAAAACATCCAGCAGAATGCTTTTTTTTAAGTATGCCATCTATACTGGTATATTTTACAGCAACAAAAATGGACATACTCCAGTCAGATGCACCATCATGGATGAATCACATATAATGATGAGCAAAAGAAGTCTCACACACCCACCCACCCACACACTACTAAGTATGCAGTGACATTTACATCGAATTTTAAGAATAGACAAAAGCTTATCGTTTAGCAATACTTGCTTAAATGGTAAAATTGTAAAGAGCAGCAAAGATATATTTATCAAAAAATTCAGAATAATGGCTACTTTGGGGGGCAGTGATTAAGAGTAGGCAAGAGGGCATGAGGGGAATTTCCACAGTGCTAGCAATATTCTTGTGATAAATCATGGAGCTATGGAAAAAGGGAGATTCACGTGTAGTAAATATGGCAAATGTTAAGGTATGTTGAAGCTGGGCAATAGGAAAATATTGACTATATTATTCTACATACTTGTATGTAGAATCACATCTTTCAAGACAAATATTTTTAAAAAAAGAACAAGTAGCTTTGACCTAAATCTTGCTCCTACTTGATGTAAATATCATAGAAAATCAAAGCTCAGAGGGTTCAGAGACAACCCTCTGTCTCTGAAACATGGCTTTCATTGTGTTGCTTTCTGGGAGAGCTGTTAGACAAGAATACATATAAATATTAAACAAGAAGTTATTATTCTTCCCTTTTTCTATATATATATATCAAAAACATCATAAAAGTTTTTACATGGGGCGCCTGGGTGGCTCAGTGGGTTAAAGCCTCTGCCTTCAGCTCAGGTCATGATCTCAGGGCTCTGGGATCGAGCCCCACATTGGGCTCTCTACTCAGCAGGAAGCCTGCTTCCCCCTCTAACTCTGCCTGCCTCTGCCTACTTGTAATCTCTATCAAATGGATAAATAAAATCTTAAAAAATAAATAAAAGTTTTTACATAGATGACCAGAACCAGGAGAATTAGTAGTAGTCAGGTATGTAGGCATACAGGAATAGCAAGGATTCTAGTATGTATGTATATATTTTAAATATTTTATTTATTTGTCAGAGAGAGAGAGCACGAGCACAAGCAGGGGGACTAGCAGGCAGAGGGAAAAGCAGACTCCCCGCCGAGCAAGGAGCCCAATGCAGGACTTGATCCCAAGACCCTGGTATCATGACCCAAGCCGAAGGCAGCCTTTTAATCAACTGAGCCACCAAGGTGTCCTGTACTCTAGTATTCAAATGCATGTATTAGGGATGGTTATCCCAAAGAAGGATAAGAGGCAAAGCTTATCAAAAAGGATAATTTGGGGGCATGTGGCTGGCTCAGTCAGTAGCGCATGCAACTCTTTTTTTTTTTTTTAAGATTTTTTTTATTTATTTATTAGAGAGCGAGAGACGGAGAATGAAAGGGGAGAAGGTCAGAGGGAGAAGCAGACTTCCCACAGAGCCGGGAGTCCGATATGGGACTCGATCCCGGGACTCCGGGATCATGACCTGAGCCGAAGGCAGTTGCTCAACCAACTGGGCCACCCAGGCGCCCGGGCTTGCAACTCTTAATCTCAGGATTGTGAGTTCAAGCCCCACGCTGGGTATAGAACTTACACCAGAAAAGAAAAAGAAAAAAGGAAAAAGAAAAAGATAATTTTTATTACCTACTTATCTGCTATGATTACTCTTACCACTAGATGGAACTCTACATGTAAGGCGATCTGCTTAGTGAAAGGACTAGAAACAGAATCCACAGCTGAAAAATCAATTACAGAATAATGAAATGCAAGTGCTTTTCAGGCATGTTGAACCCATGAATCTGCAAAATTCAAGGCAGTGGGGAAAAAACCAATTTATCCTGCAGATGTATCTTTTGGCTGACTGCTACCAAAACTGCATACCCACAAAACTAAATGTTTCCTCCCTAGTGAATTGCTTAACTTGATTTGTTCTCCAAGAACCACAACCTTGGCAACATCTATCAAAATAAGAGCTATATTTAAAACTGTCTAAATCTGACTTACACCCTAAGAGAAGTATGCACTCTTACTACTTTTTCAACCCTCTGTCTCTGAAACATGGCTTTCATTGTGTTGCTTTCTGGGAGAGCTGTTAGACAAGAATACATATTAATATTAAACAAGAAGTTATTATTCTTCCCTTTTCCTATATATATATATATATATCAAATATATATATATCACATATATGTATATCAAGTATATATAAATATATATATCATATATATGAGATACCAGTTTAAATTATATATATATCAAAATAATTTTTTTAAAGATTTTATTTTTTTATTTGAGACAGAGAAAGTGAGAGAGAGCATGAGAGGAGAGGTTTGAGGAAGAAGCAGACTCCCCGTGGAGCTGGGAGCCCGATGTGGGACTCGATCCCGGAACTCAAGGATCATGACCTGAGCCGAAGACGGTTGCTCAACCAACTGAGTGCAGGCACCCTCAAAATAATTTAAACTGGTATCATGAAAGTTGTATATATAGAGAAAGGATAAAACAGGTCCCATGTGCCCAAGCTGGCAGAATTTTTAAATAACAGAAACAATTCAAGATTAATAAGCAGTATCACGAGATTTCAGGAAATTATATTCAATTTCTTAGATAAAAATTTGGAAACATTTACATTCTAAGGGATACCCTTACAGTTGCTGTCCACGGTTTTGTAATTAGGACCTCTTAGCTCTAATTCAGACTCCAAAAGTCTGCAAAAGCATATCTGACCCTTATATCTGATCTCAAACTAATTTCAAAGTACTTAATTTCAAAGCAACTTACTCTGAATTAAATTAAACTAGTTAGAAACTAAAGAATTCCTGATCGCTTATCTTCTTAACCTTAACATTTTTCGGAAACCTGACCTAAGATTTTGCCCTATGGAATGACAACGCAATGTTCTCAGTCAAGAAAGCAAATTATACTTCCTCCAAGTATCAATAATACAAATTTATTTATATCTGTTTGTCAATTTTTATCCTTTTGGGTGTCACAAGAATTGCTATTAATCCTTCTTTAAGATTTTATTTATTTATTTGAGAGAAACATAGAAAGAGAGCACAAGTAGGCAGAGCAGCAGGCAAAGGGAGAGGGAGAAGCAGGCTCCCCACAGAGCAGGGAGCCCAATGCAGTGCTCAATACCAGAACCCTGGAATCATGACCAGAGTGCTTACCGACTGAGCCACCCAGGTGTCCTGAAATGGTATTAATTCTATTGCCATCACCTCTCTTAATTTTTCTCCCTCAAGGCAGGCATACAATGAGAAAAAAGTTCATTTGCATTAGAAAAATAACAACTTGGGGCACCTGAATGGTTCCGTCATTAAGTTTCTGCCTTCGGGCTCAGGTCACGATCCCAGGGTCCTGGGATTGAGCCCCTGCATCAGGCTCCCTGCTCAGTGGGAAGCCTGCTTCTCCCTCTCCCACTCCCCCTGCTTGTGTTCCCTCTCTCGATCTCTCTCTCTGTCAAATAAATAAATAAAATCTTTAAAAATAAAAAAAATTTTAAAAATAAATAAATAAATCCATTTGTTCCAAAGTCCAGGGTAATCCTATCCAAGACAGAGACAGCAAGTGCTTTTGCTCTGGCATGTGACATTCATATCTCACACAAGTTCTTAAAAAAGAGTTTCTATTACCTTAGTCGATAGTCTACGAACCTAATCATAAGTCTCTTCATCAACTAACATAAAAAGGTGAAATCAGAGTTACTCATGTGTCATTTAAAATCAAACTAACCACGATCTACTGAGTGCTTTGTAATTTTAAGAAAATCTAAGGTATAGGGAGAAAAGATACTAAGCTAAGTTGCTGGCCTCTGGAAGCTTAAAATATACTAAGCTTTTATTCTTCTTTTTTCCCCCACTATCTCTATTTTCAAAGATGCAAGTAGCCAACTGCAGGTACAATTAGCACATGAGCACCTAGAAAGCCCAATGAGATGACTTTGAAAATTAGGACGCAAACAATTTTTGCTTTATTGCATTTGCATACACACACACACAGACACACACGTTAGCCTTTGAAGCATCACTATTTTAAAGGGATCTTAGGGGGCACCTGGGTGGCTCAGTTGGTTAAGCGACTGCCTTTGGCTCAGGTCATGATCCTGGAGTGCCAGGATAAAGTCCCAAATCGGGCTCCCTGCTCAGCAGGGAGTCTGCTTCTCCCTCTGCCCCTCACCCTTCTCCTGCTCTCTCTCATTCTCTCTTTCAAATAAATAAATAAAATCTTTATTAAAAAAAAAAGAGAGATCTTAGGGCAATTGCTAAAAATCTTTTGAAATTGGAAGTGTTTATGAGACTTTTTCACCGTAGTCTTAAGCAATCTCCACTTTGGGGAAACACAATATACTTTCCCATTCAGTCTCAATGATACCAACTGTTGAGATGATGTCATGTCGAAAAGATGGCATTCTAATATATGAGATTTGCCTTTGGTCGTTTTGGTTATTCTGCCTCCCTACCTCCTTCTTGGGAAATCTCTGTTCTCTGAGATCACCTCTTGCTGGGCTTATTATTATCACCACTGCCTCCAAAGCCTGCCCTTGTGGCTGTGGCTGTGGCTGGCAGCCTCTACTAGAAAGTCACCCTATCTTCTCCATATTGTCCTTTTTTAATTTTTGTCTTATCTCCTGTGCTTCTCCCTTCAGTACCATTTTTCCAACGCTTCTCAGTTTTTCATAAGCCAGTCTTGGTTTTCCTTACAAATGTGAACGTCTGTTAGGCCAAACACACCTATCACAGACGCGACATGCAGCCTTTGGTTCTTCAGCTCAACTCATTTCAGCAATTTTCATTGTTCTACATTATTCAAAAGTTCTTTTTAAAAAATAGCAAAACCCTCCATACAACTGAGTGGCTCAGTCCGTTAAGCATCTGCCTTTGGCTCAGGTTATGATCTCAGGGTCCTGGGATCAAGTAGCTGGAGCCCAGCATTGGGCTCCCTACTCAACAGGGAGTTGGCTTCTCCCTCTCTCTCGGCCTCTCCCTCTGTTCATGCTCTTGAGCTCACATTCTCTAATAAATAAATAAAATCTTTTAAAAAAATAGCAAGTAACTGACGTTGATGTTAAATCTAAATTCAGGATAAAAGGGTATTACTCTGATAATTATAAAAACTACACTGTTCCAAAGACTCAGACACAATACCTAGTCCTAAAACAAGACCAGAAAAAATTACTGTACATTAGACCTTGGCAGAAATGCAGTAACTCTTTTGAAATTATATATATTTCAAAATCATTACAAACACCAATTTCTCGGGATGCCTGGGTGGCTCAGTTGGTTAGGCGGCTGCCTTCGGCTCAGGTCATGATCCCGGGGTTCTGGGATCAAGCCCCGCATTGGGCTCCCTGCTCAGCGGGAAACCTGCTTCTCCCTCTGCCTGCTCTGCCTGCCTCTCTCCCTGCTTCTGCGCACTCTCTCTCTCTCTGACAAATAAAATAAAATCTTTAAAAAAAAAAAACAATTTCTAAAACCTCATATAACTACCTGTCAGAAGTTCCAGGTAAAAAGATAGGGAAATGTGAAAGTAGCTTGCTCAAAGACACACACTGCTTTAATTGAGAGGAAAGTATCAATAAACAACACACCCTCTGGGACCTTTGCAAGTTTGAAACTGCCAAGATCAATAAGGTAATACTAATACTTTAAATACCAGCATGGCTCAAAAAATAAAATATAAGGGCCCCTGGGTAGCTCAGTCGTTAAGCGTCTGCCTTGGGCTCAGGTCATGATCCCAGGGTCCTGGGATCAAGCCCCGCATTGGGCTCCCTGCTCAGCGGGAAGCCTGCTTCTCCCTTTCCCACTCCCCCTGCTTGTGCTCCCTCTCTCACACTGTCTCTCTGTCAAAAAAATAAATAAAATCTTAAAAAAAAAAAAATACAGATAAACAATAACTTAACAGTCTTGCTCCAGGTTCTTTAATTCAGGAAACAGTCATTCTATTTGGAAAGCATACAGACTTTTACCAGCTTACATGCAAATAGGTGTGTCAATGCAAATTTAACCACCAATCACTTTCTCATCCTTACTGACTTGTTTCTGTCCCTCCTCCTCCATTCAGATCCTACACACTATCTCCCATACTAGTCTATAAAAGTCTTAGGAAGTACTGCAGCAAGGGACACACAGAACTAGAAGGAGATGATTCTCCACATGTGCCAGTTATGGATTTAATGCCTCTCACCCATCCTTGCACACTCTGCAGAAATGGAGCTGGAGCCGTTAAACACATTTCTTTCTCCAGCTGGCACAATGCTGAGCATTATTAACAAAGAACACTGGAGACACACTGCAGGAGGAATAACCTTTCCCTTTCTGGTTCCAGGGTGCTCGGCTGGGCAAGCTCCTGCAGTAGGCACAGCTCCTCCAGCACCCAGTCCCCACAGCAAGGGCAGCTTCTCCAGTGAGAGCCTCCTGCAGTCTCCAGCACTCAGCAGCTTCCGCTATGGAAGATGAAACCAGTACCTTCCCTCCAAGACACCTCCCTATGAACAGCTTTCCCCAGTACCCTCAAGGGTGGATTTCTAGTAGGTTCTATAAGGCGAGTTTCCAACAAATTCTACCACAGCAACTCTTCTGCCATCCAATGTGAGCCATAGCCACGGCTTAAACAAGGTCTGGACCTCTTCCTTGTACATTCTACCTCCGCGCTAAGGATTATAGTAGATTCTTTTTTTCTTTTTTTTTTTAATTTTATTTATTTGACCAAGAGTGAGATCACAAGTAGGTAGAGAGAGGGGGGGAAGCAGGCTCCCCACTGAGCAGAGTCCGATGCGGGGCTCCATCCCAGGACCCTGAGATCATGACCTGAGCCGAAGGCAGAGGCTTTAAACCCAATGAGCCACCCAGGCGTCCCTTTTTTTTTTTTTAATCAAGGTATAATTAGCAAATACAATTGCAAGATATTTAAAGTGTACAGCATGATGAGTGTAATATACATATATATCTATATATATATATATGCTGTGATTATGTGATTATCCACTATTTATATAATCTTTCGAGATCTCTTTTCTTTGTTCAAATTACTGTATAGTTTCTATGTCCTAGTTGAACCCTGACTGATACACCAAGTAAAACTAGCAAATCAACAGTACAAAATAGATGAACTCTGACATTTCTAGAAACAACCTATCCTAAACGATAGTTAATAAAAGTATAGTTAAGGGGGTTCAGGCAAGGTAACTAGAGGGTATCTTCAAGAAGAAAATGCTGGGGGGCCCTGGGTGGCGCAGTTGGTTGAGCGACTGCCTTCGGCTCAGGTCATGATCCCGGAGTCTCGGGATCGAGTCCCACATCGGGCTCCCAGCTCCATGGGGAGTCTGCTTCTCACTCTGACCTTCTCTCTCTCACTCTCTCTCTTTCCTCATAAATAAATAAATAAAATCTTTAAAAAAAAAAAAAGAAGAAGAAGAAGAAAATGCTGGGACGCCTGGGTGGCTCAGTTGGTTGAGCAGCTGCCTTTGGCTCAGGTCATGATCCCAGCGTCTTGGGATCGAGTCCCACATCGGGCTCCTTGCTCCGCAGGGAGCCTGCTCCTCTCTCTGCCTCTGCCTGCTCCTCTCTCTGCCTCTGCCTGCCTCTCTGCCTGCTTGTGTTCCCTCTCTGTTAAATGAATAAATAAAATCTTTAAAAAAAAAAAAAAGAAGAAGAAAATGCTGATTTAAAAAAGAAAAGAAAGAGGGACGCCTGGGTGGCTCAGTTGGTTGAGCAGCTGCCTTTGGCTCAGGTCATGATCCGGGCGTCTTGGGATTGAGTCCCACATCGGGCTCCTTGCTCCGCAGGGAGCCTGCTCCTCTCTCTGCCTCTGCCTGCCTCTCTGCCTGCTTGTGTTCTCACTCTGTTAAATGAATAAATAAAATCTTCAAAAAAAAAAAAAAATAGAAAGAAAAGAAAAAGCAATAATCTAATCAACTGTAATATATCCAAAGATAAAATGAAACAAGCTGAGGGGCACCTGGGTGGCTCAGTTTGTTAAGCATGAGCTGATGCCTTCAGTTCAGGTCCTGATCTCAGGGTCCTGGAATCAAGCCAGTTGAGCCCCATGTTGGGCTCCCCACTCAGCGGGGAGTCTGCTTCTCCCTCTTCCTCTGCCCCTCCCTCTACCAGTTCATGCGCTCTGCCCCTCCCTCTACCCCTCCTGCGTGTGCGCTCTCTCTCTCTCTCAAATAAATAAAAGCTTTAAAAAAAATGAGGCAAGCTGATATACCTACCCTGTATATTCTTCATGCAAATCACCAAATTTGCATTTATCAATTGGCTTCTTGTGAGCCTGAATGGAGTTAGTCTCCTCAAACCCAAAATAGTGTCTGGACTTGCAATAACAACAAAAACAGACTGCCACTCTCTATAATGACCTTCCACACAACCAACCAGCAACCTCTATCTTTAACATTTGTTAATTTCACAAATGCTACCAAAGGTTAGAGGCAAAGAAAAGTAAGCCACTTACCGGTTTATGAGGATTAAAGATTTTTTTTTTATTTTTGCAAGAGAGAGAGAGAAAGAGAGATTGAGCACAAGCAGGAGGGGGTGGGCAGACAGAGAAGCAGACTCCCTCTGACGTGATTCCAGAACCCCAGGATCATGACCTGAGCTGAAGGCAGACACTTAACCAACTGACCACCCAGGCGCCTGAATTTTAAAATTCTATACTTCCCCTCTCCTTCCACCAACACTGGCCCTGTCTACAAGTATTATGATCAAACTCTCTAAGCCAGGTAATTGATAAAAATATAAAATAAAATTATTCAAGATTCAAGAAAGACCACTGAAGGATCTATTCATCATTACCCTTCAGACAGGATTTGACAGCACAAATACAAAACTGGATTCATATATTTTAAAGCATGTTTACCCACTTGTGCATGTGAGAACAGGTAAGTCTTCCTAAGATCAGTAAAGGTTCCATCTATCACTTTCCTTGAAGGGCCACATTGCTGTCTTATTAGAGAAAGAACAATTTAACAAAAAAGTCTTCAGGAAATTATGTGTTTTGTACTGAATATTCCATATCTAAGGTGTATGTAAATTAGCAGAATATAAAACCCTTTCCCCATCTATGGACATCTTCCTAATCCTCCAAAACCATTTCCAAGATGGGATGCAAGCATCCAATAGTCTGTTCCTAAGCTTCCTGCTGTTCCTAAGTTCTAGGAGCAGGCTCGGGCCCCAAAACTTGGACACTGCTGGCACAGGAACAACAACTTATGACAAATGACAACTTATGACAAATGTTATCACTACTATGGCTTGCTTTGCTTCCCTCCAACCCTGTATATTCCCATTTGCCTTTCCTGGTTCACAGCAGGTTTCTTTTTTCCCTGGGAATACTGAGGTTAAAAAGCCTGTGACTCTTTGTCACCAATTTCCCCTCTTCTCTAATAATAGTTAGCACTTTTTTTATATATCTTTTCAATTTAAAAAGTACTGATCTGTATTTCCCTACCGCCAATTATGTGGAGAAGTGGCTTTAATTCCTTTCCAGCTTTATTTTTTTTTACGATTTTTAATTAAGTTTTTAATTTATTTTTTTTACTATGTTATGTTAGTCACCATAAAATACATCATTAGTTTTTTTTTTAAGATTTTTATTTATTTATTTGAGAATTTGAGAGAGAGAGAGCATGAGTGGGGAGAAGGTCAGAGGGAGAAGCAGACTCTCAACGGAGCTGGGAGCCCGATGCGGGACTCGATCCCAGGACTACGGGATCATGACCTGAGCCGAAGGCAGCCGCTCAACCAACTGAGCCACCAGGCGCCCCTACATCATTAGTTTTTGATGTAGTGTTCCATGATTGTTTGTTATAACACCCAGTGCTCCATGCAATCCGCGGCCTCCTTAATACCCACCAGCAGGCTCACCCATCCCCCACCCTCCTCCCCTCTAAAACCCTCAGTTTGTTTCCCAGAATCCATAGTCTCTCATGGTTCGCCTCCCATCCTATTTCTCCCCCTTCATTTTTCCCTTCCTTCTCCTAATGTCCTCCATGCTATTCCTTATGTTCCACAGATAAGTGAAACCATACGATAATTGACTTTCTCTGCTTGACTTATTTCACTCAGCATAATCTCCTCCAGTCTCACCCATGTTGATGCAAAAGTTGGGTATTCATCCTTTCTGATGGCTGAGTAATATTCTATTGTGTATATGGACCACACCTTCTTTATCCATTCGTCTGTTGAAGGGCATCTTGGCTCTTTCCACTTTAGTTTTTTCTCTTTGGCCTTTGAAAGTCTTAACTATTTTTATATTGCTAATGGTAAAGTGGATAGCTTCTATTTGTGGATTCCCCTTTAGAATTGTCCACCTAAGAGTAACTTGAAGATATAATTAAAGTTAGTTAAATTTTAAAGTACTATTCTACCTGATAAAGACCAGAAACAGAGGGGAAAAGGTGTTTACCATCAACAAGTCAAAATAGAAAATTCTTTACAGGCAGAGCAATTTTTTCTTTTCTTTTCTTTTCTTTTTTTTTTACAATTTATTTACTTATTTGAGAGAGAAAGAGAAAAAACACAAGCAGGAGGGTCGGGGAAAGGGAGAGAAAATCTCAGGCAAACCACACTGAGCCCATACGGAGCCAGACTCAGAGCTTGATCTCAGGACCCTGAGATCGTAACCTGAGCGGAAACCAAGACACTAAACCAGCTACGCCACCCAAGCACCCCAGACCAACTCTTTCTTATTTAATGTTTTGATTAAAATAATTTAAAGCATTGCTAATTATTAGGAGCAGGCTTAAAATAATGATGAAGAAATAGAAAGCTAGTTCTTCTTTATGGAATGAATACAAGGTGCCACACCATCAACAGAACATTAGAAAGATTAATATCTGCAGGGAAAAAAATAGTATATATGGTATTTATCACCACAAGGAGTATTTTATGTCTTAGATAGGATTATTATTCATTCAGTATTGACCAGCTACACAAAGCTAATCATTAGGAATATGTAATAAAAATATACATGTGTCCTGCCCTCAAAAAACCTTACAGAAACCCAAACTCTCTTTTACAACATGAAATTAATAAAATAGTTTCAAAATCAGATAAGATTCTGTGAATACCTGTTGATCACATAACTAATACTAGCACTTAAAATTTAAATTCAATTGGCAACATCCTTGAAAGGAATTCAAACTCTTCCTGCTATAGAATAATGTTTTTGTCTTTTATCTTCTCATCACAATTCAAGATTTTAGAGCAGGATGAGAGATAAGCTGATCGAATTTCTCAATCCCTTCTACAGTTTCCAGGCAAAAATGATCAACCATTTATAAGCACCTCTGCGAGTGAAAAACTCTTCCCTATAAGATATCAACACATTCAAACATGTCTATCCCAGCTAGGGAAGGAATCCAGTGATCCCTCATAAACCCAGCTTCCCAAGACTTGGAATCTCCCATTCAATACAAATGGCACCAAGCGACCCCAAACCAAAGGGTCTGCACTTTACACTGAGACAATAAGCCCACTCTACTAAATTCTAATATATATGTCATCAGTTAAGACATGTAAGATCTCAAGACTGTGGCAAAATCATCTGGAAATTCTAAGAAAAGCTACATTTTGATGTGCCTGTAAAAATTATGATTTCCTAAACTGCAGATCTGTTCTGTTCTTTAGTTCTATCAGGAAAAAGAAAATCTATCAGGTACTGAATGGTTATGATCTGCTAGGCTCAGTGCTACACACTTTAAAAAGACTGTCTAATTTAATTCTGACATTCTCTGGAGTAGACATCATATGTCCATTTATAGGTAAAGAAATTGAAGCAGAGAGAGGTTTAAAAATTGGTCTGAGTATGTTATTTTTAGTGCTATTGTAAATGGAATTGTCTTCCTAATTTCCTTTTCAGACAGCTCATTGTTAGTATATAGAAATGCAACTGGTTTTTTTTAAAGATTTTTTATTTATTTATTTGAGATAGAGACAGTGAGAGAGAGCATGAGAGGGGAGAAGGTCAGAGGGAGAAGCAGACTCCCCATGAAGCTGGGAGCCCGATGTGGACTCGATCCCAGGACTCCGGGATCATGACCTGAGCCGAAGGCAGTTGCCCAATCAACTGAGCCACCCAGGCGCCCGCAACTGATTTTTTTATGTTGATTTTGTATCTTGCAACTTTACTAAACTTGTTCATTAGTTCTGTCTGTTAGTCTTTAGGGTTCACCATATATAAGACCATGTTGTCTTCAGGGGCGTCTGGGTGGCTCAGTGGGTTAAAGCCTGTGCCTTCAGCTCAGGTCATGATCTCAGGGTCCTGGGATTGAGCCGCCCTGCGTCGGACTCTCTGCTCAGCAGGGAGCCTACTTCCCTCTCTCTCTCTGCCTGCCTCTCTGCCTACTTGTAATCTCTCTCAGTGTGTCAAATGAATGAGTAAAAGTACTGCAAACAGGATCTCAAAGAATTACTAGCACTCTCATGTTCACTGAGGCACAACTAATAATCACCAAGATTGCTAATGTCCATGGACAGAAAAATGCAATAGCAAAATGTGGTATATACATAGAATGGAATATTGCTCAGCTTTTAAAAGAAAATTCTGCAGTAGGTGACAACATGGATGAACCTTACCGACATTATGCTAACTGAAATAAGCCAGTTACAGGAAGACAAATGATTTTACTTACATATAGGAGGCATCCACTAAAATGAGATTATCTAAAATAGCCAAATTCATAGAATGAAAGAGTGGAATGCTGGTTGCCAGGGGCCAGGATGGGGGAATGGGAAGTTACTAATTAATAGGCATGAAGTTATAGTTAAGTAAGATGAATAAGCTCGAGATATACTGTACAACACTGTACCTACAGTCAACAGTACTATCTTGCACACTTAAAATTTTGCTAAGAGAGTAAACCTCATGTTAAGTATTCTAAAGCACAATAAAAATTTTTTTTAATTTACCCAAGAACTCAAACCCACTTCTAACGGACACTCCCTTGCTCCGACTTTCACACAATAAACTGCCTCGAAGCAGATTAGAAGGTACTAACAGAGCTCTCTGCCAGCACTGTGTGACGTTAGGGAATTCGCTTAACAGCCCTGGACTTGAGTTTCCTCACCACCAAAATAAGTCTCAGCGCAAAGACAACTGGTGGGTCTGCAGCCTCGGCCACCGGCCGACCTCGCACCAGCATCAGCAGGACCAAGAGATCGGGCTAGATCTCATCTCCTGAGCCAGACCGCAGGCAATGAATGGGCGAAACGCCGTAGAAGGAAAGAACGAAGCCTCGCCCCACTGGGTCACTATGACCCAAAGGAAAAGCATCAGTACGACCAGCCCGCGGCCTCGTTTCCTAGGTAGCTGGACCAAGAACTCGGCTCACCTCGGGCGGGAATCACGGGCTGGCACCTCCCCTTCACTCTGCGCCTCAGTCGCCATTTTAGTCAGCAAACTTCTTTCACCGCCCCTATCTCCGGCCCCGCCCCCGCACCTTTGGATTGGCTAAGGTGTTTCTCCCTCTTCCGTGCGATTGGATAACTAAATAGTTTCATGATATTATTGGTCTATTCAAATAGCTAACGGTCATTGGTCGCTCCCAGCACCGGCGGAAAAGGGTTGGGGAGGAGACCCAGCTCCTGAGCCTGCTGGGAGTAGTAGTTTTTTGTTTTGATGAGCCTTTCCGATTCCACCCGCCTTTTAAGATTCTGGTCAAAAATTCCCACCCTACGCTCAAACTAAGTACGGATGTGAAATCTCAGAATCACAGAACTGTCGAATTTGAAATTGACTTTAAGAACAAGGCTCTAAAATGTAAGATTCATTTTCTGTCTTGACACAGATACCTAGAAGAGTAGGTACAGCACGGCAGTCAAGAAGTACTTGACTATCACATTTCGTTCACACCCAGCTTTCTTCAGACAGTCACACAGCATAGCGTGGGTCACTTCTGCTTCTTTCTACATGCTCCCTTCCGGCTACCCAGAGAACCCACAGGCTTTGCCTCTGTGATCTGAAACAAGGAACCAAAAGCTCCATAACTTTGTCCCTGAATGAGCTTTAATGGTCAGTGATAGAAAAAATCGTAATCATGCTTGCCTCCCCGATTCGTGGGCTTCTGGTAAGGATTAACAGAAGCAACAGATGCAAGATTGTAAACTTAAAGCATTAAGGTTTTTTCTGTACTGTTTTTATCATGCTGGAGTTTTCTAGGGATATTTTTCCTGCGGTTCCTTCTGACATGCTTTCCCCTTAGGTTCTCCCAGCATTCTCCTCCTCCAGTAAGCTCTTCGCACGTGTGTTTCAGTTTCTCAACAAGCTCTTCCCTGCCTCAAGCCTTTGCGCTGGCTTTTTTCTGGCCAGTCCATTTTTCGCTTTATTATTGGTCAGATCTCAGCTTAAATGTCACTGGTTGGGATGGCTTCCATATCCCCCACTGTATAAATCAGTTTGTGTACTCTTCTTTCCTTTCACAGAGCACTCCGCACTCGCCCTTCATAGCTCTTATAGCAACTTAAAATTATAGGGGTGCCTGGATGGGTCAGTCGTTAGGAGTTTGCCTTCGTTGGTCACGGTCCCAGTGTCCTGGGATCAACCCCACATTGGGCTCCCTGCTTGGTAGGGAGCCTGCTTCTCCCTCTCCAGCTCCCCCGTGCTTGTGTTCCATCTTGCTATCTCTCTCTGTCATAAATAAATATAATATTTTAAAAAATTAAATAGTTGTTTGTGTGACTATTTATCTCATGTGAGAGTTCCCAACTAGACTTTCCACCACACATGCGCAGAGACAACATCTGTTTTGCTCCCCATGGCTTCTGGGCTCATAGAAGCCACGGGGCTCATAGAAACCTTTTCAATAAATAGTTTTTGAACAAATGAGTAAAAAAATCCTCAGATTATATGATCCAAAATAAAAGTTGAATCACATGTTCTAATAGGTTATTTCAATTGATGAATTCCTATTAAAAGTCTGATGAACATGTCAAAATAAAATTGCTTTATTTTTTGTTTATTCTGTGTTTTATGTTTAACAGATTTTCTTTATTGAGCAAATACATGAAAAGAAACACTAAATTCAACAAACACGTATCAGTGAGATTATTCATCAAACCGAAGACAGTCTTGGAAAATCCAGGCTGCATATTTGGTATATACACAAAGCAAGGAATACAAGGCTCAAATTCTGCAGAGTATTTCTCCAAAGTATGAACAGATTTTTGTCCCAGCCTCCTGATACCCCACATCAACTGACTGATTGGATTAAACTGACGCTTTCACATAGAAAAAATGTTCAAAACTTTAAAGTATGACTGCTACAACCAAGTAGACCACCAAACAATGCTATTTCTGGTTTACGTGTTTGGATGACATTTTTATACAAAGTCCCTGATGTCTGGAGAAATGCGATCCAGCAGTTAAGAGCAGTAAGCCTACTTTCAAATCCTAGCTCCATTCTTTCTGTGTGACCAACAATTTTGATTCCTTTTCCTCCTCTGTAAAATGAGGATAATAATAATTCTCAGAGCAGTATTGTGAAGATTGAAACAAGACAAGCTCTGAAATGCTGCTTACCTGCACAGTGTCCCGTACATATTGAAACTAGATATATATTCAAGATAATGTGATGAATGTTAAGAATGCTAAACACCCTTCTCAGATAACACTTCTATCTCCATTGCTGTGTGATAAGAACCATACGTTACACTTATAGTTACAGTTTAATCAGTTACGCTGGAGAGGAGAGTGTTTCTCCTGAAAACCAACTATTCCGCTGTGACTTCTCTTGAAAAGCAAGTATTGTTGCCGAGTACTGTAAAAGTACTCCCCAGCCAGCAAGCCTGCTCTGTTTCTGCAAGGAGGTCCTGGCTCCCCTGAAATCTTCCTCCCTCCATTGAGGTACTGCTTGCCAGCCTGGTGATAAGCACGCCTGTCCAGCAGGTATTCATGAGTTCAGAAAGTCATCTTGTTTCCAACAGTCTGGCTGAACAAAAGGTCACAGGAAAGTGGCCACAGCCCTCAAGGAGTTACAGACTCGGGGAGATAAAATGAACACACACATAAGTCACATACAATGAAAAGCAGATTAGAATTACTAAGGACAAAATAGTAAAGCAGAGAAAAGACTCCTAGGAATTCAGAAGTATGGAAAAGGGAAGAAGGCCAGGGCTCCAAAGGATGGTTCAAGATCCAGGCATGGATTTGAGTCTGCCCCAAATGTCACTGCACATCTATCTATCTACCCCCAGTGGACCTCAAACACCTTTTGCATTATTTAATTACACAAATAACACATGAAGATGTTTCCCTTGCAAAAATAAATAAGTAAATACTACAGATAAAAGCTCCCTTGTCAACCATCCCTACATTCTAGTCCTTCCTCTAAGAAAATACCATTTTAAGTTTAATATGTGTCCTTTCAGATCTTTCTCTATTCTAGTACATTCATTCAAAAAATATTTACTGAATGCCTACTATGTGTGAGGCACTGTTCTAGGCCTGGAAATATAGATGTGAACAAACCAAAGTCCTTCTCTTGAAGCATTTCTTTCCTTTTCTTTTTTTCCCGTTTATCTTTTTTTTTCTTTTTTTTTTTTTTTAGTAATCTCTATGCCCAACATGGGGCTTGAATTCATGACCCCAAGATCAAGAGTCACATGCTCTACCACTTGAGCCAGCCAGGTACCCTTTAATTTTTAGATAAATGGTGATATGTTGTACATATTATTTTTATAGGTGCATCTCAGAGATCTATGTCAGTTACCCTTTGAACAGCTATGTATGCTATGTAATGCTATGCCATTACCCTTTTGAACTGCTGTATAGTATTCCACTTTATAGATGCTCCCCAGTTTATTTAAACCGCCTCCTCCAGACATAAATTAGGTTTATGTCAATCTGGATTGCAAGCACTGGAAACTGACTTTGGCTAACATAACAGAAACTGAATTTGTTGGAAGGACACTAGGTTGAAGAGCTGACAGGAAGGAAGGGGCCTGGGGAGCCAAAAAACCCAGCCAAGGTCACACCATTCAGTACCACTTGACTCAGCACAGCGACCCCTCCACTGATTTCCCATCTATCCTTGGGTCTCCGCATCACTCCAGGGAGAGGAAGAATCATGGGTGAAAACATCTGATTGGCTGGACCACAGTCACCTGCCTCCACCCTTCTGCCTGGAGGAATGCCCTGTCTCCCACCAAAGTTCTCCCGGTGGGGAATTACCCACAAAAGGGGGGAAAAATCAAAGGACAAATGTGTGCTACACATGTCTTGCTTCCCAGGACACCTGTTTACTGTGGGCTGAGGCAAGTTTACCCATTTGTCTTCCTTGAGACACACCGAAGACTAACACCTGCATTATTCCATATGCAAACAAACAAACAAACAAACCAAAAACAAAACAAAACAAAACAAAAAACCTGCAGCTTTGCTGTGGAATCCCCTTCAAGACTGGCCACAGGGTGAGTGGAGGAGGGAATTCAATGAGGTGAAGAGAGAAGAGGAACCCATTCTGTGCAGCTGAAAACAACCCAGGCCAGAGCCAGAACCCCAGGAACACTCTGGAGGTCATTTTCCCCAACCAGGATAACAACCAGGGAAAAGTCAGCTCACTGCCAAAAGGCTGGCGGAGAAAAACACTGGAAGCACACGCAGTCACCAAGCATTTGTGTGATTGGGATTCACCGTCAGGCACTGAGCTCAGGGCTGAGCACTGAGCCATGAATCCTACGTCTGAAAGCTCAGACTGGTGTTGAGAGCAAAGGAGCCAGGCTGCCTGGGCCTTAAGAGAGGCAAGGAACACACTCTCTGAAAGCCTGAAAGTTCCGCAAGCAGCCAGGCCCTGCACAGGAGCCGGATCTGAGGGAGGATTGAGGGGGTCCTGAGTCTTGTAGGGTGAGCTGAAAGTCCTGGACGCTGGCCAAATCATTTCAAATTGGAATCTTTCTGGCCCTCTAATCAAACACGCCGAGGCCTCATGTCAGGAGGCCTCAGGTGCTGATGGTAAGTTTCAAAGCAGTAACATATATGTGATGCTCGGAATGGGCAGGTACATTATGAACTCACTGTGTGGGGTGTTATCTCCACGGTCATGTGAGCTGAGGACTGGATGGATCCTTTTTTCTGCCACTATAACCCATTCTCATGGAGTTTGTTTGGGTATGGAGAGAAATTTTGCACATTAAGTCTATATAGCTATTAGGAGGCAGGGTGAAGGTCAGATAAGGCTTCAAGCCTTCCCCTACCTATTTGTTCTCCAGACAGGAGCCTTCAGTCAGCTTCCAAGATTCACCCATTCAAAACCAGAAAGTAAAGGAAATTGTCCTTCAGACTCAGATTACCATGGCTCCATTTCTAGATTTGTTTATAGATGGTCTGATTAGTTTTGGCTTACCCTACTAGACTATAAGCTCTGTGAGTTAAGGACTATATTTGGTTTTGCTTATCCAACTGTGTTGAATGAATAAAGGGATCAAGTGAAGCAATGAAATCAAGGAAGTAGTAAATGAAGTTACTTGGGCCTTATGGAAAAACTACAGCCTGCCAATACTGGATGTACGTTTTATTTTGATGGATCCACCATCTCTTAAGGGGTTCTCTGTTTCCCTATCTCAGTCATGAGTTTTGGGTATGACTGACCCTATCTCTGGCTATAGAGGTAGGCAAGAACTTGGGTCTAGCCAATCAGAGGACTCTAACCTCTAGACTTTAGAGTCTTATAGTCTAGACCAGCCCAGGTAACTACTGAACTGAAGAATGCTATGAGGGCCCCCTGGAGGGAACCAGATGGGATGGGACCACAGAGGGCAGAGGAACCATGACCTACTGGGGAGAGCAGAGAGAGCTTCATGAAGGAGCCTCATGGACTGAGTAAGACTTATATGGCTGGAGATTAGAAGAACGCATTCTCTGCACAAAGAATAGGACAAAACGTAGGAGACAGGAACATAGAAAGTGTGTTTGGAGGTAGGCCAGGGCCCAGTCTGACAGTAGCAACGGGCTTCTGTGGGGGTGGAGGACAAGAGAAAGTTGGAAGATTGGATCGGAGCCAGGTCTCTCAGAGTTCTGGATACCGTGTTAAGGAGCTGAGGGTTTTACTCAGGAGCCGACGTGGACATATTCAGAGTGGGAGTGGTGAGTAACCTGAGCAGGGTTGGCATTAGGAAGCTGATCTACCCGAAGAGTAGATTAAAGGGAAAGAGGCTAGGGTCCCGATACAAGTTGCCCGAGCTCAGCCAAAGAAACATGAAGGACGTCGGCAATGGGACCCGAAATAGGGCATGACTACTGGCATAGGCACTGAAGGCCTTGGGGAATAAGAACGAGGCCGAGTTAAAAGACCAGGCTGCAGAGCCCGGGGAATGGCCCGTGGATAGAAGTTTGGGAAGGGCAGGTTTTGGGCATCATCCAAAACTGAGTTTGAATCGTGGTTCTGGCGCTGGTAGTCTGTGTGATCTTGGGCAAGTTTTCTTATCGGTGAGCCTTGGTTTTCTTATCCATTAGGAGGATAAAACCAAACTCACAGGTTATTGGAAGAGTAAAGGAAACGATACCTGTAAAGCACTCTTTGGTATAGCTAATAGGTATGAAGTTCCTTTTGGGGGTGACGGAATGTTCTTAAGGTAGATTATGGTAATGGCTGCACGACTCTGGAAATATACTAAAAGCTAGTTAACTGTACAATTGAAATGGGTGAGTTTCACGGTATGTAAATTAGATCTCAATAAAACTGTTACAGTGAATAATCAGTACATGGTAGCTGGAATTATGATGTGTTTCAGGTCCTAATCAGAGTACTTCTCATAGTCCTGCCTCGCTGGAATTGCTCTCCAAACCACCCCTGCAGACGTTGTTGTTGTTGTTGTTGTTGTTGTTTTAGAGAGGGAGAGAGAGCAGCAGGGAGAGGAGGGGCAGAGGGAGAGGGAGGGAGAGAATCTCAAGCAGGCTCCACACCCTGGGCGGAGCCCAACACAAGGCTTGATCTCACAACCCTGAGATCATGACCTCAGCCAAATCAAGAGTTGGACGCTTAACTAACTGATCGAGCCATCCAGGCAGCCCCCTGCAGATTTTCTGATTATAGCAGCATTATCTTTAAAAAGTTTCTGGTTGGCATCGACAAAGGAGAATGTTATTTCTTCTTCACATAAAAAAGATCCAGGGCACCTGGGTGGCTCAGCTGGTTAAGCGACTGCCTTCGGCTCAGGTTATGATCCCGGAGTCCCGGAACCGAGTCCCATATCGGACTCCCGGCTCTGCGGGAAGTCTGCTTCTCCCTCTGACCTTCTCCCCTCTCATTCTCAGTCTCTCTCTCTCTAATAAATAAATAAATAAATAAATCTTAAAAAAAAAAAAAAAAAGATCCAGAGATAGGCTGTCTAGAACTGCCTTTGTGTCTTCAGGCATTGTTTGAGATTCCTTCAAACGCACTGCTCTCGCAGAGTTCAGTATGGCTGCTGGAGCTCTAACTATCACATCCACATTCCAGGCAACAAGATGTAAGGAAAAAAGAAAGGTTTTGCCCCCCTCCTACTAGGGAGACTTCTGACATATCTCATTGGCCAGAACTGGTGCTCTCTGTAAGCTTCTAGTGATTGCTGGCAATCCTTACCATTCCCTGGCTTGTGGTGGCGTCTCCAATCTCTGCCTCTCCAGGCACACGTTTTCCCTGGGTGTCTCTTTGTCCAAATTTCCCTCCTTTATAAGGAGGCCAGCCACTGCGCTAGAACCTACCCTCATCCAGTTTGACCTCATCTTAACTTGATTACATCGGCAGAGACCCTCTTTCCAAATAAGGTGCCATTTGCAGGTTCCTGGCAGACAGGAATTTGGAGGGGACCCCATTCAACTCAGAGTACTCCTCAAGTCCCCACCTGCCCTGCTCCATCCCTCTCAACTTCATCCTGTCTTGAGTCCTTTCTACTTTTATAAATAGTAAAATATTTCACACTCCGGAATCCTTAAGCGCAGAGCTGTTTAGCCAGTCTAACCACCGAGTTACAGACCCCACTGCTCCCAGCACTCCGTTTAACCAGTGGCCAGTTATGGTCCCCATCCTATCAGCAGCCGCAAGACAGTTTCAACTTCGGATTTCTCCGTTTCCACCTTCCTCAGCTGCTACTCTACTGAGAGGTGTTTAGTATCTCATTAGCACCTCTTTGCATCTCAGTGTGAATCCCCTAATCTCTTAAATTCTCTGCATACAAATCCCTCCTCCCCAACCAGCTCAGCTCCTAGAGCCTCCGGGTCTGGGCGCTGGGCAGCAGGGCAGGGACTGGTAAGGAGGAGATTCTGTGTTAGCCTTGCTGCTGCAGAGGCCCATCGATGAGCACTCGGGGCTGCTGCTGGCCCCTGAAAACAGAGTCGTGCCTCATTCCGGCCATAATGTTTGACATCCTCCACAGTGGGGGCAAGAACTTAATCAACCTGCAGCAGACTGTCTACACCCTTTCTGTGCTGAGAATGAGTTTCACGGCTGGGCCAGGGACAGGCAACAGGCGACCCCGCCAGCCAGCCGGGTGTCTCCTCACTCCCTTCCTTCCCAGCGGCCAGCCCAACGCTTCCCAGGCCCTGGGTAGTTCTAAAGGAAAGTCATAAAATTAATCAACTCTTTTGTGTGGCTTATCTTTTTTCTAGCATTTGATTCTAAACATTTTCCATCAACAGAAGTAAAAGAATTTGACCATGAACTATACTATTACCCAGCACCTAGATTCTACCATTAATATTTTTTAGCATTTAAAGAATTGACATATACTTTTGAAGTGTCCACTTGTGACTTTTACTATATTCACTACATTATACAAACGTCACCACTGATTCCAAAACACTTCCATCACCCCAAAATAAACCCCTTACCCGTTAGCAGTTAGTCCTAATTCCTTTCTCCTCCCATCCCCTGTCAACCATTAATCTACTTTGTCTCTACGGATTTGTCTTTTCTGGACATTTCATATAAATAGAACCATACAATATGTGGCCTTTTGTGTTTCATTTATTTATTTAGCAAAGATCTTCAGGATTCTTTCATGTTGTAGCATAGAACAGTACTTCATTCCTTTTTATTGTGAATAATATTCCATTGTATGAATAGACTACATTTCATTCTTCCGTTCATCAGCTAATGAACATTTGGGTTGTTCTACTCTGTGGCTATTACAAATATAGCCAGGAACATTTCTGTGCAATTTTTCGTGTGAACATAGGTTTCCTGTTCTCTTAGGTACATAACTAGGGAGTGGAATTGCTGGGTCATTCAGTAACTAATGGTACATTTCACTATTCGTGCTTTATGGTAGATCTGTCTCCTGTCTCAACCATCCTTCTAACCATATATCAATCCATCTCGAGTTTGTGTACACTTGAGAAGCAGTTGCAAACATCAGCACACCTCACCCCTAAGCTCATCAGCACGTCTATTAACTCGAATTCTAGAATTGGTTTAGTTTTTTCTTTGCAGGTAAAATATACATCCAATGAATTCTATGTGTACAATTCTATGAGTTTTAACACATGCATACGCCTGTGAAACCCGACCTCAGGCCTCTTCTAGTCCAGTCCTTGTCCCCACCACACCCTCGCCGAAGGCAATCTGTCTTCTGATTTTTTTCCCATGAAAAATTAATTTTGCCTGTTCTGGAAATTCATATAAACAGAATCATACAGCATGTGCTCAGCAGACTGTTTCTGAGATGCGCCTGTGTTACTGCATGTAGCAATACTCGTCCTTTTGGCTGCTGAAGAGGATTCTGCCACCATCATCACGTGAATGTGCCATCATGTACCCATTCACCTGCTGATAAACACTTGAGCTGCTGTTTTTATGCTATTTCCAGCTTTTACGAATAAAGCTGCTATGCTCATTATCGGCCATAAGCCGCAGTATGAACCTAAGCTTTTATTTCTCTTAATGCCCAGGATTGAAATTCTTTCATCACGTAAGTATATGCTCAGCTTTCTAAGAAACCACCAGACCTTTTCCCAAAGTGGTTGTACTATTTTTCATGCCCAAAACGATGTATGAGAGCCACCTAGGTGGCTCAGTTCATCTGCCTTGGGCTCAGGTCATGATCCCAGAGTCCTGGGATCAAGCCCCACGTCGGGCTCCCTGATCAGCCCGAAGCCTGCTTCTCTCTCTCCCACTCCCACTCCTGCTTGTGTTCCCTCTCTTGCTCTGTCACTATCAAATAAATAAAATTTTTTTAAAATGCTCAATAAACCAGGAACAGAAGGGAATGTCCTCAACATGATGATGCCATCTTTTTATAAAAGCCCACAGCCAACAACATCCTTGATGATGAAAGACTGAATGCTTTTCCCTAAGATCAGGAACAAGACACGGATGTCTGCCCTCATCATTTCTATTTGACATTGTTCTAGGGGTTCTAGCTGGACAACTAGACCAGAAAGATAAAAGGCATCCAGAGCAGAAAGAAAGAAGTAAAACTATCTTTATTTGTAGATGTCATGATCATATAGAGAGAAAACCATCAGGCAGCTACTAAAAAGAAGTAATGAATTTTATGACACCCTGTAGAAGTCCAGATTTCCAAAATTTAAAAATTCACTGGCTTTCTTCAAACTGCCTCTGCCTCTTCCTTTATCCCCACATTCTTCTCTCCACACTTGGCAGGAATAACCCCAACTCTTTTTAAACAACTACCCACCTATTCCCTCCATCCCATCCCTCCATTAAGGTTTGCTCCTGTTATTACCCATCTTGGAACTGCCCACCAAGACCCTTGTTTCTCGGGGCACGTGGGTGGCTCAGTGGGTTAAGGCCTCTGCCCTTGGCTCAGGTCATGATCTCGGGGTCCTGGGATCCAGCCCTGCATCGGGCTCTCTGCTCAGCGCTCAGCAGGGAGCCTGCTTCCCCCTCTCTCTGCTTCTCTGCCTACCTGTGATCTCTCTCTCTCTTTCTCTCTGTCAAATAAATAAAATAAAAATCTTAAAAAAAAAAAAAAAGATCCTCAGTATTCTAAGTAGCTCCCTACTGCCTGGCTTCTGTGTTTGTGTGTACATGTATTGTGGCTAATTTTTTAAAACAGCTTTATTGACATAATTTACATATGAAATTCACTCATAATTTACATATAAAATTCAACCATCACCATAATGCGGTTTTGAATATTTCTCTCACCCTAATAATACACCTCCCCTGGTTGACTCTTAAGGACTGGACCACCAAAAGTCTACCTACAAGCGTAGAGTTTGGAAGTTAGGCCTGAGGGATTTGGGATTTTGAATAAAGGTCTAACATCTCCAGGCAACAAGACAATAAAGGATCATTTTTCCATCCCACCTCCTTTTAAAAAAGGAAGTTTTGGTTAATCATTAAGCCAACCATGATATCTTGAAGAGTTAAACTGATCCACGTCTTATCATTATCCTCCAAATAGTCCATTTACCTCTCCTGCTTCCCCCTCCAAGAGGATACTCCCCTGCTGAGCTGCGGCATTCTTAAAAGAACTTTCTAGCTCACTTCACACCCTCGCCTAAGACCAACGACCTCCTCTCTCCAAGAATGCCAGCCCCGGTCCAGGGCCGCTTATATACATGCTCCTGGTCAAGAAACACTCCCTCTGGCCTTTCTTCCCAATTCTAACTCTGCCACCGATCCCCCATCCTCGCCCCCCCACCCCCATCGACCCACAAGGGCCCAGTCATCCTTTTCATCCTGGTCAGCCTTGTTTTCCTAATCTCCAGACAGATCCCGAGCCTGAGATCTCCATCCTCGCCTCACTCGCCCGGTCTTCACTTCCCAGATGCTGGCACCCGGACTTCCAACGCGCAAATGCCAAAACCAGACGAGTTGACGCGCCTAGAGGAGGGGCGTGTGTGGGTGTAAGTGTCTGTGCTTGTGTGTGGAAGAAACCAACTAAGTCCACGCCGGTGTTCCTTTTCGGAAAATGCCAACCACGCGCGGCTGACAGAGCGAGTATGCGCACCCCAGCGCCTTCCCGCACACACAACTCCGGGTTGGGGAGTTCAGAAGCAGCTAGGTTTCACCCTGCACCCGGGCCCGCGGGCGCCCAGCCCCCCAACGGTACGGCGCACCCCCAGCCCGGCCAGGTGGTAGGGCCCCGCCGCAACGTCACCCATTGTTTACAAATCAACCCGAGCCGGTAGGATTCCGGCTCCCGCGGCTGCAGGCGCGCGGCGCGAGTGCCTGGCGGGCTCCCCCTTCCGCGTCCGCCCGGCCCCGGCCCCCGCTTCGGCCTCGACCCCGCGCCCCGCTCCGCCGCGACCCACCGAGCCCCGCCGGCCGCCGAGCCGCCAGCGCCGGCCGC
>CM052812.1:47610504-47727882 GCA_028533885.1 Nasua narica
TGATTTGTAAACAATGGGTGACGTCGCAGCCGGGCCCTACCACCGCCTCGGGCCCGGGGGGGGAACGCGCGAGCGGGGGCCGGGTTGCGGGTGGTCGCGGGCGGTGCAGGGCTGCGACCGGAGCCTTCTGGCGTTGGCTCCCTGTACCTACCTAGGCGGGGATCCGGGGAGTGAGGAGAGCTGCGTACTCCCTCCGCCGGGTAAGCAGCACGAAAACACGCCGACTATGAGGTGGTCTGGTTGGTTTCTCCCACTCCCGGACACACCCACCCATACACCCAACCCCTCCTCCTCCGACGCTTCCTTGCTCCCCACGTGTCCGCAACGCCTAGGCCCGCTTGGCTCCTCCCCCGCGCACCCGCAGTCACCCGGACCTGGCGTGGTGGGGGAGGGGCGGGCTCCGCCGGCGGTCCGGCTTCCCGCGGTGGGGGCGGGGAAAGGAGAGGATTGGGGTGCAGAGGGGACCTTGGAAAGGAGAGCAGGTTCGTTATGGGGTCAGGTCTCTGAGACTTCCCCTCCGCCTTGTCCTCCAGTCCCCAGGGACGCTGGGAGGGAAGGACGCGCCACCGCAGGGCTAAAGAGTTGCTTTTGTTCATTAAAAAAAAAAAGTTAAACAGACATAGGACGGTGGGGAAAAAAAATCTCTCATAATCACAGGACTCAAACGTGTTCACATTAAAAATTTTTTTTTCTTTCCAGCCTTCCTCTAGGAAAGTGTATCATACAACCACACATAGTGTTACACGCTTTTCCACTTCGCATTACACTATAAATGGTGTTTGTGTTATTGCATGCGCTTTGAAAACCTATAATGATTACATAAGTTTCCATCAAGTTGCTGTTCTATAAATTATTTAACAATTCCTTTAGCGTTTGCTGTTTACCAAATTTCACCACTCTAAGTGTGTGACTAACATTTCTTTCCCTGAAACTTTTTCCATGTCCATGATTCTTTTCCTAAGACCGTATTACCAGGAGTGAAATTTTAGGTCAAATGATAAGCATATTTTAAGGTTTCTGATGAACTACCAAACTGCTTTCCAAGAGTTGAGTACAGTTACTCTCCCATCATTAGTGTTGAGTACTACAGTTAAAAAAAAATTTTTTTTATGATTTCCTAGGTGAAACTGACATCTCCTTTGTGTTTTCATACCCCTGATTTTTAGTCAGGTGGAGCAGTTTTCTAAATGTTAACCAACTGTAGTTCCTTTTTTGGTGAATTGTCTGTTTCCTAGTAAGTTTTTCCTCTTGAGCTTTTCTTAGGCATTTGTGTGACACTTCTATACACCAGAAGTGAAGTTAACCCTTTTCTTTCACATTTGGCTCTATTTCTTCAGGGTTTTATTGGCCCTGTACAGTCATTTTTTTTTTCCTCCACTAAAATTTAACGAATTTTAATGTAGCCAAATCTACAAAATCCCTTTCCTTGAGACTTCTAACACAATGCTAAATTTAGAGTCTTCTTGTCTCCAGAAAGTTATTAAATATTCAGTTCTATTTTCCTTAGTTTTTTTCCTTTTTTTTAAAGCCTTGTGGTTGTTTTGTTTTGTTTTTGTTTTTTGTTTTTAATCCATCTGGGATTAATTTTGGTCTTTGGTGTAGGGAGATGATATGATTTTTTTTTTCCTCCAGAGAGTTTGCTGGTCTGGGCTGTATATCTTCATTAGATCAGAGGTGTGGGCAGCATAAACACAAGCTCTGGCCCTGTGAGCTCCCAGTTGCTCCTTAAGTGATGGTTGTGAGGACTGGGTGGGGCTGGGAATATTTTGATCAGTCTCCTGTGTGAAGTCAAAAGAACCCTGAACAGGTTGTACAAAGATCTGGATTGAAGTCTCTCATTCCTGCCACGTCCTGGGTGTGCGAGGCTCCTGGCAAATCAGTTTACAAGTGTTTTCACTTGTAAAATGGAAAAATAATCCCTGCCCTGCCTCCCTCTGAGGATTGTTTTCAGGATCAAATGAGATAATGGGAACAGGCTTTGTCAGGCATTACACAAATGTAATGTGGGATTAGGTCCAATGATTTACTAACAGAGGCCTGGCTCAATTCCAGCGATTCCCCCAGGGAAACGGCTAATATATTAATGATAAATGTTCCCCCTTGCAGCCCACTAAGTAAAATGAACACTAAAGGCATTACTTCTTTGCATTTATCCTTGAATTCTGCCTCCTGTCTGCCCTGACCTGTGCTTCTCTGAGGCTTTCTGAAAGCAGCCCAGAGACTCCTAAGTCCCGAGGTATGTCACCACAGCCATAGTTTTGCAGATTTGGCAACAGATCCTTTCCCAGCTGGGAGCCTTCCTCCTCCGTCTCCGTGGAGGGCTCTTCACACACTTACTGATGAGGACTGGAAGCCATTCCCCCCAGAGAGAGCGATTCTCATTTTCATTCTGATGGTACTTACTGGAGAATTTCAGTGGGAATAAAAATTAGGGGAGGGCTTAAGGATTTCACTAGAGTTAAATGGTAATTTTCCTCCTCCTCTCTGTAAGATGATGCCTGCCTGTAAGTAGAGAAAAGCAGTTTTATGCTCCATTGACTTTAAACATTAATGGGGCTGGTGTAGCTATTGTCTCTAACCCAGCATCCCTGGGAGTCGGTTCTGTCTTCTTGTCAGGGTAATTCCCAGAGTGTTCTTAGTACTATAGGAAATGGAGCTTTGAGATGACATTCTTTGAAAAATCTTCCCTTTGTAATGTTGCTTTTGTGTGGAGATTGTTGGGCACTTGGTTATTATACTCTTCATTATAGAGACGAATTCATTAGAGAAGACCAACTCCATTTTCTGGGGGGACTTCTCTGGGGAGCTCTGAGAAGAGGAAGTGCTGTGCCGCACCAGTGGGAGGCAGAGAAACGCCCTGGATTAGGAATCAGAATAGAAGATGCTCCAGGGGCTCAGATGCAATTAAAAGGAATGAGAGGGCATCAAGAAGGGGCGCGATGAGAGCTGTGTGCTGGGCATGATGGCTGCCTGCCTGGAGAGAGATGCTCACGGAGGGTATTCAGAACCTCCCCGTGGAAGGACACAGAATTTAAGGGTGTTCTGCTTTAGTCTACACTGCATTGAAATCTTGGGGCACCTGGGTGGCTCAGGGGGTTAAAACCTCTGCCTTCGGCTCAGGTCATGATCTCAGGGTCCTGGGATCGAGCCCCGCATTGGGCTCTCTGCTTAGCAAGGAAGCCTGCTTCCCCCTCTCTCTGCCTACCTCTCTGCCTACTTGTGATCCCTCTCTGTCTCTGTCAAATAAATAAATAAAATCTTAAAAAAAGAAAAGGAAAAAGAAATCTTCCCCAAGGATTTGCTTTCCACGTGGACTTTGCTTTCAGTTACCTGGACTGAGCGACACCAGCCGGGGTGCAGGGGGATGGACACTAGGCTTATAAGGCCATCTGGATCCAGCAGCTTCATCTTCTGTGCCTCAGATTCTGAATGTGTAAAATGGGGGATGATCCCTTCTTTACAAAAATGTTATATGGCATGAGAACATGTATGGAAAGGCTGAGCACATGGGCCCTTGGGGTGACATTGGAGTTAGGCTCTGGGTGGTAGAAATAATCTTAGTGACGTTCAAATTAAAAAGAAGGCAAATCCTGTGGGCCATCTGCAGACAAATGGGTAGACATTGTGGCATAGCCATACAATGGAATATTACTCAGCCGCGAAAAAGGAACGAATGCTGACCTGCTACATTCTGCTGAAGGGAAAGAAGCCAGGCACAGAAGGTCGCATATGATCCAGCTATATGATCCAGCTATATGAATCGTCCAGAATAGGTAATTCACAGCACTGGAAAGCAGATTGGTGGTTGCGGAGGACTGGGGGGTAGGAATGTGAGGGGGTTCATAGAGATGGCCACTAATGGGTACAAGGCTTTCTTTTGGAAAGCTGAAGGTGTTTGGGAACTTGACAGAGGGTAGCTACACAACAGCGTGGGTGAACTAAATGTCACTGAATTGTACGCTCGTGCTTTCTCGCTCTCTCTAAAATAGATAAATAAATCTTTTTAAAAATTTGCCTTGGGCAAAACTCTTAAGTTCAGATAACAGAACAGTGGTTGCCAAGGGTTAAGAGAGGGGAGCTCAGGGGAATTTTGGAGGGTGATGGAATCATTCAGGCTCTTGATTGTGATGAAGGTTACGTACATCTATACACAGGTCTTTTTTTTTTTTTTTAAAGATTTTATTTATTTATTTGACAAAGAGAGAGAGATCACAAGTAGGCAGAGTGGCAGGCAGAGGGAGAGGGAGAAGCAGGCTCCCTGCTGAGCAGAGAGCCTGATGCGGGGCTCAATCCCAGGACCCTGAGATCATGACCTGAGCCAAAGGCAGAGGCTTTAACTCACTGAGCCACCCAGGCGCCCCTATACATGGGTCTTAAAGCTCAGAATTGTACATCAAAACAACAACAAAAAAAAGTGAACACGCATGCACCATGTTTTGCTTATGGTGGTGGTTGCATGGGGGAATACGTTTGTTAAAACTCAACATTTAAGATGGATGAATTAATCATATGTAAATTATACCTCGATAAGGTTGATTTTTATATTTATTTGTGTGAGAGAGAGCGCACGAATGGAGGGACAGGCAGAGAGAGAAACACTGCTAAGCATGGATCCCAATGTGGGGCTCGACATGGGGCTCAATGCCAGGACCCTGAGATCATGACCTAAGCTGAAGTCAGATGCTTAAGTGATTGGGACTCCCAGGTGCCCCCAAAAGGTTGATTTTTAAAAACTTGCCTTGGAACACAGAGGCCATAGACCCTATGAATTCTCTATCAACCACGTCATATGGGGAAGTAGGAACCATGACAAATGGGCTGCTGGTCGTGAGCCAGCCCAGGCCTCATGGGGAGAGAGGAATGGGCAGGTTTGCCATGGCCTGGGGCTCACTTTGGGAGGCTACAACCCTACCCATTTCATCACCTGACACACTGAAGAACATCTACGGTGTCCCAGGTACTGTGCCTATTTCCAAAGCCACATAGCCACAAACACTGGAGGCAGTCCTTACAAAGCTTAACAGTCTGTGGTGGTCAAAATAATAGCCTCCCAAAGATATCTATGATCTAATCCCTGGGGCCCCTGTGAATATGTTACCTTACATGGCAAAGGGAACTGTGCACATGCGATTAAGTCAAAGATCTTGAGATGGGAAGTTTGTCCTGGATTATCCAGTGGGCCCATTGTAATCACAAGGGTCCTTATAAGAGGGAAGAAGAAGGGTCAGAGGCAGAGAAGGAGACGTAGAGGTTGGAGGACTGTGATGGCTGGCTTTGAAGATGGAAGTTTCTGTGAGCCAAGGATTGCGGGAACCCCCTCATGCTGGAAAAGGCAAGGAAACAGACCACCCCCAAGCCTCCAGAAAAGAGCACAGCTCTATTGACACCTTGATTTTAACCCAGTAAGACCCACTTCAGGCCTCTGACATTAGACCTGTAAGAAAATGAATTTATGTTGTTTTAAGCCATTAGAGTGTGTGATAATCGGTTACAGAAAAGCAACAGGAAACTAATACACATTTACACAGAAAAATGTGTAAATAAACCACTATTGTACTCTACCTTCAATATGGGTTCTAAAAGGATCGGCTTCCAAGTGTAGTGGTTCAACCCCAAAGGAGCAGCTCAATCCAGTCAAAATGAGTTAAGAAATAGTTTCCGTGAAAGTGACTCAGTCTGACAATCAAGGATGGTGTGGCAGTGTTGACAAAAGCCCATTCCTTCTTCACCGGGAACACAGCTAGAATGTTGCCCAGACCCCCTCTCGGTGAAGTGTGGCCAAATGACGGAGCAAAAACAGTGTGCTGACCCATAAAAACCTCCCTTATAGGATCATCCAATGCTCCCTTCTGCTGGGCTGACAGTCTGTCAAGGCCCCGGGGCAATCCTGGAGGCCTCTCAGGGAAGATGGCAGCCCCCGCCCTCACCGCCATCACGAGACATCCGGAAATATCAATCCAGGTTGTTAGGAGAACCTGAAAACGACTTTGTGTTCAACACGGAAGTTTTGAAATTTGTTACAGCAAATGGCATCACCCTAACCAGTAGAGATGGGGAAAGGCTAAGAGGGGAGAGAGAAGTGGAGAGAGTAACACACCAAAGAACTTGGAAATGCTCAGGGTGGCAGGAAGTGAGTGGCAGAGGTGAGAAAGGGGACATGTGAGGGATGGGGGTGCTGCTAGCATGGGGTCAGCTTATGGGCACCGGTGCGTGAGGGGACTTGATCTGCATTTTGAAGAGGGCGGTACCCTCCCAAGGAGGCAAACCCCAAAGAAGTGAACACGAAGGCCAGATGCCTGTTCAGACTGATGGCAAGTAGAGCCCTTCCCGGGTGAGGAAGGTCTTCATGGTCTGGACGGGTGCAGCCCAACACCTCCCTTCTCCCACGCCACAGCTCATGTCACCCTGGCCTTCCTTCCAGGAACACAAGTTCCATTTCCCAAGTCTCACAGGCCCTGTGTTTCACAGAATCTTGGTGAGTTTGTCCTAGAAAGGGGAGGTTGCTTCAAGTAGGCCATTCTGAGTTTCCCTCCGCAAGTAGCTTTGCTTCTGGTTTCTGGTGGGGGGCGGGGAGGGAAGAGACAGGTGAGTCTATGCATCTGTAGCCCCCAACCTGTAAGGACACCTGAGGGCTTCTCTTTCTCATTTCAGATTCTTGCCTGCAGATCTCAGGCCTTCCTTGGAGACATTGCTGGTCTTATCCACAGAACTACATGACCTCATTTGGAAAAACATAAATCCCACCCCCCCTTCCTGCCTATTTGGAAATGCAGACTTGAGGACACTGTCTAAATTCATTCTTAGCTGTTTCCAGCCTACATCCCCAGGCCTAGCGAGGTGTGCATGGCTTCCAGCTTCCCTGTGTAGTCTTGACTGCCTTTAGCAGAGGCCACAGGGTTAGGAGTTGGTGACCTGGGTTCTAGTCCTGGTTCTTCCAGTACCTGGATGCTGAGAAGGGCAGGCCTTGCTCTGGGCTTCCGTGTCTCCATTTGCAAAGCATGGGGTTTGGACCCGATTGCTGGAGGCTTCCCTGGCTCTAGGCCTGGGTGGGCAGCTTGGCTGATATCCAGGCTCATAATTTCCTGAGCTCCCTCATATTCCTCTTACAAAATTAGGATGGCCTGGGACGCCTGGGTGGCTCAGTTGGTTAAGCAACTGCCTTTGGCTCAGGTCATGATCCCAGCGTCTTGGGATCGAGTCCCACATCGGGCTCCTTGCTCCGCAGGGAGCCTGCTCCTCTCTCTGCCTCTGCCTGCCTCTCTGCCTGCTTGTGTTCTCTCTCTGTTAAATGAATAAATAAAAATCTTTAATTAAAAAAAACAAAAAACAAAAAACAAAATTAGGATGGCCAGAAGCTAGTCCCAAAAAGATGATGAGGGGACAAATGGACTTCTCTGTGTTTTTTACTTTGTTTCCAACTCTGTAAAATAGACGTAATAAAAACATCTAACTCAGGATCCGTTTTAAGCGGGGATGGAAGTGTCAGCTGCACCTTGTGACCAGCTTCCCAGCCCCAAGTAAACGATGGCCCTTCCCTTATCATCCAGGCCTATCGAATGCACACTTCTAGATACCTATTAGCCTGGATTTGGGATTCATTCTTCTCTCTCTTCTACTACGTGGTTTTATTTTATTTTATTTTATTTTTAATGGAATTTTTTTTAAAGATTTTATTTATTTATTTGTCAGTGAGTGAGGGAGCACGAGCAGGGGGAGCAGCAGACAGAGGGAGAAGCAGACGCTCCTCTGAGCAGGGAGCCAGAGAGAGGACTCAATCCCAGGATCCTGGGATCATGATCTGAGCGAAGGCAGATGCTTAACGGACTGAGCCACTCAGGCGTCCCTGTTATGTGGTTTTAATATTTTCTTTTCTAGCCGTCTTGCTGTATATTTGGTTTGGGTTTTTTTTTTTTTTTTGGTTTTTATTATATAAATTTATGGATGTAGATGGGGTATACATTTAAATAAATAAAAACTGTTGTCTCTCCCAAAGAATAAACAAAACTTGCAAGGTTTAATTAGACAGGAGTTTAGGTAATGATATCTAACTTATTTGTAGTTAATAAATGTCATGTACTGAGCTTAATGCTTTACGTATGTTTTATTTTATCCTTAAAACAAACGTAGGAGTTAGATATTATCTCTGAGAATATTATCTCTGGGGAATAGAAAAGTAGGAGAAGCAGCCAAACCCCAAAGAAGTGGGTCACGCAGCTCACAAGTGGGAGACTGTGGCTGGGCTTCTCTCGGTTTTAGCATCTGGTTTTAGCACCGGGAAGTCTGATGTCCTGGGAAACCCCCCAAGGCCCCGGCAAGCCAGGACAGTGGGTCACAACTGAGGGGTTCTCGGAGTACTGTCTCGGGGGACATTCTGCAAGTTTTTATGATAATAGTGGTCATTATTTTTGTATTACAATTATTACCGGGTATAACTTTTTCACCCCTCACTCTCCCTCCACCATAATATCCCTAAGAAAGTATTATTAGCCAAACCACTTCCTGTGCTTACAGCAGGAGGAAAGGCGTTGCTTTAAGAGTTCCCAGGGTGAAGGGTGCCTATGTCTTACTTTTAACCAGAACTGACTTTTCAGGCAAGAACAGGGCTCTTTGGAACCTCCTACTTTGAAAATCAACTGGCCCAGGGGCCCCTGGGTAGCTCAGTCAGTTAAGTGTCTGCCTTCAGCTCAGGTCCCACGGTCCTGGGATTAAGTTCTGCATCAGGCTCCTTGCTCCGCAGGAAGTCTGCTTCTCCCTCTTCCTCTGTCCCTGCTTGTGCACTTCCTCTCTCTATCTTTCTCTCTCAAATAAATAAAATCTTAGGAAGGAAGGAAGGAAGGAAGGAAGGAAGGAAGGAAGGAAGGAAGGAAGGGAGGGAGGGAGGGGGGAAAGGAGGAAGGGAGGATAGGAGGAAGGGAGGGAGGGAGGAAATCAACTGGCCCATTTCTCTGGGTTCTGAGGACCTGGCTGGGTGTTTTAAAATATTACCTGGGGGGGAACCTGGGTGGCTCAGAGGTTAAAGCCTCTGCCTTCGGCTCAGGTCATGGTCCCAGGGTTCTGGGATTAAGCCCCACATCGGGCTCTCTGCTCAGCAGGAAGCCTGCTTCCCCCTCTCTCTCTGCCTGCCTCTCTGCCTACTTGTGATCTCACTCGCTCTCTCTGTCAAATAAATAAATAAATCTTAAAAAAAAAATGTTACCTGGGAAATTGGTTTTATACCGGTACAGCGAAGTCAACAGATCAGTAAACTCCAGCCACCGAAATGAGTTTGTTACTCATGGTTCCCAAGAGTTCAGGGCCCGCTAGATCCCATGCAGCCTTTAGCCAGAACATCAGCTGCACAGGAAGAGTGAAGGCAAGCAACAAATCAATGAGTAGCCCCTGAGCCCCTTAGTGCTGTCCCCTAAACCTGGATCCTTAAAGGGGACAGTTCCTTTCTCTTCTCTGAACAATGAAAGTACATTGCAAATCAAGCCATTTTGAAACATGGTTGATCAGTGGTTTCCATACAAAGGAAAAATCCTCTAAAAGCTAAACAGTCCACCACAGGAACTTTGGGGGCCCTGTCTCCTAAAGCGGTGGCCACTGCCCTGTAGAAGTGGTTCTAAGCCTCAAAAAAAGTCGACGGAATTTACTCTATGATCCTGCAATTCCAATTCTGGGCACATACCCCAAATCGGGAAAGTGGAAAGCGGGGACCCAAATAGATACTTGGACATCCACGTTCATAACAGCATTATTCTCAATAGCCAAAACAGTGGAGGCGACCCAAATGCCCATCAATAGATAAATGGACAACAGATAAATGGACAAACATGTGTATACACATCATGGAATATTATGCAGCCTTAAAAGGACGGAAATTCGGAGGCACCCTACAACGTGGTTGGAATTTGAGGACAGTAGGCTCAGTAAAATAAGCCAGTCACAAAAGGTCAAATGCGGCATGATGCCATTTATAGGAGGGATGTTGGGGAGTCACACTCCGAGAGACAGGCAGTGAGATGGTGGCTTCCAGGGGCTGGGGGAGGGGGACGGGGAGTTAGGATCTAGTGGGTATGGGCTTTCAGTTTAGGATGATAGGAGGTTCTGAAGCTGGGTGGTGGTGATGGTTGTACAACAAGGTCAATGTACTTCATGCCCCTGGACTGTACGTGCAATACGGTTAAGATGATGAGTTTCACGTTCTGCATATTCGAGCAAAGAGAAAAGGAGTGCCAATCGCAAAGAAGAGGGAGGAGGAGAAGTAGCAGCAGCAGCTGGTGGTGTTGGCGGCGATTTGGGGAGACTGGAGGCCTTCCCATACCTTGCTGGTGGGAATGTAAAACAGTATTACTGCTTTGGGAATCAGTCTGGCACTTTCTCAAAAAGTTAAACCTGAAGGTAGGGGAGGACCCAGCACTTCCACTCCCGGACAGACACCCGCGAGAACTGACAGCATGCATTCATACAAGTAATCAGCATTATTGATTATAGCCCCAAAGTGGAGACAACCCGGGTTAAGCATCTGCCTTCGGCTCAAGTGATCCCAGGGTCCTGGGATCAAGCCTCAAGTCGGGCTCTCTGCTCAGCAGGGAGCCTGCTTCTCCCTCTCCCTCTGCCATTCCCCCTGCTTGTGCTCTCTCGCTCTCAAATAAATAAAGTCTTTTCAAAACAAACAAATAAATAAATAAAAACAAAAGAGTGAGTTTCATGGTATGTGAATTATATCTCAATAGGGCTGTTACAAAAAAGATATCACTAAGAAAATAAGATGCCATAAGTCAATTAAAAATTGGGCAAAGAGGGTGCCTGGGTGGCTCAGTTGGTTGGGCAACTGCCTTCAGCTCAGGTCATGATCCTGGAGACCCGGGATCGAGTCCCACATCGGGCTCCCGGCTTCGCGGCGAGTCCGCTTCTCACTCTGATCTTCTCCCTTCTCATGCTTTCTCTCTCTCTTTCTCTAATAAATGAATGAATAAAATCTTAAAAAAAAATTGGGCAAAGAATTTGAATAGACATTTCACTAAAGAAACACAAATGGCCAATAAGTACACAAAAAGATGCTTGATGTTGTTAGTCATTAGGAAAATGCAACTTAAAACCACAATGAGATTCTGGTGTACACCCGCTAGAAGGCTATTAAAAGAGACAGACAATGCCAACTGTTGGCAGCTATGTGGAAAGACGGGAGTCCTCAGACATGCTGGTGGGAATGCAAAATAGTCAGCTACTTTGGACAACAGTTTGGCTTTTTTTTTTTTTAAAGATTTTATTTATTTATTTGACAAAGAGATCACAAGTAGGCGGTTGCAGGCAGAGAGAGAGAGGGGAAGCAGGCTCCCTGCCGAGCAGAGAGCCCAATTCGGGGCTGGGTCCCAGGACCCTGAGATCATGTCCTGAGCTGAAGGCAGAGGCTTTAACCCACTGAGCCACCCAGGTGCCCCAACTTTTTTTTTTTTTTTTTTGAGTAATCTCTACACCCAACATGGAGCTCCAACTCATGACCCAGAGATCAAGAGTCACATGCTCTACCGACTGAACCAGCCAGAAACCGCTGTTCAGCAATGTCTTAAAAGATTAAACATAAACTTAGAATATGACCAAGGAATTCCACTCCTAAGACTCCACTCAAGAGAAATGGAAACATATGTGCACACAAAGACTTGGACGTCAATGTTCATAGCAGCATTAGTCATAGTTCCAAACTGGAAACAATCCACATGTCTATCAACTGGTGAGTAGATAAACAAAATGTGTGTATAGCCATACGCTGGAATACTAGTCAGCAATAAAAAGAAATGAAGTACTGACATGTGCCAAAACAAGCACGAATCTCGAAAACGCTATGCTAAGTGAAAGAAGTCAGAAGCCGAAGGCGACCCATTATACGATTTCGTTTACATGAAATAGCCAGAAAAGGATAATTTATAGAGATAGAAAGAAGACCAGGGATAGCCCGGGCTGTACATGGGAACGGAGAGTAACACCAAAGGGGCCATGGGGGAACTTTCTGGGGTGATGGAAATGTTCCAAAATTTAGAGATGGGTAAAGGTTGCACAATCTATAAATTTACTAAAAACCATAGAACCGTACACTTACAATGTGTAACTTTTATGATAAAGAAATTACAGCTCAGGGGCACCTGGGTGGCTCTGTCACTTAAACATCGGCCTTCAGCTCGGGTGGTGATCCCAGGGTCCTGGGATCGTGACTCGCATCGGGCTCCCTGCCCAGCGGGGAGCCTGCTTCTCCTTCTGCCTGCCTCTCCTCCTGCTTGTGTTCCCCTCTCTGTCAGGAGTGCCTGAGTGGCTCAGTCAGTAAAGCGTCTCTGTCAAATAAATAAAATATTTAAAAAAATTATATCTCAATAAAGCTGTTAAAAATGGTTATAAGGGAATTTATTGGCTCAACGAAAGAACACGAGCGCTGCGGTGTCAGTTAGGTGGTCCCTGGCCACCCAGGCCTACTGAACGCTCGAAATACAGGAGTCCGGACAGAGACTCATTGAGCAAACACGCTGGATGTCATACTTAGCATGAATAATAGAATGTAAGATGCTTCACTAATAGTATTTTACATTATTACATGTTAAAATGATACTATTTTGGATATTGGGTTAAATAAATATATTACTAAAATTATTTCACTTCTTTTTAATGCGGCTGCTAGATAATTTACCCAGATGACTTACATTATATTTCTGTCTGCCTGCACTAGAGGCAGATCGAACTTCAGATGGACCCTGATCTAGCGGCTTGATGGTATCACCAAAGACCCGATTTCTTTCCAGTTCCCTATTTGATCTTCTGTGAGGTGGGTTTCATCCTATAGCCAGCGGCTCTTAGAGGGACAGGCTTCCTTATCCAAGAGCAAAGTCTGGGTATCAGCATTTTTCAAAAGGGCTAGGATTCACCCATTGGCCTAGCTGATATGCTCACCCCTGAATCAATCCTGAGGACAAGAACATAGAATCACAGGGTGCCAGGGTGGCTTAGTCGTTCAGCGTCCTCCTTGGGTTCAGACCATGGTCCTTGGGTCCTGGGATTAAGCCCCACATGGGGCTCTCTGCTCAGCGGGAAGCCTGCTTCTTCCTTTCCCACTCCTCCTGCTTCCGTTCCCTCTCTCGCTGTGTCTCTCTCTGTCAAATGAATGAATGAATGAACTAATGAATGAATGAATGAATGAATGAATGAATGAATAAATACATAAATAAATAAGATAGTCTCAGTGGATAGCTTACATGCCTCACTCCTAGAGCTGGCCATGGGTCAGCCTCTTCTGAACCATATTCTTACTACAACTGAAATTAAGAGTGTTGAGAAGGGGCCCAGGTGGCTCAGTGGGTTAAAGCCTCTGCCTTCAGCTCAGGTCATGATCTCAGGGTCCTGGGATCGAGCCCTGCATCAGCCTCTCTGCTCAGAGGGGAGCCTGCTTCTCCCTCTCTCTCTCTACCTGCCTCTCTGCCTACTTGTGATCTCTCTCTCCCTGTCAAATAAATAAATAAAATCTTTAAAAAAAAAAAAAAAGAGTGTTGAGAAGGGAAAAGGTTGGAATGGATGCTGGGGAAGCAACCAAGAAATGTTCCCCACCGAAAAAAAGTCACAAATAATAATCACAGAGTGTGACCAGTGAGATCATAGAGGAGATGGCCTATGGTATATTCTTATCGTTTATTATTTCTGCTTTTTCTCACTCATACTTTACTGTCTCCTGGTATGCCTGGTTAGTTTTGATTGAATGCCAGATCTTGTATTTGAAGATTTATTTATAGAAATAATTTGGAACCTAGGATGATTTGTTTCTGCAAAATCCCTAGGGACACTAGGAGTCCAGAACCACCTAAATCCATGTCCCAGCCTCCAGATTCCCTGGACCACCCAGACGACACGATGGTCGTTGGCAAGCACGTGTGATGTGCTTTAGATTTACCCTTACACCTAGGTTGTGGCCCATTAGGGTCCCATGCTAAGGTGTGCGTGTGTCATTTATTTCAGTTTCTACTCTTGGTGGTTCCCAAACTTCAACTTCTGTCCCCTTGATCCCATGAGGCCTCCAAAAGGGCACTTCAGCCTTACGAGAGATTCTTTCTACTCTGCCCTACCACCTACTTGTCCAAACCTAAGTCCCCCTTTTGCTGGGCTTTTCCTTGCCAGCCCCCGTCTACTCCCGGGGCTTGGCTGGGTAATCCTTTATTCTCCAGCTAGCTCCTTGTTGCTTTCAAGAAGTTTATTTTGGGGTGCCTAGGTGGCTCAGTCATTTAAGCATCCAACTCTTCATTTCACTCAGGTCATGATCTTGGGGTCGTGGGAGGGAGCCCCACATGGTCAGGCTCCCTGATCAGCAAGGAGTCTGCTTCTGCCCCTCCCCCTGCTTGTGCTTATTCTCTCTCTCTTTCAAATAAATGAATAGAATCTTTTTTTTTTTTAATGTTCCATCCTACTTTTTAGTTGAACTTGAGAGCAGTTTGGGCTAAACTGCCAATTCCCAGAACTCCTCACCAATGACCTTCATGTTGCCAAATCCAGCAATCCTCATCTTATATGACCTCTCAGCAGCTGGGATGCTGCTGATAACCTCTTTTTCCTTGAAATGTTACCTTTACTTAGTTTCCAAAATACCATGTTTTCTTTTGTCTTGTTGGTTTGTTTTTTCTACCTTCCTGGGTGTTCTTCCTTATCTATCTGCTTTTTTTTTTTTAAAGATTTATTTTTACTTTATTTATTTGAGACAGAGAGAGAGAGAGAGAGAGAGCATGAGAGGGGAGAGGTCAGAGGGAGAAGCAGGCTCCCCACGGAGCAAGGAGCCTGATGTGGGACTCAATCCTGGGACTCCAGGATCATGACCTGAGCCAACGCAGTTGCTCAATCAACTGAGCCACCCAGGCACCCATCTATCTGCTTTTAATATTGGGGTATCCCAAGTTCAGACCTTAGACATGTTGTCTTCTCTATCTGCGCTCACCCACATGTCGATATCCCAGTCTATTTGCTTGAAACACACACACATGTACACACACAACTCTCAAGTGTATATAGCCATGCTGGAACCCTCCTGAGTTCCAGATTCCTCTCTCCAGCTGCCCCATCTCCATTTGAATGTCTAACACCATCTCAAACTCAATATGTCTAAAACTGAACTCTCGTCTTTCCTGCCCCCAAAATGCTCCATCTGCAGTTGTTCCCATCTCAGATGATGGCCTCTTCAGGTCATGTGACCCCTACCTACATTCACAATCTTCCAATGGTTCCTCTTTCCACTGGGAAGAAAGTCAAAGTCCTCACAATGACCTAGAAGATACTATGCCATCTGGTCCCAATTCACATTCTGATCTCACCTCCCTCTCACTGTCTCAGCTCCAGCTGTTTTTCTTTGAACACCATAAGCATGTGCCTACCTCAGGACCTTTGCACTTGCTATTTCCTCCATTTTGAGGAGTTATCTAAAGGCTCAATTCCTCGAGCCTTTCACCACCTTCTGTGATTGGCCAATTTAAAGTTGACACCACTTCTCCCTTCTGTCCAGTATTTCCTATCCCCTTTTCTGCTTTATAATTCTCTAGGACACTTACCACTATCTAATATGCAAAAATTTCTTTCTTTCTTTCTTTCTTTCTTTCTTTCTTTCTTTCTTTCTTTCTTTCTTTCTTTCTTTTTAAAGATTTTATTTATTTACTTGAGACAGAGAGCAAGCACATGAGCCAGGGGGAGGGCCAGAGAGAGAGGAAGAAGCAGACTCCCTGCTGAGCAGGGAGCCTAACCAGGACCTTGGGATCATGACCTGAGTGAAGGGCAGACACTTAACCAACTGAGCCTCCCAGGCACCCCTAAAATTTCATATTTATTTTGTTTGAGCTCCCCATGAAAGCTGGAGTTGTTGTTTTGTTCTCTGGTGTATCTATGGTTCCTAGGACAGTGTCTGACATTCAGAGGTAACAACTAAAAAGGGCTTGAATGATTGAATGAAGTTCGTTCAGCCCTTGTGGTCCAGTAAACAAGGGGCCCGGCTGCCCTCTCCCGAAGCTGAAGGCCCCTCCACTAAGAGCACTGAACTTCAGCTTGCGCCTGCAGCCACTTCCTGCCGTCTCCACCACTGGCACCACCGCCCGGGCCACATGCACCATCCCTTCTGGTCTGGATTCTGACAGCAGCTTCCTAACAGGCCGCCTTGTTTCCTCTTGCCCTGTTCCAATCTATGACTCACACAGCAGCCAGTCATCTTTCCAGAAAAAAAAAAGAAAAAGAAAAACCAAGTCAGATCAGTTCGGCCCCCTGCATCGCCATGGCCAAGGCCACACATCGGAGTTAGGTTAATCCAAGATCCTGTGAAGCCCCAGCAGCAGCTTCTCCAGTTTGTGGCCGTCCCACACTCCCACCCCTACCCCCGCTCCCCCGGCCGGCAACCTGGGCTTCTTTTCAGTTCTTTGAAGGGGCCAAACTCTTCTTGGCTTCAGGGCCTCAGCACATGCTATTCCTTTGTCTGGAACATTAGCCAAAAGTGGGTGAGAGGAGCTTTAGCTGCACCCCCCTATCTCTCACCCCGCCACACTCACACACACACACACACACACACTCACACACACACACACGCACACGCACTCGCTCTAAGGGCAACAGGGAGCCTGGTATGGAGCAGAACTTCAAGACAGGTCCTGCCCTGGCCCACTTCCAATCATATTGCTGCCCATAGGCCCCACGATCTGGAAATTACGGAGCCTTGGCCATCGAGGCAAACGACTTAACCTAAAGCCTGCTCCTCCTTCAGGTCTTATACAAACATTATTTTCTTCCAAGAGGCCCCCCCCTCCCCGCCATGGCCTCCTCATCCAAATCGGGTCCATTCAAGGCATCCACATAGCACTTTCCCAATCACATGTTTTTATTATTTCTTGGCCCGTCCCTTCCCTTCCTCATAAACTTTGCGAAGGCAAAGATCCTGCCTACCTGGCTTCTACTGTATCTCCCATCTCACAAAATGCTTTTTTGGAAAGAAATCCTTTGCTCAGAATAAAGGCGCAATGCAAATATGTATGTGTGTGTTTGTGTGTGTTTGCACGTGTGAGATACACAGTGATGGAGGCAGACAGGGAGGGAGGGAGAGGTGAGGAAGAGGACACGGAATGTGATAGGAAAGAATGGCAGAAAGGAAGAAAGGAAAGACGTGCAGACCGACTGTCGGCCTCGGAAAGGGGAGGAGGAAGGAGAGGAAGGCGGGCCCAGCCAGCAGCCCCGCCCCCACCCCGGCCCGCACGGTCGTCTGGCGCTGGGTCCTGGGACAACTCCACCCTCCTCTCACCCAGTACGAAGACACCTGTTCTGTAATTGGTTTTAATCCCAGAGTGGCCGGGCTTTGGGAGTAGAAAGCCGGCCAGGGGATGAAGGGGAAGGAGACAGACGCGGGTGTCCCAACCCCCAAGCGCCGGCGGGTTTGGAAGGGCCCAGCCCAGCCTCCTTGCAACACCGTGTTCGGCTGGGGCTGAGTTACACAGGGCCCCGCAGTGTGGTTTGAACCCTGGGGGCCTGGGCACTACCTACGGCAACGACTGCCTTGGGCCCCGGCTGTGAAGGATCGTGAAAAGGACAGCTGTAATTAGAAGGCCACCGTCGCGGGGATCAGGAGATGGTGACCCTGAACACGTTTGGTGGTCAAACGGGAGGGCTGTGCGTCTGCGCGCGGCTTTGTGTCCCTGTGTCAAGTCCTGAGGGACAGGATCCACGTGATCCCCGTGGGAGTCCTCGTGTGGGCAGGGAAGGGTTTTCTTCAGAATAGATACTGGACGTCAGCTCCGCTAGCCCGGTTATTTGTTCTGGATAAACTCCCACTTGCTCGGAGTTGAAGCTGCCGCTGCAGCGGGTAAGGAGGGCACTTTTAGGTCAGTGGGGGCAGCCGTGGAAAAGCTTCTCAGGTAATGCCGCCCCTCGTCATTTTTATGAGCTTATTTACAACCGAGGGCTGGTCCCAAGTTCTCAGCTGTGTAGGTATTTCGGGCTCAAGTCCAAGATCTACGGCCCAGCAACAGTCTGGTTCAAAGCATGGCTCTTGGAGAGCTTGTAAAACCACGAGAGGAGCCGTGACGATGGCGGCTGCTCCTGGCACCATTCACAAACCCACCGGCCACAGAGCCTCGGGCCCTCTCTTGAAACCCCGCCCTAAAATCCTACCGGCCCGGTAACTGCTACCTTTGGGTCTACAGGGTAACACCCCGGGATCCAGAAATCAGTTGTCCTCTAGAAGTTAAACCCTTCAGGTCCACACACGCCAGACAGGACTAGTTACGGTGCACCAGGCCCAGAGAGAACAGGATGTCTCTCCCTGCTCAGAGCCCCGGACTTGGGCTTGGAAACTCAATCCAGCCACGCCCGAGCGTGAAGGAAGCGGGAGCCCAGCGAAAGCTCTTAGAAGAGCTTCTGAACCGCAGGCCAGAGGCTCTGCAGGGTCTGGCACTCACCAGAATAGAGGGGGACCCGGTGGGCAGGAATATCCCACAGAGAGCGCACTCCTACCGCAGCAACAGGACTGAGGATGCGTGGTGCACAGGACTCCCCTAAGCCTGTTCCGTGCTCACTGCAGCCTCCGATTCTGACCTCCTGGGGGGGGGCGCGTGAGCTGGGCGTCGCCGTGACACCCGCCTCAGGCCCCTGGGCGATTCTAGTTCTCATTACAAATTAATAAATCATTATTTTGAGGGGCGCCTGGGTGGCTCAGTTGTTGGGTGTCTGCCTTTGGCTCAGGTCATGATCCCACCACGGTCCTGGGTTCGAGCCCCGCATTGGGCTCCCTGCTCAGTGGAGAGCCTGCTTCTCTCTCTCACTCCCCCCTGCTTATATTTCCTCTCTCGCTGTCTCTCTCTGTCAAATAAATAAATAAAATCTTTTTAAAATTAATAAACAAACAAATACATAAATAAATCATTATTTTGACTAGGCCTCTTGAGAGTCCCTTTATTCTTCTCTGAACACGATCAACTCTGATTTTAGACTTGTAAAGCTGATTTCCAGACCTCAGCCCAGCCTGAGTGTGCCCCCATACTCCTCACCCACATTTTTTTTAAGTTTTTTTTTTGAGAGTTCTTGCACACGTGCAAGTGGGGGTGGGGCGGGGGGAGGGGCAGAGGGAGAGGGAGAATCTTAAGCAGGCTCCACGCCCAAGGCGGCCTGAGATGCAGTCTCTCCACCCTGAGATCGTGACCTGAGCCAAAATTGAGTCAGAGGCTTAACTGAGAGAGCCACCAGGTGCCCTCCCTACCCCCCACATTCTTAATCAGTACTTACCCATTATTGACCACAGCCTCCAAATCCTGTTCTAGGCACTTCCACGACCAATCAATGGCACTGGGAATGGGACTGGGAAGGTGTTCACCTTCCACCACCGCAGCCCTGGCCCAGGACAACTTAGCCGGCTTCTCTGACGGCGTGGTAAATGGTTCTAGTGGCAGAAGCTACAGTAAGCATGATTTCAGGAAATGGCAATCCAGCTTAGAGGGCCCCAAATCAGGGTTATTTTCTGGAGGACATTCATCTAGCTATTCATAATAATGCAGAGCAAAAATAGAACAAAGAATGGTCGGTCATCACGTCACTTTCTAAGTATTGCTTTGCGCATGATCCAGCATCGAACGATGGCCTTACACTCCTGTGTGCGTCAAGGAGCAACACACTTCTGGGCTCTAAGAGTCGTTGTAAATAAACTGACCTACGTCCCCTGGGAACATGGACGGCCATTTAAACTGGGCCATTGAAAACAAAGCTTATCAGGTGTTTATATTGATAGAATAAAAAGTTTGGCATAGTTAAGTGCAAACTTAAAATATAAACTTGTATTTTATAACTCTATTTTTGTATCAAAAAAACCCTCATGTATTATAAAACAAGAATGAAATATACAGTTGATACAGCTGACCTTTGAACAATGTAGAGGATGGGGGTACTAACTCCTGTTCAGTCCAAAATCCATACACATTTTTTGACTCCCTCAAAACTTAAGTACTAATAGCCTACCACTGACCAGGAGCCTTTGTGATAACATAGTTAAGTATGTATTATATACTGTATTCTTATACAAAGCAAGCTAACGAAAACACTATTAGAACATCATAATGAAGAGATAGCACAGATGCAGTCCTATGTGGTATCTATCAAAAACAATCTGGGCACCTGGGTGGCATCAGTTAAGCAGTTAAGCTTCTGACTCTTGGTTTTGGCTCCGGTTGTGATCTCATGGGTTGTGAGATTGAGCTCTGCACCTTTCGGGGAGTCAGCTTCAAGTTTTTGTCTCCTTCTGCCTCTCCTCCTCCCCATGTTCTCTCTCTCTCTTTCAAATAAATATTTTTTGGGGGTCAAATAAATATTTTTTAAAAATGCATGTGTAAGTGGACCTGTGGATTTCAAACCATGTTGCTCCAGGGCCAACTAACTGTTCTAAGGGTCACAGTCAGAATTTGGTGGAAGGATTCCAGCTCCTGCTTCTCGTTTTTTTTTTTTCCAAATGTTCTGTGAATCTTTATTACTCTAATAGTGAAATAGAGAATACATTCTAATTTCTTTTTTTTTTTTTAAGGTTTTATTTAGTTGACACAGAGAGAGAGCACAAGCAGGGGGAGCAGCAGAGGGAGAGGGAGAACCAGGCTAAGCAAGGAGCCCAATATGGGACTCAATCCCAGTACCCCAGGATCACAACCTGAGCCAAAGGCAGACAGCTAACTGACTGAACCACCCAGGCACCCAGATTCTAATTTCTTAAGTCACCCTGTGATGAAACATAAGCAAGCAGGAAGAAGAGTGAAAACGGAGACCACTTGAACATCGTAGGTAATTTTCTCACGTGTTGCAAACAGTACAGGAAACCTGATGAAGCACGTGGACTGAGGCAGGTGTGCCGACAGGACAGCGGACCTGAGGTGGCAGCCCCCGGCAGGAGTGTATCTCAGGAGCCGTCGCCGCCAGGCCCGCGGCCACAGTCATGAGAAGTTGCATTTCCCAGAAAGGGGTGAGGTCGGTTTAACCATACCCACCAGTGTCCACAGGCATCAGGATGGGGGGGGGACACGAACCAACCACCTCTGTAAGCCCCCGATGCTGCACACCGCCTCCGCCGACACAAGGGTACTATTTCCGTGCAGTCAGGCAGGCCGTGTTCTGCCTTCCATTTCTGAGAAGGAATAGAGGATGGACCCCAGAAAAGCCAGATGATGTCTGATTTGGACTTCCCAAAGGTATAACAAAATTAAAGTAGTACATCTGGATCTTGGTGGAGGCCCTCGGCTTTTTTAGCCGTCCGGAAACTGGATGAGCCTTGTGTGGATAAATAATCCCAATTTCTCTTCACCCACACTGATGGAACAAAAGCAGCACTGACTTTCATAACAAGTGTTTCAAGCACCTTAATTTCCTGGGGCAGATTAATTCTCTCCTCTGATTTAAGATCATTTGCATCTGAAGTCTACTTCCACAAGGATATGGAATTCAGCACATCAGCAATACCAACATTGTTTTTTTAAGCCATTTTTTTTTAATGAAGAAGTTTTTTTTAAGGATTTTATCCATTTATTAGCGAGAGAGAAAGAGACGACACAAGCAGGGGGAGCAGCAGGCAGAAGGAGAAGCAGGCTCCCCACCGAGCATTGAGTCCAGACTCAATCCTAGGACTCTGGGACTACGACCTGAGCCAAAGGCAGACACCCAACCAACTGAGCCACCCAGGCGTCCCTAAACAATTATTTTAAGGATTTTATTTATTTATTTGAGACAGAGAGATAGAGAGGGTGAGCATGAGCAGGGGGTGAGGGAGAAGCAGACTCCCCACTAAGCCAGAAGCCCCGTTTTGTGGGACTTGATCCCAGGACGCTGGGATCATGACCCGAACCGAAGGCAGTCGCTTAACCATTTGAGCCACCCAGGCGCCCCAGGACCAGCCCTTCTAGTCACCTGCTCCAGCCCCACATTTAAAAGAAAACGAAGGTCCTTGGAAAGCAAGCTGTAGTAAGCAAGTTGGCTTCAAACTTCTTGTTGGAGACGTCGACACTGGGCAACTGGCTCATCCCCATTCCTATTCTCACGGAGTGTCCTACTGCACGTGGCTAATTTCCTGAGAAGGGAAGCAGGGAGGGCCTAGTCTGTCCCGAAGTGTAACCACCCGGGTCACAGTCAGCCCACCTCAGCAAATCTCTAATAGCCACCCCTCCGGACCACCTTCCTGGCTCTCCAAGCCCAGACTTTCTGTGAACAAAGCATGGAAAGAGCGCCACCTGGGGGTGAAGTGTGGTTCCTCTCCACTTCCCCGCCCCCAAATCACTAGGAGGAAATGCCCTCATTTGGGGGTGGATCAAAGCAAGACTGGAGCTCCTGCGCACAGGGCCTCCTGGGAGCATCATCTGAGCCAAGGGCATGAAACTAGAATGGAAACCACTGAGTATGTGTGTGGGGGGCAGGGGGAGAGTTGTCTCATCTCAAACAGGAAGAATTTGAGAGGAGTAAAGTTACAGATCAAACCCTAGGGGACAATTCCTCCTGCTGGGACTAGCCCCGGGGTTCCTTGCTTCTTGATGTCTGTTAGGGAAGCACACACAGGGGTCCCCTGGCCGATAAAGTGACCTCAGGGGCAATGGGAGGTCAGCACTACTACTCCCTCGACTCCAGACCAACAAAGCATGCTGCTCTTTGCACAACTTGTCTACCTGCCGGGGAAAACCAGGACACGATGACAGGGGAGGCGGGAGATCCAGCTGTGTTTGGCACTCACTGGGCTGGGCTCGGGAAACGCTTCAGTGAATCAGCGAACAAAGCTGCCTGCTGGGAGAAGGCTGTGCGGGGGCGGCCTGGGGCAGCCAGCGCCATGGCTCTAAGCAACTCCCGGGCACTCTACAGACTGGCCCCAGAGCATTTGCCGCCCCTCCCGCACCTCCAAATGTCGCCTTCTGACTGGGGCTGGAAAGGGAAGCCGGGGAGACCTCCCAACACAGATGTGTGTCCCTGGGCGAGTCCTGAGGCCTGACCCAGGGCCACCTGCGGTGCCCGAGACTAGATGCCGGGACTGGCCAAGAAGCAGGCAAACGGCTGTTGCCAACAGCTAGACACGGTTCTCGGCCCTGGAGGAGCAGGTGATAAAACCCAGTGTTTCTGGCGGTAACGCACGGTGGTGCCCGTTTATTCTACATCTGCTCACAGCCAATCACGCCCAGACCACAGCCAGGCTACATGCCACGTGGCTACAAGTGCTTGGAAGAAAGGGAAGCTCTGCTCCGGTGCACACGGCCACTCCAGCCTCCCTGGAGGCGGTGAGGCCACACTCCCATCCCCAGGCCCTAGGGACATCGCTGAAGGGTGATTCTAGTTTGCAGCTTCCGAAATCCTGGATGCCTCTCTGGAAGCCAAGCGCCGTCTAGTAAGTCATTCTGAGTCCAGGCTGTGCCAGAACCTCGAGTCTCTGGAGCTGATGTCAGAGCAGCTCGGGAGCTGCAGAGGGACCAAGGCTGGATCACAGAGCAGCCCTGGGGCTTCAGGGCCGACGGTCCTTCCTGCGGAGTTTGTGTCCCACCTGGGATCCCCGCTGGGCAGCTCTCACCAGGCCTTTGAACTGTCCCTGCAGCTTCACCTTCTTCCTGCAGGGAAAGGAACAGAAAGGTCACGTCTCCCCGAGGACAGGCGGTCCTCCTCGCCATAATGCTGAAAGACGGCTCCCCGGCTAGGGTGCTGCCCGGCAGCGGACAGCACGTGATCCGGACAGACCAGGCGCTCCCCTGCTGGAGAGAGCGGTTCAAGTCACAAACACGTGTGTGCCAACGGTGTGAAGCTGCACGTTAAAAAGTCAAAAAACCAGGAAACAGGGGCGCCTGGGTGGCTCAGTGGGTTAAAGCCTCTGCCTTCGGCTCAGGTCAGGATCTCAGGGTCCTGGGATTGAGCCCCGACTTGGGCTCCCTGCTTGGCGGGGAGCCTGCTACCCCCTCTCTCTGCCTGCCTCTCTGCCTGCCTGTGATCTGTCAAATACATGAATAAAAACTTTAAAACAAAACAAAATCGTGAAACACTTGAGCCATTAAGGTGAGAGCTTAATGAGAATGAGGCCCTCCCCTCTTCGGAGCTCAGAGCCCCCCAAGCCCCACGACCACCCTCCCAGCCGACCCTGCGTCCCCCAGCACATACCTGCGGTTGAGCTTGGTTCTGTTGAGGGGGATGTAGGCGTAGGGATCAAGCCGACCTTTCTTCTTCACGTCACCCTTTGCTTTCTGCTCAGCCAGAGACACAGACTCAGCCGGGAGCATAGGGCCACCCTTCCTCCCTGCTCCTGACTTAACGGGGCCCATGTCCTCCCCTTCACTCTGTGCCTTGGTGGCATCAAGGGCTCCCGCAGCCCTGCAGTGGTGCCCAACAAGGGCATGGACTTTAGAAGCTAACAAGTCCCCATTGCACCCCTCACTGTGGCTGGAGTCTGGCCCACACAGCTACCCTCGTCCTTTCCCAGAGGTTCTGTCTCCACCCACGGCTCTTACCTTGGCCTTGTACTCGGCCCCAGGTGTAGTCTTCTTGGCCACAGGGCGGTGGATGCCAGAGCCTCCAGCTAGAGGGGGAACACAGAGGCCATGAGTCAGCAAAGCCAGGGCAGCATCCTCCCATGAGAAGGCAATGGGCACCTTCTCTCTGCAGAGCTGCCGGGGAGCAGACAGATCAGTGCGAGCAGCCGGCTCTGTCCCCTACTCAGCAAGGACAAAGACCTTCCTCGAGAAGGGACTGTCCAGTGGTTTGACGGTTTAGACCAGGGCTCATCAGGCGGCCCTGAAGCTGCAGAGACTGGCCAGCGACCTCTGAGAACATACACCTTCTCCACCAACATAAGCCACCCCACAGTCTCCAAAGCCAAATCTGCCGTTTGCTCTAGAAGAAAGAACACAGGCTCTGAAGTCAGACAGACCCTGGTCCAACTCCCTGCTGAACCACGACTGGCTGAAACCTCAGCAAGTCTCTGAGTTTCTGGAGCTTTTAACCTCGTCCGTAGAACGAGGTACTCTGGGCTTCAGCTCGTTCGGGCTGAAAGAGAAAGGCAGCTCTCGTCCCGTTGTACAGACTTGAGAACTGCGGGTACAGAAACCCAGGTGCCTCCCAGGTCACTTGTCATTTCCAGTCCGGAGTCGCACACACTCATGGATGGAATCCTACAACGATGACTCCGGAGGACTGCGATGATCCGGCGAACCTCACTTTCGTTCACAGCTGAGGAACTGGAAGCTCAGAGAGGCGGCAGGACTGGGCCAAGTCAGCCCGGAGCCGAGCGCAAGCCGTCTGGCCTGCCCCACGCCGCCCGCTTCCACACCACACCACTCAGAGCAGAGGCGGCGGACTGGGCCCTGGCCCGGGAGGCCACGGAGGGACAAGCCAGGAGGCTCTCCAGCTGGGCTAGGATGCTGCAAGGCTCTGAGGACACACCTGCTCCTGGGGCTGGGGACTTTCTGAAGAAGCCCCTGTCCCTCCAGGTGCTCTGCAGGGGCTCTGCTGTGGGGACTCGAGGTCAGGGACTGCCCGCAGGGGATGGGGGCAGAGGTGAGTAACAGAGACCTCCCTTGGCCATGGGCAGCCACGCTGGTATCTCTAGCAGCTGCTCTGGGGAAACGAACGGCTCAAGGGACCAGAGACAAATGAGGAAGGGAAGCCCCTGGGCAGGCCCAATATGGACCCTCCCAGTTGCTACCTTCCACACTTCCAGGCTAAGATGGTCTCCCCAAACCCAGCCCCGCTCGGGGCTGGACAAGAGGGGCAGACACCCCCCAGGAAAAAGGGGTGTGCTGTGAGCCTCACGGAAGGCCTAGGTGGGTGGGACAGAGACGGGGCTCCCAGGGCTCCCCGGAAGAGCTGGGGGTTGCATGTATAGATCTCCTGACCCCCAGGTCCTGACACTCTCAGCCCCTAGCCCAGTCTTGGGTGATATATCGGCCAATCTTTTTCAGTGCTGACTGCAATGGGGCCATGCAAACTCGTGGCTCTGCCTGCAACCCCCATCTAACGAGGGGGATAGGGAACACAGCATCCCAAGAGAGAAGCATGGAGACCTCACCTTGGTACCGAGGGGGCATCTCCAGCTCCTCATCGTCAGCCTCCTTCTGATGCTTGAGCTTCTGGTGTTTCTTCTGTAAAGTGGTGAGCAAAGTTCGTTAACAAGGGTGTACGATCATTCTCATTAACATTCACAGTAAGAGCAAGCAACCTATATTAGCAGAAAAGGTTCTCTGCTAAGCACTCCACCCTCCACTTACAGACGAGGCTCAGAGACGGTAAGGAACTGTCTAAGATCACACAGCTGAACAGCACAGAAGCAAGGTTCCAGCCCAGGCCCTGACCGCAATCCATCTGGTTGCTTCACACAGAACTCCCGTCCCAGGGCTCCAAGTGCCTGTCTGGGCATCCTGACCTAACCTTATGCTCCTGTTCAGAGGGGGCCTCCTGCACCATAGGTCTCTCAGACCCTTAAGCTACCCCCTGGCCCCGTAACTCTCTAATCTTTTATGTCTGGTTTTCACCCAGGTCTCTAAATGGAATTCGGCACAGGTGCAAAGCTCGGGTAATAAGGTAGCTCCCCAGGCCCTGGTGGGAAGAGGGGGCATCTAGCCAGGGATAGGGCAGTTGTGAATGATGTTAACTAAAGCTGTAATTCGGGGAAAAGATCACCAGATGCTATACTCATGTGCTTGCCATGGCCCATCTCATCAAGCCAGCCAGATAATTCTATAAGATTCCAGCTGATGAACTAAGTGTGAAGGGTCAGGCTGAAGCCGGAATGGGACCCCAGGACCCGCGTCTTCACTACTAATACTGTATCTGCTGCCTCTCACCCTGTCCCAAGGGGGACACCCGGGGAAGCCAGATGGGCTGGCTACAGTCTGAGAGGACAGAGAGTTAAGACACTGCTCCAAAATGCCCCAGAAGTGCGGTTCGCTGGGGTTGGAAAGGACAGGGAGGGGTTGGGCCCACATCGCCCTCGCTGGTCCAGGTGGGGCAGATGAGAGGCTGCACTCCATCCTGGGAGGTACCAAGGGGGCTGAATTCTGGAGCTCAGGAGACGGGAAGGCCAGGGTTCGAATCCCTGCTCTGCACCTAACAACCCCCTGTAACCTACTTACTTTCTGCAAGCCCCCTCTGCAAACGGGGATGATGAGGGTCCCCGTCACGTGTGAGGATTAGCTGAGGTGACACATGGGGCCCCCTGCACTCCCCAGCGGTGGCTGCCCCTGCCCCGCACAGGAACTTGCCCCTCGGAACAGAGAGGCCAGCTGCTGCCTTTGTAGCTCACACAGCCCGTGCCCTCGTGGGAGAGAAAAAGGGCCTTGTCTGTCTTCCTGCAGCTGGGCGGCTCAGCTCACAGGGAAGCATCGGGTGGTCCAGAGCCCCGCCCCACGCCCCACAGGGCAGTCACCCCTACACCGCGCCCCCTGCGCACCACCGCGCGGCTCGGCTGCACACTCAGGAAGCAGGGCGGGTGTGTGCGTACAGCTGGGGGCGGAGGTAGGGAAAGCCGTGAGGGCGAGGACCCGTCAGCCCAAGGCCGCGCCCCGAGTGCACAGCCGCCCATGGGAGGAAGTACTCACACTCCTGACACCCACGTCTTCCATCACGTCAGCCATCTCTTCATCCTCCCCTGGAACCAAAAGGAAGAAGGTCCTGTGAGCGTGCAGGGAGCACCTGTTTACCCAAAGTCCACATACATCTCATCCTCCCTCCTCCTGGCTCACCAGGCCGAAAGAGGTGGCAGCTCCAGCCCCAGAAAACCCGTGTCCCTCTGGGACAGACGAGACCCCTGAACAGCAACTGCACCTCTATCTTTCCCATCCCAGGCCCCAGGGACGACGGCCCCTCAGGGAAGTGGTGATCCCCTCAGGGAAGTGGTGATCCAGCTTCCGAGATAAACACAGCTTGTTTGGAGATCCTAAGAAAGCCCTGGATTTCCTGGGGAGCCAGGCACGCCCCAGCCCCACAGACGTTCCGCTTTGCTGGGCGGACAGACTCGTTCTCCTACTTGGGCAACTTTTTTTTTTTTGCTCTCTCTGAGCTGAGCACTGTGAGGGCATGAGCCAAAGAAGTATGAACCAAGAAAACACACAGGCAACCAAAGTAAAAATAGATAAAATGGACTATCACAAAAATTTCGAACTTCCATATCTCAGGGGACACAACGAACTGAAAAAGCACTCTACAGAACGAACGGGAGAACGTATTTCCAAATCACACAGGTGATAAAGTGTTAATATGCAGACTGTGTGAAGGCCTCCCACAATTCAACAATGCAAAACAAACATCTCAATGAAAAGGATCCAAGGGTTAGCACAAGGGAATTGTGGCACCCATGGCTGGGCTGCTCGGATGAGCCTTGCAGACAGCAGGCCTAGAGAAACATGGTGCGTCGTGCCACTGACGTGAAGCACCTGTATCCTGACTCCAACTCAAATGACTGGAGATAGATTCTGGAGTGGGGACTGTCAGGGGCTGGGGTTGGGGCCAGGAGCAGCGACTGTTTCATGGGCTCAGAGTGTCAGTTTTATAGCTGGTTGTGGAGATTGGTCGTCAGACGTGACCGTACTGAGCACCAGTCCACATGCTCAAAAATGGTTCATGGTGTGTGTGTGTGTGTGTGTGTGTGTGTGTGTGTGTGCTGTATATTACCTGTATTTTCCCCTATGAAACTAACCAGCTGGGGGTGGAGGAGAGGAGACACTCAAGCGAAGTCAATCAACAAGTAAATAACACCACAGGCCACCTGGGAGGACACGCCCCAAGCTGGGCAGTACCCGGGCTTGCTGGGAGCGCTGGGGGAGCGCTGGGGGACGAGGCCAGAAGGCGGAGGACTACGGATGGGCCACAGAAAAGCATTCGGGTTGGATCTTAAAGAGCAGGGAAGCAGGAGGAAAAGGGAAGGGTGTTCTTAGCAACAAGGAGGTCTGGACAAGAAGGGAGCAAGGAGACTGGGACGTAGAGAGCGGTGAGAGGGGAGAGCGGTGGGACCGGATCAGGAACCAGCGGGTCACCCCTTCCACCAAATGCAGACGCAGCTGTGGTGGCTTCCCGCTTTATCTACAACCATCCGAAGTAAGTATTGGTATGCTGCCCATTTTGGGATGAGGAAATTAAGACACGGAAAGGTTAGTGATTGTCCCCGGTCACATAGCAGGCAAGCCGGGTGCAGGGGGCGCCATGAGAACGCTGGTTTGGAGGCTGCAGTAGTGACAGCGCCCAGGTATCCTGGCAGTGGGAACCAAAAAAAAGAGGAAGGCAGATAAATGTCAGAAGCCAGGCTTTCTGATCCAACGGATGGCACGGGGGAGGGGGAGCAGCAAAGACTTCACAGGACGGAGACTTCGGCTCCCAGACAAGAGGAGACCATACAGTCGGGAAGGGGGCAGGCTCTAAGCCCGGGTCCTCTACCTCGAAATGAGCTTCCGGGCCTCAGTCAAGTTCACATTGAAAAAAAAGAAAAAAAGAAAAAGAAGAAGAGAAAAGGAAAAAATGAGAGAAGAAGAAAAGCAGCAAAACAAAATAAATAGAGACCAAAACAGTGTGTCACGCATGCTTAAGAGGAAGTCTGGTGTTTTGAAAGTTCTGATTGAGTGACAGATGTGTTGTACAAATGGCTAGCTTGCAATAAAAAAATTTCTTAATGAGGTCAAAAAAGTTTGAGAAACTCAAGTGTGAGGAAGTCGCCTCTGCTCTCAGATCCTTGTCTCTGCTGCTCCCTACGCTCCCCCAGGAGGTGTGCGCTGAACGAATGAGTGACTGGACAAGCAGGGAATGAATGGACAAGAGTGCAGCCCCGCCCAGGCCAGCGCTGTGTCCTCAGGATGGACGACGATCCCACCTTTCGTGCCCTCCTCCTCCTCCGTCCTGGCCGTGGCAGCATCGTCCTCGTCCTCCTCCCGGATGATGAGACGGCCATCGGCGCTCACCTTGAAGCCGTGGTCCTTCTTCCTGGCCCGGCCGGGCCCAGGCTGTGTGGCTGGCGTGGCAGAGTTGGACAGTGAGGAGGTGGCAGGTCGGTCCGAAGCCACCCACAGCCCCCTCCGAACCAACGAGACGAGTGCCTGCAGACATGGTGTGTGCCTGTGGTGGCAAGGGGTGCCCACCGGCCTCTGGGGACGTCACCCCAACCCCTCAATGGGGCACCAAGGCGAGCCTGTTTTCTGGACTCATGTGCCAGCCACTTCTTGCTTACCGAGGACTCGCTGGGCCACCTTAGGGTCCAGGAAGTTGAGGGGCTCATCCCCGCCACCCTCCTTCAGCCATGCCTGGCTCCTCTGTCGGGCCAGCCTCCGGCGCTCCTTGGCCTGGCTCCTTTCCTCCTCCTCCTCCTCCTCGTCCGAGTCAGCCAGAATCTCCTCGATGCTAAGGACAGAGAAGTGGCAAGTCAGGGTGTTCCCAGGAGAGGCGGGGACAACGGAGCATGACCCGGGTAGGCTGCGGGCTGAGGGAGACCAGGTCCCCAGGGCCCTGACCACAGGACTTACCTGTCACCTTGGCCCTGGGCAGACTCCTCTTCCTCCTCCTGCTCCTCTTCCGCGGCAGCCTGGCTCAGAGCACGGTGCCTCTTGGCGCGGGCCTCTGCCTTCCGAATGTTCACCAGGACCTTGTGGTACCCCTCAGGCAGCAGCCCCTTCACCAGCTCAAACCTGCGGGCCAGCGAGGGGCTGGTGAGGCTCAGTGGTCAGAGGGCGCTCTCCAGATGTAGGAGGGCCCAGCCAGAGCCCTGCCAGCCACAGGGGAGGGAGGGACTCAGAGCCCCCTGCCCCCCCACCCAGCCCCCTCTCTGCAGGCTCCCTGTGGGGACTGGAAGCCACTCAACTCCGCCCCGCTTGGTCCCGCACACAGACCCAAACTTGCGGATGAACTTGGTGAACAGGTTCCGAAGCTTCATGCGGAAGTGCCGCCGCATGTCGTCTGAAAGCTTCCCGATGGCTTCCATCTGCCGGGCAGGGCAGCGAGGGGTCAAGGGCGCCCTCCACCCCGTCTGCCCTCGCACTGTGGTGCAAGCCAGGCACACCGCAAAGGGGTGAGGGTCGCAGCAACCCCGTTCCTGGCCCACCCCTTGGCCCACTTGTGTTTCCGCAACCTGGGCGGCTGTCCGCCTTCCCCCTAAAGCCTCCTCTGTGACGATCCAGGACTTCCCTTCCGAGATCATAGCCTTAGCCTTCTGACGGTGTCTGGCATCTCACCTGCGTTACCTCACTGAACCCTTAAAACCCCATGAGGCAGATCGATCATGACCCCCAGTTTACAGACGAGGAAACTGAGGCACAGAGAGGTAAGCAGCTGATCCAGGGCCAGAGGCAGCAGTCAGCCCAGGCCTCTCTGCTGCCATGGCCCACACTGGGCCCCGAAACTGCCAGGCTTCTCCGGGTCCCACACAACCTTCCCACAACCACATTCATCTCAGGCTGGACTATTCCCACACCTGCGTTGGGCTTGGCTGGGACCCACGAATGAGTGGCAGATCTCACTCTCTGCAGTGTCCCCAGACAGAGCTGGGGGCATAGGGCCCCAACGACCCTTTGAAAGGCTTTTATAAATGTCGGCACCCCATGACAGATCACTGCCCTAGCCCTTCTCATCTCTGGTCCCCAGTGAGGCAGCAGGCTCGGGAGGGCAGGGGTAGAAGAGAAGCAAAAGGGACCTGGAGGTCTGACATGACCCTGCCCAGCTGGAAGGGAAACACTGAGGCGGTGGAGGTAGAGGCCGGACAGACCCAGCCGGCGACACACTATGGGCCCAGCTGAGGGGCCGAGACCCAACCCCAGGGGGCTCTGCGGGCCTTTCTGCAGTCACCAGAGGAGCTTCCTCAAACCCAGGTCAGAATGCAAGCAGGAAAAAAAGAATGCAAGATGAGGGGCCCTGCAGGCGGAGAGTCCTGAGGGTCAGTTTTGAGCTTTGCATTCTGGTCCCAGGGCAGCTCTCACTAGTACTGTCACCTGAGGAAATCTCTGGCCTCAGTTTCTCCATCTGTAAAACAAAGGGCGGCCGTGCCTAGTGGCCTGCAGCCTGCGGAGCCCTTGCTTCTGTGGAGGGGGAAGGGCAGGTGACAGGAGGCAGCCGGCACCACACACCTTCCTTACTCCCACAGGGTACGCATTACCCTACTGGTCCCTTCCAGGCCTCCTGCGTGATCTGTTCCCTGAGATGGTGCGCAGCTAAACACGTTTGGAACTTGCTGGCCTCGAGGCTCGCTGGGTCCGTGCCGGTCGGCCACAGGCCAGGCTGCCACCGCTGAGGAGAAAGCAGATGCTTACCACCAGCGGCACGTGCTTGGCCAGGTGCGCCACATCCATGACCGCTACCGCCACCTTGATGAAGCCCAGGGCCGACTTGACCACATCACGGGTGCGGGAAGCCAAGAGCAAGCACACGTTCTCCAGCAGCTGCTCTACCGTGCTGGTCCCCATGAGACCTGGAGGGGGACCAGGGGACCACTGTCAGAGACGCCCAGGACCTGTCCAGACCCAAGACCCTGTCAGGTCACATGAGTTAGAACTAACATTTGGGGGACTTCTGCGCGCTCAGCATGGTCCCAGTCACTCTGCAAAGAGTATAGCCAACCTGCGAGCAAGACATGTTTTTCTCTCGCATGTTGGAAGAAATTAAGGTCCTAAAAGGTCCATACACTTGCTCAAGGTCTCCCATGGCTGGTAAGAGGCAGAATCAGGACTAACACCCGGGCAGGGGCCTGACCGCCTGGTCCCCTGACAGTGGGACACAGGGCAGCTGCAGGTGTGCAGGAAAGATGACACGGGCAGCAGAGGGGACAAGAGGCAGCAAAGCTTAGCTTTGGTTCTTTCTCCTCCCTCGAGGAAGGAAGGTGGTAGCTACCTTATTCTGATAACGACCTTGCCCTGACCTTCTGGGCATTTTCCTACCCTGAGGGCTCCCCGGGCTTCCAAGGAAGCAGCATTCACCTTTAAACTCAAACAGGAGGTGGGTCAGGGCCAGGATGCTGCAGCTGACCATGGTCACAGCGCCCACGAGGCCAGGGTAGATCAGGACGAGGTAGCGCTGCATGGCCTCTGGGAGGGCGAGGCGAGGACAGTCACACGAGGGCAGAGCCCCTCCGCACACTGTACGTTGGGCCCCCCAGGGAAGGGGATTCTGGCCGGAGAGGAGCAGCCTGCCCAGCTCCAGAGCCGGGCAGCTCTCCCCGCCTTTTGTCTTTGGCCAGTGGTTTGGAGGGGTACCTCCCCGAAGCCTGCGGGCAGAGCACGTACCCCACCCCTCACCTTCTTGGTTTGGGCCAAACCGAAGGAAAGCACGGCCCATCTCGAGCAGCAGGGCAAAAGCGTTCTTCCGAGCCCCCACCGACACCTCCTTGGTGCACAGGATCACCTGCCCAGACAAGTCCTTGAACCATGGGACCGGCTGGTGGCCTGAGGCAGAAGGGGGCAGGCAGGGGCGCCCATGCTCCCAGGTGGAGAACTGAGGCACCCCTCACCCCCATACTGCTCTCCCCCGATCCTGACAGGTCCTCAGAAGCCACACTCCAAGGAACCCCTCAGAACACACATACACCCCACTCCCGCAGCCCTCACCTCTGGGACGAGGGCGGCGATGAACTCCTCATGCTCAGCGGACAGCTTCTTCACGATATGTACGAGGCACTTCAAACGGGGCTGAGGGGCAGGGGGAAAAAGGACGGTTAGGACCCTCAATGCCACCTGTGCCCCTCAAGTTCCGTCTCTAGGGTGCTCCTCCCCTGGTGTCGCCCCTCCTCCTGCGGGCAGAGCGCGGCTGCCTCGGAGGCTCACCCTCTTGGCAGGCGAGGAGGTGCCCCGCAGCGAGTCCAGCAGGGTTGCCTTCAGGTCGTCTAGGTGGTTCTCCACGAAGCGGGCCCCGGGGCCCTGGGGACTGGCGCACACCTCCTCCAGCACCCGGTAGGCCTTCTTCTGTACGCCATGGGCCTTGCTCTGGGCAGGGGTGGTGGTCAGGGATGGGTGAGAGAGGGGACAGTCACAGAACAGTCACCAGCAACCATGACCAGCACCCGGGGGATTCGGGACAGGGGCCTGCCTCTGGAGGGCTGGCAGAGCATGGACGGCGGAGGCTAACTCAGCTCCGGGCAGGGGATGCTGCAGGCGGAGAAGCCACCCCAGCCTCCACTCCACTCCACTCACAGGCCTCAAAGGATGCTCATCCTGCAGCGTGACCTTGCAGTGCCTGGCCTGCACTGAGGCCTGTGTGCCTGCTCCCCTTTCTGGCTGGAGCGCTCCCCTCTCCCCCTCTTTGCCTAACTCCTTGGCATCGAAAAGGAGCTCTGTTACTCCCGCTAGGGACAACGCTCCGGAGATTAGGTAACCCCGCCCTGGCCTTCTGTGTCCGCCGGAATGGTCCAGACAAGAAGATAGGTCCCGCCTTTCCAAGGAGTCCCCTCATCCCCCAGGTGTGGGCCCGGGGGAGTCCAGCCCGCACGGCTCACCTCCAGGTAGGGCCGGATGGTGGAGTACAGCTTGCTGATGGCAGCTTCGTCCGCATGCGGAGCCAAGGCCACAACCAGGTCCAACACGGACAATCTGCTCAGGGCAGGAGACCAAGGGGGTGCTGCTCAGGGGGTGCTGGAGAAGGGCACAGACTATCAGTGCTTTCCATCTACTTCTATCTACTGGGTACAGAGGAGCGAGAAGTCGGGGTGAGGAGGACGGGGCCCTGGAGGAGCCTGTGAACGACGACCACAGCTTGCAGCCAGTTCAGCTGTCAGGAGCCAGGTGTGGTTCCAGGGGCTCCACGCGCGTTCAAGCCTTCGGTCCTCACAACCCGGTGCACGTCTATTTCCAGGCCCACTCTCACAGACGAGAACAAAGAGAGCACGGAGCAGGTAATAACCCGTCCAAGGTCGCAGAGCTCATCAGTAGTGGAGATGGGATTTGAACCTGGGCCGTGCTTCACCAGGGTCCGCATCCTTCCCCAACAGGCTGTAATGCTTCTCCAGGAAGAAGGAGCCAGTCAGGCTCCACCGCAGAGCTGGGACATTCAGTATCTCAAAACTCTCCCAAATAATTGCCAAGAGAAGCCACAGGGCCTTTGCTCGACACAAGCTCCAGCCCCCTGGGCTGCCTGCGCGCAAGTGGGGCTTTTACCTGGTGAAGTCAGAGCTAGCAGAGTCCAGCACCTTCTCGCTGGCCTTTTCCAGGAAGCTGTTCACCAACTGACAGCCCCGAGGGGATGAAAAAAGGAGGGAGTTGGTGAAGAAAGAAACACAGAGAACTGCATCCATCCCCATACTCCTCCCCCGCCAACAGCCTCAACCCAAGCGCCACTGGTATCTGTGCCCTGCCCCCAGGTGGCGGAGCCCAGGCGAGCCCTGGCGGGTGGGCCCTTTCCCATACACCCAGCCCAACTGTCACCCAGCCGACGGCGTTCCTCCCTCCCCTCCGCCCGCTCACCTGGGGGTCTGTGATGGTCAGGTAAGTTCTGACTGTTTCCAGCACAGCCCGGCGAGGGGCTGGGGTGTCCCCGGCTGCAACAGGCTGCCCGTATAGGTTGAAGAGGATTGGTAGAAAGTTCTTGGCAAAACGGCTCACCTCCACACGGTCGGCCTCTGGCAGGAGGACCAAAGTTTGCGTAAGAGGGGCAGGAGTCAGCCCCGCCTCACAGTCGGTTAGGGCTACGGCCCAGAGGCATCCTTCTGGAGGACGCGTGACAGGACCTGGAGCCCACGGATATGGGGCTTCTCTGGGACAAGAGGTGCCCCCACGCTCTACGCTCCTCCGTGGCTCTGTCCTGTGGGTCAGCCAAGAGCCGGACACACGATAAAGCCCTTGACACTGACTGGACAACACCCAGCAGCTGTCAGCACGGTGGGAGTAAAGAGAAAAGAGGGGCAGCTTTCAGTGTCCTACTAACTCCCTGCGTCCCCAGCAGATGCCCCAGGTCCCCGTAAAGCCTCGGCTATGGCTCAGGCAGTGAGGCCCAGCAAGCTGGGAGACCCGGGCCCCCGCCGCCGCCGCCCCCCTCCTCGCCCCCAGCCCCAGGGCCCACACATACCTGCCTCGCAGCCCTTGGTGATGAGTGTGCGCAGGGCTTGGCACACGGTGACCCTCAGGTCTGGGCGCTCACTAATGGCCGTGCCCAGTGTCCGTGCCAGCCCTTTGAAGGAGGCGGCCACGTCCGTGGGCCTTGTGCAGAACCCAGGCAGGAGGGTCCAGATCTGGGGACAGTCAAGGAGAGTGACACCCCGGCACTTAGGCTCCCGCACCATCCAACTCATGCCCCCCCCCAGCTGATCCCTTACCTGCCACTGGAGCGTATCGTAGATCTTGGACTCCACTGTCCTGCCCACCTGGGCCAGCTCCGTTGCTGCGTGCGACACAAGGACACAGTGGGGCCCCGGGTACCCTTCGGGCCAGCAGGCCTCATTTTTACCAAAACCAAAAGCCCAGTAATGAGAACGGGAATGTGGGTGATTCCTCTCCCCACAAACTGAAACGTGATACTTGTTCATTCGAAAAAAATTTTACAAATCCACATAAAACAGGCAGTGGGTGTCTCATCCCCCTACTCTCCCAGGGATAGCCACGACCTCCTCTGACTCCTTTGTGTTTCTTTAAATACTCATATACTTTTAAAAACATGAACAGGACTGTACTATACGAGCATTGTTCCGAAACCTGGTTTTCCTTGACTGTATGTTTCCAAGCGCGAGGCCTGGGCTGCGCACGCGCGCGGCGACTCCTGCCCACACGGCCTCCGCCGGTCAGTCCCTGGGAGGAGCAGACCCAGGGGGGCTGGGCGGAATCCGCCCAGTCACCCAACCGTGGTGTGGCTCCGCCAAGATGTCAACTCACCACCCCCAAACACGCCCGTTCCCTCGTAAGGTTTCCCTCTCTTCACGAAGACCACACCGCGGCCCACAGTGGGGCTTTATCGTAACGAAGTTCACCAGAACCCTCCTGAGGAACACGGAGGTCGTGTCGGGTTTTTACTAGGAACGGCTCCGCACATATAGACTGGTGTGCTCTTGTCTAATTATCTCCTTAGCAGGAGAGGAGGCCGCTGTCGGCCTGCCATGGGGCAGGGTCCCGTGAAGGGGAGATGCCTGGTGGTGCCTCTAAGCAAAGGGAGGAGGAGGGCCCTCAAGCACTGGCTGGCCACCTGCGTGGCAGAGAGACGCTGCCCAATGTCCTAGGAGCCCTTCCTGACCCCTTCCGGCCCAGGCTCCAGGACCAAGGTGGAGCCCATACCTTTGTTCTTCAGGGTGGTAGCCAGCGGTAAGAAATAGGTGGTGAAGAAACCAAGCCGTGTTTCCCGGACGTGGTCCCGGATGACGGGCAGCAGCCAGCTCCGCGGGAAATCCAGATTCTCCCTGGGAGGAGGCAGGGAAGGGCCAGTGAGAGGGCAGCAGACTCCGCAGCACGAGGCCCGCTAAGCCGAGGAGCAGCTCGAGCCCTGCTGTGGCCTCTCCCACTGACCCCTACACGACAGAGACCTCGCCCCAAAAAAGTGAACACCTTGCCAAAGGAGAACAAGCCGCCCAACTGCCCCGGGGCTCGTAAGGAACCCAGCCAGAACTGTACTTACTCAGAGCCATCGATTTCCAAAGGCACAGCCTCTAAAACCACCTCGGGTCCCATGCTGGCCACCGCTGCCCCCACGGCCTGATCCAGAGCTGCCGTGTGAGGGAAATGGGGGGAGAGGCGCAGATCACACAGGGACTGGAGGCACTGGAGAGAAAAGACACGAGAGGGTGCACCAAGGCCTGCGCACAGAGCAGGAGCCCACGGCTGAGTCGGGGCCAAATTCTCGAAGAAGAGGATGAGCGCTCAGGAGCACGGGCTCATGTTAAGCGCTAGGTAAGGGATCACAAACTAATAACCACATTTAACCTGTTGAGGAGTCTCACGTCTCCCTAGTGCCCCCCAAATTAAAAAGATTCTATAGTTACTAGTAACACATAAAAATCAGAGCTCACGTACAAACATACATTTCCAGTTTGTCTTGAAAAATGGCAAACTCTGGCCAAGGGAAAAGACACATCCACATGTGATAATTAGCAAATTAGCAGACACTGAGAAGTAGATACCCCTCAAGACAGAGCTGTGGCCTCTGGCCCACCACAGCCCCAGAGAACACACCAGGGCCTCGCCTGTAAGAAGTCAAGTTCATCAATCTAACCTATCAGGAGTCAGGCTTCTTGAGGAAGCCCCTGCTGTCCCAGGGTGGCTCCTTTCTTCCAGCCAGCAATGGTGGGAGTCAGTGATGGCCCCATGAGGCAGGGAGCTGATGGAGGGGTCTGGGGCCTGCCTCCCTAGCTGGGGAGGATCCCGAGGGGATCCCTGATTCTTAAATGGTTTACTCTGGGCTACAGTAACCTCTCTGGGACCTAACGCTGCTTAAAACACCATAATCCCTTGTTACAAGAAGTTCTGAGAATTCAAAACAAAAGATCGGGGTAGGGGTGAGGGAGAGGCACGCTGGTTCCCTATTCAAAGCCATCCACCCAGCCAGGACTGGTGAGCAGTTACTGGCCGAGGGGCCAGGGGAGGGCCCACTCCACTTTCTGTTCCTCACATGTTGCCTCAGACACCTTCCTGGAGACACCGCGCTTGGCACGTGCTGTGGTGCCATCAGGGGTATAACGTGGGGTAAAGGGCACAAGTAGTAGACAGGTGACCACTCTAGGAGCCTGCAGTCCGACAGCCCAATTGCCACCTCCTGCCTTGGCCCCAGCAGCTCCCAGCTCACCTTCTTCATCACGGGATGGGCCTGCCTCCCACAGGCCCGGAAGAAGACACACAGCAGCTGTAACACGGAGCTCCACGCCGCATGGAATTTGTATGTCAGGCCTTCCTCCACTGCCCTGCCAGGGGGGCAGACAGTCAGGGCCAAGCTCCTGCTCACCTGGGCCCCAAGCAGGAAGTCGACGGCTGGCACCATGAGCTACAGACCACCAGCTGGCCAGTAAGCGTGGAGCCCCGGGAAAGGCCAAGGGGGAGAACTAGCATTTATGATGTAGCCCCTGTGCTGAGTTTCATCTACGTAATTTTACCGCTTAAAGACAACTCTGAGGTACGCTGTTTCTTCCGTCTTCTGGGAAACTGAGGCTCAGAGAAATGAAATAACCTGCCAGGGTCACTCTGCTAGTGGCCATCCTGGGCCTCCAAAGCCCATGCTCAGTCACTGTCTCATGCTTTCCCAGTCTGACCAGGATGGGCTGCCACGGCAGAGCAGGCGGTCTAGGCCGAGCGGGGAGAGCGGCACCAGCCTCCTGGAGGTCCGAGGCAAGAATGGCCAGCAGGGGTCAAAGGGCGGGAACGGGTGAGCTGCAGGTGGGGGCGGCTCTATTTCTGAGTTTTCCTGAAACTTCATCACAGATGCATCCAGGGGCCACAGGCCCATTTCCTCACAAGGAGCAGGACCCAAAGCACCACAGCCTGGAGGTGGGCACACAGACCCAGGGGAGACACCAAGGATCCTCGCCCCTTCCCCAGGGCCCCTCCAGTGTCTGCGGTGCTCGGAGGCCCCTCGCTGGCTGAGGGAGGGCGAGGGTGGTCAGTGGCCACGCCTGTGAACGGCTCTTCTTGCAGGCATGGAGGGCAGCAGAGCACGTGGACAAGAGCGGGCTCTGCTGTCAGGCTGCCCCCTCCTAGTTGGGTGACCTCAGCCTGCCCGTCTGTAAAGCGGGGATCAGTACATATCTCCTAGAACCACAAAGACTACTACTGGTTTTTACTCGCTGAGTGCTTAACTACGTGCTGGATACAGTTCCACACACACACTGAATCCTCACCTCCATCAGTAACCTTTGACTGATGAAGACCCTGAGGTATTTAGACATGGAGGACACGGAGGAACCTGCCCCAGATGACCGGCTCAGAATCCGTACTCACGAGCACATGATGGCACCTGGAATGAGGCCAGTGCCCCAATCAACAGCAACTGCTCTGGCACTGCACACGTGCCCACAGCAAGTGACAAGCGGAACACCTGGTCATTACACGGTACTTTCTAGAAGGTACACCTTACTCCTTCCTAACACAGATGCTGTGTTCTCACCTGAACATCTTGGAGATATACTGGGCAGGGCCAGAGGCTGAAGAGGTCACGGAGCCAATGCTGGCCATGTGGGGAACGACACATTCCTTCAGGATCTCCTGCAAAAAGAGACCATAGCTGTCTGGGCCTAAAGCAGCCTCCCAGCACCAGTCAGCCCTCCTAGCAAAAGTGACTGCTTTGGACACTTCCAGGAAGCCGATCCCCACCCTGAGAACTTCCGCCCCAGATCCAGCTGGAGGTCTAGGTGAGCTCCAGGAGAGACAGGGCAGCCACTCTGTACTCGCTGCTTCCCCCCGAAGCTGGGGCTGGGGCTGGGGTACCTGAAGGCTCTGAGTGGCAGCTGTCACCACCTGCGAGTGTGGGGAGAGGAGGCAGGTGGTTGCGGTTCCAAAAAAGCGAGGGAGGTGGCCCAGCCCCAAGTCCCGCTGCAGTCTGTGAAGACAAAAGGCTTCTGTGGGGCCTGGTCCTGGGCCTCAGAGACCCACATGGCCCAGGTCCAATGAGTCACTGATCTGGAGGGTTCTACAGGGCCCTTCTAGTGGGCAATTTTAAGAAGTGCTGTCATTCAAGTTAATAGCCACACGTGGTAAAAAATTCCAGTAGGTCTTCAGAATATAAAATAAAGAGTATCCTTTCTTTGTCAGACTTTTCTCCCAGACTGACCTTCAGATGCACTTTCTGGAGGAAAATCAAGGTTACGTTTCTCGAATACTCTTCCAGAAGGTGTTACATACATGCATAGAAAGTAACGTATGCTAATGTCTACGTAACACTTTTCATTTGCCAAGCACCGATGTAACACACATTCGTTCATTTAAACTTTGCGACAACCCAGATTAAGTCCTACGACTTAACAACTTATTTTAAGTGGGGAACCTGAGGCACAGAAAAGTCAAGTAACTTGTCCAAAGCCACGTTGCACGTGGGAGGCAGGAATCAGGATCACATCCTGGTGGTTTCGCTCCAGAGTTCGCTGTGAGTCTTCTCTATACATTTTGGGGGTCTTTCTGGGTCAGCATGCACCTCTCTACTGCAGTAACTTCTAATGGCTGCATAGTATCTCACAGTATATTGACCAGTCCTCTCCTCCGATATACTTAGGCTGTGTTTGGTTTCTAGGTTTTTCTGCCATTAGCTACAGCATTACAACAAACAGCCTGGGACATGTGTCCTGGCACAACTGTGGGAGACTTGCCATCTCAGGACTAATCCTGGGAAGTGGAGGGGGCGCCTGGGCGGCTCCGTCAGTTGAGTGTCTGCCTCGGCTCAGGTCATGGTCTCAGGGTCCCGTGTTGGAGTCCCGAGTCCCGGCCCATGCTCAGCAGTGAGTTTCTCCTCCCTCTCTCTCTCTGCCCCTCCCCCATTAACTCTCTCTCAGAGCAATTAAAAAAAAATCCTGAAAAGTGGAGAATAAGGCTATTTTGCCATTTTCTGGCACCTCCGGGTAGAAGGTAGACGGTGTGGATAAAGGATGTGGGCCCAGTGGACGTGGGCTAGAGACCTGTCTTTGCTCCCTAGCAGCTTGCCCAGCTACCTCCAAGTGCTTCTGTTTCTGGCTCACGAGAAAGACCTTTCCTCCCGGGTGGCTCTGATGAGGGAGATGAACAGTGAGGGAAAGCACTCGGCACAGGGCCTGAGAGAGCAGGCCGGACGGGAGCCCTTCAGCAGAGGCGAGGGCAGACATGGCGTGGGGGGCCCCAGGGCCCGGGGAGACCCTCGCTCCAGGCAAAACGCAAGTTGCCAACTGATACACTTATTTTCTTCTCAGCCTTATTCTGGAAAAGGGGACTTATCAGGTGGCTCCTGTGAAGCGGCCAAGCTCACACGCGCATGTTCTGACAGACACAGAGCGGATGCAGTGTGTGCAGGACCGCCAACCCAGAGGAGGGGTCTGTTGACCCCAGTGGAGGGCGGGGTGAAGCCACAGAAAGTGCATGAGGTCGTCTGAGAAGGAAACCAACCGCAGAGGATTCAGTCCCGGGGCGACAAGATTCAGGATGGAACTGGGGCGCCACCCCTGAGACCCAGCGTGCTGCGCTTAGCCCACCCTGATGCTCCTTGGAGCTCGTTGGTAACTGTTCCAGCAGGAAAGCACCAGCCCTGGCTGACGCAGGGCCCATTATCCTGCCCTGTGCCTTGGAACCAGCCCTGGCCCACAGCATGCCTGACAAGGAGACACCGGCCTCCCTCTCCAGCTTCCGGCGCCGGTCCCTCCCGTCTGCACCGAGGAGCAGGCAGCCTGGCTGGAGGCCCTGGGACACTCCTCCAACCACACCTACCGGACCAGGTTGATGTGGGCTTTCTCCATGACCTTAAGCCAGGCCAGCAAAGGTTGTAAGTCGTTCTCGCTGGGAACATAGTCATATAAGGCCTAGAGGTGGGACAGGAAATAAGCAGGGGACTGAGCGGGTGTCTGCTGCGGCCTAATGACAATGACCCCTTGCCAGCATGTCCCAGTGACAGGCCTGCACACATGGCCCTGGAACTCCCAGGCCCCTTGGTCTTCCCAGGTCCTGTCTTCCTCTATTCCATGAAACCCTCCCGATTCTGCTCCCATGGGGTCAGAGTCTCTAGAAGCAGCTGAGTAAAACTTGGTCACACAACCTTTGGATCTCACAAAAGCCACAGCACCTTTCTCAGGAGAAATGTTACATGGGCACACGTATGCACACTTTGCAAACGACAGGGGTGATGTTGATGCTCCCTTCCCCAAATCCATCCAGGGATCCCTAAATTTGGGAGCCTCTGCTCATGGTATGGGTTACACCATGAAACCATGAAATTTATTAAGTTAACTAAGTGAAGAGTCGGAGCCCCATCTCCTACGGACACTGATGTGGCTTCGGTGGCCAGTCTGCCAGCTGCCTGCTTCCTGCCTGCTTGACTCCTGGCCGCCTCCATTGGGCTGTCCATCAGCCTGCTGAAGCTCACTCTGCAGACAAGAACCCTGCACCCCTCTGCCGCCACCCCCCTCCGTATCCGGCCTCACCGTGATGATCTGGGCGTTGAGCTCCGCTGACAGGGTGCCCAGGCTGGGCTTGGCAAGGAAGAGGCTGTGGAAGGCCTGCATGGCACAGGCTGTCACCAACTGGAGAGGACACGTATGCTTAGTGGGGGACCGCAAAGCCCATGGCTGCCCTGGACTCCCCAACCTCCGACTCTAGCAGGCAGGCTGGGAGAGACCCAGGCCCCTGACCTCAAGCATGCCCCCCCACACCCGGACACTCAGAGGACTGTCACTTTACGAAGGCTTGGCAGCTACTGAATAATTTTTAAGTGATTTAAACAAAGATAACAGAGGAACATGAACAAAACATTTCTAGTAGAATGAGCTATAAAAGACGGCTATAAGTGGTGGGCCAGCTATAATTTTGGCTGTATTTTCACAGGTTTTTATCTACATTTATCAAAAAAAAATATCTGAAAGGATACACAGCAAGTTGTTCTGAATGGGTTTTTCCTTCTAAACAATGACCGTGTTATTTACATAAAAAATACTTTATGAGGAACGAACGAAACACTACAAGAGGGTACACAAAGGTTAACAGAATTGTGCTAGCATGACAGAAATACAGGGGGGATCGTTTTACGTATTAAAGCTGCTGTACCGATTTGTTAGTAAATAAGCAAAAAAGAAAAGAAAAGAAAACAGACCCATGACTGTGGCTGAAACAGAGCTCAAGCAGGGAGACGGCTGCTGCCTTACCAGCCCCGCCCTGGCTCCCCCTTTCCCCTGACCCGATCCCTGAGGCCAGCTCCCAAAGGGACCAGGACCTTGAAGACAGCCTGTCTATCTGACACCAAGAATGGCTGGCGTCCTTGGTCATGGGCAAGAGCAGGGCTGGGGTGAGGACACCCCAGCTCCTGCTTCTTGGCCTAACCGGCAAGTTCCCAGGCATCAGCACCGTAGGCCTGGGGTCTGAAGTTCAGCCCCCCACCCCAGCACGCTCCTCTGGCGCACGCTCCTCTGGCTCCCGGGCTGAGCTCACCACGTGGCTCAAGGTCATGACCCTGAGGAGCATCTCGCTGCAGCTCTTGACTAGGCCTTCCGGGAAGCAGGGCAGCACATCCTTCAGCAGCGTCAGCATGTGCAGTGTGGTGGTGGCCTCCTTGGAGCCTGGCAGACAAGAGGGACTGGAGCTCCAGCCCACTCTGCAGTGAGCCCTGTCCTCCCAGCTGGCCTCGGCCCCCACCCGCCCTGCCGGCGACCTGGTTCCCCACCTCCAGACTTCTCAATCTCCTGGATGCAGAATTTGGCGGTGGAAACGGCAGCAGGATGATGGGCAGGGGCTTTTTCACCAAACATGAACTCACTGCCCTTGAGGACCGAGCACACGCCGTGCTGCGCAGCCTTCCGGATCTGCGGGCCAAGGAGAGGGGGGCCAGGCCCAGGTCAGCACACGGCCAGCGGCGCCGAGGGCATGCCTCCTCCACGACCGATGTTGTCCCCGGGCCTGCCTGGGCGCAGACTCCTGAGCGGGCCAGTAAGATGAAGTGCGGCCCCGATCCCTGCTCTCCCGCTAGCTCCCCAAACGGCCTTGAACAAAGCAACCACCTCATCTCTGAGCTGTAGCGTCCCCATCTTTACTCTAGGGGTTCCATCAGTCACCCTGCAATACCAGGTGTGACCAAGCCTGGCACTGTTCTCAGGGCCGGCAGTCAGGCCCAGACCAGAGCCAACAACTCACACTCTCCTTGGCGGGCAAAACACACACACACACACACACACACACACACACACACACACACACACACACACACACGGACACCAGGAGGTAAAAGTACTTTGCAGACAATTTGGCAAGGCTTATTACTTTTTACACAGTGGTCAGACAAGTGTCACTCCAGTGAAGTGACACTGCAGCAGACACCTGAGGAGAGTGCGGGAGACGCCTTGTGAATACACAGGGAAGGAGGATGACCCTGCCTGGGCAAGCGTGCGGAGCCCCCAAATGGCCGCGGACGGCGGCTACTGGGCTAGCACGGGCTCCCTGCCCTAAATTCCGGGAGGAAATGCGGTGGCCGGCCACCATTTGCCGAGCACCTACTCTAAGCCGGGAACTGTGAGGGACACTGGAGTCGCCCCATACCCTTGCAGCGAGGTCGGTATTACCAGCCCTTCTTTCTCGCTAGGAAGCCAAGGCTTGGACAGCTTAAGTAACTTGCCCAAAGTCACACATGAGCCGTGAATCCAGCAGCCAGCTGAGGTCTGTGAGACTCCGAAACCCCACGCTGCCCCTTCCTGCCAGGGTAGCTAAGCCTGTCACTGACCAATGAGGCACCAGGGACTCAGGAGGGCCTGACAGTCCCCTTCTGCAGGATGAGGAGCTGCCTCTCACCATCTGGGACTAAACAAAGGCGGCATCAGGGGCAAAAGGCAGAACCTCGGGGCAAGAGCCTGGCCCTCAGGGCAGCCTCCCCTACTGTCCCTACTCACACCAGCCCTAGTCCACTTACAAGAATGGCTGCGCCCCCATATTCTGGGGGCCCAGCAGCCTCACCTTGGGCTTTGGGTGCACCGTGAAGCTCAGCAGCCCATGGTACACCTGCAGGGTCACAGGGTAGCTCCAGGCCTCCAGGTCCTGCTTCCGCAGAAGTGTGGCCAGACAGGAGAGCACCTTGAAGAGAGATTCGGAGTCTCAGCTTCACCTGCTTCAGCCAGCTGGGAGAGGAGCCCAGGTTCTCATCGATTCCAGAAAATCACACGGGGACCCATCGGAAGCCCACGTGGTGCCTAGGCCCCTCGGGCAGTGTCCGAGCTCCAGTCAGATCTGCGGGGCTCTGGAAGATGGCAGAGGGGAAACGGACCCAGACACTAACCCAACGGAGGGCAGAGGTGGAGCCACTGTTGGTCTGGGCGGCCATGATGTCCATGAAGGCTTTGGAGGTGTCGGAAAACTTCTTAATGAGCACAGGGCTGGGCACGCTGTGGGGGGAAAGGAGAGACGGCAGAACCCCGAGGGGCCTCCTGAGCAGCTGGAGCAAGCCTAGCCCAGTCTGAAGGCGGAAGCCAGACAGAGGGAGGCAGTGCTGGCACGGTCCCTTGGCAAGCAGGCGGGGGTCGGGACAGGAGCCCCCCCGCCCGGACACCACCTCAGTGTGCTTTCCGCGGCACCTGAGCTCCGCGCCCTTCCCTTCTCCACTACCTGTTCCCTGCTACCCTCGAGATGGGCCCCTAGCAGCTCACCTCGGTCCTCTCTCCACCTCCCCCGCCCACGGGCCCCGGCGCTCACACCCTGTGCAACGCCCCAGGGCACCCCAGGACCTCGTGCTGAAGAGCGCCGGCTGACACTTAGCAGTTCCCTTCGCCTCGAGAGACTCCGGGCTCAGACCAGGGGCAGGACTCACCGCTTCAGGACGAGGTTCAGCAGGTAAGCAACAGCCGCCAGAGACTCGGGGGCCTCCACTGCCTCTGCAGTTGTCATCTGAGGGCCAGACCACGGGGGGGTGAGCGGGAAGTGTGTGAGCTGGGCAGATGGGGTGCTAGGGCCACCCTGTGCCCAGCAGGATGGTGATGACCAAGAACACTGGTGTCAGAGGTTCAAACCCTGGCTCTGCCGCTGTGTGACTTTGGGCCAGCAACTGAACCTTGCTGGGATTCAGCTTCCTCTCTCGTAAAAGAGAGAGAAGGTTTCGCCAAATTCACAGGTGTCAATCCCAACAGAATAAAAACTATGTATTACTGGCTAACTTATTTCGTTATTCTACAGCAGGGGGTTGGAAGGCTTCTTCTGTAAAGGGCTGGATCATAAGTATTTCAGGGTTTGCAGGCCATAGATGGTCTCAGCTGCATATTCTTTTGTGTGTTTTGAACAATCCTTTTTTTTTTGAACAATCCTTTAAAAATGTAAAAACCTAAGTAAATAAAATCTTAAAAAAAAAAAAAAAAAAAGGACGCCTAGGTGGCTCAGTCTGTGACGCGTCTGCCTTCGGCTCAGGTCTAGATCACCGGGTCCTGGGATCAAGCCCCGCATTGGGCTCCCTGCTCAGCAGGAAGCCTGCTTCTCCCTCTCCCACTCCCACTCCCCCAGCTTGTGTTCCCTCCCGTGCTGTCTCTCTCGCTCTCTGTCAAATAAGTAAATAAAATCTTTTATTAAAAAAATAAATAAAAATGTAAAAACCATTCTTGCTCTCAGGCTGTGCAAAAACAGGCCTCAGATCAGATTGTTCCCATGGGCCACAGTCTGCCAACCCCTGTCCCAGAGTAGTGGTTCTCAACCTTTTACACCCTTAGAGGGTGTATACACCCTTAGAGATTTAAGAGTTGCAGATCCCCCCAAAGAGGTTTTGTTTACATAGGTGATATCTAATGATACTTGCCACATTAAAAATTAAAACTGAGAAATTTTTAAAATACAAGCATATGCAAGCATAATTAGCTGTTGAAATAATGTCAGCAGACATGAGGTAACTTCTGGAAAACTCCATAGTACACTCATGAGAGAAGGAGAGTGAAAGGGCAAATGATGTCGTGGTATTATTATGAAGGTGATTCTGATAGCCCACAAACCCCAGAAAACGTTCTCAGGACCAGCCTTCCACCCGCCCAGCCCCTGGCCACACTTTGCTAACCATTTTTCTAGAGGATCCCCTAGGCCTAACTCAGCTTCATGGATCAGGGAAGAAAACACAACAGCAACAACCAGAGTGGTGCATTTTTGTTCTGTAAGGATAGCGCAGCAAACACTACCAACCTTACTAAGCCACCACCTGAGAGTGACTGAAGCACTCTTTTTTTTTTTCTTTCTTCGTAATCTCTACACCCAACATGGGGCTTGAACTCACAGCCCTGAGATATCAAGAGTCATATGCTCTTCCAACTGGGCCAGCCGGGCGCCCCCAAAGCACTTTCCCCTACCCAGGGATGTCCTGCTCTATCTCCTCATGCCAGGGGCACCCATCTTCTCTCTCCAACGGGAAAAAGCTGTTGTTCTCGACACCCACCCCCAAGTCACCCCTACTCACCAGTGCTGCGAAGTACTCGGTCTCTGTCTCCTTCCCTCCCCGGGAGCGAATCACCTCAGTGACGGCAGCTAGAACAGCACAGATCTGCACAGAAGGGAGAAGGCACCTATGACATCTATTTCACATAAAATCCCGTCCCTGGGCTGCTTCTTTTCCTTACTCCTTCGCAGATTATTCTCCTGACAAAGCCTAGAGATAGATAAGATCAACTGCACTCAAAGCCAGGCGTACACACCATAAGGCCTAGGGAAGAGACAGACATGTTTGCTGAAATTCCACCTCTAAGACTCTGTCTCTTATAGGAATACCTGCACAAAACCGCCAACATTTAGGTACAAGTGTGTTCGCTGTAGCAACAAACTGGGACAACACAGCAGCCATCAACAGAGGATTAAGAAAGTATTACTATTATTATTATTTTTAAGGATTTTATTTATTTGACAGAGAGAGAGAACAAGTAGGCAGAGCAGCAGGCAGAAGGAGAGGGAGAAGCAGGCTTTGCACTGATCAGGGAGCCAGACGTGGGGCTCGATCCTAGGAGCCTGGGATCATGACCTGGGCTGAAGGCTGAAGGCTAAACTGACTGAGCCACCCAGGCGCCCCAATAAAGTATTATTACTACATAATAAGTAATGATTGATTCAAATACTACAGGACTACAGAAAAGAATAAGAAACAATACTATAATAATTTAGAACTACTGTTCAGTGGGGCAAAAATTGCAGAACACTGCATATAAAACATAATCTGTAAACCTAAATAAAAAAATATACAAGAAAGTCTAGAACAATAATGTCGACAAGAGGCTACTAAGCACCTGGAACATGGCTAGTGTGACTAAAGAACTAAATCTTTAACTTGTAAGTTTTAAATTTAAAAATGAATACTTGAGGGGCACCTGGGTGGCTCATTTGGTTAAACGTCTACCTTCTGTTCAGGTCATGATTCCGGGGTCCTGGGATCGAGCCCTGCGTGGGAAGCCTGCTTCTCCTTTATCCTCCACCCCTCCCACCCTTCTTGTGCACGCAAGTACACATGCTCTCTCTCAAATAAATAAAAAATCTTTAAAAAAAAATATGAATACTTGATCTAGTTATTTGAAAACAAATATATATTTAAATATATATATATATATATATATATATATATTTAAGATTTATTTATTTGAGAGAGAGCACTTGCATGGGTGGGGAAGCGGAGAGAGAAAAGGAAGAGAGAGAGAATCCCAAGCAGACTCCCATGCAGAGTCCAACTCAGGGTTGGATCCCACTACCCTGAGATCATGACCTGAGCCAAAATCAAGAGTCGGATGCTTAACTGACTGAACCACCCAGGCGCCCCCAAAACACAGTTTTAAAACAGCTTAGGTATATGAATCTACTTTTGGGACTGTAAGTTTTAAGAAAACAGGCTTAGAACAACTTGGAAATATGAACCCACTCTTGCCATTGTAAATTTTATGACCAAATCAACTCCTTTCAAAGAAGAGTTAGCATCCAAATAGAGACGTAAAGGTAACATACACTCCAGGTTGTGAAGACTTAATATGATAAAAATAATGCAAATCATCTCATTTTATAACGATTATAGGTTGAAATGACAATAATTAACTATAGTAAGCTTATTATTAAGATTAATGTCATTTACTTTTTACTTTTTTTTAAACATGGCTACTAAAACTTTACAATTACCTGTGTGGCTTGCACCACCCGTTGGACAGTGCTGGGTTAGGTAGACACATGACGAGTCACCAACAGTAACTGCCACGAAGGATTTAAGTTGGGAGAACAACTTTGATGTTTTATTCTATTCCCATCACTTTGGTACCATTTATAATTTTGACATTTTTCATTTAAACAATGAATATAAGTATGTATAATTTAAAAGTATTAACTAAAAAGATACAAATAAAATCTAGTTCTTGTTAGATAAAACATTTTCAATCCATTGTTATTCAGCATTAATTGACTCAACAAATGGGTCCTGAAAATATTCTATGTGAAAAGGCCTGCATTAGGAGAGGTAAGTATTTGGAAAATATTTCTAACCCGAAGGACTTTACACTTGAGTAGGGGAGATGCTGTTAGAAAAAAGCAGAAAGTGGAGCCCGCCCTAGGAGAACCAGTGAGTAGGGAACACAAAAGGTAGGAGAGATGACACATCATCCAAAAATACCAGCTGTCACCCACAGCAGTGAGCCAGCACTGGGAGAAAAAAAAAAGAAGCCTGAGTCTGGCTCCTTCTCCCATCCCAAGAACTACTGACCCTCCCCCCTACCTCCTTGTGAGCAGCCGAGTTGGACTCCCAGAAGCGTTGCACTTTGCTGAAGGTGACATTTGTGCAGTCGGAGAGGCCACTCAGGAAGGTGCCCGAGGACTTCTCCGTGAGAGCAGGCCCCTCCTCCTCTTCCATGGCCGTCTCAGGGGCTTCGCTTTTGCCCACACGCAGGGACCCGGACTGCAGCTCATTATGCAACTTCACTGCATCAACAGTCAGGTCGCTTTTTCCTGAAAACCGGAGGCACAGGTGAGGCGCTCACTTCTACCCGCACCTCCTTTGGGCCGGGATCCACCCATACGACAAAAACTATCAGAGTCCAGGCCCCCAGCTCGAGAGGCTGAATTCTGAACATAGCCTGCCTTTTTGGCCCACCATACTCCTAGAATTTAGCAAACCTGCCAGGTTAAAGTTTCTGCTTCCGTGTCGCGACGGATTAAGTGCCGGTGGGAGCCGGCGCGGGGGTTGCACGTACGGGCTTGGGAAATAAATGCAGATGAAGCAGCAGCTCTCTCCGCCCACGAGCCCTGTCCCCGTGCTTTAGTAAATACAGGTGAAAACACTCCGTAAAGACTCCCCAAAGTTAATTACAGCCAAGTCCCAACTCTGACACCCGCGGTACCCAGGGCTAGTCATTTCCCTATTGCGGACTCAATTTCCCCATCCGTCAAATGCGGAGGGTGGGTCTTTACAGCAGGCTCCACGTCCGACATTCTAGAAGAAGAAACGTCCCACGCCTGGGCCCCAGAGCCTCCAGAGACGCCCAGATCATCAGACCCAGACCCGCCAGAACCCCGCCGCCAGCTCATCAGAGACTCGATCCCGATACCTGAGGGCCGACTGAAGAAGCGGCTGCGGGCGGCCTGGCGGTGGCGGCAGATGGCAGGGTTGCTGTCGCTACTATGGCCTTTCTTCCAGCGTTTCAACTTGACCGAGACACCGGAGGGCAACTTCCCCGAGCGACCCATGTCGACTATGCCAGGACAGAGCTTAAAGCTCCGGCTACCAGGGACCGGGAAACACGCGCACAACCCACGTGGATAAGTGGACTTCTTCACTTCCGCTTTCTTTGACGTAACTTCCGGATTCGCGTCTGTTTCTATGGCAAAATAGTCAACATCCGGTTTTACATTTCCTCCAGGCTCTGAATCCCCGAGCCGCTTAGAAGAGGTTGGTTGCTAAGGAGCCCCTTGGGCTTATCTTCCAGGGCATCGGTCCTTGGCCACAGGAGTGAGCCTTATAAAATTAGAATTACTTTGCAGGTTAAAAAACAACCAAACGTATGTTTGTATTATTTTTTAAGATCTAATTTTGAGGGACGCCTGGGTGGCTCAGTTGGTTGAGCAGCTGCCTTTGGCTCAGGTCATGGTCCCAGTGTCCTGGGATCGAGTCCCACATCGGGCTCCTTGCTCAGCAGGGAGCCTGCTCCTCTCTCTGCCTCTGCCTGCCTCTCTGCGTGCTTGTGTTCTCTCTCTGTTAAAATAAAATAAATAAAATCTTTAAAAAAAAAAAAGATCTAATTTCGAAAGTAAAGCTTAGAAACAAATTTATTTGAAAAAGTCAAAATCTTGCCTCTCTGCCTGCTTGTGATCTCATTCTGTGTCAAATAAATAAAATTTACAAAAAGAGGGGGGCTCCTGGGTGGCTCAGTGGGTTAAAGCCTCTGCCTTTGGCTCAGGTCAGGGTCCTGGGATGGAGCCCTGCATTAGGCTCTCTGCTCGGTGAGCCTGCTTCCTCCTCTCTCTCTGCCTGCCTCTCTGCCTGCTTGTGATCTCTCTGTCAAATAAATTAAATAAACAAACAAATAAATAAATAAGAGTTAAAACCTGGCCAGACCTGAAAGAGTAGAAAATCAATTTGTCCCGAAATGAGTAAAAAGCAGCCAGTGATGCTCTAAACCCGCTTAGTTATTTTCATATTTTCATTTCGTACTGGGGATACCCAGTTGCTAAACCCCCCTCCCTCATGGTAGCACTCAGTCCCTCTCACTAATCTCTTCTAATCCCACATCCGAATCAGCAATCAATCCTGAACTGATTTCCGCTTCTACCCTCCCCAAAATCGTTTAGCTGGAACCCAAACCTTCAAAAGATACTTTACACCCCTGTCTTGGGGTGCAGCATTCCAAGATTCCTCTGGAAGTCCCTCCCCCACTTCAAATCAACAAACCTGATTTCATCAAACTATGGCTGGATCCTGGTGAGTTGTTTTGTTTTGTTTTTAAGTAGGCTCCCACCCAACATGGGGCTTGAACTCACAACCCTGAGATTAAGAGTCACATGCTGTACAGACTGAGCCAGCCAGGTGCCCCCCTGGTGAGTCTTGGCTGATTAGGCTTTTATTATTATTATTATTAGGCTTTAAAGCATTCGTTTTACAAACATTTTTTAGCTCCCACTGAACAAGACATTTCAATAAGTCAGTCTTCCGAATGAACCAGAAGGGGACAAAATTTTTGTAGACCGTTTCTTTCACTTGATATGGTGTGAATTTTTCCCCTTGCTATGGTCTGAATTTTTTATTATTTATTTATTTATTTATTTACTTCCAGAGAGAGTACAAGTAGGAGGAGTGACAGGCAGAGGGAGAGGCAGGCTCCCCACCGAGCAAGGAGCTGGATTTGGGACTCGGTCTCAGGACCCTGGGATCATGACCTGAGCCAATGGCAGATGGTCAACAGACTGAGCCACCCACACATCCCTATGGTCTGAATGTTTTATCACTGCAAACTCCCTATGTTGAAATCCTAACTCCCAAAGATGATAGTGTTAGGAGGTGGGGCCTTTGGGAAATATTTAAGTCATGAGGGTGAAACCATCATGAATAGAATTGATGTCTTACAAAAAAGATTCAAGAGAGATCCTTGTCCTTACCATCATGTGAAGACCCAGCAAGAAGGAGCTGGTTATGAACCAAGAAGTGGGCCCTCAGGGGTGCCTGGGTGGCTCAGTGGGTTACAGCCTCTGCCTTTGGCTCAGGTCATGATCTCAGGGTCCTGGGATCAAGCCCCGCAATGGGCTCTCTGCTCAGCAGGGAGCCTGCTTGCCCCTCTCTCTCTGCCTCCCTCTCTACCTACTTGTGATCTCTCTCTCTCTGTCAAATAAATAATAAATAAAATCTTAAAAAAAAAAAAGAAGTGGGCCTCACCCAAACCATCCTGGCACCCTGATCTTGGACTTCTAGCCTCCAGAACTGTGAGAAATAAATTTCTGTTGTTCACAAACTACTAAGCCTATGTTATTTTGGCATAGCAGCCTGAACAGATTAAAGACATCCTTTGTTCTTTTTTTTTTTTTAAGATTTTATTTACTTATTTGACAGACAGAGACACAGAGACACAGTGGGAGAGTAACACAAGCAGGAGGAGGGAGAGAGGGAGAAGCAGGCTTCCCGCGGAGCAGGGAGCCCAATGCAGGGCTCGATCCCAGTACCCTGGGATCATGACCTGAGCCAAAGGCAGATGCTTGACAACTGAGCCACTCGGGCACCCCAAGACACCCTCTCTTCTTAAATATCCTTTCACAAAGATGATTCTCACAACCGGTTGCTGCTGATCTCTGTGAAGCTTGGGAAAAACATATATCCACCATATATATTCCATGAAGACAGGAATTTTGCACTTGTCGCTTCCATTCCTAAGATCTGGAAGAGTACCTGGCAAAGAGTGTAGGCGCTCAACAAATTAACTGTTGAATGAATGAATGAATGAATGAATGAATATATGTGTGTTGTGGAGGAAAGAAAAGGGACTAAAACAGGGGCACGAATTATAAAAATTCAAGGATAAATGTAAATACCAATAACTGTAATTAGTCTTCACCTTACCAAACTGAGATGATGTTTGCCTCCACAGATAGAAACACAAAGCTCAAAACATGCATTTCTGAGGTAGTTAAGAAGCACCAAAAAATAAATTTTGGTCCAAGAACCAAGGAGCTAGAGATGGGGAATAAAGAGAAGGGCTGAGATGAAATTCATGCAACCGCAGTGTTGGTGCTGGGAGCAGTCACCAGGGGTCATCCAGATCAGAGGTCATGTGCTCGTCAGGGTCAATACTGTATTAGTAAAAGAAGTACAATCTGATGATGCTGATATTCAAATGCTTTTTCTCTTACAAAGCACTAGTGAGACTAAATGGAAGATTTTTTTCCCCAAAGAAACATTATTATCATTATTATTTGTCAAAATAAGGAGTTGGCAACCTTTGGTTGGGTGGTTGGGTCTTTATTTATTTATTTATTTATTTATTTATTTATTTATAGAGTGAGGAGAGGCAGAGGGAAAGGGAGAGAGAAAATCTTACGCAGGCTCCACGCCCAGTGCAGAACCTAACACAGGGCTCGATCCCACAACCCTGAGATCACAACCTGAGCCAAAATCAAGAGTTGGACACTTAACCAACTGAGCCACGTAGAGGTCTTAGGTCTTCTTTTAAAAACAGGTTTACTAATGTGTAAAATGAAACATATCTGTAAGCCAATTTTTCATTGGAATATCTGAACCAACTCTTCACTTTGCCAAGTCCAGAAGTGTTAGGAGTCAGGATAGCATTTCCCATGCTGGAAGGAACTGAGAGTGGGCATCAGGCATGTGGTAATATCCTAATTTTTTAGCAGAAGGGACTTTATATGGAATCTTCACTATGTGATAATTCATTAGCTGTGTGCTTATAATTTGTGCGCTTTCTGGATACATGTTACTCTTCATTGATTTACTAAAGACAGAAAGTGCTCCCGGCATGCAGGGCAGAGAAAGCACAGAGACCGTTAGCATGAGAGGGTGTCACTGCAGAGACGGTAACTCAGTGCTGACTATACCTGTCCTGTACCTCCAGCCACGAGGGTCAATACACCAATTGCCGGCAGAGCCACTCCTGGGACACAGGCTGAGGTCTGGGCGGTAAGGCTGAGAAAAAGGAACTGGTGGCCTGAGGAGGAAGAGGAAGCTGAGTTTGGAAACTTTTAAGCAACGTGGTGCTCAGAGGTCTAGATGTGGGAAGTCACTGAGAGAAGACCTACAAAGCGTTGGTTAGAATCTGGACTTACTTTACCTCATGACACTGGGCAGGGATTTAACCTCTCTGAGTGTCCATTTCATATCCTGTAAAGTGGTGATAATAATACTGAAGCCATTGGGCTACCCCGAGGATTCAATATGAAAGTGTGTATGTCAAAATACGCACAGCTCCAAAAACGTTAGCAGTACCTTGCGAAGGATGCGGTGGTGCACCTCTACCACCAGAGGGAGCTCTGCGAACAGCCAGTTCAAGGTGAAACCCTGGAGGGAGGCAGCAATATTCACTGAGCAGGCTGGGATTTTGCAAACCAGATGGGGAGATGAAGAAGCGCTGGCTAGTGGCAGTCTTCCCAACTTTTTCTTGGGCACAGACACCTGCTGGCCTCCAAACTGAGTCTGCTAAATCAGAACCAGGTACAGCCTCTGGATGAACCACCTGTCTCAGAGTGGGCTGGCCCTCCACCTGGAAGCACTCAGAGCCTCCTCCGGAAGCTGGTGGCAGAAGGGACATGAAGCATCCAGATGGCTTGAGCATACTTTCTCCCCCTCTGCACAGGTAGGGGTCACCTTTCTGCTGGAGGACCGACTTTGCTGTCCCTGAATTTCAGCATCGTCTTCCACCTAGAGGAATTAGCCTTCTCTATGATAAGGCACAGTTTGTGGCTAATAAGGACCACTCACATTTGTAGGATGAGTCCTGTAGTTAGACCCTCTGGGTTAGAATCCAAGTACTACCACTTGCTGTCTGACCTTCAGCAAGTCACCTTACTCTCTAGGCCTCAGTTTTCCTGAGCTGGAAAATGGGGATAAGAATGCCTACCCATGGGTTCATGAGAACTGAATAAGATAATACCTGTAAAGTGCTCAGCATACTGCCTGGAACATAGTGAAAAGGCAATAAATGTGAACTAATTATTATTATTCAAAAAGCTCTCGGGGTGGGGCGCCTGGGTGGTTCCGTGGGTTAAAGCCTCTGCCTTTGGCTCAGGTCATGATCTCAGGGTCCTGGGATCGAGCCCCGCATCGGGCTCTCTGCTCAGCAAGGAGCCTGCTTCCCCCCTCTCTCTCTCTGTCAAATAAATAAAGAAAGAAAGAAAGAAAGAAAGAAAGAAAGAAAGAAAGAAAGAAAGCAAGCAAGCAAGCAAGCAAGCAAGCAAGCAAGCTCTCGGGGTGCCTGGCTGGCTCAGTGGGTAGAGCATGCGACTCTTGATCTTGGAGTTGTGAATCTGAGCCCTCTGTTAGGTGTAGAGATTATTTCTTAAAAAATAAAATCTTTAGGGGCGCCTGGGTGGCGCAGTTGGTTGAGCGGCTGCCTTCGGCTCAGGTCATGATCCCGGAGTCCCGGGATCAAGTCCCACATCGGGCTCCCAGCTCCATGGGGAGTCCGCTTCTCACTCTGACCTTCTCCCTTCTCATGTTCTCTCTCACTCTCTCTTTCCTAATAAATAAATAAATAAAATATTAAAAAAAATAAAATCTTTAAAAAAAGAAAGAAAAAAAGCTCTTCTTGAGTTCCAAAACCCCTTCTAACCTATTATCTGAGGACAGAGCAGTGTCCTCATTTCACAGATGGGGAACTGTGATTCCACGGGCTTCATTGACACCCCCAAGATCACTCAGCTGGTCGATGGGCAAAAGCCAGGAGATCCCACCCTTACCCTAGGAGCTCCCTCTGCAACCACTGCTCTCAAAATTGTCGTGAAGCTCACGTGCAGGCAACAGGGCTGCTGCACCCAAAGCACTGAGCCCAAGGCTAACAGGAAGGCCATTTTTCCACCAGTGGGGCTGTTATCTGTTACGACACTGGGCAGGAGGAAAGGGAAGTTGAGGCTTAGCCTCTTGCCCCACACAAAGAGGAAGCAGATGGTTTGGGTGTCTAACTTGGGGCTCAAGTTCTGGGAGAGGGAGACGGGCTTTATCGCCCTGGGCAGCCCATCACGCCCCACGTGGTGGAGTTACGGTTGCTTGGAGAGTTGTCCTCGCTGCTGGACCTGTGTCAAAGCCCAGGCCATGGACTCAGGCAAGCTCCTGTTTGGAGCCACATCTTGGCTGTGACTGGGGACAGGTGGCTGAACTTGGTGAGCCCGTTTCCTCACCTGAAAATAGGGCTGCTGTTCCGAGGCTAAAATGAGATCGTGCACGCAGAATATTTAGCCCCATGCCTGGCGCATCACCGTCACAGAAGGCTGTGTGTCCCTCAGCCTCTGGGGCTTTAATATTCCATTTGGCCGAAGAATAGCTTGCTTCCTAGACTAAGTCTGGGGGGACGAGCAGATGGCCTGGTATGCTAAAGAGGACCCCAAACTGTGAAGGGGACTGAAAGGTGGGCATGGCAGATGAGCTCCTACTCAAAGAGGGGACTGCTCCCAAAGTGGAGTCCCCCCTTGTTTGTCACCTGACGGGAGGTGTCGTGACAGGCAGAAGGGAGTGTGGGAGAGCAGACACCATGTGATTGCCACTCTCACCTGGCATCCTGATGTCCCCAGATTCTTTCTTACCACAAAATTAGTACCCCACCGTTCTTGTCAGGGCCTCTGTATCAGGATTGAATTGTGTTCAGCTGCTGTAACAGAGACCTCAAGATAGTGGCTTAAACACACAGGATTAATTCTTCACATTCAGCAAGTTAGGAGGTAAGTGGGCAAATCCAGGCTAATATGGTGGCTCCACTGAGTCCTCAGGGTCCTAGGCATTCTCTCTTTTTCTGCTCTACCCTCCCTGGTATATGACTTCCATCCTCGCTGTCACCTCCTGCTCCAAAGATGGGCTGCAGGAGCTCCAACCATCACATTCACAGTCCAGGCCAAGGCCCAGACTCAGGAAGATGGAAGCAAGGAAGAGCCAAGAGGGGCACTCCCAGCCAAGTCAGCTCCCTTTAAGCCACTTATGCTCACATCTGCTTGGCTAGAATTTAGTAATTTGGCCAAACTTAACTTCAGAGGGGCTGAGAACCATAGCCTTTTAGTAGGGAACATTGCAGCCCACCCCAACCCTCCCAGTGAGAGCTCTATTACTAAGGTAGAAAGGAAGAACAGATATGGGCAAGGCAGTGAACAGCCTCTGAATCTCAGATATTGAGAAGACTGGTTCTGATCAATTTAACTCAGTTACATACCCAGAAGTTATTTCTTGAGCACTAATTATATGCAAGGCACTGTGCTAAGTTAGCACATGGAAATACATAAAGATACTTGAAGGCTCTCATTCTGCTCTTTTTTTTTTTTTAAAGATTTTTTATTTATTTATTAGAGAGAGAGACTGAGAATGAGAGGGGAGAAGGTCAGAGGGAGAAGCAGACTTCCCGCAGAGCCGGGAGTCCGATATGGGACTTGATCCCGGGACTCAGGGATCATGACCTGAGCCGAAGGCAGTCGCTTAACCAACTGAGCCACCCAGGCGCCCCTCTCATTCTGCTCTTAAGAGACCTACAGGTTAGGGGCTCCTGGGTGGCTCAGTCGGTTGAGCATCTGACTCTTGGCTTCTGCTCAGGTCATGGTCTGGGGGTCGTGGAATGGCCCCAGGTAAGGTTCCGTGCTCTGCGAGAAGTCTGCGTGGGATTCTTTCCCTCTCCCTCTGCCCCTTCTCCACCACTGCCCCCCACCACTTGCATGTGTGTGTGTGCACTCTCTTTCTAAAAATAGATAAATTTTAAAAATCTTAAAAACAACAACAAAGGAAACCTACAAGTTACTGGTCCTGAGACAAGCACAAAGACTTTCTGTCTTCTCATTTGTAAATCGAAGATGTGTCTCATTCTCTCCAGGACCTCGGAACTCGAATGCTCACTGAAGCTCAATTCATAGAACTGTATTTTGCTTCCGTGTCTCCTCCTTAAAAAAAAAAAAAAAAAAAAAAAAGATTTTTATTTATTTGAGAGAGAGCAGAGCGAGAGAGAGACAGCATGAGTGGGGGTGATGGGCAGAGGGAGAGGGACAAGCAGACTCCCCACTGAGCATGCAGCCCGATGCGGGGCTCGATCCCAGGACCCTGAGATCATGACCTAAGCTGAAGGCAGACGCTTAACCGACTGAGCCACCCAGGTGCCCCTCCCTGCCTCCTCCTTGACTGCTGGACGCCCTGGGGACAGGGACCATGTCTGGTCCACTCTTGTGTCATCAGAGCCTTCCTCAGTGTCTGCACATAGTAGGTGTGCAATACTTCTGTTTGTCAAATGAATACATGACATGCGCAGAGCTCCTCGGGAGGCAGAGGACGGGTCGGCGTGGCTGTCCAAGGGCCATCTGGGGAGCAGATGCTGAAGGGCCTGAGGGTCCGAATAAGGAGTCTGGATTTTCTTTTTTTTTTTTTTTTTTTTTTTGAGTCTGGATTTTCATCGGGAGTTTTTGCACGTTGCAATCTGGGAAAATACCTCAAGGAGCTTGTACTTTAGGAGTATTGGTCCTCCCTTTATTCAACCGATACACATTTCTGCTGAGGATATCGGGCACTGTGGCAGAGAGGAGGAGAGGAAGATAACAGTTAGCGGATGTCTCTGTGTCAGGGACTCTTCATGGTCATTACAACGAGACCCACTATGGATTACACTTCCAGAGCTGGGCGCTGGGCCAGGTGCCTCACCGGTGCCATCCTGCCTCGGCCTCACAACCATGCTGTGCAGTCGGGGAGACTTTTTTTTTTTAAACTATATCACTACTTGTTTATTGTTAAGGAATCTATTTCTGGGATTGTCATCGTCATGGCTGGATTAACGGTGACGAGTCCTGGAGGTAATTACACCCCATTCTGGGCTTTGTGGATACAGCCCCTGTCTTCTCCCTCTCCCTCAGCTGAGAACCCAGACCCACGAGGCCTCTAGCCCTGCCCTCCTGTTTCTGGAAGGTGCCATGCAGGTGCTATTCTCCACGCTCTACAAACAGGGAAACCAAAGCTGGAAAAAGTCACATACGTTGTTTTAGTCCTCACCAGCATTAAGTGGTGGAGTTGGAATTGTCACTTACGTGGTCCCGAGGTCCCGTCCTTCACGTGGACTGGTTACAAAGAGATGAAAGTCGCCTCATACCGGCTCTCCTGGGCAGGGCTCACAGGCTGGCTGGAGAGGAAGCAAAGGTAGGGGGGAGGAGGTAGGGGGGAGGAGAGATGAGCTGTGCAATCATCCAGCTATGCCCTGGGGGGTACTGTGGGAGGCCCCAGCCTGGCAGGGAGTGGTGGGGCCCAGGAGGAGACAACCTTGGGGGAAGGGGACTGTCTTAGTCTGTTTGGGCTGTTTATAAACGACAGAAACGTGTTCTTCCCAATCTGGAGACCGGGATGCCCAAGATTGAGGCACAGGCAGATTCAGTGTCCCGAGAGGGTCACTTCCTGATTCCAAGACTGGGGTCATGGATGCCAGTTAGAGACAACTGTACCAGTTCAGACGAGAAACGAAATGATGAGGTGTGACACTGAGACTGTGGCAGTGAAGTGAAGAGAACGTGACAGATTGGAAAGTGTATTTAGGAGGTAGAACGGACAGCACTCACTGGCTGACCAGGTATGAGGGGTGAGCAGGGTGGCTGTATACAGTTGTGCAAACTGTGGACTGCTTCATGTCCCAGCTGAGGGATTTGAAACGCAGTCTTCATCCGGCCTTGTCTTGAAGAGTTGGCCTTTTTCCAACCCACCAACAATACTGGAGCAATGGCCTTAGAAGTGAGGATAAATTACCCCCATGAAGAGCATATTCTAGAATATGAGTGTGTCTGTGGAAGAGACCCCGTCTCCATATCTGAACCAAAAAGCTGGATCTATTACTTACGGAGAGCAGAGCAATGGCGACAGGGTGCGATCTCTTTGAGGGGAGCGAGGGTCTCCTCTAAGGTGCTGGGAGTTGTGCAGGTCAGTGACGGACACCCTGAGAGGAGGCAGAGTTTGGGGACTGGTTGCTGCTGCAGAGTGCGGCTGTTGCTGACTGGCTTACACAAGTGTGGCCACTGAGGCGAACCGTCGTTGTTCAGCAAAAGAGAGACGAGCTGTCATTGACTGAATGGTTTAAAACCCTTTGTGGTGGTTCCTCGTTGCCATGGCTACAGGACAATCTTTAGAAAATGAGAATTTTTTCCTTCAAGTGACAGCTAACTCAGACCATTCACCCCCACCCCAAGGGCATTTCACTTTAACAGTAGACCACGGCTGCTCAAGGGGGTACATCTCCAGAGGATTTAGAGGCTGTCTGGGGTGAGGCCACTGCCTCGTCCAGGAGGTAGTAGGAAGGTCTGGTGTCTGTCACTTCCCTCCAAAGTCCTGGGGCTGGGTGTTCCCCCAGGTGGGGATCAGGGAGAAAAATGAGTTGCATAGCCAGGAAGGGGCTGGCTTGGGGTGGCACAAGAAGTCAGAAATGGGACCGAGGCACCTGACTTCCAGTCACCTGTCGGTTCAGCAAGAACCACTTGCACTGGCCCACCCACACCCTGAGGGGCACCCCTGGAGCCGCCTGAGAAGATCAGGAGGGGCCTCAGGCCAAGGAAAAGCTGCTTCCTGCAGCTCAGCACCTGAGTCCAGGGTCCCAAGCTCTCCTCACACACCCCCTCCTTGCCCTCCAGCGATGGCTCTTGGTGGCGAGGCTCTCACAGGTTTAATTCACATACCGTGGACTCCACCCATTTAAATTGCACAATTTGGTGTTTTTAGTTCACTTCACCGTTATGTGAAACCAGCACCCACAGCCGATTTTAGAACATTTCAGCACCTCGCAGAGAAACATCACGTCCCTCATTCAGCAGCCCCCAACCCTCTAGCATTAGACCTTCGGCGTCCGACTTCACCACTCAGCCTTCTGTTTTCCAGGTTCATCCAGGCAGCACGTATCAGTGTTTCATTCCTCTTTATGGTTGACTATTCCACGGTATGGCTATACCACATATTGGCTATCCATTCATCAGCCGACGGACACTCAGGTCGTTTCCACATCTTGGCTTTTGTGAATAATGCTTTTTTTTTAAGCATTTGTGTATGAGTTTTTGTGTGGATATTTGCTTTTATTTCTCTTGCGTATACACCTAGGAGTGAAATTGCTGCATCATAGGGTAACTCCATGTTTATAGCCCTGAAAAACTCATGTGGGTTTCTGATTGTTGTTTTTTCTCGTCCACATGTCTCAGGTTGACAATCCTGAGTTGGCTCCTGTTGTCACCTGTGGGAGACAGGCACTTCCTCCACTCTGCTCTGATATATGGCAGCCACCAGCTCCCCAGCTCTGCCCCCAGCAAAATCCTTAGCAGGCCTGTTGGAAACCTGGTCGACCACCTTGCCGTTGGCTGACAGGCACCTTGGATAACTTTCCTCAGTCAGTAAGTAGTCACAGAGTGCAGACATGAAAACATTTCCGACAAATTTATTGAATGTACGAGGACGACTGTGAGAATCCATCCCCCAAATCTCACACAGCTGGCTGACCTGGGGCCCCAACTGTCATTCTGAAATCCCTCACAGCAGCCAGTCAGAGGCCGTGCTGCCCACAGGCTGTCCACCCCTGACTTAGTATCCCTGTGTCAAGGATGCAAAGGTAAGGCCTGCTCTGAAGAGTGATCTTGGCTTGAGCATTCCTCAACAGCCTTCCTGAATTTCCTCAGAAACACAACCACACAGTCCAGATGCTTCCGCCCGCCCAACCTTCCTTTAACCCTTCTTTCACTTGGGTCACACCTACTCTGTCAGCCTGTCATCCTCCCATTTCCTGTCTCAGGCATTTCCCCTAATACATTTAATGCAAATCCTCTCTGGGCAACTGCTTCTCAGAGATCCTGTACTAACTCACACCACTAATCTCTCAGTCCTTCACTAAACTTAACATGAACTATTCCCAAATAACAAAGTGTCTGCCTGTTTTTGTACTTAGAATTTCATCCAAAGAAATAGTGTAGGAAAACAGTTCTATGTGAAGGAAAGTAGAGGGGCCAAAAAGGTTGCTTATTGCCCTACTTTGAGCAGTTTTATCATCATAGTTATGATAACTAGAGGTAGAGGGCACCCCACACTTCCCTGGTGGTTGGTGGTTTCTTTTTAGAGACTGGAAGAATCCAGAGAGAAGGGCTTGTAGTATCGTGGGCCAGACCCTCAAGTCCGAGGCTGGGTTTTGAGGACAGAGAAGGAAGGGTGTCGTCAGGGAAGTCGAAGGAAGCCACCAGTCCACAGTAGCGTTGTCCTCTCTCTTTTTCAGCGACACTCCCGCTGTTTACCCTCAGATGGCGACCGCAGAGGGCCAGAGCAGGACTTTCAGGCCTCCTTGAAGCACTCTTCCTTCCTTACAAGCCTAGAATCCTGAGGCATTAGCTACGATCCTTGGGCTCACTCTCTCTCTGAGACAGAAATCTTGTCTTCCTCAGACAGCAACACAGACAGCAGGCATGTCCGAACAGCAGGCCATGAACCCACAAGATGTTCCACAAGTGAGGACCTGAGGTGCCCTGCCGGGGATTCCTGTGGGTCAAATGGCAGCTGGCCCTCCTTCAACCCCGCAGAGAACTTGGTTTGCCTCACTTCGATTCTAAATCGGGTCCTTCACTGACTGTTCGGTGCTTGATAATGGAGTCACGCTTCTGTGGAAAAAATAAATGGGGAGGGAAGGCTGAGAGAGGCCTTTATTGTTTTAATGAATAGTTTTTCTGTTTTTATCTGAGTTTTTGTAACAACTTAACCAATAAGCTGGTTGGTTGAAAGCTGAGTCCAGAGATTTTCCCAGGCCTGGAGAATTAAAGCACTGTGCTGGAAGGGAAACTATCTGCCCTAAGAGTTCAGGGTTTTGAGGCTGGCTGGAGCCTTGGGTGGAGATGAGGGCTTGTTATTAATGACAGCTCCTGGCCCAGGACATGACAGTTGAGAAGAGGCTGGAGCACAGATCCCCACCCCCACACTCCAGGCAGGAAGAGGGACTTACCTGGCCACAGTTGTCCCTTGCAGGGCAAGAAATGAGGGCAGTGACCTGGTTAGGTGCTGTGAAGTAGGTCCCTCAGGTCGCTCCTAGGGCTGGAATCCAGAGGCAATCAACCCCTCACTCATCCTTTGTTCTCAGGATGCATGAATTCTCTCCTGTGTCCACACGGTTCTTTTGTAGGGCCCAGGAATCAACCCCGACACATGTCTCTGTGTTGTGTGTTCAGTAGAGATAACAATTAAGGTTAAAAAAAAAGTAGTTGAGGACAAACCCCACTGATTTATCCTCACCTTTGACTGACATTTGAGAAATTGCCTTCATTTGATAGGCTGTAAGCGTCTTCCCAGATTTGTGACTGAAGCTGAGTGAATCCCCATCTCTGCCCAGGAATTCTGGCTTTAGGCTGCAAAGCAAGCCTTCAAGGTCTTCCCACAGGGCTTCCATCCTCCCCCCTGACCCCAACTGGCTCTCCCACTCTCCTGATCTCTCCAGGCTCCTGCCTCCCTTCCTGAGGCTGTAAGCCCCAACTTTGGGTCCCTTCCCCATGGGATCACCTGAGTTCTCACCTGGTCTCCTGCTCATCTGCTCTTTTTGAATGGTTCACATCACTTTCCTCTTTATTTATCTATTTTTAAAAGATTTTATTTATTTGTCAGAGAGCACAAGCAGGCAGAGTGGCAGGCAGAGGCAGAGAGAGAGAGAAGCAGGCTCCCCGCTGAATAAGGAGCCCAAAGTGGGACTCAATCCTAGGACCCAGGGAACACGACCTGAGCCAAAGGCAGCAGCTTGACCAACTGAGCCACTCAGGCATCCCGCTTTCCTCTTCTGTTATATGTGAACTGGAGGTAGCAGAAGGTGGGAAATTGCAGTGGAGGATTTTCAAGATCTCTCCCAGCCCTGACACTCAGGACTGAGCTGTGAATTACAATTTAGTTCTCTGAGTCTGGGCCTACAGGGATTTGGGAGCCAGCCTCAGCTTGAATCCTGAGTCCTGTAACCTCAGGCAGTTTACTTCATCCCTCATTTTCCTCACCAGTAAATAAGGAAATATAATACCTGCCTCATAGGACCATTATGAGGATATGAGGATTAAATGAGTTAATGTTTATATATTACTGTCTGGTACATAGGTTTTTTTGTGGGCTTTTTTTGAGAGCATGTTAAAAACTTTTCTAGAATCTGTTAAATATAGCACACAGTGCAATTTCATTGTTAGCTGTTTACATGTGGGTCTTATTTGCGCTCCATTTGCTGTGAAAGGGAGAAAACACATTCAACCCATCTTTGGCCCTAGCCCACTGACTACCGGTTTGGTGCTCAATAAAGTGGTTAGTTTGAAATAAACCAGGAGTCAGTGGCAAGGGCAGCCGAGAGCTGTCCAGACAAGCAGATATTAAACTGCTGATTGGGTGTAGGGGAGGAACAGGCAGTGACTCTCCTCTTTCTGGAATGTTTGAAGGGGTTCAGAGTTTGCGTCACTGTTGGGAGGACCAGAAGGCACCCACTAGAGGGTGGGAGACACCCGAAGAGGTGGGATAAACGGCCCACTGTTTCTATAAAGAGCAGGGCTTGGGAACCAGCAGAGCCAGCTCTCTTACATGTAAAATAGGAAACAAGTATCCACTAAAATGGGAGAGCACTAGTAACGGCTATTGAGCACCGTCCAGGTAGATAGGCACCAGCTAAGTATTTATTATGACCATTCACGAATGAGGCTAGGCGAGGTTAAGCGACCTGCCCAAAGATACAAAGCAACAAAATGAAAGAGTGAAGATTCGAACGCAGGTGTGTGAACTCAAACTCTGCGTACGGCTGAAAAGTGACCTGGCGCAGCTAAACGCGCGCAGTTCAAACGATAACGGCTACTTTATTAGAACAAATGGCTTATGAATAACAGCGACACTAAGACGGCAGGACAGCTCTCGAACGCCCCACCGGGCACCCACGCCCCCGCAGTCCCCGAAAGTCCCGCCGCCTTTCACCGCTTACGTGCGCTCCGTGACCGCCGCTGCACACTAGGGGCCGGCAGCCGACACCGCATGCGCTTTGGCGCCCTCGAGCGCGCCCCTCCCCCCAGGCGGCCGCAGCGCGGGCACGGGGCGCATGCGCATACCCGGCCGGAGGCGGGCGGGCCCAAGTCGGTGGAAAGATTTGGGCGACGAAGTGCGCGGGAGCCCGGCGGTGAGGTGCGAGCGCGCAGGCGCGGCTGGGGCCGGGCAGCCTCTCCGGAATCTCGGCTAGTCCCAGTCTGTGTCGCACCCGGAGCCGCCGCCATGGCCGCATACAAGCTGGTTCTGATCCGGCACGGCGAGAGCGCTTGGAACCTGGAGAACCGCTTTAGCGGCTGGTACGACGCCGATCTGAGCCCGGCCGGGCACGAGGAGGCGAAGCGCGGCGGGCAGGCGCTGCGAGGTGCGGAGCGGGCCGGGCCGGGCTGTGGGTGGGGGGTGCGGAGGCCCTGGCGACGCCGCTTGGTGAGGGCCGCCTGGCTCGCCCCCGCACCCTCCCAGAGAGGGCTGACCTTGGGCTTCAGCTTTCCAGCAATTTATTTTGCAATTGACAAGATGGGCCCAGGTTGGCCCGGGGGGGGGGGGGGGAGGATCGACTTGTTCAAGGTCATCCAGTGGAGTGAAGGGTCGCGCCAGGAAGAGGACCGAGGGCGGTCGCCCCGTAACCCACTGAGTTCTCTACGACACCACCTTGCGAAATTCTCCCATTTTCTAGTCTGAGCATTTAGTAACTCGAGGACGGGTTATTACATTGGATGCCCGGTGCCTTCCAACAGCCGTAACCACGCCTTCCAAGAGGTCGCTGCGGATCCTAATGAAGCGTCGGGCCACACGCTTGTCCCTGGCTGTGGGGGAGTAACAACGGCGCTAGGGTCGGGGTGCGGGGGGAGGCAGCGGGCCTCAGAAACCCACGTGCTTATGTAGGCCTTTGCTGTTCAGCATCCCACAAATCCTGTGTCCAAAATAACATCTTCAAATGTAATTGAGCGAATGAATGAAGGATTTGAGTTGATCCTGTGCACGATTCCATAAAGTAGACAGATTTTATTCCCCTCTTTTGTATCCTTCTCTGGCCCTCTTTCATAGTTGGGAAAAGTGAGGACTGCATAGATGACTTGTTCAAGGTCGTATCTTTTTATTCCTAGTCCATCCTGCTTGCTCTAGTTTGGGTTGAGTAACAGGTGGGCAAAGGTGGAAGTGGCAGTGAGATAAATTCGCCTACCCAGGCTTGCCCCGCTGGAGGGGGGATAGCTCTCTGTGGTTTTAGAATGTTTTTTATAAGGAGCCATTCTCAGCTGTCAGCAACTCAGAATCTCTGTGGTCTGAGAATGCTTCCATTGATGATTAGGGCAGATCGCGCTTTGCTCCCTTCTAACCTCTGGACAGAAGCAGCCATTTAAAAGGGTCATTGATGCCTGATGTGGAAGGTATTTAGCCTCAGGTTACTCTAGCTTCTTGCCTTCACTGTAGATTCTTTGAAATAAAGCACAGGTTTGGAAAGTGTGGGAAATGTAATCCTGCTGGCAGTGTGTGTGAATGCTTTGGGATGGCCTGGTGTGACTTAAATTAGGAGAGGCTGGGAAAGGGAAAGTGCTGGTAAAGGCAGCCATTTTCTTCTGTCTGGCATGAAGAACTGTACGGGTCTGTGGTACCCGAGGACTAGCCCAGGAAGGACAAAGATAATTTCAGCTGTACTCTAAAAGAGTGATCAAATGGTCAAACTTGTAATTTCTCTTTAGCAGACCCTATTTCAGTTTTTTTTAAGTTTATTTTTAGTAATCTCTACACCCAACATGGGTATCAAACTCATGACCTGAGATCAAGAGTCACATCCTCTTGTGACTAAGCCAGCCAGACACCCTGCTATTTCAGTTTGTAAGTAAATGTTGGTAGCATTAGTAAGAAAAATTTCATTTAAAATCTTAGTATCTGTTATGGGCATCACTAATGATTATATTAAAAAGACCGAAAGAAATCTGAATGGTGAAGACCATTATGAATAATTTAAGAAACTCAAAGTAAATACATAAGTAAATCTTAAATTCTTCAGAGCTTTAAATCACAGTAGGATTTATAAACTTTTTTTTATTTTTTAGGATTTTATTTATTTATTTAACAAAGGCACAGTGAGAGAGGGAATACAAGCAGGGGGAGTGGGAGAGGGAGAAGCAGGCTTATCGATGGGCAGAGAGCCGGATATGGGGTTTGATCTCAGGATCCTGGGATCATGACCTGAGCCAAAGGCAGCTGCTTAACGACAGAGCCACCCAAGCGCCCTAGGGTTTATAAACTCTTGAATTGTTTCAGGAGGAAGCTGGTGAGAACTGAGTTTCCCCATGCAGTCTTACGTCTGGGGGAGGATGAGGTCCACACAACACCATTTACCCCACCCCTGAGCTATGCTTTTATTTAATGGGAAAGTTAAAGGAAGAGGCCTTAGAGTTCTCTGTTAAGAGCCCTTAGGGGAACTACTTTTCTCCTTGGGGACCTATTTGTATAGCCAACAGTAGGCACTCCATTGCGAATGGAAATACTTGCAGTGAAACAGCCAGTAGCTTTGCAACATGGGAGATGATGTTTCCACTATGGTGACTCAGCCTTTTATTGGGGAGCCAGTCCTCTCCTTCGAGTTAGGGAGGAGATGGTAACGGAGTCTACTAGGACTTGTCCTGAGACTTAGTGATGAGATTCGTCATCTTTTTCCTTGTGGGTAGTGCAGTGATGGGTTTCCTGGTGATTAATCCTCCCTTCCCCCATCAGCATAGTTCTTACTGGCTTCATTCTCAGTTGAATGACTGGCAGGAGAATTCACTTCACATTGCATTAATTACTGTTGGCAACCTCAATATGAGTCGATACCCAGGGAAGTTTGTGCTGAATTTCAAAGAGGGCCTTGTAGCCTCATGGAGGAAAACACTATATAAAGAAAGGGCCATCTCCTTATTATAGTGGAAGGGGGGTAATCTTTCATGAAATATGAATTGTTGTAGCCTCTTGGTTGGGGCAACATAACTCTTGATTACGACCCCTTAATAACTACTAAGTGTGGAGGAGAGATTCATTTATAAATGAATCAGTGCACAGCATTTGCTCTTTTTGCTCTTTCTCCAGGGAGTGGCTTCTCCTCAGCCTGGTCTAGCTGTCAACCTAAGTTAGGTAGGGCTGGCACTTGACTGTAACAGCAACTGGATTAATAGACTGGGATGTGATTTCCACTCCATAGTGAAAATATAATTTCAGACAAGAAATTTAAGTGTTTTTTTTAAAGATTTTATTTATTTATTTGAGAGAGAGAGAGAGAGAGATCCCAAGTAGGCAGAGAGGCAGGCAGAGAGAGAGGGGGAAGCAGGCTCCCTGCTGAGCAGAGAGTCCGATGCAGGGCTCGATCCCAGGACCCCGAGATCATGACCTGAGCCGAAGGCAGAGGCTTTAACCCACTGAGCCACCCAGGCGGCCCAAGAAATTTAAGTTTTAATCAGCATTCTCTAAGAGCTCTTGCGGTGTCCTGATTGTTGGGGGTTTAAAATCCATTTCCCCTAGACAAGGAGTTAGAACTGAAATGTATTAGTAATTATTGGCCAGAAGTGACTGTTGTAACTAAAATACAAACATCCAGATCCTTAGGAGTTAGGAAAATACAGAGGGAGCTAGAGATGGTGGTTATGAGTTGGATTTTGGAGTCACACAGCCTGGGTTTTAATCTCTCACGTATAAGCTGCGGCCTTGAATGATTTGCTTAAGTCCTCTAGCATAGGTTGTAAGATTGTTATGAAGACAAAGCATACAGAATAGTCCAGTGCTTGACAGATGGTAAGCACTTTATACATATTGGCTGTTATTATATGTTAAGAGATTCCAAGTTTTTTTTAAGGTTTTATTTATTTATTTGACAGAGAGAGATCACAAGTAGGCAGAGGCAGGCAGAGAGAAGGAGAAGCAGGCTCCCTGCTAAGCAGAAAGCCTGATGCGGGGATCGATTCCAGGATCCCGAGATCATGACCTGAGCCAAAGGCAGAGGCCTTAACCTACTGAGCCACCCAGGCGCCCCCAAGAGATTCAAGTTTTTAAGCATCCTTTTCTTGAAATAATTGAAGGAGAAATAAATTCTTAAAATGGGCTTAAGGACAGCATTTTGTGGTTTAGGATAAGCCACACAGATGGCACAGATTAGCTACTTGACAATATGTTTAGGTCTTGAGTTAGATGAATTATGGGGAAACCACGTTGTCAACTATAAAATAAACGAATTTTATCTTTTGTGAAGGCGCAAGATTGTCTTTCCTGCTAGAGTATTCAAACTAGTTAAATTTATATGTAAGAAAATTCTGGTTCCAGAGTGGACCTGATTAGCTTATCACTTTGAATTTCTGATTCCCAGATGCTGGCTATGAGTTTGACATCTGCTTCACCTCAGTGCAGAAGAGAGCAATTCGGACTCTCTGGACAGTACTGGATGCCATTGACCAAATGTGGCTGCCAGTCGTGAGGACTTGGCGCCTCAATGAGCGCCACTATGGGGGTCTGACTGGCCTGAACAAAGCAGAAACTGCTGCCAAGCACGGCGAGGCCCAGGTGAAGATCTGGAGGCGTTCCTATGATGTCCCACCACCTCCAATGGAACCTGACCATCCCTTCTACAGCAATATCAGCAAGGTAAGGACAAATGGAGGTTTGGCTCAACTCCATCTAGGACCATGGGTTAGGGTCCTGGGCCTCACTCTTTTTTAGCTTTTTATTAGTGTCTGCCTAGTCCCATTGAGTTTATAATTTATGATAAATACTTAATTGTTTCACTTACCCTTCTCCAAGGAATGGCCTTCACTTGTTAAAAGATTTAGTTGATAGTTATTTATCTAAAAATTTATCTCCTTTTTTTTCTGTCTTCACTGACATACTTTATAAAACCTATCCATAGTTGTGGGGCCTTTCTAAGTTAAGTGCAAGATTAAGTGAATTGGGAAGAGCCTTGTGCCTATTTTTTCCCCCTTCTTTTCTAAGTTTCTTTAAATAGTTAATCTTCCTAATAGTGGGTAATGGTGGTAGGAAGAGCAGCAAGATACTAATTGGCCCCTTTGCCAAGCTCTCAGCTCCATTCTGTGCCCTGGTGAGAGACTTCGATTCATCACTTTGAGTGGGCAGAACAAATGCAACTACTACTAATTGGTGAGTTTGGATTTTTTTGTTGTTGTTTAGGATCGAAGGTATGCAGACCTCACTGAAGATCAGTTACCCTCCTGTGAGAGTCTGAAGGACACAATTGCCAGAGCTCTGCCCTTTTGGAATGAAGAAATAGTTCCCCAGATCAAGGAGGGGAAACGTGTATTGATTGCAGCCCATGGCAACAGCCTTCGGGGCATTGTCAAGCATCTGGAGGGTATGTATATTTTTCAGGGGAACCCTCAAGGAGGCATACAGCAAAATTGCCACTAATCAGGGACTTATTTCATGCAAAGGAGACCTTTAGGAAAACGCTAGACATATTGAGAGCCTTGGAGATAGTCGAGATTTATTCCCAGTCACGCTCTACCCTTGTTTCCTCAAAGCATCATAGATAGACTCATTGGGTGCTTATATGTGCAGAACTTCAGTTCCCCCTTCTGACCCGATGTAAAAGCTGCATCTATTATTCACACACATTATAATTTGAGATGCTCACCTTTAGACTAGGATTGCCAGTTGAAACTGATAAAATCGGGGCGCCTGGGTGTCTCAGTGGCTTAAAGCCTATGCCTTCGGCTCAGGTCATGATCTCAGGGTCCTGGGATCGAGCCCCGCATCGGGCTCTCTGCTCAGCAGGGAGCCTGCTTCCCCCCCTCTCTCTGCCTGCCTCTCTGCCTACTTGTGATGTCTCTCCTCTCTGTCAAATAAAATCTTTAAAAAAACCCAAAAACCTGATAAAATCCTCCCTAATAACAACCTGGTACAACTTCACACATGAATCTCAATTTGCATCCTAAATTGCTTCACCTGAAGGCCTAGAGGCACAGATTTGCTGATTTTTGGCAGGCTGGATGGACTTACATAGGATATTTGAGATGTGTATGCTCCTGCTTCACTATGGGTTTCCAAACCCTACTTTGGCAGAGATCTCTATGGTACACACCTTCCATACTTTTTCCTTGCTTTTTAGTGGCTGAGAAATAAGTAGTGGAGGCATTCTTTGGGTGATTGATCTTTACCACAGATCATTACTATTATTACAAATATCAGAAAGGGTGTCTTGTTTTAATTCCTACTGAAGTCCTTTGTCACCTCTAGGGGGACGTGGATTTGTGTCTTGCTTGGCCAATCATGGTGTGTATTTTCAGGTCTTTCCGAAGAGGCTATCATGGAGCTGAACCTGCCAACAGGTATTCCCATGGTCTATGAATTGGACAAGAACTTGAAGCCCATCAAGCCCATGCAGTTCCTGGGGGATGAAGAGACCGTGCGTAAAGCCATGGAAGCTGTGGCTGCCCAGGGCAAGGCCAAAAAGTGAAGGCAAGCAGGCAGACTACTTCCCCAACGATACCTACCCTCCCTGTCCACCCCACTCCTCTGCACTTCCTCCCTGCACTTGTCACACTGACCATATCTGTAGGCATCTTAAGTTGTAGCTGCAGATGGGGACCAGTGGCTCCTAATTTTGTTTAGCCATTTTGTTTCTTGCACCCACTCCCTGCATATATTCTAGTCAGAACGGCACTTCTGGGGCATGGGTTCTCAGTCCAAGCTGAGAGGAGACTCTTACCCAAGAGTAGGGAATTAGTAACGCTGGGGTTTTTGCTACTGTTTTATTATTGAGGCCTGCTTGAGTTGGGGATAGGGAGGAACCATGCTAGGTGTGACCAATGAGAAGCAAGAGAGCCTACGTGTGTTCCCAGGAGCAAGTCCTTTACTATTCTGTAGTCAGATGGGGGGCAAGAGGGAGCTCTAGTCATTCCAGTGGAAGATGATTGGAACCTGCATGGTGATTAAAACAATCATTTCCCCTCTGACCCCAGAAGAGCTGGCTCCAGAAGATTGGGATCATTTTGAATGTTTTACATGTTGCATTTACTTTTACAAGAAAAAAAAGGTCTGTCTATCTATATCTATCTATCTATAAAATACAAAACAAAAACCCTTCTGGGGTTTCTAGTGGCGGTTGAAATATTCCCACATGTGATCATCCAAAAATAAGCCATTCCTCACACCAGTGTGGGATAAACTCCTTGACTTCTGAGGCCTAGGAGTTCATCCTGCTGTGTGTTTTAGAATCCCTCCCCTGCCTTAATGTTTTATGGCAGTGAGATGCCTCTTGATCATGTCCAAGTGTGTCTTTCACTGTATCTATTTCTGATCATGTTCCAGTTGCTTGGCCCTGCCACGGGCCCAGTACTCATTTTGAGTGTAATTGTACTAAATCTTTTTTCCAGATCAGTATAATAAAGGAGTGATGTGCAATATCTTCTGTGTGATATAGTGATACCTCTAGAGCTTTAGGACAACCAGTCAATTTACACAGCCTGGTCCAAATAATGATGTATCTTACTAGGGTTTCCATCTTAGGTTGGGGAGCTGGGGTGGGGGTGGGTAGGTCATCTTGGTTGAGCTCGCCATTCCTATTGCTACAGCTCTTGCTCAGTGATGTTGCTTACTGAATACCACTTGTGTGGAAAGTCAAATTCCTAAACCCCATTATGCCTTTTGAGTAAGGTAAAGGCTTGTTTACCTTAAAAAGCTAGTATTTTTCTATTAGTAATCTGTAAATTTGATTCACATTTTTCATCCTCAGAAATTACACATAACCTTATAAAATGATGCAGGAGAAAAGAAATATAATTATATTATATACATAATTAGAAGGGACATGGCTCACATTTACCTTTTCTCTAAGGTCTTTGAAAAGGTCGTGGAATCATAAGAGAGACTCCGGGGCGCCTGGGTGGTTCAGTGGGTTAAGCCTCTGCCTTCGGTTCAGGTCATGATCTCAGGGTCCTAGGATCGAGCCCTGATCGAGCCCCTCTCTGCTCAGCAAGGAACCTGCTGCTCCCCCGCCCCGCCCCCTGCCTCTCTGCCTACTTGTGATCTCTGTCTGTCAAATAAATAAATAAAACCTTAAAAAAAAACAAGAGAGATACCAAGGCGAGAGAAAGCCCTTAATGCCTTTCTTCTAGTAGGAGGAAGTAACGCCCTCTGTCTGGCAAGCTCTCACCAAGCCATTGGGTGAGGCACATTACATACACAGTCTAATCTTCACCACCTCTGAAAGGGCTGTTATCCCCAGTTTACAGAAGAAACAGGTTGAAAAAGATGCAGAAACTGGCTAAATATTTATGCTACCAAGTACTGGAACCCAGAGAAACCTAAACTAAAAGTCCTAAAAGTCCTTATTCTCAATTTAAATACTTCTTTTTTTTTTAAGATTTTATTTTTTTGACAGAGATAGTGAGAGCAGTAACACAAGCAGGGGAAGTGGGAGAAGAAGAAGGAGGCTTCCTGTGGAGTAGGGAGCCTGATTCGGGGCTCGATCCTAGGACCCAAGCTGAAGGCAGATGCTTAAGGACTGAGCCACCCAGGTGCCCCAATTTAAATACTAATCATCTTCTCTAGTTTTTCACTTATCTATAAAGTAACCCTAGGATGAGCTTTAGTAATTTAAGCCTCCAACAGTCTGGTGGAATGTTAAATTTACTTAGCCTATAGTGAATCTTAGACCAAAAAAATTGGTAATTTTCTTTGATCAAGGCTCTTCACCCAAGTCAGACTGGATCAGCTTAGATTAACTCTTATTTGGTGTCCTGACATCATCCAAAGTTTATGGCAGTCTTCACTCTTTGACTAGAACTCTTACAGGCAGGAAAGTAACAGAAAGCCTGCATTATTTACCAACACCGCCAGGAGGTCAACAACTACTATCCTTCCCAGACCCTGCTCAGGTAGGGTAGCTAGCTAAGCATAATCACCTGTGTGTGGGGGGGACTCTTTGTAGGCAGTTTTGAAGTTCACCTTACCCAGGCTGAGAATCACTATTCCAAGGCACAGAAACAATATCCTTGTCTCTAGAACCAGTTGTGGATTAGCAGATATCATCACTACACATCACTGTGTGGCCACAGCTATTGAGTCAGCTATGAGAACACTCAAAACAATTTTTATTGTGGGTGCCTGGGTGGCTCAGTTAGTTAGGCAACTGCCTTCTGCTCAGGTCATTTTCCTGGAGTCCCAGGATTGAGTCCCACATGGAGCTCCCAGCTCCACAGGGAGTCTGCTTCTCCCTCTGACCTCGCCTCTCATGCTTTCTCTTTCTCTCTCTCTCTCAAATAAATAAAATCTTAAATTTTTTTTTTTTATTGTGCTTTTGCTATGTTTAGTCACAGTATCCTGTATTGAAGATTCAAAGAGAATCCTGTCCTAAAAGCTCGGGCTAGTAGAGGAGACAGGAACATAAACTTAACATGTAATACAACACTGGATGGTTAATGGAGAAAATCCATCCTGCTCTGCAGCAGATCAGAGAGGGCTGTTATCCAATTGCTTCAAATGCCCTTTTTTGATACTTTATTAGAACATTTATTTGTTACGTATCACCTGTCTTTCCTCATTAGAATATAAGCTCTACAAGGAAAGGATTCTATCATGTTCACTGATTTAACTCCTGGTTGCTTGAACAGTGGAGGGAGAATAGTTGCTCAATATATATTTATTGAATGATATCCCAACAAGCACTCAATTAATGAAGCATTGTTAATTTGGAGAGCCTTTAATTTCAAGGTTCTAGTCAATACTTAGAAAAAGGAGGCACCGCCATGGTACAGAAAGAATTTTGGCTTTACAGTTAAAACAGACCTAAATTTGAATAATGCTCTAATGCTCTGCCACTTGATGTCTATTATGGCAAGTTAACTAATTTTTCTAAGCCTTAGTTTACTTCTCTGTAAAACGGAGAAGCATTCCAGGGCTACCAGGAAGTTTAGAGATAAGTAAAGTGGCTAACACTATAGAGAGAATCAAATGGTAGCATCTTCCTGCAAGGCAACATGGGAACACCTAGCCAAAATTTAAAAAGTACACATTCTTTGACCAAGCATTCCACTTCTAGGAATCTGTTTTGCCATTGAACCTAGGCATGCACAGGATATTTAGGATAGGGGTTTTCTTGGTAGTACTGCCTATACAAGAAAAATCTGTAAAGTTTAAAACCTCCATCAGTAAAAGGGACTACTTAAACAAACTACATCAAAATGTCTATAATAAGGCCTGGAATTTGATAGATACTTGATAGAAGGCAACCAGATCTATAATAACAGATACTTGATAGAAGGCAACCAGATCTATAATAACAATAACATAATTACTAGCGTGTACTGGAACTTAGACATTTCTTCCTCACAATAACCCTGAGATCATACTATTCCAGACGAGGAAATAGACTTCAAAGAAACAAAAATAACTTGCACTACTATCAATGTTCAATATCCCGATTATTTAGTATACTATAATTTGTAGCGTCACCATTGGGAAAAAAATGGACAAAGTATACCGGGATTTTCTATTATTTCTTAAAACTGCATGTGGAGCCACAGTGATCTGAATCCTATTTTCTATTAAAAAACTAGCCTGGGGCACATGGGTGGCTCAGTAGTTAAGCAGCTGCCTTCCGCTCAGGTCATGATCCCAGGGCCCTGGGATTGAGCCCCACATAGGGCTCCCTGCTCTGCTGGGAAGCCTGCTTCTCCCTCCCCCCCTCTCACTCCATCTGCTTGTGTTCTTTCTTTCGCTGTCTATCAAATAAATAAATAAAATCTTAAAAACAAAAACAAAACCAACCTAAGCTATTCAAGGCTAGCAGCGAGAGGATATAAACCCAGGCGGGCTGACTGCGGAGTTCACCTATAACCACTGTCACTACACATAAAAGATACAGGTTCCTTGAAGAACACCTCAAGGACTGACATCTCTTAATTCTTTCCTTCCGTTCCCTCAGCAGTTCTCCACACTTAACCCTCAATCCCTTCCTTATCCCCAGACTTGGATGTTCATTTCTTCTGCACTTTGCTCGGGCTTCTCTGTCTGCCTTGGATATCTTCATCCCACTTAGCCAAGTTCTTCAGTTCCTTCTATTTCACAGATCCTTCCCCAGTCTCCTCACATGACAGTGCTCTGTCCCTCTTTTCAGTTCAGATTTAGTAAACATGTTCTGGGGTACCCACTAAATCAGTAATACTGTGTTCATCTAATTGCTTTAAGAACTACTCATGTACCCTGAATCACCATGTGTTCTTTAATTTTCACCAAACTGTAATCTCTCTAATGAGATGTATATAAAGTGCTTCACTCAGTGCCTGGCATATAGCAAGGACTCAGTAAGTGGAAGTGCTTAAAACAGAACATAAAAAATATAAAAAAGATCGGAGATTAGGCTTTTCCAGAGTAAGCAAGCACTTTACACATATCAGTTAACGGGTGTCAGCAACCAGGCAAACCCCTGCTCTAAATGTTATGACGCTTTTTAGATTCCCTTCCCTACTCACGACAACAGAAACCATAAAATTTTTTTAGTAAAAATGTTTTGTCACAGCAAAAAATATGTATTTGTAAGACTGTTAGAAGGAACAGGTTACTTCCAACATTATATAGTTTGTTGGCGCCTTCAAAAGAGAAATTGATCACTCCAGAGAATGAAATCCACAGAAAGGCTCATAAGAAAAATATTCCACCTATAGTGTAAGTTGCTGGCAGATTTTTCTAAAGGTGGCTGTTGTCCAAAGCCAGGCGTCTGAATAAAGACCATGGCATCTTGATGTTGGATTCATACACGTACTCTTAGAAACGGCTTACCCCTCTCCATGGGTAAAATGTGGCTTCTTAGGTCTGTAAGAATTCAGGCTGCACTCGGGCCACTTTGCGGAATTCTTTAGTGTGGGTCTTAGGGCACTGCATCTCACACCAGCTAATGGGAACCATCTGGACACCTGGAAGGGGAGAACTGGTGTTGGAGTTGGGACCCTTTCAAGGCTGGTTATGAACTGAAGTAGCACCAAACAACCTAGTGAACCTCACCTCATATGGAAAAAGCCTTGTTTATTCCACTGACTTATACAGTGAGTCCCCCATTACAATTATATAAGGAGAATCATTCTAATCTCAGTGGTAAGTACTGACACTCATATTGCTGCCTAGATAACTAAAAAAAAAAAAGGTGACAGATAACAGTGGATTAATCCCAAACCATAGCTCCCAGGGAAAGGTAAGCACATGGACTCACGGACTTACCTGATTCACTGTGGGCCACCACCACCCCGAGCTCATTCTCAGCAGTGGTCAGGAGGTAGTTGGACTGTGCATCACCCAGGGAGATCTAGTCACACAACACTGGTAAAGGAAAATGACGGTGATAAGTCTTCCCTCCCATAACCACTGCAGTTGTTTTTTACTTCTATTTCTTGTTTTGACAAAGGACCACAAGACTCCTGGGAATAAAGGATACCACTTTGGCCAAGACAATGTCACCTGGGCGGAAACTCTTGTAAATCTCAACCTGTAAGAAAAGAACAGGATTGTTGAGTGAAAGCTCTAAATCAGATCTACATGAAACTATTACCCCTCTGGTAGAACAAATCTACTTTTTAACCCTACAGGGTGAAAGTCATCATTAGTCAAGCCAATCAACAACTTTTATTGCTTCTACAGCATCATCATATAAATGAAAGATTTTTAATTGAGTAACCTTATCAGGAATCTGACTTGGACAAAAGTTACTATAGTTAGCTCTGAAAGGATCCAGAGTAAATCTGAGGGAACAGCAAAGAATCAACATCTGGCTTCAAAGGCAAGGAGTAAACTAATCCCCTTCTGGTCAACAGAGCGAACAAAAATCCTAGGGAAAGGAACAGAGTAGTGAGGTGAATTCCACACTTTCTAATAGGAAACATCTTAAAATTCCTTGGATCTTTGGATCTATGTTCCCATAGATGTTTGAAATTCACTGGAATAATTTAAAAGTCATGAGGAAAAAAAGAAAAAGGACCAACCAACAACCTTGTCTTTTTCAGTAGCTCGGACATCTTCCTTGCTATAAAAAAGAATTAACAGAAAGATTAATGATCGGTGAGAAAGAATTATTCTGCAGAATCATAGTAGACAAAGAACTACAAGAGTAGAGAGAACAAGTCATAATTGGGACTCAAATGCCACAGAGGGAAGTAGGGTAGAGAAGAATTCCAAGTCCTCATCCGGAGGAGAAACCACATTCCCATTCCTGGGTCACACAGAGCAGCGGTATCAATACCTCTGACTACGGGAAAAAATAAGGAACTTTGCTGTCTTAGAAGAGCTTAAAGAGAAGCATTATAGAACCACACGGAATCCCGAGGGTGGAAAGGGCCTCAGAAGTTAAATTATCTAGCTCACAAGAACTGTTTGTCCCTTCTCAAAGAACCTACAGGAAAAAAAAAAAAAGAAATCTACCATTTTATCCACTAACAATTTTTTTTTTTTTTTTTAAGATTTTATTTATTTACTTTACAGAGAGAGAGAGATCACAAGTAGGCAGAGAGGCAGGCAGAGAGAGAGGGGGAAGCAGGCTCCCCGCTGAGCAGAGAGCCCAATGCGGGGCTCGATCCCAGGACCCTGAGATCATGACCTGAGCCGAAGGCAGAGGCTTTAACCCACTGAGCCACCCAGGCGCCCCCACAATTTTTAAATATATATATATATTTTAAAATATTTTATTTTTTAAAGATTTATTTATTTATCGGGGTGCCTGGGTGGCTCAGTTGGTTAAGCAACTGCTTTCGGCTCAGGTCATAACCCCAGCATCCTGGGATTGAGTCCCACATCAGGCTCCCTCTGCTCTGCGGGTATCCTCCTTCTCCCTCTCCCTCTACTGCTCCTCCTGCTTGTGCACTATCTCTCTCTGTCAAATAAATAAACAAAATCTAAAAAAAAAATTATTTATCTTAGAGAAAGAAAGAAAAAGAGAGACAGCACAGGCACATGTGAGTGGGGGGAGTACACACTCTACAGGGGGAGAGAGTCTCAAGTAGTCTTCCCACTGAGCGCAGAGCCCAACATGGGCTCAATCTCATGACCCATGAGATCATTACCTGAGTTGAAATGGCAAATCGGTTGCTCAACGAACTGAGCCACCCAGGCACCCCGAAGATTTTTAAGTAATCTCTATACCCAACATGGGGCTTGAACTCACAACCCCACGATCAAGACTTATCCATGCTTTACTGGTTGAGCCAGGTGCCCCTCCCGCACTAACTTTATTTTTTTTTTAAGATTTTATTTATTTATTTATTAGGAAAGAGAGAGTGAGAGAGAGCATGAGAAGGGAGGTCAGAGTGAGAAGCGGACTCCCCATGGAGCTGGGAGCCCGATGTGGGACTCGATCCCAGGACTCCGGGATCATGACCTGAGCCGAAGGCAGTTGCCTAACCAACTGAGCCACCCAGGCGCCCCCACACTAACTTTTTTAATGTCTTAAAATCCTTGGGTTTAAACTATATTAAAGAAAGGAAGATACTTCCTAAAATGTCTTCTACTTTGTTTCATATGAATCATTACGCATCACTAGTCTCCAGCTTAGCTCAATTCTTTTCATTTTACTTTAAAGTCCAATCTTTTTTTTTTTTTTAAGATTTTATTTATTTATTAGAGAGAGAGAGAGATCACAAGTAGGCAGAGAGGCAGGCAGAGAGAGAGGGGGAAGCAGGCTCCCCGCTGAGCAGAGAGCCCGGTGCGGGGCTCGAACCCAGGACCCCAAGATCATGACCTGAGCCGAAGGCAGAGGCTTTAACCCACTGAGCCACCCAGGCGCCCCTTTAAAGTCCAATCTTGTCACTATTTTCCTTTTGTCCTAGCTCATATATCATATCGTTTCCTTTGGACACTACGTGACAGAATCAGAACACAACGATGAGAGCCAGAGAAGTAGGTATAGGAACAGTAATTGTTCCTAAAAATTCCAGTTCCCTGTTCTATCCTAATCTCATTCCAGGTGTGGAGGCAAAGGCAAAGACACGAACACTTCTTACCGGATAGTTCCTCGAAAAGAGTTCTTAAGCGGTGTGGACCCTACATAGAGGATGTGCACTTTGGCAAAGCGCGAATTGATGCTCGAGACCTGTGAAACAGAGAAAAGATCAGCATTAGTATAGTAGCAGTTGTCAGCTCAAGGAGGCAGCAAGAAAGTAGGAATTACCAGGATTTTAGTCCAAGCAACCCTACTAATTATCGAATTTAAGACAAGTTAACTCCTACTTAACTCTGCATAAATGATATATGTCAAGTGGAATGGGAGTCACTCTGGCCACCTAATAAAGTTACTGTAGGCATACAATGAAATAATATGGAATAGATCTTGAAAATTACAGAAGCCTAACATAAATAGGCAGAGGGTATTACAGCAAATCTGGACCTTTAGCAGATCTTGCTAAGAGCCCTGTAGAGTGAACAGAATTTAAGTGTATATTTCAGGTACTGCATAATATTTGGATCACTGCCTCTTCAGTTATTTTGAGAATAACACATAGATTTTCTGCTGGAATAATTTATAAAGAGAGCAACTACGAGCTACAAGTTAATTAAACCTGGCAGAAGGTGGGGGTGGCAGGGAGTAAGGATGTATTACATTTATTGATCAGGGCAGCCTTAATTTTACTTCCCCTGGGACATCCTAAAAGATGAAATTTTTTTTTTAAAGATTTATTTTTTTTAATTGAGACAGAGAGAGAGAGAGAGAGAGAGAATGAAAGAGGAGAGGTCAGAGGGAGAAGCAGGCTCCTCTCAGAGCAGGGAGCACAATGTGGGACTCGATCCCGGGACTCCAGGATCATGACCTGAGCCGAAGGCAGTCGCTCAACCAACTGAGCCACCCAGGCGCCCCTAAAAGATGAAACTTAACAGGCATGCTAGAATATAAGGTCTTTTGCTTCCCTGCAGAATAAGATCTCAGCTTCTCGATGTTAAAAAATAGGCCTCCTTACTATCCTTTGACACCCATTTCCCAAACTGCATACTCAGAGACTCAGCTCAGTGAGAAAAGTATGAGTGTTGAACCTCGCTGCCTCGATCACTATCCCAAAACTTTTCAGGCCAGCACAGTCCAGTAACACTGTGCTGATAGAAATGTTCTGTGCTGACCAACAGGGCAGCTGCTAACTATATGTGAGCACTTGAAATGTAGCTAGTGGGACTTAGGAAATGAACTTTTTTTTTTTTTTTAAGATTTTATTTATTCATTTATTAGGAAAGAGAGAGAGTGAGAGAGAGCATGAGAAGGGAGGTCAGAGTGAGAAGCGGACTCCTCATAGAGCTGGGAGCCCGATGTGGGACTCGATCCCGGGACTCCGGGATCATGACCAGGAAATGAACTTTTAATTTTGTTTAATTTTAATTCATTTCAATTAAATGGCCACATATGGCTAGTGGTATGGTATTAGACAGTGCAGTTCCACAATGATCATGATTTCACCACTGAACAAGTGTCCCAAGCAGGGAGGTTAATACCAACTTACCTTACAGGTTACAATAGCCCCCACATCTGGTAGTAATTGGGACTCTGTTTCTCTCATCACAGAAATGACAGGAAGCTATAGAGAAAACAATAAAATGTAAGATCCTGACTAAGCCTTGCATAAAGGTATCTGTGGCTTAAGAGCAATGTAGGAATGCTTTGGTCCACTGCTGAGATCACAAGGAGAGGTGGACTATAGACTCAAGTGCCCAGAGCAGACAGCCTTAGAAATTCTATGCAACAGGAAGGTCAAGGGACCATTCTTCAAGGGAAGAATGCTACTAGAACACATAATCTTATCATTTCAGATCAGTTCTATCAAGGTTTTTGGTGATTTTCTTGGATTTCTTGGTATATAACCATTGTCTATCATCGTGGACAACTTGACTCCTCCAAAGTTATACTACTTCCCTCACTTTCTCACTTTGTTATACTAGCTAGAATTTCCAAATAAATGTTATATAATAATGGCCATACTGGATTTCTTCTATTTTAAGGGAATACTCGTAGTTTTCTCTTTGAGCAAGGTATTGGCTATTGGTGTAAGACAGATATATTTTTTAAAAGATTTGTTTATTTTAGAAAGCGCGTGCATGTGCAAATGGGGAGAGGGGCAGAGGGCGAGGAAGAGAATCCCAAGCAGACTCCCCACTTGGGGGGTGGGGAGCACTGACACGGGGCTCAATCCCAGGACCCTGAGCTGAAATCCAGAGTCAGATGCTCAACTGACTAAGCCACTCAGGCACACCAAGACAGATATTTTGAACCTCATCTTTTATTTATCTCTCCCTGTTTACTATGCATCAGTTCCCTGGCCTTCTTTCAGTTTCACTAACTCATTAAGCATCTTCCCATCTCAAAATTTGTGTTCAACCTGTTCTTTCTGCCAGGACTATGCTCTCTTATTTATCCTTTAGATTCAGGTTAAATGTCACTTATGCTGAACACAGTGAGTTTGTCTTTTACATGTTCTCATAGTAAGCTGTAATATGCTTTCAAAATAGTCATCACATTTGTAGCTATACACTAATTTGAGCATTTACTTGTTTACAGTTTATGTCTGTGTCCTTTGATCGTAGGGACCATGTGTATTTGGCTCACTACCATTATCTCTAGAGGTCAGCATTGTGCCTAGCACATGAAAATGCTCAATAAATATATGAAATGAATAAACTTAAACATGTTAAAGACATTCCCCAAATTGACTGAATAAAAAGCCTCTCATTTTACATATGAGGAAAAACCTAAAACCAGAGATCTAACCTGAAGCAGAAACAAGGTCTAATTAGTCAGTACCTAAACGTTCTTATTCTGAATGCTCTTTCTATTATTCTCCCTGTCTTTAAGCTGCTCCTTCAAAGATTGTTTATCTGATCCTGGGCTAATCCTGGATCAGCCTCTGGAACTAGAGAGGACAGTGTTAGGCATTCAACAAACATTTATTGAGCATATCGAGGCCCTTGTGGTTGGCATTAAAGGTATGGTGACAAGGTTTGCTTTCATGGAACTCAGAGTTTAGTAAGGGAAGAGTCAAGGGGGAACATGTAACTGAATGTTTAATTATGTGCAAAGCTGAGCACAGGGAAGGAAAGAAATTTAGTTTGTGAGAGTTTAACAAAACAAAAAAATAAAAGCTGACAAAACTCCTTTCCTTGACTAGTGGGTCTAGCATGGCTTCTCAGATAAAGTGATACTAGAGAAGCTATCCGAAAGATAGGTAAGAATTAAACAGGCTAAGGAGATGACCGTGTTCCAAACAAAGGGTCTGTGTACAAAGGCTCCGTGGCAGGAGAAAGCCTACCCCACCAGCGACAGTGAAAGAAGCCTGTGTGACTGAACTGCAGAATGAGGTGGGAAGAGCGGAGCAAGATGAAACCGGAGACAGGCGACATACGGACGATATTCAGCTCACTGCAGGGCTGAGTCCGCCTCTGCTCGTCTCCTAACTTCCTTCCCCGAGTGTCAGCAATATCATCAAGCGAAAGCAACACATCCGGTCTGTGGTGGCTATGTGCATAGTAGTGGAGACCAGCTGTTCTACTAATGAGGCACTAGAGACGCGTCCGTAGTGCCCCTGCCTAACGATCGCGAAATCAAAAGCAGCCTAAAAGAAAGGAAGAGAAGGAGGAAATGGAAGCTGCTCCTTTACCGCGCCGTTCTCGCTGCTTTTCGTCAGGCAGCCAGCAAGCGACGAAAAGATGTAGCCGTGTCGGGTGTAAGTGCCACTGCCCGGGCTGCCCTCCTCCAAGTTACACAGACGTTCGCCTGAAGAAAAACGCTGCATCAGTCACAGGCCCCCATAAGCTGTCGGCCATCCAAGCTTTCTACCTCTACCCCATCCAGAATTCGCTATGGGCCCGTCACACTTACCCGGAATGCAGTACCTCACGGGTGGCGCCATGACTGCCACTGGAGGGAAACGAAGTCGACTTCTCATTGGCCAAAGTTCAGGAGCAGTGCTAGAGTAAAAACCGCGCCAATTGGTGTGATTTATCACGTGATCAACGGGAGCGTGCCCCCTCCCCCGGAAACCTTATTTCCCAGGTTGCCCCGGGACCAGCCCGGGGGCGGGGCTCCGGAACGCCTGCGCTTGCGCCTGTGGTCCACGATGGGCTGGCGGCGGGTCCCAGTCTGCGGGCTGGTGCTGAGGGTGGCGGGCCATGGTTGGTTGGACTGAGTCGGTCTCGTCCGGGTAGCAGAGCTGGAGGGGGTGGCGGTGAGCGGCGGCGGAGGCTGTGGGGTTCCATTTGGCTGACTGGGGAGGCGGCAGGCGGCAGGTAAGAGCGGAGCCGCGGCCTTTGCTCCCCAGTGCTGCCCTTTTGTCTAGGGTCGGGCCCTGTTCGGGGCCTTATCGTGAGCCCGGGTTCCTGTTCTCTCCTTGCCCCGCCCTGCACAGTCTTGCCCTGCACAAGCCTGGCAGAATACACCCTTCGGGCAGCTGTAACGCGCGGAGGTGAAAGGAGGTCAGCCAACTCAACTTGCCCATTTTACAGATTTGGAAACTCAGATCCAGAGACAGGATTTGACTTGTCCAGTGGCTCAAAGATAGTTCAAGGTAGAGCCCAAACCGGAACCCAAGTTTTTGTTTTTTTTTCCCCACTTCCAGTCCATCGCACTTGGACCACGCCACCCCATTCAAAAGTAAAACCTTTTCCGGGTTTTTGTGACTGCAGCTTCAGATCTTGCAGTCGGATCCTCTCAAGCGGATCTCAGGTCATGTGGGCCCGTACTTAACTTTTTCTCTTTCAAGCATGTTAGTCCGGAAGGGAAGTTTGCACATGAGTAGAATGCTGCTCTTACAGATGACTGACTACTACTTAACACAGCAAACATCCTGAGAGCAGCATCTTTGTCCGGATGAGATTTGCTACGACTTTCATCTCAGTTTCCCTTGCCTTCTGGTGGCTTTGGAATATGTCCCTCCCTGTGCAAACCCTCCAGCCCCCACCAATCCAGTTTCCTCTTGCAAAACAGATGGTGACTTAGAGCTTTGGAAAGAGGGGAGTGCTGTGGCTGACTTCAATCCCCTCTAATCTGGTGGCAGACATCACTGTGGCCCACGGTTGCTGCTGAGGGATCAGAGTGCTAAAGGCTTGTGCTTGGGGTGATAGTGAAGCTCAGCTTTGCTTTGTTTCCTCTGGTGTTCACTCTGATTCTTCGCACCCCACCACAGCGCGTGCACACACAGACACACACACATTTTTTTTCAATTCTGCTTTAGCTCAGCTTCCTGAGAAATGAGGAGCTTCGTATGTTCAAAGTATGGTCCCATGGACCACAGTATCTCTGCCACCCCATTCCCCCTAAACCCCAGTAGCTAAAATAAGTTGCGAGGGAGTTGGCTTCAGACTCTTCACTCAGATCTGATCTGTAGCTCTGCATCTACAAGCTTTCAGTTTACATGTTTGGCTTGATTTCTGGTTGGACATGTTTTCTAAAATCCTTTCTAGCTCTTAGGTACTATGATTCTAACGATGGTTTCTGTTTCTCTTTACTGACCATGAAGAATGATAGCATCACTTTTTTAGTGTAATCACATTGGCAAGAGTGCACTCGCTATTATTCGTAGCACAGATAGATGTTGGAGCAGCCTCACCACTTCTGTATCCTCCATTCTTTGAACAAGCATTCATCGAGCCCTTCTGTGAGCCCGGTAGCATGTTAAGCGTTTTGTAAACATTTCATTTGTACCTTAACAAAGTGTACATATAGAACGATAAAGGGTTAGAGCTGGATGGGACCTTAGCATTTAACCCTATCCTGTCACTGAATGAGAACACAAGGAGATTGAGTTCCTGCGGGGTTGGGTGATTTGCCCAAGGTCACAGAACTACTTAAGTGCAGAATGGAATCCTAACTAGTCAAGTTATGCGGTAGATGAGAATAAGTCTAGTCCTTGAGGCAGGCGTTTCCTATAGAGCTCAGGAATATGAGAGGTGGTTGACACCAGTCTGAAAGATGGAGAATCTGAATAGAAATGTTTTTAGGTTTTTTGTAGACAGGAGAGATGGCATGTAACTCCTGTTTATTAACAGTTGAGGAATGCATCTTATTTGCAAGCTGTTGCTATGAAGAGTATTTTAATAAACAGGAAACTTTCCATTAGCCACAGTAAGGGAATGAACAGTGATGTGGACAATCCAAGTCACTTGGATTTGTTGTAGGGTAAAATGTTTGTCTTTTACATTTAACTACGGCTATATGCTATTTTGAAAATTCATCCTTCAAACCAAATTATGGTTCCAAGCATCAGGACTCCCAACTCAAGAGGAAGTAGGAAGGCTGACTTTTTCCTTTCTCTCATTTCTACACTACTTCAGTCTCTTAGCTGCTCGGAGTGATGGGAATGTCCAGTTTCTTTATCCTGATGCAGAGTAGGTCCTTACTGAATTGTCTTTCCTCTCTTTGGTTGGCCTTGTCTGCTGGATTCTTTTTTGCCTTGGGTCATTACAGTGGTTGTGGAAGAAGGTAATGAAATGTTTTTGTTTTTGTTTTGAAAGGCGTCTAGTGATAAGCCAATGTGCAAGGAGAGTACCTTGCTCCAGTTACTGAACTGAAACCATCACTACAGTGGAGCAGCCTCCTCCGGTTTCTGTTGGGTTTTGAGCTGCCTGTTAAATAAGTCAGTGGGGTTGCTGAGGACATAGTAGCCCTAGGGGAAAATCAGATAGTTTCTTTTCTGGTAAGGGCTTTGATCTGCAGAATTGATGAGACTAACATTGAAGGAGCCCATGACTTCTGTTCTGGATGTTGCCTGGGCAGCTGACCTCCCGTGGCTGTTGAGTGCAAGGTAGAAATCACATAGAGGAGGTGAAGGTACTTGCAGAGGTGGGAAGGCTGGTTGGGAAGCTTGGGGGCAAGGGCAGCAGCTGCAGAGAAGACTCATGAGTGTCCAGCTAGAACTGGGCAGGGGAGACTCATTACAGGGGATAGGCTGTGTGGTCTTCATGAGCCACAGCATGAAGCGCCCCCCCACCCCCCGCCATGGTCTCCTGCCTGTGGTGGTATTCTGTGAACACCCGAAGTTGTCTGGCTTTGCATCCTTGAGCTGGGGCTGGGACTGGAATTGGAGACAAAGCCTCTGATGTCAGGTAGGGTAGCTGACGTGTCCTGACAGGAGACAGGGACTCTCATGCTATCAGGCTGGGTCTGGTGGCCTGTAACATCAGCCCAGAGGAACAAGGGAAGATGAGGATCTTCTGCAGAGATTCAGCACCAAGGCAGATCTAATGTAGGATCCACATGCTATGCGCTTACTCCCCCACTGGCCATTTCTTGGTGAAGAACAATTGTTAGGAGGTGGGTGGGTGGGCTAGAGCCGGCAGGAGACCCTTGGAATCCTCCCCTGTGATGGCCATGCCCACAGAGGCGTGGGGCAGCTTTGTGCATGTCAGCTGTGCCCCACCCAGTGGTCTGTCTACGCGGACAATTCTGAAGACCCTGCCTTGTCTTGGAGCTGCCTGCCTCTCCCTCAGCCCTTTACTGTGGCCCTTTACTGTATGTGTGCCGCATCTTGGATTTGCTCTGCACCCAAGTGGTATAATTTAGGTAGGATTTCTGCAGGTTCAGAACCTCCAGACCCTACCCTGTGTGATCTGGTTGGGACACTGGCGCCACCCATTCCGCAGAGAAGTGTCCTTCCTACTTCCCACAGTTGGTGCCTGGCCCAGGTCTTTCTGAGGTCTTTGCCCCCTTCTCCCTGGCGGGATAGGGAGGGACAGGACTCAGCCGGCTCCTCACAATGGTGTGCTCTCCTAGGAGCCATGCGGGGCCAGCGGAGCCTGCTGCTGGGGCCCGCCCGCCTCTGCCTGCGCCTGCTTCTGCTCCTGGGCTACCGGCGCCGCTGCCCACCTCTGCTCCGGGGCCTGGTACAGCGCTGGCGCTATGGCAAGGTCTGCCTGCGCTCCCTGCTCTACAACTCCTTTGGGGGCAGTGACACGGCTGTGGATGCTGCCTTTGAGCCTATCTACTGGCTGGTGGACAACGTGATCCGCTGGTGTGGGGTGGTGAGTGATGCCCAGGGAGCAGGAAGAGGGATGTTGTGGGGTAGTAGGACATGTGCCTGGTGGACCCACATTGGGTTTGGGACCCTCACCAACTCCCTACCCCAGGGAAATTCCCAAGCCTGCTCTTGGTGTTGGCAAACTGACTGTGTCTCCCCGACCTCGCTGGTGTGGGCAGGTGTTCGTGGTGCTGGTGGTTGTGCTGACCGGCTCCATCGTGGCCATCGCCTACCTGTGCGTCCTGCCTCTCATCCTCCGGACGTACTCGGTGCCGCGGCTCTGCTGGCACTTCTTCTACAGCCACTGGAATCTGACCCTTATCGTCTTCCATTACTACCAGGCCATCACCACTCCACCTGGATACCCGCCCCAGGTCGGTCCCCATCGGGCCAGGTGGGAGGGCTAGACGTGCAGGCTGTGGGAGCCGGCCCCAGGAGCGGGGAGGGAGAGCGCCTTGGTATCTTTTGAGGTCCAGAACTGTGCTGTCACAGTTGTCATGATGCTTTTCTCCCTCTGCACAGGGCAGGAATGATATCACAACAGTCTCCATCTGTAAGAAGTGCATTTCCCCCAAGCCAGCGCGAACGCACCACTGCAGCATCTGTAACAGGTGGGTCTTGGCTTTGCTGGCTGTGAACCCCGCTGTGGCCCTTTTGCTGAAACCCTAGGGCTAAATTTAGACCTAAAAGTTGGAGGAGATGTTTACGAAGCACCAGTCATATCCCAGGCAGTGTGCCCTCATGTCGTGACACCTGGTCCTCAGGATGGGCCTGGGTTAGGCATTGTCACCCCTTGTGGACACTGAGCTTCAGAGAGGAGTTAACCTTGTCCAGGATCATGTAGCCCATGAGGCAGGGTTTGAAGCAAGGCCTGGCTGTCTTCAAAGTCTGTGCCCTTTCCACCTCAGCAGGATGCTGGGCCTTGTAGGAAAGGATGGGCACTGACCTCTCAAGAACCTTGGCCACCGTAACAGAGCCTGTGTCCCTCCCTCACAGGTGTGTGCTGAAGATGGACCATCACTGCCGTATCCTTTTATGATCTCTTCGGCCTGAGGCCTCTTTCTTTAGCCCCAGAGCCCTGCACTGGGTTAAGGGCCACAACCAAGGCATCATCCCTCCAAGAAGAGTGGGCTCTTGAAAAGTTAGTGGAAGAGGAGTGGTGGGGCCTGGCCATCTCCGGGGCCAGGGGCTGGCAGGGGAGAAGCAGGCGGCTTACGAGGTCTGGGGCAGATCTTGGAGCAGGGCGTGTACTCTAACAGTTCTCTTTTGTGGACTGTCGTGCTAACATTTGTGGGATGTTAAGAGATGTTTGGGCTTCATGGTGTCCACTGGGCGTGCCAGATGGAACCACTGGTCCCTTTGTACTGTCCCATGCAGGTGACTGGTTCGTCCCAGCTAGGTTGAAGTATCGGCAGATTCATTTTGCTGAAGGATTTCAGTTTTCACAATTTCCCAGTGGGACTGGTGAAGGCTCTGAAAAACTTTAACCTCTGGAAACAGTCCCATACTCTCCTGCCTTCGGGATATAGTTCTTGGTGACTGGAAGCGCTGTGCTTGGATGATCCCATCGTGAAGCAGGGATGAACCAGAGGGACCAGAAGCTGTGTCTGATCTTGTCCTTAATCCTTCCCCCACCAGCCTGGCTAAACAACTGTGTGGGCCACTATAACCATCGGTACTTCTTCTCTTTCTGCTTTTTCATGACTCTGGGCTGTGTCTACTGCAGCTATGGAAGTTGGGACCTTTTCCGGGAAGCTTATGCTGCCATTGAGGTGAGCCCATGGTTAGGAGCAGGACAGCTCAGTAGAATTTGGGGGCGTGGAATTTGTCCCTAAGGAGTGGGGCTGGTAGCACCCCCATCCTAGAGGCCTGAGAGTATAACCAGCACTGTTTTCCATCCCCTTAGAAAATGAAACAGCTCGACAAGAACAAACTACAGGCGGTTGCCAACCAGGTGGGCCGTCCCCACCCCACTGCCGCCTGCTGCTCAGGCCAGGGGTACAGAGTTGCTGAGGCAGCGGGGGCCCACCTGCTAGTGGAGTTGTAGAGGCTGGCTGAGGGGCCTCTCCAGACTGGATCAGGGGTATTCTGAGAGGCTGTCTGCCATGGGCCGGCTAGGTGGCCTGGGGTAAACTGAAGTCCCTGGTTTGTGACAGTTTTGGGCTCTCTACCCCATTATCACCTTCTTTGGGCCGAGCGAGGACTCTGCCTTGGTGCTGGCCTGAGCAGCAAGGAGTCTGTGTTAGTCTGTGTGACGGGGTTCCAGGGGACGCAGATCAGGCTGGGCCAGTCTGATCACGTTTTGTTCCCGGTCTTTTTGCATCCGTTGTCAGGATCATCCCTTGTCCTGGCCCTTTTAGGACCCCTAATTCTGAGAGGGCTTGGGCTCACGACTGTACCACTGACCTCTGCTGCCCTTTCAGCCCTTAGCAGAGCTCAGTTCTCCCTGCTTGTGCTTGCATTCTGGGTGTGGGCCCGGCCTCCTCTCTTGAGGATTGCAGCCACCTAGTGAGGGCATTCTCGCTGGGGAGTGGAGTGGCTTCCCCTGGAGCCCCATGTGTGTTGTCAAATCGGAAGGCCCAGGGTCGGCTCCTTCTGTGCTTTGCCATCCTGTCCAGACCCGCTCTGCCCAGTGTGTGTCCACATGATGCCGCCGCTGGGCTTGGCCCACCCATCTGGCTGCCACCCTGACTCCTCTGTGGCTTCACTCCCTACCTTCTCACCCTGGGCTTTGGTCACTTCCCTGCCTGCAGGTGCTGGGGGCTGTGGTGGAGACCAACAAAGCAAATGAACCACCCTGCTCTTCTTTTTCTAGACGTATCACCAGACCCCACCACCCACCTTCTCCTTCCGAGAAAGGGTGACTCACAAGAGTCTTGTCTACCTCTGGTTCCTGTGCAGGTATCGAACGCTCATTTTTGACAGTTGAAGTGGGGGGCAGCTAGAGGAAAACCGTTCCAGTGTCCGTGTGTGGGCAGGGACCTGCCTGTCACCTGCTGTTCTTAGTGAGACTTAGCTTGGCAAAGAGCCGGTGCTTCATTTTCTTCAGTGTTGGGGGCAGGGGACACTGAGGGTGCTAGCACTGTGTGTTATGTGCCAGGTAAGTTAAACTCCTACCTCAGGGCAGGGCAGCGCAATTTCCAGATGAGAACTGAAGATGCGAGGTTGAAGAGAGTTGCTGTGTGATCACAGCTGGGAATGGGAGAGCTGCGATCGGAATTGTGTGCCGCCTGTTCAAACCTGGGGCTTTCACTACCTGCTGCTGTTTCCTAAACATTGGTATTTTAGGAAATATGGAACACTTTTATCAGCAATGCAGACTTGTTTCCCCATCCTTCTTTCCACATAATTTATTCTTTGCCCATGTTGATGCTTCTTCATTGGTATTTTTAGACGTAGTGAAGCAACAACTGACCTACGACATAGGCTGGGAGATAAGACTTAGGCAAAGAGGTCTCTAGTGGATCATTGCTCAGCCCAGTTTCGGATTCAGACCTACTTGTAGCCGCCCCCTCCCCTAAGCTCCCCACCAATCTTGGCCCCTCTTTTCTTAGTTCCGTAGCACTTGCCTTGGGTGCCCTAACTGTATGGCATGCTGTTCTCATCAGTCGAGGTGAGACTAGTATCGAAAGGCACATCAACAAGAAGGAGAGACGTCGGCTGCTGGCCAAGGGCAGAGTGAGTAGGGCTGAGGGCTTGGGGTGGAGGGTAACAACCTGCTGTCCTGAAAACAGAAGCCATGGTCAGGGCCAATAAGGGCAGGCGTCATAAAAAGTCAGAACTTGCCTAGCTGAGCCTTAGCTTAGCCAATTTAGGCTCTAAAATTAGGAAGGGATTAAGTGAAAAGGGGTTTGTAGAAACCTGTTTTTCTTGGCTCTAGGTTTTTAGGAATCATTACAACTATGGCTGCCTGGACAACTGGAAGGTATTCCTGGGTGTGGACACAGGAAGGTAAAGTAAAACATCTAGACCAGTGCCATCCAATAGAACTGTGATAAGAAAAGTTTTCTGTAGCTGTGCTGTGTAAGACATTAGCCACTAACCACAAATGGTTGCTGAACACTTGAAACATGGCTAATGCACCCATAAGTTATATTTTTAATTTAATTATCACTAATTTAAATGGGCACGTGTGGCTAGTGGCTCCCATATTCACTAATAGATCTAAACTCGGAGTAGAGATCATTGTTCATTTGAGCCAAAGGGGCTTAAGGCCAGAACTTTGTGGGGTACGTGCATATGAGGCTTACAGATGATCACGACAGAGCCCTGAGAGCACTGCTGTCAAGAAGGGACCTCTAGGTAGGACACAGTGACCACCAGCCTCCTCCCATTTGTATGGCAGTGTCTGGAGTTCAGGCCAGCAACGTGTGAGATTGCAATCATCTCTTTGTAACACAAGTCCGAAGACAAGAAAATGAAGTTCCCTCCCTGAGCCCAAGAGACAAGGGTAAACCACTTTTCAGATCGCAACTCCCAAGACAGTAATAACCAGGTGGTCAGAAGTACCTGCCCTCTTCCCTTTCCCGTCCTCAGTACATTCCTGCCTATCACTGCTTGCGGTGGCCCCTAAGAAGTTTAGCTTGAAACCTCTAAAGGCCCTCAAGACACCAGAGGGCACACGGGACAGATCAGAACTTTCGTTACCTTTGGGATTAATGCCAAGGTAGTTTCAGGATACCTTGAATACTTGCTGAGGACTGAGGATCAGGAAAGGAAGACCAGGAACTCTTTGAACTCAGATATTCTGTCTTCTCTTGTAGGCACTGGCTTACTCGGGTGCTGTTACCGTCCAGCCATCTGCCCCATGGGAACGGAATGAGCTGGGACCCCCCTCCCTGGGTGACTGCTCACTCGGCCTCTGTGATGGCAGTGTGAGCTGGATTTTGTCAGCCACAGCTTGAGCACCACTCTGCTTCCTACATTGGCTCAAGGGCCTCCAAGGATAGCTTCTTTGGATCCTTGGGCAAAAAGAGTCAGTGGGCCTGCCTTAGAGTACCATGCAGGGACAACTCAAGGACCAGTCTCCTGGCTACTGCAGAAACAAGGCACGATATGGAAAAATCCTAGGACTGACGTCTCTTTACTCAGCTCAGGCAAACTGAAGTTCCAGCCCCAGACTGGAGATTAGGCAGCTAGCAACCTTGCCAGGTGCTGACCCCAACCTCCTCCAGGTTCCAGCACTGGGGTTGGCCACCACCTCTTCCACTTGCTGTCTGAGGAAACACCTGAACAGAAGAGCAGAGATTCTGGCTTCTCAACAGGGCAAGACACCACGCCTACTGCTGAGGTCACTGCCACTTCTCACATGCTGCTGAAGGTGAAAAATAAAGGTATTTGATTTTTAAAGATACGTAGCTTCTCTTTGCTTTTACTAGAGGATGAGGAAGGGAGAAGTCAGGGTCAGGGCCTACTGAGTATGTATTTTGGTTATGCTTCCTGTGCTCTACTTGGAGGGATGGAGGCCCCAAAGAATTCTTGGCAAGTTCCCGTTGTTAGTGTTGTTCTAGCTTACGCAGTGGTGCTCTAGTGACATGCCACGGAGACATAAGTGGGGAGGGGGAAATATCTGACAGTCCCATTACCAAAAGAAATCTTTATTCTCCAGTAGATACACACACATCCATCATCCAGGTCCTCAAAGCCACAGTCATCTGCATTCGCCCCTCAGCAGCGTATCTCCCTTTTTCTGACAAGTAAATGGAAGAGCCCTAAGACCAAGATTTTCTTCAAACACAAGTGGTCTCACTCAGTTACTTCACAAAGCTTTAGAAGTCAGGATTCCTATTTTATACAGCCATGCAATAGTGGCCCACGGAGAGGCAATCAGAGGCCAGTGGTCTCCCCGCCTTAGGCAAGATGGCTCAATAGTTAGTAATTCCAGGTTAGATTGTCGGAACAGCCTAGGCCGGGACTGAGGGCTCAGCTGCCAGGGCTCCCCAGCAGAAACCTGTAGGCAAAAAGAACGTTGGCAGCGTCAGCGATGAGGCTCATTTCAATTCCATCTTGCCCATGACCTAGAAACTCACCATTCTCCCCTGGCTGATACTGCCTCCTTGCGCACCAGTCTCTTCTTGTCATCCAGGGGCTTGGCTAAAGCTCGAATCACCTGTGGTTTGTACGGCAGCAGCTGTGGAGTTAGAGGAGCCACAGCCTTGCTCAACCAAAGCAACCGCAAGGGCTGCTTCTCTGACTCTACAACTGTAGACTCTACAACTGACTCTTTTCCCATTCTTTAGTGATTCCGGAGGATGCTCTGCGGCAGGATGGCCGTTCCATTACAGGGTAGTCATGCAAATGCTTGCCTGTGCATAGCTCACAGTTCGTTCCTCAGTCATACTGCAGGGTGGACAGTCCTGCTTGTTAAGGCAAAGAGGTACTTCTCTGGCTTTTCTAAGAAGGGTCCGAGTCAGACAGGAGCATCTCAGGTACTTACCACAGGGGTGGGGAGACGAGTAAGAGCGTGCATACACTGCAGTGCAGCAATCCGGACCGCCTGGAACACAGCCATTGGGGATGAGGGGACACCCATGAAGGGGAGACCCATGAAGGGGAGACATAGGTGCCAAAGAGTTGTGGGGGCTTAACGCACCATGGAAGGGCTAGAGCTGAGGTTCAGAAACTTGGTGACGAGGGTGTCCACGTGAAGACTCATGACCTGAGGCGCTTCCGACAGAAGAGGCTGAAGGCAGCTGAGGGTGGAGAGCTGTACTACACAGTCAGAGCAGGACAAGGCCTCCAGCAGCAAGGAGAGCAGCTAAAGGGTCACAGAGAAGGCGGACACGATCACGTACGAGCTAAGCCTGCTTTCCCCCCCCCTTACCACACCCCGGCTGGGGGACAGTGCCTTAGTCGCTGTCTGAGGTTCTAACTTCAGGGCTTACCGTGGGCAACTCTGGCAGGAGCACAGGCTTAGGCAGCCTATTAAGTACATGGGACAGGCCCTTCAGGTAATTTGGCTTCACATCTGTAAAAACATGGAAAAGCTTAGGGAGAAACTGGTCTCATTGGGAATTCAACTCCAATCTCTGATAAAGCTGGGACGTAAGCCTAGCAAAAGCCTAGCAAAAAGGGGGGAAAGAAACCCCCAAACCTTCAAGCTCAGAAAAGGCAATGTAGGCTCATCAAAGGAAAAAAGTGGGACAAGAATTTAGAAATTTAGTCTCTCAGGTACAGATGACACTAGAGCTCTAAAGAAGCACTCAGGCCCTAAATTATTTGGGAGACTGTGGCCTGAGCAAAGGAAAGGTCTATATATTTAGGGCCTTTCTTTTATACCCCTGTCACCTTGGGAAGCAGCATGGAAGCCCTGGACCAAAGCAGGCACGTTCTCTGAGAAGAAGCGCTGGCGGAACATGAGCCGCACCTCGGCATGGCCAGCGCGGCTCAGCACGTCCGTGCAGTCAGACATGAGCAGACAGAAGCCGTCGGCCGCGGCCGGGCCTAGTTCTGGATCCCTCAGGAGGCCCGTGAGCTGGAGAAAAGAGGTGCACCAGAAGGAAAGAGGGAATCTTAAACACACAACAGGAGGAGGGCCGTCATTCTAGGAGGACACACAGGGAAGCTCCTGTTGACGTCCTTGGCTCTCCTGTCTCCAGGACAGACTTACCCGGTCTGTAAGGCAGGAGCTGAGAGGATGATATCTGAGTACCAGGGCCTTTGTGACCTGTAGTCAGAAAGAGAACAGGGCCTGACACTCAAACCCCAGAACCCCAAGAAACTTATGGTTCAAGGTCAAATGGAGAAATTTTATTTCCAGACATAACTGTCTCTAACTGGAATCCATGCTGGCTCCTTACCCAGAGAAGCAGTGTGAAGGCCTGACTACGGCAGGGCCCAGGGCTCAGGCCAGCCTCTACTTTGTCCACAGCTAGCTGCAGGAATTCATCCAGCTGTTGCCCTAAAAATAAGAAACACTGATGCCATGGCTACACATTTCTCCTTTAACAACAAAGGATGTAAATCATTTAAATGCAGGGCTCCCTGAGAAGCCTTTAGAAGAGACAGTATCATTCTGGCTGTGATTTTGCCCACTCAGCTCTAGGACACTAGCACGAGAGCCTGGTACCTCATTACACACAGGTACTAGTATTCAGAAAGAGTGGTCTACTTCTAGAAAAAAATGATCTCTAATAGCTCCCTGTGGGGAGTAGGATGACAGACCTAGACAGAGCACTCTGCTTGAACCCTCTTCTCTTATGTCCCATAATGCTTTGCCCAACTCTGGTCTTGACTCTTGTCCCAAGCACCATCTCTTGGGAGTCCCTATTGTATTATCAGCAGCTCCTTTTTTAAAGAGTGTAAGGGCTGAACTTCCAAAATGTCATCAGTAATTGCTTCCTGGAGGCTCCTGTCCCCCGCCTCATTGTGGTACCTGCAGGGAGCTTGTTGAGAAGTCCTGCAAAGCACTTGGCAGCAGCGGTGGAGGAGGAGGGGCAGCTGGGGCAGCAGCTCAGCTCCACAAGTTCCCGCATGAGTTGGTTCAGCTGAGGGATTTCCACCTACACAAAACCTGACCATGTGATGCACGAAGAGAACACTCGTACTCCAAGAGATACCCAGTAGGAAGTGGCGGTAGGGGTCAGGATGGATGAGAACTAAATTCTCCAATGAGGAAAACAGATCAGCTTATCCTATGGCAAGTTTCTTCCCAGAAGTCACTTGGGAGCTGCCTCCCCTTAATGTTAGGGTTAAATTAGGGTACTCCCCAAATGTACTCACATTTCGAGGTAACGAGCAGACAAAGGCCATAAGCAGTGCAACCAGCCGCCTCTGCCCTGAGGAGCCATCCTATAAAAGAAGCAGCGCGCTAGCAAGCCTATCCTGCCAGCAATAGGCTTGTTCCCCCAAACCCATCCCATATTTGCCCTAAAAATTTGAAGGAAAGTAATCTTGGGGTGCCTGGGTGGCTCAGTCGGTTAAACGTCTGCCTTTGGCTTGAGCCCCACATCGGGCTCCCTCCTCAGCAGAGTCTGCTTCTCCTTCTCCACCGCTTACGCTCTCTTTCAAATAAATACAATCTTAAAAAAAGTCCAAGATTCTTTCCCTTCTGGTCCATCAGACCCTTACCTGGAATGGCTGGAATCTACAAGGGAAGCTGTTTTCAGGCAGAAAGGAGATGTTGCCATCCAAGAAAAGGGGCACAATGCGGGCGACACTCTGGGCAGCTAAGCTGGGAATAGAAGACGACGTATCACCAAGGAGCCAGGGTTCTGAAGTACCGTGAGTTCACATTAGAGTCACTGAGTCAATGGGCCAGATCGTGATCTTTCACACATTCAACAAATATGAATTCAGCATACATTATGTGCTAAGAAACGTTCTCATATTTTAGACCCTGGTGATTTAGCAGTGAACCCAGTAGATTAAATCCCTGTTCTCCTGGAGCTTACAATCTAGTCAGAAAACTCAACGTATATTTCCCCAAAAAATAAATAAATAAAAAACAAAAATACTCTACAGGTGATTCTTATGCACATCTGTAGCTAAGAACCATTAGCCCATGCTTCCCCCACCCTCATAGACCATGGTGCTAAAAAGCCCCTTCCTTTTACTTTGCCAGCAAAACAACTCCCTCTACATTTGATTCTGGGTAAAAGGACAGCTCTGAAGGCGGCTATCTGCTGCTTCTCCCCAAGACTACTATCCTCCTGCCTAGGATCAAGCTTCATCAATGATTATACTCACTCAGGGCTCAAGTGTGTAGTGGCAGTGCCAATGACAGACCCCATGGCGGCCAAGACCTCATCCTCCAACAGTACTTTTCTCAGAACTGAGTGTTCCTTCTCTGAAAAATCAAAACGCGCGCGCGCACACACATACACCCACAGAATCACCATGCCATGAACATGGTTCAGATGATTAGGTCCTGTCATCATGATTCCAGTCACAATGGCAGCAGTTTTTAACCTGTCCTCTAATAGTGCTAGAGCCCCCAGCAACTCTTGAGCACCAGCACAGCACCAGAAGGAGTGGCTAACATGGGCCACGAAGAGCTCTTGAATACTTTGTGCTGTCCTTTGACTGGCAATGTGGAAATAAAGCTAGCTATTATGACCTTCTTAACTTCAGAAATATTTTAGCTTTTTCCAAACTTAAAGGTAACACAGATGTATCCTCACAGCTACCTACCTAGAGCCCCCATAGGTGTGTACTATGTACTATGCTGCCAGGCACCACACATTCTTATTTAATCCTTACTAACTACCCTCTGACATAGATACTACTCTTTATCTTTCCCTTATAAGTGAGGGAACAGAGGCACACAAAGGCTAGATAGCTTCACTTAAGTTAACAAGTGGTGGAGTTGAAGGTGAAACCCAACCAGGTCAGCTTAACTCCAGAGCCTAATTGTAAACTAAACTAAACAATTGTAATTGCTAATTACATAGCAATTATAGAGGGAAAAGGTGTGCATCCTTCTAACACCGGTCGGGGTGGCACCCTTTGCTTGAAGTGAAATCTCACTTTGGAGACAAAAGTGTTCAAAAGAAGCCTCTGCTGGTACAGAATGTAATACCAACGATAGCCTCAAGGTGGCAGCGCGGTTCAACTTGGAGGGCTAGCTCCAAGTGTGGGGTGCAGAAAGTCACCTGGCATGGAAGCTTGCACAGCCAAGGCCAGCAGGCAAGGTACAGCTGTCTGATGGAAATACCAGCAGCTCTCGGGGTCCCGCTGGCATTTTTCTGCCACCTGCTGGAGGCTCTGACAGACGGCAATAACTTCACTGGTTCCTGCAACCATAGTCCCTGTGTGGTGAGAAAATACTCTGTCAAGTTTTCCTAAAAGCACTTCCAGGTGTTTCAGATACAGGCTATGGAAAGAATAATCAAAGATGAGTGACTAAAGAGTCCAAGAGTATCTTATAAAAAACCAAGTAAGTTGTATTCTCTTGGCTGCTCTTTTTCACCTACTCCGATTTTGGAGCAGAAGCGGCTCGGAGCCAGCTCTGCAATAGAAGCACACATAACATGCTCTCCCATAGTGTTCATAACCACCTGAGAAGTATCATTTCCCCCATTTCACAGAGAAGGATGCGGAGGCTAAATGAAACTACCAGTGGTTTTCCAGGGTCACAGTAAATGCAAAGTTGGGAGTCAAACCCCGGCCCTACTCCTTCTACTATGAAACGGCTGCTGGAACACCCATTGGATCTGCCACGAAGGGCTGGCCAGTGCAAAGCCGGGAGCTTAGGAAATTAGTGAGGGCACATGGTGGGCTTGCATAAGTTCACAGCAGCAATGGCTACTGTCACTTATGCCTTGGAGAAGTGGTGCACAGGAGTTAGTTGGAGACCCTGCTCAAATTTTCATCAGTAGGGCCTGAGATTCGGCATTTCTAACAAGTTCCCAGACAGTGCCCATGCTGCAGGTTGATGGAACCCATTTTGAGTAGCATGGCCCTCAAGTGGTACTTTTCAATTCTGACTTCACCCTGAAATCACCTGGACACTCAATTCCTGTTGTTCAAGCCCCGTCCCTCCTCAGAGACTGACTCAGTTGAAATGAGTGAGGCCCAGGCATCGACATTTTTTAAAGGTTTCCAATGTGACTCTTACATATAGCCACCAACAGGGCCACCGGCTTAGAGGCATCAACTACAAAGCTGCCTGCAGTTCTCCATCCGGCCCGGCTCCTTGATGATTATTACCGGTCGTTACCTTTGTTCATCCGGCAGAGGTGCTGCAGCAGCAGAGGCAGGGTCTCCTTCACAATACTCGGGTGTGCTGATACAGCCGACAAGGCTTGCAAACACCGTAGATGCCGGCAGCATTTGGTGGACTCATCCCCTCCAGCCAAATCTAACTCCCCTGAAAGCAACCCAGGAGACATGATTTCACTGTGTGATAGCATGCACGAAGGCCCCAAACATCCCTGGGAACGAGTGAGCCACAGAGGATCAGAGACACACACCTCTGCATAGTTCCTCTGCAAGCTTGGGCACCAGGTGGCTGCTGAAGGCTACAGGATAGAGAGCGGCCAGGGCTCCTGATGCTTCCAGTGCTGCCACCCTGCTGGGGCACAGGGCAGATGAGCAACAGCTGAGCCTTGGCCCATAGTTCTCTTGCCCAGGCCTGCCATTAGGCAGATTCAGGGGTGTGGGCTCCCAAGTCTGCCTCGCTGAAGAGCAGGACTCAAGCACCTACACCAAGTTGGACAGGGCTTCTTAATGGCCTCAAAAGAAAGAAGTCTGACATATCTCCAATCAGTTGGCAGCCAGAGTCAAGCACAGAGCCCACCTCCCCTAGGGATAGTCAAGGGTCAGAAGCACAGAGTCCTGGAACAGCTAGCTCCATCTCGCTGCTTTTGATTCTCACCAACTCTGGGAGTCCTCCTCCAGGAAGCTCAGTCTGTACAAGTGACCCACTGCCAGCTCCAAGTCTCCAGAAGAGAGGAGATCTATGTTAGAAAGAAACACAAACCTCATCTTTCTTCCTCTGTAGCCACCACAACCCTTCCCAAAGTCCTATTAGGAATCCTAAAATGCAGGGCGCCTGGATGGCTCAGTCAGTTAAGCTGTGGACTTTGGCTTAGGTCATGATCTCAGGGTCCTGCGATTGAGCCCCGTGTTGTGGGGCTCACCGCTCAGCAGGATATCCGCTTGTCTCTCTGCCCCTTCCCCCGCTTCTGCACTCACTCTCAAATCTTAAAAAAAAAAAGAAAAACCAACAACTCAAATCATCCAGAATTACGGTGAGAACCAGGGAATTATGGTTGCTCTTCACTGAAGACAGAAAAATGCAAGGAATGACCAATACTCTTTCTTTTCTCTTTCTCTTAAGTGTACCTGGCTGGGCACCCAAGACTTCGAGTGTACGGATGCCAACGAGCTGAAGCTGGGTGCCAGGGTCTGTCAGAGCCATGAACACCAGTGAGCACAGCTGGTCCTTGAAGCCGTTCAGTGGCCTTTCATCTGGGGACAGACAGGGTCCAGGTTAGAGGGAAGCCCTGACTCAGCAGTGATACAAAGACAACTTGGGTCAAGATTCAAAGAACTTAATCCACTGGGTGTCCAGGAGGTACACTGGAAAAAAATGAACAGGCCTCATCTGGTAAGTGCTCTCTTGTGCCACAACCTCAGGTTCTAGAGGACTTCTCTGTAGCATTCTTTGCCTGCCATCCTTTATAGGAATACAGTGTTCAGCAGCCCCCAGGACACCACACCTGAAAGGTGATCTCACCCTTGTCTTCATAGCTCCATTTCTGGTGCAGCTTCAAGAAACCCAGGATCATTTCAAGGATTGTCCGTCGCTGGTTGCTCTGTAATGTTTTAAGGCGTATGGGAGTCAAAGAATATTTTAAAGGAAGCAGGGAGACTTATCCTTTTATGTAAGAGTGTCAGGTAAGAGTGTCAGGAAGAGAGTGAACAAGGGAACCAGCAGCAACTGATGAGAGCAAAACCCAAGATCCACTATTTGGGACAAGCTCAACACTTAGCTCTCTCTGTGAAAGGGATCCTAGCAAGAGGTCCCATCATTCCCTTAAAAGATTCCGTTTCCTTACCTGACCGTGCTTGTGGAACTGTTCCAGCAGTAAAGGCAACACGTTGCTCGTGATGTGGTCACAGGCCCGAGCAGATGCACCTGCAGCTGCCTGTAATAGTTTGGCACTAGGCCACACCAGTTTCATGTCCGGTTCACAGAGATGGTGCCTGCAGTCTAGAGAGGCAGCACATCACAGACCTGGGGAGTAGGCTGAATGCTGCCTGATTGCCCTGTGGTCCACAGATGTTGGAGACTGAGACCTGGGACAGTTTGCTAGCGGTTACTACTCAAAGTGTTTTCAATTCAAAGTAGGGCTCCAACACCCAAATCATTGAACATGGAGGGCTACTCATAAAAGGTCATTGGCCTTAAGGAACTTCTTTCTGGGGGCGCCTGGGTGGCTCAGTGGGTTAAAGCCTCTGCCTTCGGCTCAGGTCATGATCTCAAGGTCCTAGGATCGAGCCCCGCATTGGGCTGTCTGCTTGGTGGGGAGCCTGCTTCCCTCTCTCTCTCTCTCTGCCTGCCTGCCTCTCTGCCTACTTGTGATCTCTCTCTCTCTGTTAAGTAAATAAATAAAATCTTAAAAAAAAAAAAAAAAAAAGGAAGTTCTTTCTGTTGTGCTTAACCCCCTTTCTGGCTGCCATGACCCCATTACCCTGTAGAATGTTGTTAAGGAAGGAGTCAAGGAGGTCCTCAGCATCAGCTCTCAGCACAGAGCGGGACAAACACGCAGTCAGAGAGTGGAGGGCCGCCAGGCCATCGGCCTCGACCCGCTCGCTTGCCGTCTGGAACACCTGTCAGGGAGGGATCCCATGGCTACTGAGGTGAGCCTGCACCAGGTGAGAGCCCTCCCACCCACTGCCTATTTCCTTTGGGAGGTGGTCTTCGAAAGCCTTTAGGGCAGAGCAATGGAAATTAACCCCTCGAGTGAGTTTCCTCTCAACGGGTACATTCTCACCAAGTCCTTAGTCCCACTAGAATTGATATGCATACTTTCTGAGAAACAGGATACCAACTTGGAGCAGTGGCTGCTGGGATCCTCTTTCCTAAGTCTCTTTTTCTCTCTCCCATCCCCTTATTAAGTATGGTGCCAGAGGCACCATGACCTATGCTCCTTAACGTAGAAGGACAGGAAGCGGGCACCACACAAAATCGACTGTGTGCCATCACCAAGGAGCTGACCCCATGTCGGAACTTTCTCCCCTGTCTTTCAACTAAGTATGGCCCCTTACTGGCTTGCAACAGAGAGAAGGACAGGGTGTTAGTTCCCCTCATGCCTGACAACTGGGAGTTAATAGTAGTGAGTTTATCTAATTAACACTCACCTCTCTACGGATAGAAGCCCAAAGGCTAGGGAGGAAGTCCTTTAGTTCCTTCTGTCCGTACACAGCACAACAGGCATTCTGCCAAGGGAAGTGTAGGTATCAGCTAGCTACACAATCAGACTTCCAAGGACATGCGGCTACCTCAGCACAATGGCACCTGAAGGAGCATGGCTCTCAGCAGAACCAGCAGGATTTCATAAGAATCCGATCAGGTCACAGAAAAATGGGAGCTCATCACCCATATCACCTGACTGATGGAAAACAAGGATAAAGAAGGAGACCTGGGGCGCCTGGATGGCATAGATGGTTAAGTGTCTGCCTTTAGCTTGGGTCATGATCTCAGGGTCCTGGGACTGAGCCCATGTCAGGCTCCGGGCTCAGCAGGGAGTCTGCTTCTCTCTCTCCCCCAAATGGAATAAATACAATCTTAAAAAAAAAAAAAAAAAAAAGAGCCCTGGTCAGCCTTTCCTCAGCTGCCACTCAGTTACTATTGGACCAGACAGTATGTAGCTGGGAGGGCTTTGGGTCAACATATAGGCCTAAATTCTGGGTATTTCTCTCATGAGGGCCACTGAACCATTCCCTGACTGTGTCTATACTCATTTACTACCTCTACATTGTCTAAAGGCAGCTGGTCCCTAGAAAAAGAAATCCCTCACCAGAGTCTGCAGAGAATCCAGCTTGGCACTCAGAATCTCAGAATCCACTTTCTCAATCAGCAGGGGCAACAGGAACTGTGGGAGAGAAGGAAGAACTGAAGCTTGAGACAGGTAGTATCATCGCCACTCCAAGGCACCAAGGTCATCTACATCCTTATTACCACCAGTCCCCAGGAGTTACGGGCTACATTAAAGAGCTACAAAGAGTTGAGTCAGGAGTAGTGACTGTAAACCAACCTTCCTGCGAATCTGTGGCCAGATTCCCAGTTAAAAATGAGCTAGTTGGCAACATTACAAGACTTTAAAAGATAGCACCATATAGGGATTGGGTTATTATTTTAAACAAATAATGGTACAGGTTTCTACTTTGAAGGTCTGAAGATACTTGCCACATAAGCCTGAAGACACTTGCAGGATCCCATATCCTAAAAACGTATTCTTGATCTTTCTTCTCCCTCATGTTCTTACTGCTCTTTCTTCAGAGCCTTCTTTGGGCAGAGGCTACATACCTAACCTTGGCTAGACCCACCTCGGCAAATCGTGGTGTAGAAGCCAGCACAGCTCGAAGACTCAGGATGAGATCTTCTCTCTGGATACCATGGGGATCATTAGGTGGCTGGAAAAGTGAGAAGGGCCAAGGGTTTGTACAACTCTTCAGACCACCCTTAGACACAGGATTTAACCCAGCAATCCTGCAGAATAGGATATTTACACACAATCTGACAGAATAGTGTGACAGGAGGCTCCAGCAGGAAGACATGCTTATACGCTCCTTGGGAATTTCTGTCTGTTGGGCATTTATTTTCTATCTGATCTATCATCTTGCCACTCAAGAGAGAAGCACCCTGACTTTCGGTACCTTACTTTCTTTTCTCTATATATATTGTGACTATATGTTAGTAGACACTATTTTCTCTTTAAAATACATATACTTTTATTATTTATTTATCTATCCATCTATTTATTTGTGTTATATTAGTCACCATAAAATACATTAGTTTTTTTATGAGAAAATAATATTTTTATTAAGCACTTTGTAAACAATCATGTGCTGCCTAAATAGCAGATGTAGTTAATATAAAAGCATTCTAATCCAAAGTGTGTTGTTGATATAATTCAATAAAATAAACATCAGGTGTTCAACAGTTTTCACATATTTAAAAAAAACTTACATGAAAGATCATAGCAACTTGTCATTTATAAAACTATAAAATACTAAGTTATAATATTAAGAGGTTCAATTTTATGTGTAAATTGGGGTTCAAAAGCCCGATCCTTATAATATTTTAAAATAGATTATTAGTTTATAGTAATACAGTTACATTATGCATATTACAACACTGAATATACATTAGTTTTTGATGCAGTATTCCAAGATTCATTGTTTGTACAACACCCAGTGCTCTGATGGCTTTGAACATAAGACTTATGATCTTTTTTTCCACTTAATATATTAGGTCCATTTTTCTATGGTATTAAACTATTCTTACACAACATTAGGTTTGGTGGCTGATACTATTTCATTGTATAGTTGAGCCAAAATTTATTTAAATAATTCCCCTTTGGTGGACATTTCTATTTTTTCGCCCTTATAAAAAAGGTATAGTTCTGGGAACAGAAAAAGCATTGATGGTTTCTGTGTCAAAAAGCCAGACTGGAAACATGTATCACATTTGCCTTTTCTTCTTTAGAAGCAACACCAAAAATACAGCAAAGGGATTTTCTTTTAAGACTTAAAGCTAGGGCACCTGGGTGGCTCAGTCTGTAAGTGTCTGCCTTCAGCTCAGATCATGATCTCAGGGTCTTGGGATCGAGTCCTGCATTGGGCTCCTTGCTCAGCAGGGAGCCCTTTTTTCCCCTCTCCCCTTCCCCCTGGCTTGCGCTCTTTCTCTCTCTCTCTGTGTCATATAAATAAATAAAACCTACAAAAAAATTACTAAAACAAAACATAAAGTTAGGGACACGTGTCTGGCTCAGTTGGTAGAGCATGTGACTCTTGATCTTAGGGTTGTGAGTGCAACACACTTGGGGATTTTTTTTTTTTTTTTAAGATTTTATTTATTCATTTGACACACAGAGAGAGATCACTAGTAGGCAGAGAGGCAGGCAGAGAAGGGGAAGCAGGCTCCCCGCCAAGCATAGAGCCTGACTTGGGGCCTGATCCCAGGACCCCTAGACCATGACCGAAGCTGAAGGCAGAGGCCTTAACCCTCTGAGCCACCCAGGTGCCCCAATAAATAAGATCTTTAAAAGAAGAGAAAGAAAAGAAAGAAAAGAAAAGAGAAAAAAGAGAAAAGAAAAGAAAAGAAAAAAGACAGGACATAAAGCTAAAGGTTGAAGAAAATAGGTTAAGAGGTGCTGGCAATAAAATTTTAGAAGCTGAAAAGCAGATGGATAAAGAAAATGACTCAACAGGGCCAAGACAACAGAATCCTCAGTAGGCTTGGAAAAAGCTGAGTAAATACCCACATACACCACAGTCCTCAAAAAGCTTTGCAACTACCAGGTGCCTTTGGAATTGGGAGTGGGGTTAGAGAAGCAATCTGACCGCCTAGATTGCTTCCCAGCTCCTTCCTGGCCAAGTTAAACATGGTTTTTACATTTTTTTCTTTTAATTCCAGTGTAGTTCACAGTGTTATATCAGTTTCAGATGTGCAATACAGTGTCAGTTATTCTATATATTACTTGGTGCTCATCAAGATAACTATACTCTCAATCCCCTGATTTTTACATTTTTAAATGGTTTGGGGGAAAAAATCAAAAGAATATCTTTTTTAAAAAAAAAAAAAAGATTTTAGAGGCCCCGGGGTGGCTCAGTTGTTAAGCAGCTGCCTGGGGCTCAGGTCATGATCTCAGCGTCCTGGGATCGAGCCCCACATCGGGCTCCCTGATCAGTAGGAAGCCTGCTTCTTCCTCTCCCACTCCCACTCTGCTTGTGTTCCCTCTCTCGCTGTGTCTCTCTCTGTCAAATAAAAAAAAAAAGATTTTATTTGAGAGAGAGAAGAGAGAGAATATGAATGGGGGGCGGGCAGAGGGAGAGGGAGGGGGAGAAGCAGACTCCCTGCTGAATGCAGAGTCTGACACAGTGCTCGATCCCAGGACCCTGAGATCACGACCCGAGCCGGAGACGATGCTTAACCAACTGAACCACCCAGGCACCCCCAAAAGAATAATATCTTGTGATACATGAAAATCATACGAAATTTAAATTTCCATGCCTATAGAGTTTTATTGCAATGCAGATATTACCATATTCCATTGTCTATGGCCATTTTTGTGTTAGAATGGAAGAGCTGAAGAGTTGTGACAGAAATGATACAACTTGCAAAGCCTAAAATCGTCACTATCTGGTCCTTTACAGAAAAGTTTGCCCGCCCCTGCAACAGTGAGCACATATGCATAGCGAAAATCAAAGGAACCATCACTTACACTGATATGATCCACCATGATGATGGCATATGGCCAAAAGGGATTGAGAGGACCATAAAGAATATTTTCTCAGTGTAACAAAGAGTTACACTAAAGCCAGCTGTCTCATTTTAATTGACAAGAGCTTTCTGTTTCCAATATAGACTGAAGTGCAGAAGAACACACAAAAATCTGCTTGAGGTGCACCTGGCTGGCTCAGGTAGAGCATGTGACACTCGATCTCGGGACCGTGAGTTAAAAAAAAATCTGCTTGAATAAGAGAAATTCTATCATTATCTATAACTTTTTTTTTGCCTAGAATATCTGAGAAAATGGATAAGCAGTTGGGAGCAGTGATGAGCTCTAAATGGAAAACGGGTGATGGCAGTAAAGGGGTATAAAAAGGCTTCACGTCCCTACCGTTTAAATGTTGAATCATGCTCAGTCTATTACCTTTCAAAAAAGTAAATGACATACTCTTTCCTGCCCTAAAATTATAAATGCATATATTCCAGCAACTCCACTTTTAGGAATTTTTCCTGTTATATGCATATATATGTGAAATGATACAAGACATGTAAGTTGTAGCATTGCCTGTAACAAAAGATTAGCAACAACATTTATCCCATAGAGGACTAGTGAAATTAATTAGGTATTCTCACTGAAGAAGAATACCATAATACCTTTATGCAGCCATGAAGAATAACGAACTAACTGATATACTGATATAGAGTATTCTCCAAGATATACTAAGTGAAAAAGGCCAAGTACAGGAGAAGTGTATTCATAATGCTGCCATTGGTAGGGGTAGGGGAGCATTTGCTTATATATGGATGAAAAAGTTCTGTAAAATACAGACATAATTGATAAAACTGGTTGATGACAGAAAAAGAAATGATGGTAGATATATTTTTCACCTTTTTATGACACTTAGATTTTTGGATCAGTAAATGTATTATCTTTTCAAAACAAACAAACAAAAAAGCAACAACAGAGAAACCTGGTGGTTCCTCTGACATAAGATTTCAAAGACATTCAAAGACATAGTTCTTCTGAGTTAGAAATAGTGAAGACCACTACAGAAGAGATGAAGACAGTTTTAGAAGAGACGTGGCCCAAGAACCATGGTGTCAGCTGGAATAAGCTGGGAAGCAACTCCCTATGGCAAAGATGGCTGTGCAACTTTAAAAGCACTAAAAGTCAATTCTCAGATGTTATTTGGTGTGTTATGATTTAACTCCTTTCATTTCTCTGAAACCACTAACGCCTGCAGTACACATACCCATGCATACCCATACAGTGGTAAGACTCTTGAGTTTTTGCAAGTAGAAGAGATATCAAGATGCAGAATAGGAGGAAGGTCCAAGGGAGTCAGAGCATGCTGTATATACTGTGCTCAACTGGGTCTTCTTTGTTTTGTCAATTTGTTGTTTTTTTTTTTTGCCTGAGATCATCCCTCAGATTCCAGGATTATATCCTACCATTCCTTGGAAACCAACGGAAATCCCATCTTATCTGTGAAGCCTTTCCTGACTACTCTAGCTCACACTGAATTGGGTCTTCTCTGAACAGCTATACCACCACTTGTTTTGGTCCAAAATCTCATATTGTTACTTAAATGTTTCAGCCTTCAAGGGCAGGAACCATGTTTTACAATCCTACAGCCCTCATGACTAAGCACATTGTTAAGGAGTTCAAGGAGCTCCCAAATACCCACTGAACTGAATCCTTCCTCTGATGGCAAATGCTTCTCCATTGCCCAGTTTACTAAAACATAAGCTCATGAGGGCAGGGATTGTCTTTGTTCACTGCTGTCCCTTCAGTGCCTAGATAACTGGACCTGACTCACAGGAGGACTCAAGGTATATATATGAATGAATCAATGAATGAACAAATGAATGAATGAATAAAAGGGGCTACTTACAGGGGTAAAATCAATAGGGAAGTAACAGGACGTCACTTCAAACAACTCCTCCACAAAGGGTCCTAAGGTAACAGAGAAACAAAGAGGTCAATATCTAATTTTCACTCATCTGAGACGCCCCAAGGCTTTTTAAAGGCTATATGGACATACCCAGGCTATAGTCCCTGGAGATGAGGTCATGGACGATGCGGAAAGCCACCAGAAGATTTCGGGGATCCTTTTCCCCATCCATCACTTGGATGAAGCCAAAGGTGAAGTCAGCTCCAAGGCCCTTCAGCTCTGGGGAGGAAAGAATAGGTCACTACCCTCCTTTGAGATAGAAAGCTGGGTTTTCTTTTGGCTTGTGTTCTCCCTCTACTATCGCTATCCCACCTTTGCTGCCTCCCAGAGCAGACACTTTTAGTTTTCCTATTCCAAGAGACTACACAGTGAAGAAGAGATGTGCATCAATATATAACCGTTAGAGGTAAGAATTAAAAAATTAGCCCAAACTCTACCATTCCTTTACTTGGGAATGAGTGGACCTCTCAGTTTCTCTTCATTCTTTTCGACTGGGTCTCCTATATAACTTCCAGGCTAAACATGAGTCCTGGTAATGGGGGGAAAAGGATGTGCTTGCTTTTCAGACTTGCCAAAGAGCTCTGCCTCTTACCTTCTTCACGAGTTTGCATGAAGTTGGTGATGATATTGTAGACTGTGTGTCGGTCCACCTGCAGCAGGGACTTGGGGTGGGAGAGACCGGAACTAAGTAAAGAAAGTGCTCAAAGAATATCTAAGCGGACAAAACTACTTCCTGCTTCACAATCGCTAAGTGGACAGTGCTCTTTATACTAATATAAGATAAACCTAAGAAGAAATGGAGAGAAAGGATATGGCTATGGCTATTGGCCTAGCAGTTAGAGCAGTGGAGCCAATAACCAAAATCCATCTGCTTTACTTTCTTCAGGTGTAAGAGGACACAGGTCAGACATAATGGCCTAGCTCCTTCTCCTTACAGAGTAGCAAAGACTAGCATGTAAACATGTTCAAAGACCTTAAAAAGTTCAGGAGTTAGAAGGCAGTATTTTTTTGCCACCCAATCCTCATCATGTATGTCAGGGCTGGAAGACAGAGAATATAAAAGTGACTGTCTTCACTCACCTGGACGTGGACTTCCTGGAAGATAGCTTTAAGCACAGAGACAGCCAGCCCTGGAGGCAGGGCCACACACAGGCTCTGGGGGAGAAGAGATGCGTGAGCATGGAGGGAATTCTAGCCTTGAAGACACAATCCCAAAAGAGATCTAATTAGCTACAGTGGGAAATACAATATCCAGGTTTAGGAAACAGTGCTAAGAGTGTGAAATGTGGTCCTTTTTCTTCATCTGCTTAGTTCTCTGCAGCTCCTTCCACTTTGGTTCTGAATTCCAGTCCCCCCCCCAAAATACTTTTACTCTTTGGACTAAAAACAGAAGTGAAATTAGCTGACACTAGTTTAGTCCCACATTTGGGCATCTGCTCCTCAGCACTTCGGAGTTTCACCCCCAAAGGACAAGGACATAATTCACTGGAAAAGGGATCCTGCAAACACAGTATGTAAGGAAAAAGAAGGAGAACTCACAAGTGCCCTCAAACCTTGCAGGACAGAAGGGATCACAAGATGATGGTCCTTCAGCCGGTTCTCATAAAATAGGATCAGGTGTATCACTGCACAGACCAGAAACATAGCCGTTTATTTTACACAGGCTCCTTCCCAAAGCCTGTAAAGGCTGTTCCTGTTTGGGCTTCACTACAAATTTTCTCCTTCACTAAGAGATTAGTCCCATGCCCTCCCATCTGAGGGTGCCTTGATCAGTTAGGAAAATGGGTGAACATCTTTTCTTATCCATTCTCACATAGGTCCACAGTTGAACCCACTTTTACCCCAGAACTTCCTTTCTACAGAACCAGAGTTGGCAAACTTTCTCAAAGGGACAGAGAGTAAATATTTTAGGCTTGCAGGACAAAGTATCGGTCACAACTACTCAACTCTGCTCAACTGGGTTGCTGTAACATAAAGCAATATAAACCAGAGGTAAATAAATGGGTGCGGCTCATTTATTTATAATGAGTAATTTATTACTCATTATAAATGAGTAAATTTTTACTTTAATAAAACTTTTTATAAAGTTTTATTATAAACTTTATAAAATAAAAACTATTATTTTATAATAATAAATAAATAATAAAACTTTATTTATAAAAGCAGGTTGTGGTTTGCCTACTATGCTATAAAGATAAGTAAGTTGTTGGTTTTTTTTCCTTGGGACTTCAAAGCATCACATACTTTTCCACTCCATCTATGAAGCACTACTTTGTCCACTTTACAGAGAGGGAAAGATACACTGAAAAAAATGTCTAAGGCTACATTTGAAATCCCAGTGTCTTCAGTCACAATTCTTATCATCTCTGCCACATATACCAGTGAGGAATGAAGATACTGAATTAGTAGTCCAGATTCCTTGTGTCCTCCCTTCTTTCCTCCCTCACTGGAAAGTTGGCTTGAATAGACAAGAAAGGCCTTGGCTCGGCAATCCAGGAAGACACTCCTACTAGTGATGCCAGTACCTTCCTTCTCCAGGAGCAAGGACTGACACTGGAGTAGCACCTGTGACAGAAGCTGGATTCCTCGTGCCCGAGTTCGGGGTTCTGGATTTTCTAGAGAGGACCTGAGGGAAAGTAAGGATAGAGAGAGCCTGACATAACCCTGTTTTTACCTTTTTTTTTTTAAAGGCTTTATTTATTTTAGGGAGAGAGAGCGCGCGCATGCGAATGGGGGAAGGAGCAGAGTGAGAGGGAGAACGAGAGGGAAAGAATCTTAAGCTAACTCCCTGCTAAGCATGGAGCCTGACAAGGGGCTCAATATGAAATTATATGAAATTCATATGAAATTTTCACGACCCTGAGATCATGACCTGAACCAAAATCAAGAGTCAGACATTCAACTGATGGAGCCACGCGGAGCCCCATGTTTGTTTGTTTGTTTTTTTAAGTAGGCTCCACGCCCAGCGTAGAGCCCAACACAGGGCTTGAACTCAAAATACTGAGATCAAGAACTGAGCTGAGATCAAGAGTAGGATGCTCAACTGAGCCACCCAGGTGCCCCACTAAATTTTCAAAGGAATAAATATTTTGAAATTAGTCACACTCACCCCTTGGGCATAGATGCCAGCCCAGGAAGGTATTCTGTAGGTACCTAGTGTCACAGATAATAGTAAAGCCAGAGCCTAAAGAGCCGATCCTCAGATTGACCTGGCATTCAGTAGAGGCTCATATGACATCACAGCCAACAGAAGTATCCATCTCTAGGCACTGACTGGGCATTGGGCTTACTCTTACATGATAGTGACATTCCTCTGAAACAGAGCTTAGCAGCTACCCAGAGAACTAAACAGATGATGGGCAGCTGTAACTTCTACCAAAACAGAGAATAAATATATTACTGCTACGGAAAAAATGCTGAGAGCAACCAAGGTCTTAGGGGAAAAAATTCTTTATAACTGGAAGTTTATAAAGTAAGATGGTCAGAATAAAGGTTTTAACTATTTAAGATTGTTGAATGGGCAAACCTGGACTGAACCAGTAAGGCGACTTATTTTAAAATAGCTCTTATAGAGATTACATTTAAACACACTAGAAGAAATCTAAAAAAAAAAAAAAAAAAAGGAATCTAAGCAAGTAAACATATGAAGTAGAAGATTTCTGAAGGAGAGCTGACCAGGACATTTGACTGAAATCTCAAGGATAAGGGTATCTTTAATTAGGGATAAAGGGGCAAAAATAAAATCACCCTTGACAGGATCCCTAGAATAGGATCTTGTAGAAAGGACCCTGTTCAGAAGTAGAAAACTGTGCATTTAAAAATGGACCAAGGTACACAAATGCTCATAGCAGCATTATTCAGAATACCTCAAATCTGGAAACAACCCATAATTACCACTGGATGAACTATTGAACAAAATGTGGTATATTCATATAGCAGATTATTTTTCACCAATAAATGAAGTACTGACAAGAGATACAACAAGGATAAACTTTGAAAACATTATGCTAAGTTAAAGTAACCAGTCACAAAGGTGACATGTTGTATGATTCTGCTTCTATGAAATTTCGAAGAAAAATGGCAAATCCAGAGGTAGAAAGTAAATTAGTGGTTGCCAGGGGCTGAGAAGAGGAAGGAATAGTGTGACTGCTAATGGGCATGAAGTTTCTTTTTGAGGCAGTGAAAATATTCTAAAATTGACTGAAGTAAGGGTTGCATAAATCTGTGAATACACAAAAAATGATGGACTTTATAATACATGAATTATATATTGTCATATAAAAATTGATATGAATTTGAATTATGTATATCATAAACATATAAAGCTGTTATATTTTTTTAATGGACTAAGGTCACATGTGCAGAAAGGCCAAATGGTCTCTTATGTGGGAGAGATGCATAATAGTGACCTACATTCCACCCCACCCTCCTAATTTTCTAGTTTTCTGCTTCAGAAGACAAGCTGGCTGTGACAGTTAACAATCTTTGCAAACAAGACTTGTCAATTTAGATGGTCTACCAAGTATAAAATAGGAGAAAAGCAGACATCAGACTATAAGCACATACTTCCTCTGGGGTTTGGATATCTGGTTTCATACTGATTTTCCAGCTGTTTCCCCAAGCCTTTTCCTATAGTGCGGATCTAGTGCAAGGTCAACTTCCTGGCAACTCCCCAGGCAGAGCCCATGAGCAGGTCTGAGTTAGAGCCATGCTGACCAGAATCCCATAGGGGCAGGTAGGTCTTTAAGAAGCACAGGAGGAATCCCAGGTCTAACAGTTGATGGCCTTCAACCACCCATCTCACCCCACACCTGTGGGCTGATACAGGCACTTCCAACACTCCTTAAGAACTTTAGTCAGGTGGCATGAAACTTACTTCAGGATAGACACAGGCTTAGACCGAAGTACTGATAAGAAAGTGTTGGGCTACAGTAGGAGAAATTCAGGACCAGTCAGCTCCAGGAAAGCAGGAGTGTACAAAATAACTTTTCAGAGTGCACACGCAGGGTTAGAGAAGGGCCCTCAACAAGAGGCTCTTACCCAAGGGCTTCCACCACTTGCAACACTGTATAGCTCCCAGATTTCACATCTAGAAGAAACAATAGAAAAAAAACATGAAAAAACAAAATCCAGTCCTAGGGTTCAAAGGCTCTGATTACCAATATATCTGCCTACCCTAGGGTTTGTACCTTGGGGCCCACTATGCTTGCCAAGAGCCCCTTCTACATGAGAGGTATTACTAAAACACTTCAAACATGCCATTTCAACTGTAAAAACTGAAAAGGAAATAAACATATCATTTGTAGATAATACGACTGTATACCTTGAAAATCCAAGAGAAATAATTGAAAAAATACTATAAGTAAAATAATTCAATAGGGTGGCTGGGTATAAAAAACAGAGAGAGAGGGGTGCACCTGGGTGGCTCAGCCAGTTAAGCATCTGCCTTCCGCTTAGGTCATGATCCCAGGGTCCTGGAACTGAGCCCCTCTTCAGGCTCCCTGCTCACTGGGGACTATGCTTCTCCCTCGTCCTCTGCCCCTCTCCCCAGCTCATGCTCTGTCTCAAATAAATAAATAAAATCTAAAAAAAAAAAAAGGAAACCAAGTGAGGGTTGCTGGAGGGGAAAAGGGTGGGGGGATGGGGTAACTTGGCAATGGGTATTAGGGAGGGCATGTGATATAATGAGCACTGGGTATTATGCTCATATTCACACAGTGAATATGAGTTACTGAACTCTACCTCTGAAACTAAGAACACACTATATGTTAATTAACTGAAATTAAATTAAATTAAAATTTTTAAAAAAGATCAACAAGGGGGGGCGCCTGGGTGGCTCAGTTGGTTAAGCCACTGCCTTCGGCTCAGGTCATGATCTCGGAGTCCTGGGATCGACCCCACATTGGGCTCTCTGCTCAGCAGGGAGCCTGCTTCCTCCTCTCTCTCTCTCTGCCTGTGCCTTGTGATCTCTCTCTATCAAATAAATAAATAAAATCTTAAAAAAAAAAAGATCAAGGAATTTAAAAATGGACAAAACAAAATGAACAGGCATTCTACAGAAGATACCCATATTCACTATAGAAATGCAAATTAAAGTATATAAAAACTTTGTTTTTAACACACTAGATTGGCAGAGATAAAAAACTTTTTAACACACCCATGTTTGGTGATGGTATGCAGAAATAGGCAGTCTTATATATTGTAGGTGGAGTATAAATTGGCACAACCCCTTTATGGAGGGCAATTTGATAATGTCTTTAATAAAAATTACAAATGCACATATGCTTTAATGCAAGGAATCTTCTAAAAATTTATCCCATATACATATAAAAGTGTAAAATAATGCACGTACAAGGTTATTCTTTACAGAGTTATTTATAACAGCAAATGACTTCAAACAACAAATAGCTATCGGTAAGAAACCAGTTAAATAGGGGTGCTTGGGCGGCTCAGTTGGTTGAGCGTCTGCCTTCGGCTCAGGTCAGGATCCCAGAGTCTCAGGATTGAGCTCAGCAGGGAATCTGCTTCTACCTCTGCCCCTCCCCCTACTTGTGTTCTCATTCACTCTGTCTCTCTCTCTCTGTCTCTCTCTCTCTCTCTCTCGTAAATAAATGAATAAATAAGTAATCTTGGAAGGAAGGAAGGAAGGAAGGGTTGGTTAAATAAATTACAATATATCAATACAATGGAATTCTCTGCAGCCAGTTAGAAAAATAATGTATGAAAGACTGAATATGTGTGTGCACACACTGATAATAGGACATGTCTACAAGTAGGGCAGTGTACATAAATAGTACATATATTACTAAGTGCACACCATTGTTTTTAATGGGAGGGAGAGTTTCTATTTGCATTCATTCATTCATTTAGAAGATAAAAGGAACCAGTAATATTGGTTGTCTCTAAGGAAGGACACTGGATAGCGAGGGGGTTGAGAGGTGAGGGTTTTTTTTTTTTTAATTTTTTATTAACATATATTATTTGCCCCAGGGTACATGTCTGTGAATCATCAGGCTTACACATTTCACAGCATTTGCCATAGCACATACCCTCCCCAATGTCCATAACCCTACCCCCCCCCACCTCCCAGCCACCCTTAGTTTGTTTCGTGAGTTTAGGAGTCTCTTATGGTTTGTCTCCTTCCCCATCCCATCTTGTTTCATTTCTCTTCCCCACTCCCCACGACCCCCTGCCCTGCCTCTCAAATTCTTCCTATCAGAGCGATCATGTGATAACTGTCTTTCTCTGACTTATTTCCCTTAGCATACTACCCTCTAGTTCCATCCACATCGTTGCAAATGGCAAGATTTCGTTTCTCTTGATGGCTGCATAGTATTCCATTGTATATATATACACCACATCTTTATCCATTCATCTATTGATGGACATCTAGGTTCTTTCCAGAGTTTGGCTATTGTGG
>CM052812.1:47727982-47842667 GCA_028533885.1 Nasua narica
GTCTGTTCATATCTTCTGCCCATTTCTTGATTGGATTATTTGTTCTTTGGGTGTTGAGTTTGAGAAGCTCTTTATAGATTTTGGATATTAACCCTTTATCTGATATGTCATTTGTGAATATCTTCTCCCATTCTGTCAGTTGTCTTTTGGTTTTGTTGACAGCTTCCTTTGCTGTGCAAAAGCTTTTGATCTTGATGAAGTCCCAGTGGTTCATTTTTGCCCTTGCTTCCCTTGCCTTTGGAGATGTTTCTAAGAAGAAGTTGTTGCGGCTGAGGTTGAAGAGGTTGCTGCCAGTGTTCTCCTCCAGGATTTTTAAGGAGTCTTGTCTCTCATTGAGGTCTTTGATCCATTTTGAGTCTATTTTTGTGTGCGGTGTAAGGAAATGATTCAGTTTCATTCTTCTGCATGTGGCTGTCCAGTTTTCCCAACACCATTTGTTGAAGAGACTGTCTTTTTCCCATTGAATATTCTTTCCTGCTTTGTCAAAGATTAGTTGACCATAGAGTTGAGGTTCCATTTCTGGGCTCTCTATTCTCTTCCATCGATCTATGTGTCTGTTTTTGTGCCAGTACCACACTGTCTTGATGATTACAGCTTTGTAATAGAGCTTGAAGTCTGGAATTGTGATGCCGCCGACTTTGGTTTTCTTTTTCAACATTCCTCTGGCTATTTGTGGTCTTTTCTGGTTCCATATAAATTTTAGGATTATTTGTTCCATTTCTTTAAAATAAATTGATGGTATTTTGATGGGAATTGCATTAAATGTATAGATTGCTTTAGGTAGCATAGACATTTTCACAATATTTGTTCTTCCAATCCATGAGCATTGAACGTTTTTCCATTTCTTTGTGTCTTCCTCAAATTTTTTCATGAGTACTTCGTAGTTTTCTGAGGAGAGGTGAGTTTTTTAAAAAACAAATGTTTGATTTTGGAATAATTTTAGAGTTAGAGATTAGCATTGGTATATGACTATTAAACTCTAGGCTGTATTTAGATTTTATCAGTTTTTCCACTAGTGTCATTTTTCTGTCTCAGGATCCAGTTAAGGACACCACATTGCAATTAGCCATCGTGAATCCTTGGTTTCCTCTGGTCTTGTGAAAATTTCTCAGTCTTGTTCTTTATGACCTTGATATCCCAAAGAAGTACTTTACAGAATGTCCCTCAATTTGGGTGTGTTGGATATTTTCCTCATGTTTAGACTGGGTCATGGGTTTCAAGAAGAATAGCAAAGAGGTAAAGTACCCTTCTCATCTTATCATATCATACCATACCAGGTATACAAGGTATCAGTAAGACTTACCACTAATTTTAACTCTGATCATTTGGTCAAGGTAGTGTCAGCCACATCTCTGCACTATATAGTTATTATTTTTCCTTTCTCATGCTCTCTTCTTTGGAAGGGAGTCACTTAGCTCCACTTAACACTCAAGGGGGAAGCAGAAGTTAAGCTCCACTTCCTAAAAAGAGGAGTCATCTATATACCTACCTATATTATGTGGAATTATTCTGTAAGGAAGATTCATTTCTTTTCCCCGGTTTATTTATTCAGTCATTTATTTTACATAAGCATAGACTCATGTATATTTTACACCTCAGGTTATAATCCAATACAAGGTTATTTTACTATTCAAAATTGTTCTATCTTTGGCCATGGGGAGTTTTTTTAGGTTGTCTCTTGTCCCATCCTTTTTTTACTTATTTTTATAAAGTTTTATTGAAACACAGTTCTCCTCCTCTTCCTCCTTCCTCCTCCTCCCCCTTTCTTCTTTTCTTTTCTTCTTCCTTCCTCCTCCTTCCCCTTCTTCTTCCTCTCCTTCTCCTTCTCCTTCTTCAAAGTAATCTCTGCACCTATCATGGGGCTTTAATTCATGACCCGGAGATCTGGAGTCACATGCTCTACCAACTAAGCCAGCCAGGCAACTCATCATTTTATTTTTTAAGTACTTTTTTACCTTTTTAGCACTATAAAATACTACTGGCTCATCCTGTAATTTCTTTGTTCCAGGAGTAGAATTCACCTTTTCTTCAAGAAGCCTTGGTTCCTTTTACTGGGGAATGGTCTTACAAACCAAGATCTGGGTGTGCTTGGGGTACCACTGCTTCTAGGCCCTCCTTACAGAGAGCTGGGAAATATATATACACATTAACCTATGCTTATATACATATCTTTCATTATTTTCCTATCTATATATATTAAAGTAAACATAAAATCATATTAAAGTCTCCAGCTCTAATCCAGGACCACAGGTCCATTCTAGCCTCCCTCCTTGTTTTTTTTTTTCTTATTCGTAATTTGTTTCCCTGACAGTGGGAAATTTGGTTCCTATTATCTACCATTTATTAGTTTTTAAACCTAGTATAGCTATAAATTACTTTCAGAATTGTCAACATCTGTGAGAAACAGATTTAGAAATAGAGTGCAGCATTTGTCTTCAGCCTTAGAGTTTCCAGACAAAATACTGTTTTAGTGAGTCACTTGGATCAGCTCTCCCCCTGCCTTTAGTGAGGACACATTAGATACTAGTAATATAGTAGATTCATTTGTCACAGTATGCATTCCATGTTGAGATAGAAGTGAGACGTTTCTGCGTATCCTTTTGTACCTTTTAAATGTTGTACCATGTGAATATATCACTTATTTTTATTTATTTTGACAGAGAGAGAGATCACAAGTAGGCAGAGAGGCAGGCAGAGAGAGAGGAGGAAGCAGGCTCTCCACTGAGCAGAGAGCCCGATGCGGGGCTCGCTCCCAGGACCCTGAGATCATGACCTGAGCTGAAGGCAGACGCTTAGCCGACTGAGCCACCCAAGTGCCCCTATTACTTATTTTTTAAAAAGATTTTATTTATTTATTCAAGAGATAGAACACCTGAGCTAGAGTGAGAGAGAACATGAGCAGAGGGCAAGAGCAGAGGGAGAAGCAGACTCCCCACTGAGCAGGGAACATGATATAGGCCTGATTTCAGGACACCAGGATCATGACCTGAGCCAAAGGCAGAGGCTTAGCCGACTGAGCCACCCAGGTGCCCCATATTACTTATTTAAAAAAAAAATTTTTTTTAAAGTAGGATCCATGCCCAGTGTGGAGCCCAGTGTGGGGCTTGAGCTCACAACCCGGAGATCAAGACCTGAGCTGAGATCAAGAGTCAGATGCTTAGCCGACTGAGAAACCCAGCCACTCTTTTAAAATACATTTTTAAAACAGCACAATAATTCACATAGATGCACCAGGACCATCTTAGGATATATTCTCAAGGAAGAAACAAAGAGTAAAAGTTTAGCAATCTTCCTAAGGGTTTCACTAACATAGAAGAGTTTTAGCTCAATAAGGTGTGGCAATCAGTGAATTACTTCCAGCAGCCTGTTCTAAGTCCCCAACCCACTTAACTCCAAATGTTGGACCTAATATGTTAGCTTTCACCAACACTAGACTTTGGCTAGAGTCAAGAGGCTTGAGAAAACTCCTGAACTTCCAGTTCCCTTAAGTCAGTGGGCTCAGAACAAAAGCTGTGAGCAGAACTGGGTAGAGGTTCACTCTAGTACTAGAGTAAGTCCAAACTGACTGAGAAAAGGAGTGCTTTCTAGTCAGGATTCATAGCTCGTGACTGGCACCAATTTAGACATCAGACACTCTTAGCCCTGCTCGTGCCAGGATGTGGAAGGCCCAGCTGCTGCCCCTGCTCCTGAGAAAGAGCCAAGGGAAAAAATGTGCAGGCTGTAGGGGGGAGGGGGGGGACAGCCAGACTAACAGGACAAACCAGGGAACTGACAGTTGGGCTCTGTACTCAATTCCTTAATGGCAACATTGAAGAGAATGGAGATACTCATTTCTGGGTTATACACTATAAAAAAGTATTGCACAATTTGGGAAGGTGGAAAAGGGTGCCTTTTTGGAACTTCTTGGCCAAACAAAGTGCAGGAAACTCTGCTGAAAACCCTATCTAAATACTAAATTTCAGTAGGGGCCACAGAGGTAGCAATTGTGCATAGGAAGCTATAGAGGATTGATAACTGTTACTAGCAAAGAACGTCACTGAATCATCGTTCTTCTCCAGCAACACCATCAAAGTCTTTTGTGGATGCTGGACTAGTGTCCATTGTTGGAAATACCTAAGTGCTATAAGACAAGGACCTGACTAATAAGCCCCACTCAGTTGCCTCTAATTTCTTCATCAAAAATGAGGTATAGGGGCACCTGGGTGGCTCAGTGGGTTAAAGCCTCTGTCTTCGGCTCAGGTCATGATCTCAGGGTCCTAGGATCAAGCCCCGCATCGGGCTCTCTGCTCAGCAGGGAGCCTGCTTCCCCGCCCCCGCACCCCCGGGCCCCCAACCTGTCTCTCTGCTTGCTTGTGATCTCTCTGTCAAATAAATAAATAAAATCTTAAAAAAAAAAATAAAAATGAGGTATAATTTGGGGCACCTGGGTGGCTCAGTGGTTAGGCATCTAACTTTGGCTCAGGTTGTGATCCCAGGGTCCTGGGATCGAGCCCCACGTTGGGCTCCCTGGTCAGCAAGAAGCCTGTGTCTCCGTCTCCGTCTCTCACTCCCCCTGCATGTGTTCCCTCTCTTGCTGTGCCTCTCTCTGTCAAATAAATAAATAAAATCTTTTAAAAAAAGATATAATTTATATACAATGAAATGAACAGATATTAACAGTATAACTTGATGAGTTTTAGCAAACGTATAGCCTGAGTAATCAACACCCCAATCAAGATGTGCACTATTTCCATCACTGGACAAAGTTCCCCCATGCCCCTTACTAGTTAATTCTCTCTCCTACAGATTGCCTCCAATTTGATAAATAAAAAAGACTTCTTCACCATGAAGTATACAGTATTATGAAATAGGTTGCTTTTAATTACAAATAAACACCCATCTATATGTGATTCCTCAAATCCCAGTGTATGGGTGAAACCTCCTGGCAGAACCTTTGGTTTGCCTCCTTTTCATCAGGATTCTATCTTGAATTAATGCAGCAGTAAAATAAAAAAAACAAGTGAAGTACAAAAGTAATGTAAGATTAGGAAAAAATGAAGAGACATTATATTAGCTGTATAGCTGTTACATAATAATAAACTAGAAAAACCAGAGAAAACCAGAGAAAGGAAAATGGTGAGTATGGTGGCAAAAAACTAGAATCAGTATTCTGAGGATGTTTTCACAAAGGTAACTAAATCTAACATTTTATTTTAGTTCTGTTGAATCTACCTCAGAAATGTCTTTTTTTTTTTTTTAAGATTTATTTATTAGAGAGAGAGCATGCATGTGTGCATGCAGGGCGGAGGGGCAAAGAGAGTGGGAGGGAGAGTCTCAAGCAGATTCTGCACTGAACATAGGGCTAGATGTGAGACTCAGTCTCACGACCCTGAGATCAGGACCTGAGCTGAAACAGGGTCAGACACTCAACCGACTGCACCACCCAGGTGCCTCGGAAATGTCTTATAAATGTGACCCTTCCTTTTCATCCTTATAACCAGACTATATGACAACAGTCCTCTCCCTTTTGGAGTACTAAAAAAAATGTTCTGGAATTTTTAGATAGTGGTGATGGTTGTGGAACACCATGAATGTTAAAAGCCAATTAACTACACACTTAAAATAGTTAAAGTCAATTTTACCTCAATTTTTTAAAGAAGTCTTTTAATTCATCCACATTCTATCTAGAATTACCTACCTAAAATGCACAATTACTTCTCTGCCCACCTATCTCCTTTTGCTCCTTACTGCCTAAGACCTGACTCCCTGGCTTGATGTCCTTCACAATTTAGTCCCCAAATTACCTCTAGCTTCACCTTTCATCATGGCTCCCATCATTCAGTCACATGTCCCAACATATCAAGCTCTTCCACAACTGTAATCCTGTAAATGTTTGCATGGTTTGAAATGCCTCCTTCTGGCCCTTGTCAAAATTCAATTTTTCAAGACCCAGCTCAAATGTCAACTCTTTTGTGAAGCCCTCCTTGGTCCCCCAAATCAAATAACCCCCTTCTGTGTTTCTCCCTAATTCTTTAACAAAATTGTCATGTGTATTTGTTTTCATTTATTCATTCAACATTTACTAAGCACGTATTTTAAATCAGGTACTGGGTTAGGCCTGGAGACAGAAATACACACAGGGAGCTCATAAGGAGCCCAGTCTGTTGGGGGCAGAAAGACATTTAAAACAATCACAGCCTTAACAAGTTCAGTGTTACCATAGCGATATAAACAGAGACTTAGTTAGCATAAGAAAGGAGTAAAATTCCTGGGTTTATGAACCATCCATCACTAACTTTAAGTGATTCATTCTCTTAATACTGCAAGTTCTCCCAAATAAAAAAAATACCTGAATATCTGGAAATATTGTTAATTATGCACTTGGACTCCTGGGATAAAAGAAGCTAATAAAGAGTTAATTTTCCTGAAGGTAGTCTCACTGGCATTAAGGAAAAACAAGCTTAAGTTCCTTTCCCTACATAAGTACACCTAAGTTTTTCTAGTGTATCCAAGATTTTTTCTCTAAAAATGGACCTACCAGCACCTCCTAACTACCCACACTTCCCTCAGCAGGGCACCAGTTCATGTGGAACACTGAAGAGTCATCAAAGAAGTATTTATATGAGACTGACGAATGCACAATCAGACCTCTGTCTGATGGAGTTGCAGCCTCTTGAGAATCTGGAGGAGCAGCCAATGGAGGAAGGGGGAAGGATGTGAAGGAGCCGGAGAGAGAAAAATCCCAATCAGTTCTAATCAAGCTCTCAAAATGCCTTTTCTGCTGAGGATGCCACAGACATTTCTCAGAACTGTTTTATTGTTGTTTAACAGTCTTTTGGTTTCAGGAATAGTGGTCTCCCACTGAAGTGGGAAAACACAATAAAAACCAAAACGAAGGAAAATCCAAATAACTGAAAGGAAGAAAATTTTTATCCATCAACATGTCCAAACCTAACACTTCAAAATCAGCTTCCTTCCTAACCTCCATTTTTGGATAAAGAACTTTTCTTTTGCTCATCCTCAGGCTCAAAAGCTTGGGGTCATCTTGGAGTCTTCCTTCTCCTTCAAGCCCTGTAACTAGTTAAGCCTCAAATTCCACAGATTCTTCCTTCAACATCTCTCATTCCATTCACTTACATAGTTTTTTACTGCATACTTACTTATGCTGGTCTCCAGGAGACTCGGGTGGTAGGCATAGGATAGGATATGGAGAGATATACAGAACAGCTACTAAACAGGTCTTCTAATAAATGAGGGGTTATAAACAAGTCTGCTAATAAGTGCTAATAAATGAGTGGCTGAGAAATAAATACCACAAAGATTTTGAAGTGTGAGATGATGTCTGGCTGAAGTAATCAGGAAACACTTGGGGGGCAGGCAGTAAGCACTCAAGCTGGGCCTTGAATCCGAGGTCTAACTTTGGTAAGATGGAGCTAGTGAAAGAAACTGGGAAGGAAAGCACTCAGGGCATAGCAAATCCAGGCAGATGCCTGGCACTAAAGGTCCAGGAGAGGAGTGGTAAGAATAAGGGCTGGGGCCAGGTAGTGGTAACCTTTGAATGCTAGGATGAAAAGTCTTTAACCCTGGGACCCCTGGGTGGTACAGTCGGTTAGGCATCTGCCTTCGATTCAGGTCATGATCCCAGGGTCCTGGGATCGAGCCCAGCATCGAACTCAGCCTTGAGCCTGGCACTGGGCTCCCTGCTCAGCGGAGAGCCTGCTTCTCTTCTCCTTCTGCCCGCCACTCCCTCCTGCTTATGCTCTGTCAAATTAATAAATATTTTTTCCCCTTAAGTCTTTAACCCTTAGCCTACCGGGTCATTTCTCTTCCATCATTTGTACCTTTACACCTGACACTTTCTTCAGGAACTCCAGAGCAAAGGTGCAAAACAAAGTTGGTCATAGCTGCCTGTGATTACAAGGTGTTCCTTATGCTTTTACAATTTGTGGGACAGGCTGCAGCTGTGAGAGGCTGAATAGAAAGCTGGTCCCTTTAGTGCTAACAAAACTAGACTCAGGCTGGATTAGAAAGCACATCTTATTCTGGGAATGCTTCAAAACTCTGTCAACTTTCAAAACCTTAACTAGGGCTGTGATCTCATATTGAGAAAACCAAATTTTTTTTAAATTAATTATTTATTTGAGATAGAGACAGTGAGAGAGAGCATGAGAGGGGAGAACGTCAGAGGGAGAAGCAGACTCCCCATGGAGCTGGGAGCCTGATACGGGACTCGATCCCAGGACTCCGGGATCATGACCTGAGCTGCAGGCAGTTGCTTAACCAACTGAGCCACCCAGGCGCCCCTTGAGAAAACCAATTTAATCCTTCTCAAATTTGCTTTCATTATATGACTCCCTTGCTCAAGGATCTACAATGATTTCTATTACCTACAATAGGTCATTCAAATCCCTCTGCCTGGAATCCAAGGTTATGCATAATCCAACCCCACCAAACCTTTTAAACTTTATGTTACTACCAACCTCCTTCCCTAGTCAGGAGGGCTAAATTACAACAGGGCTAATGTTACAGTCTTAGTTGAGCTGAGTTAAATTTAAACTAGACAATAGTTTAGGGCATTTTTTTTCAGGCATAAAAATTTTAAATTTTACAAAGGTATTTATAGTAACTTGGCAGTCCTTATCCATGCTGTCTTCTCAAGTGTGTTTTGAATTTGAAAATTCCAAAATTATTATGTTCACAATGTATAAGTGTGAAAGAACAGTTACAAATGGCACTGCTGTAACAGTAGGGGGTAGGCGGATGCATTTTTCAAAATCAGTGAACGTTACACTTAAGATTGTACATTTCACTGAATATAAATTGTACACCAAAATAAACTATAAACAAACTCTAGTTAATAATACGCCTACCGAAGCATTTAGGAGGAAGTGTACTGATATCTGCAATCTAAATAGATGGAAAGATACCCTACAAAGCAAGTTATATTAAAATGTTAATGGTAGTTTAGGTGGTGGGTGTAGGTGTGCCTGTTATGAAATTCTCTGCTGTATGTTTGAAAATTTTCATAATAAAACACTGGGGAAAATGGCATTGATAACATACTATATAAACCTGTAAGAAGTTAAAATTTGGTGGAATGACAGCATCAGGCTTTTCCTCTTTGATGCTTCCTTGTCACCTTGCACACACTCCATATAGCCCTTTTTAAGATGCGGTAATACTATCTGTTTGCATGGTTGACTTTCCCACCACAGTAAAAGTTCCTGGTGGGCACAGACCTAGTCTGATCTGTATTTATATTCCTTTTTCTTTTTTTAAGATTTTTTTTATTTTATTTATTTGACAGAGAGAGAGAGATGACAAGTAGGCAGAGAGGCAGGCAGAGAGAGAGGAGGAAGCAGGCTCCCCACTGAGCAGAGAGCCGGATGCGGGGCTCAATCCCTGGACCCTGAGATCATGACCTGAGCTGAAGGCAGAGGCTTAACCCACTGAGCCATCCAGGCGCCCCTTTATTAATATTCCTATTGCTTTCTATCCTATTTGGAGAAAAATGTGTGATCAATAATGGTGGGATGAATGAATGAAAGTGGAACTGCTTGAAAGTGGACCAAAGTATTATATTTTCTCATAGATTCACTTTATTCATTTCTCACATTTCTAAAAGTTAGTATGTTTAATTTTCAAGAGAAATGTTTTTACTTTTTCCCAAGCACGCAAAATTTCCAAAAATTGACAAAAAATAATTGGTATTCACGAGATAATTTAGTATTCTATTACTTAAATAAGTTTGAAGGCCTCCTAACACTCAACTTTTTAGATTTTTTTTCCCTAAAAGAGTGAAGTCTCTGACTCCCAAAGAAATCTGGAATTTGTTTTACTCAAATCTAGATAAGCTGTGAGAACTAAGAGATCCCTGAACTGGCCAAAAGCAGGAAACTGGAGATCGGGGAAAAGATAAAAACAAACACCACATAAAAAAGTCATGAAGCAAATTAATCAAGAACTTTACCAAGAAACGGAGGGAGTCTTAAAGAGCATACGCGAAACATCTCAAACTCCCCCTCAAGACTGGCTTCTCCCCTCCTCTACCCTATGACAGCCAGTCAGAGATCGCGCCGCGCGGCCACTCCCAACATGCCACGCGACTAGAGCTGATGCCGCCGAAGATGCTGCTTCTCACGTCAACCTCTGCCAAACAACGTGGTTTAGCGGCGGGAATACCAGATTCTGGACTGGAGGACCTGGGGTTGAGTCCCAGCTGCCCCCCTGCCTGATGTGAGAGTCTCTTGCCCTCTCCGGGCTTCAGTTTCCTCATCTGTGACTCGGTAATGACTCTCCAACCCTCAGCCAAAGCACAGAGTGACTGTCTACTAAGATGAGTGGCGTAAAGGCGCTTTAAGGAATATGCAAGCAACTCTCAACTTGTTACGGCTCTTAAGCACGTAACAACCAGCCCCAGACCAATCTCAAAGTCACCGCTCTTCCTCACTCCCTTCCCGCCCGGCGGCTGTACTAAGGCCGCCCCCTCTTGTCGGCCCCATGCGGAAGCCGCGCGGCGCCGTCTGCCGTACCTGCAGCCACTTGGTCAGCGGGGCCCTCCTGCTGACCCATGACGAAGTCGTGCACGAGGCCCCACAGCGCGCCCGTAGGCGCCACCGCCTCCAGAGCGGCGGCGGCGGCCATGACGCGAACCAGAGACCGTGGGAGGGGAAGTGGGCGGTGGCACGGGACGGGCCTCTGAGCGCACGCGCCTCCTGAGCCAATCGCCTGGCGAAGGTTAAAGAGGCGGGGCGCTCGCTGGATCACGTGCCTGCCGGCTCCTGGCCAGGCAGTTCCAGGGAGGGATGGGACGGTCCCTCCCTGAGGGGCGGGGCTTGGAGTGGGGCGGTGGCGCGGGCTGGGAAGGCGGCTGCTGGGCACGCACCGGGGGGCCATTGAGGGCGAATAATTCCCAGCCCGGCTCCCCGGGAGACGGGTGGCGGGGCGGGTACCTGGCTGGGTGGGGCCAAGAGGCGGTACACACCCTGGGGGAAGCCAATGAGAAAATCAGGCCCGGCCCGAGGGGGCGGTGCTGTCGGTCACATGCGCACCTGGGGAGGGCGGCGGCGGAGGCGCGGGCACCGCGAGCCGGCGGCAGGGAGCGGGGCCGGGCTGGGGCGGGGTTAGGCAGGTGAGTGACAGGCTCCGGGGGGCCGGCCCCAGCTGGGAGCCCTGAGCGAGCAGGGAGTAGCTGCGGTGGTGCCCGCCCCCTCTCTCCGCCCCTCCAGCGGAGCTGGTCTCTGGCCGGGCACCGTCGCGGGCCCCCCTCGCCCGGCCACCTGGGACTGTGCTGGGGATTCGGCCACCTCCCTCACTCCCCTCGCCCGCAAAGTTTGTGGCGAAGCCGGCGCCCGGGCAGAGCGCGCCCCCGAGGGGAGATCGAGGAGCGCCCGATGCGGGGAGGCAGGAGCCGTTGACCCGGGACGTGGCCGTCCGGGGCAGGAGCGCGGAGCAGCCGACAAGCCCACAGCCTCCGGTGCATGGGGCCCGACTGAAGAGCCAGTATGGGCAACTGCGTGGGGAGACAGCGCCGGGAGAGGCCGGCCGCCCCGGGACACCCCCGCAAGCGAGCAGGTAACGACGAGAAAGGGAGCAGGGCCACGGGCGCCTCGCCAGTTGTCTCCCTCCTCGCCGGAGCGCTGGGCTTCCCAAGCGACCTCCCACGGCTCCTGGCGCCTGGGTTTCCCAGATGGCTGCTCTGGAGCCAGACGGGGGCCCGCTCCCCAGCCCTGGTGGCCGGGGGAGCCGAGTTGGGGCAGCTGCGAGCGCTGACCCGGCTGCGAGTCCAACTCGCTCCAACTGGGAAGCTCCGAGTGGGGGTGGGGGCGGGGGCAGGAAATGTTTGCAGACCGCAGCGGGGCCGGCGGAGGGGAGGGGGACCCGGGACGGGGGCGCCGCTGGCCTGGCAGCTGGGTCGGGGTCGGAGGCTGGCCCGTCGGGGCACGGCGCGGGCGGCCAGTCGTCTCCAGAACTCAGAGCGAGCGAGAACTGTCGCTCTTCCAGAGACTGTCTGTGTCATTATCGGGCTGCAGATCGTGTCTGCCGGAATCCAACTGGCAAAAGCAGCGCAGGACTCTGGGAAAGAAATCTTTATTTTTCCCGCAGGGCTTTTTAGAGCCTCGCGGCTGTCTGGAGTCTAGAAAAGGTGGGGTGTGGGGTGGGAATCGCGCTCGGGTTTGTTGGGATCCTTCCCAGCCTCGGGGATGGGATCTGCTCCCTGGTGATCCGCGAGGGCCGGGCAGCGCCTTCTCACTTTCTTGGTACACTCCTATACTGGCGCTTCGCCCTGGGAAGAGGTCTGGCGTTCGTTTCCCCGGGTCTTGTACTCACTTCCTTCTTTGAGGGTGTTGCAAGGACCTTCTGAGAGTGATAAAAATCGTATACTTTAGAGTTGAAAGGGATCGTCACAACTTGTCTGGAGTCCAGATAGACCTAACTCCTCCTGACTATGTAGAAGCCTAGATCCAGAGAGGTTGAACAACTTACCCAAAGACACACAGCTAGTTAGTAGTGCAGCTGGGGCTACTCCATCTCCTCTTCCACCCATTGCTAAATATCCCTTTATGTAAGAGGAGCCACAGGCATAGTTGTTAATGAAGTGGAAACTCTAGTTGGAATTTCCTGTGTCCTTTGACACTGAAGGTGTGTTGCTTGGATTGTGGAAACTGGGAAGGAAGATGAGGGGAAAAGTGGGGGAAGCAGAGAAGGATGTCTGTGTGGTGGACAGGATGACTTGTGGAAGAAGAAACATGTTTTTCTGGGGATGGAGGGAGGAGGTAAATTTAACACTGAAAACCTTTTGGCAACCCTGGCCATTCTGACTGCCGAAAGTTAATTCTCAAACCCAAGGGCTTTCTTTCTTTCTTTCTTTCATTCATTTATTTATTCAACGAATATTTATTATTTATGTGCTCAGTCCACATGATTGATTTTGTAGCATTTTTCACTGGTGACAACCCTCTCATACTTGAAACTCTCCTCTCCTTCCCTTCTCCACGATAGATTATCCTGTTTTTTGGTTTTTTTTTTTTTCTCTGATCACTGATGCTCACCATCACATCACCTCCTAGGTGTGGACATACCCATGGTTCAGTTCGATATTCTTTTTTTTTTCCTCTCATACTCCCTCCCAGAGAACTTATACTCAGTCCCACAACTCCGTCCACTGGGAAGATCCGTACGCTATATCTTCAACTATTATCTGCCAAACTCCAGACTCATATCAGTAAATGCCCACTGGACATGCTGATGTAGTTATCCTTAGATTCAACACTTCTAAAACCAAGCTCTGCATCTCTCCCCTCAGCCAACTTCCCTTTACTTTTCCATTCTTGCAGCTGCCTAACTTGGTACTTTGGAGATGTCTCTCTGTTGACTTTTTCTGCCTCCCAGCCAGTCAGCCACTGGGACCTGCTGGTTCTTCCTTGGAAAGTTGTACAAACCTGCCCCTTCCACTCTGCTTCACTCCCTTGACATCTTAAGTTCAACCCACCTCCCAGGCTGAAATTAGTTCCCCACCAAAGGCAAGTTCATCTTCAGTCATTCATCCAATGCCTGCACACTGTACCCCCTCCCCAGAAGATGTTTGTTAGATTAACCTGTTTCGAACCCTATAATTCTATGTTTAGGAATTTTATTTTTAACAAAGTATTTTTTTTTAAGTAAATTCTACACCCAGAGTGGGGCTCGAACTCATAACCGCAAGATCAAGAGTTATGTGCTCTACTGACTGAGCCAGCCACATGCTCCTCTTTAGAAATCTTTTTGCACCTCTCCACTTCTGTAAGAACTTTAACTATTAAGGCTGTTCAGTTTGGTCGAGTCCTTTTCTAAGGCGTGATTTCTTTCTCTTCCCTGAATTAAGGCCACCAGTGTTTATGCATTGCCATTTCTTCCTTATCAAGAGCCTTTCTTCTTTTCGAAGTTCGTCTCAAATCCCATATCTTTCTAGAAGCACCTTGCCTGACAATTCCAACTCCCCCGCTTCTGAGAACTCCTGCAGACACATTATGCCACTTACTTAACAATTATCTTCTCCATATTATTAGTCATTTCTTTGATGTTTACAGTCTCGTATCAGCAACTACCCTGCAAGCCTTGGGGACCTGGGTTCTGTCTTATCCTTGCGTGTCTGTCTCTCACACTCACTCATACAGCCATACACATACACACATGCTCATGCACACACACGCGCACACACACACACACACTCAGTACTTAGCACAATGACTTGTACAGAGGAAACACTCAATATTTGTTTTTTTCAGTATTTGTTGATTTTAGAATGTTAACCCAACTATATCCTAGCATCTGAATTTTTCATGTAAACATTTTACTGAAGTATATATCTGCATTTTTTTTACCTGCTAGTGTATCATTTTTTTCAGTTCTATAGGTCCCCCTATGAATAGCTTTATTCATAAAGTCCAAAGCCAAGGGAAACTCTGTAGGATGACAAGTTTGGTATGAGGGAAGGAATCCTTCTTAACTTCACAGCGTGCACCTGGCATTCCTGTAACATCTGCAGCTTACCCTTTGACAAAGACATAGTTTGATGTTGTAACACTAATGCCTAAAACTCCCCAGCTCCCTTGGTGACTAAGGTAAGAGTGCTTTCCTTTGCCACTGGTGTAATGGGAAGAAACCACCAATAGAGAGCTAGAACCTGAGTTCTAGTCCCAGGTCTGTAGCTGGGTGACCCTGGGCAAGTCCTCAAACCTCTCTCGGGTCACACTCTCAGTATCTCAGAAAGGGACAGGCTTGTACAAGATCATCGGAGCTGTTTCATCTTCTTCACAAAGACAGCTGTTCAAAACTGCAAAGTTATTGAGTTGAAATCTTATGCCTTGTTATGTCACCCTTTGGCCTTAGTTCTGTCTTCCTAATCACTTGGCAGGTAAAGCGGAGGCAGGACATCTTGCCTTAGCTAGAAAATTTGTGATTATCATTCTTTTTTTTTTTTCTTAACTGTTATTCCTAATGCATCCCCAGAAGGCCTATGTTCCCCCTTCAGGTGCTGGGTGGTCCTTACATGCTTCAGAGAATACTTGGGGATTTTCTCATTTGGGGAGCTCCCACCCGGTCCATATACCCTGAGTAGATCTATCTCTGCCCCTGCCATGGATGAGGCAGCCACCCCGCCCCCGCCACCCCAGGGAGAAAGCGAGGCGGTAGAACAGGCAAGTCTCTTGCCCAGCTCCACCCTTTGAGAATGTGGCAGGGCTGAAACCCAAATATCTGACTCTGTAATGTGCCAGACGTATCCACTTACGTTCTGGAATCTCAAGCCCGGTGTGGACAGACCCGGGGCCCTGTTTTGAGCTGGTTGGGCTTGGCGTTGTAGTTGCAAGAGAGTCTGCTTCTCATTGTGAGGGCTGCTGTGGCTATTCTTGAGAGAGTAATTGAGCAACTTCTCCATTTGCCCAGTAAACATTTACTGAGTGCCAGGCATCTTGCTGGCTGTGAACAGACGTGGTCCTTGGCCACATGGAGCTTACAGTTTAGGAGTGAGGGGAGATAATAAACATATATTCATGCGAATTACGTGTGATCATACGTGGAAATCCTGTGTGATAATACGTACAATGATTTATTGCTGTACAGCTCTCGATTCCCACATTCATAATTTCGGCCCACCCTCTTCAGCTCCAGCCTTGTATGTCCTGCTGGTACTCACCACAGTTTAGCATATCCAGAACAAAAGGAACCTGCACCCCCCAACCCCTGCTCCTCCCAGAGTCTTCCCGTCTGTTAATAGTGATTTCGTCTTTCTAGTTACCCAGGCCCCCAAAACCTCTCGTCATCCCTCACACCTCCCCTTTCTCTCAATCCCACATCCATTTAATCAATAGATCCTATTGGCTTTGCCCTAAATATATCCAGAACCTGAGTCTCATCATCTTCACTGCTTTAGTCCTGGCCTAAGCCGCCATGGGCCTCTTAACTGACCTTCCTGCTTCCTCCCTGTCTCCTGACAGACTGTTTTCATCACAGCAGCCAGAGTGATGCTGCAAACTGTAAGTCAGATTTTGTTACTCCTTTGTTCCCGATCTCATTCAGAGTCCTTGTGTTGGCCTACAAGATACGATATGATTTCACCAGCTTACCTGTAAGCTGCCTCTTCCACCCCCTGATACCTGAATGGGTCCCTCCCTTCCCTGCCTCCTCCACATCCCCTCAAGCGTTTCTCCTGTGAGGCCCTCCCAGGCCATCCTTTGAAAAATCCATCCCCTTCCCTATACTACTGGCTGTCAGCATTATCTATCCCCCCTTCCCCTTTTCATTTCTCTCCATGGCTGTTATCATCATCTGGCATTGGCCGCCTCCCCTACTGTGTGTGGTCAGAGATTTTTGTTTGCTCCCTGATATGTAGAGCAGTGCCTCGCATACAGTAGGTGCTTAATAATAAGTCTTTGTTGGATGAAGCTACTGTGTCTAACAGAGTTGGGAAGGTCTAGAGAAAAGCAGGAATGAGCAGACCTGATTGTTTTCTCATGTGTGGTGGGTGTTAGGGCATGCATCTAAATAAGGGGACTTAAGGGGTGCCTGGGTGGCTCAGTGGGTTAAGCCTCTGCCTTCGGCTCAGGTCATGTGTGATCCTAGGGGCCTGGGATTGAGTCCCGCATCAGGCTCTCTGCTCAGTGGGGAGCCTGCTTCCCCCTCCACCCCCCCACCTGCCTCTCTGCCTACTTGTGATCTCTCTCTCTGTGTCAAATAAATAAATCGAAATCTTTTAATAAATAAATAAATAAAGGGACTTAAGTGAAACTTCATGGTGCAGTGTTCTATTCCCGAGACTGGCTTCTCTCTCACCCCAGGCCTCGGTAAGGTCTCAAATACCTGGGACAGAATGCCCTCTGGTTTGGGAGCCTCTTGCTAGGAGACACTGGAGCTAGAGCAGCACAGCAGAGTCAAGTCCCCTCTTAGGGTCCTAACCGGGCAATGGCACTTTCTTGACATTTTATGTCATTGAATGAATCTGAGAGTGGACCCCTCTCCCAGACACACATGGTATTTGTAGTCGTGGGGATGGGGTTGTCTAACAGACTGGGAGGCAGGAAGGTGGGTGCTGTGGATTCCAGGCCTCTCTCTACCGAGCAACTTGGTGAGGAATTTTTAGAATCATAGCATTTTAGAACTGAAAGGAACTTAAAGTTTTCTTTAACCTCTTTTTCTTTTCCAGCTATTAAAAAGAGAATAAAGGTATATCTACTCCCTGCCGAGTTCACACAAATGTGGTGCAACCTATATAAAAACTGCATGGGTTCCTTTAAGTTTTGAGTGTGTTGGGGTCAAGACATTGTAGGGAAGGGCTCAAGGTCAAGTGTATTTAAAAGGGAAGAGGTCTATTCTCTCTGCCCCTTTCTTGAGTGGTGATCTTGGGCAAGTCATTCGTTTTGTGCTTGGTTGATCCTCTATTTTAAGAAATGATAATATTTCATTTCTGTTTACTTCAGAAAGATGTTATGGGGATAAAATAAACTAACACTGTTTTTGAAATTACCTTCATGACTGTGCGGTTTGCTCACATGTGAGGTCCCAACCCAGATCCTCATCTGGCATTGATGGGAAATAAGGCCTTGGTTCTCTGCTTCTTCTTGATTGTGTGTGTGACTTGGATCTATCTGAGCCTCAGTTTCCCGGTTCGTACAATGGGATGACTGCCACCCTACCTACTTCCCAGAGAGGGTTTAAGAATCAAGTGAGCTCCTGGATAAAAAGAGATTTTGTGAACTCCTAGAGTTTCTGTTATCCTAGCCACAGGATTTTTACACACAAAAACCATAGCAGTGATTTTCCCCACCAGATCATTGAAGCTTACTCTTTTTTATAAAGAGCAAAACTATAAAAGAAATGTTTAAAAACTATTTTTGGATGGGAATCTTTCTGAAACGGATGATATGCTTCTAAGCAAAGTGTACCGAGCATGAATAACCTCCTCTTTGCGACTCAGGGGTGTTGAGTTCAGACCTGTATGTACAAAGCACCTGCTTGGTGGAGGTGGGGACCGCAAAAGCTTCTTTCTGTCAAAAGCCTTTATTTCTGAGAGAAGTGGGGGTGAACCGGTGGCCGACGGAAGGAAATTGCTGAGGGAGAGCCCATTCCATGGTGGCCTGGCCCAGAGTCCCAAGCAGCATTGGGGCGGGGAGGCTCTTTAGTCATGCCCTGGGCTCTGCCTGAGAAAGGCGTCCTGCCTGATCCTTAATTGCACTTATGACGGGGTGAGCCCTCCGGCTTCTGAGACTGCAGGGCGGTGGGCCCCACACAAAATGATGTCTGGCTGCTGTGCTCTCGGGCTTCGCGTTTCCACCTATAATCTGTCTTCTCCCTGGTAGCAGTCTTCTTTTTCTCATTTCCCCACTTGAAGAACAAGTGCTTGGATATAGGGAATGTACACTCAGGTGTAGCGTTCTGTATGCTCCGTACCTTCACACTGCCGTGCAGCCCTCACCGCCATCCACCTCTGCAGCTTCTTCCTCCTCCCCAGCGGAAACTCCTCGGTCCCGGTTAAACCCAGTCTCCGCGCCGGCCCTCCCCCAGTCCCTGGCCACTGCCTCTATGAATTTGACCCCTCACCTCACGTAAGTGGAGTGAAGCAATATCTGAATAATAAAGCCTTTTGCATTAGCCTTAATTCACATAGCGTGACATCTTCTAGGTTCTTCCATGATGTAGCACGTGTCAGAATTCCCTTCCTTTTTAAGGCTGAGTACCTTTCCATTGTTTGTCTCTACCACATCTTGTCCGTTCATCTGTCAGCGGACACTTGGGCTTCTGCCGTCTGGCTGTTGTGAACGGTGCTCCTGTGAACATGGCCGTGCAAATCTGTTCGCGTGCAAAACTGCCTGCTTTCGGTTCTTTTGTGTATGTATCCAGAAGTGCAATTGCTGGGTTGTATGTTCACTCTAGGTATAATTTTTTGAGGAATTGCCCTACTGTTTTCCTCAGCGGCTGTACCATTCATTGTACATTCCCCCCAGCAGTGGACAAGGGTTCCCATCTCTTCAAATCCTCTCCAGTAATGCTTTTTACTTTCTGGTTTTTGTTTTGTTTTGTTTGCTTTTTTTTTTTAAAGATTTTATTTATTAATTTAAGAGAGAGAGAGAACCCAAGCGAAGGAAGGGGCAGAGGAAGAGAGAGAAGCAGACTCTCCACTGAGCAAGGAGCCCGACACGAGGCTTGATCCCAAGACCCTGAGATCATGACCTGAGCTGAAGGCAGATGCTTAACCAACTGAGCCACCTAGGTGCCCCTGCTTGTTTTTGATAATAGCCAACCTATTGGACATGAAGTGACACCTGATCATAGTGGTCACTTCTTGAGATTCCATCTATGGGGCTCAGATAGCAGCCCCTCCTATTTCCTGGGGAAGCAGACAGCTGGGATTGTTAGAATTGTACCTAGAGAAAGCGTAGATGAGCTAATAGTGAAGCCTGAAGGATCCTCCAGGGAGGGAAGTCCAGGAGTTTGGATGTGTGGGTTCTGTGACATCTTTTCTGGTCAGTCAGAATTTGGCTTGCTTCTGGGTTTCTAATTAGGTGGTTGATGGCTGGGAAAGATGGGTGGGTGGATAGATGGATGGATGGATGGGGCTTCTAGTTAAGCGAAGCAGATCTGTGTTATTATAATTCATCAGGCTCCCAGAGAATGTTAACACTGTCTTACTTGGGGTAAGCACCAATTTTTTTTTAGCCCCCTTTTGCATGTGAGGGATGTAGGAGTGTGGTTCAGATGGAAACTTATAGGGTTGGGTAAAAAGTAGAGAAGGACAGTGACATGGTGACATGGTGAGTTTATCTTCTGCTCAAAGCCATGAGCGTCTCCCTGTTGGGGTCAAGGTCTCCCTGCTTACTGAGCTCGCAGGGAAGAGCGACCGAGCTCTGTGTGCTTGCATACCTCTGACCGTTTCCAGCCCCTCAACTCATGGCCCTTATTGTCAGGAAAGGGGCTGGAGCGTCTTCTGCAGGGTTTGGGGTCAGGGGACAAGGATGGCTCCTCGTTTGTACCCGTCTTCTTAGGGAGGCTGGCACCAGACCTAGGCCACCAGCCAGTCACCAAGCAGCCCAGATCTTAGAGGACTCAGAGTTTTGTTGTTTTTAGGGCTGGGAGAGAGACACTTGGCAGCAGCTCACCTTTGCTTGGTGTTTACTGTGTGCCAGGAGCATCACGTGCAGTATCTTGGCTAATCCTCACCACCGTCCTATGGGTGGACATTATTATCACCTTTTTTACAGATGAAGAAATTGAGCCCTAGAAAGGTAATGTCTCCTGCCTAAGGCCATGCAGGTTGTAAACAGCAGAGCCAGGACTGGAACCCAAGTGGTCTGATCTCAGAGGCTGAGCTTTCGGCTCTTGTGTGGTTTATCTTCACCAGGCAGGAGGAAGAGAACACATGGTTTTTGTATTTAAAGTGAGTTTATTATTAGGCACCTTGCTAGGCCCTAGGCCCAGGCAATCATCTCATTTGATTGTCCCCATTTTACCTATGGGAACATTTCTATCCATTTTACATCTGGGAAAGCTGATGGTCAGGAAAGTAAATCAGCTGCAGGGCTTCCTGAAGCTGAGGAGAGGCAGTGCTAGAGCGCAGGTTAAGTAGGTTGACTCAAATTCTGGTACTCAGAGCTCATTCTTTTGTGCTGCCTTCCCCCACCTCTGTGAAAAGGAGCTGGAAGTCCACTATAAAGCTTGCAAAGCTCCAAGAACTGTAGCCACTCTGCTCCCTTCTTGCTGTTCCCTCCTCCTTTAATTTCCCATCCCCCAAACTACAGCCTCTACACCCCAGAGCCACATGAGTCCATTGTTCTGGATCAAGTGCTTGGCACTTAGTAGATGCTCAATAAATTTTTGTTAACGTTGTTTGAGGGTTGAGTGTGCTGGAAGGGGTAGAATCTCAGCCAAGATTGCATTCCTAAAGAGAAATACAAGTAGAACGCAAATACCATTGTTTCCTCCTCCTCCCAGAATGAACTTCCACTTTCCAACTCCCAGATGCTAGGGACTTGAAGAAAAGAATGCCTTGGCTCAGCAGACTTTGAATTATTCCCAAATTCCCAAGGGAAAAGAGGCACTGGAGTCCTGTTAGCAAAGTGCTTGCTGGGTCAGGTGTCACTCTTGGTAATTAATAAGACTAATGATTTCTTGCTTTGTTCAGCATCTTGCAGTTTTTAAAGTGCTTTCACAAGTATTATACATGATTTGTTCCCCCACAACCATCCTCTTAGGTAGGCAGGGCAAGAATCATTTTTCCCATTTTGTGGGTGAGGATACTGAGATTTGTGAGTGAGGTTGCCAAGCTGCCCAAGATTATTGACAAGTAAGTGGTAGAGAGGTAGAAGCCATAGGCAGCAACGGCTCCATTGCTTTCTCCCTGTGCTGAGAAAGCCTCAGGTCAAAGCCTCAGTTTCCACATCTGTAAAATGGGGACAAGAGTAGGGTCATTTAGGGTAGTCAAGGGCTCCATCACACAAGTGGTGATGTGTGTGAAGTGATGAGCACCGTGCCCACACCCAGCAAGTGGCAGTGGGTTGTTAATTGCAATAACCAAAGCTAACTTCATGGTTACTCTGGGTACTTGTATTCTGTTGACTTTTGGTCAGCCCAGAGTGTTGGGAAGAGCAGAATGTAGCATCCCCAGTCCCACCTGGGAAATCTCTTTCGGGCCACTCTCTGGCCCTTCCCCTTCCCTTCCCCTAGAATCAGAGTGTATAGCATGGGCTGACCATGAATTTTTTTTTTAAGTTTTACTTATTTTACTTTACAGAGGAGAGAGAGTGCGCACGCATGCACAGATGTGTGCACGTGGGTGGGGGTAGGGCAGAGAAACCCAAGCAGACTTCCCACTCAGCAGGGAGCCATCTCACAACTCTGAGACTGTGACCCAAGCCGAAAACCAAGAGATGGCTGCTGAACTAACTGAGCCACCCAGGTGTCCCCTGACCGTGAATTTCTTTTGGTTTGCAAAACCTAGGATCTTCTAAATAGGACATTTACAAGATAGCATTTTTCTTTTGGTAGCAATTAATTAGGACAATATGACAACTATTTTGTTCATTTAATATTCATTTGCATTTTATTATTCCAAGTCCTCCAGTTCATTAACTATGTAACCTTGGGCAAGTTATTTTGGGTTTTTGGACCTCACTTTCCTCACCTGTAAAATGAAGATAACAGTACCTACTTTGTGGAGTTGTCATGAGGATTAAATGAGTTAATGCATATAACATCCTTAGAATGGTGCCTGGGACATATTAAAATACTCAGTAAATCGCAGTTACTATTATCACCATGCCTGGCACTGTAAGCCACTGTCCCCAACCTTCTTCTTCCCCGCAAGTTAAGATGCAAGGCCAGTGATGTTCCTACGCAAGACCTAGCTTCCGCTGTATACCCTGGTTATCTACCATTCTTGTAATTCCACTCATTTATTCAGGAAAGCAAATTGAAAGCAAGTTGCGCAAGAGCGATATTATTAGAGAGATAGCCTTGAATCTAGCTTCATTTTAAAAAATGTGAACCTTTTACAAAAACTTGAGAACTCTTGTTACAAATCTCTTGCCTCCACCCCTCCACCCCCAACCCCTGCCCCCCACATACCCTGGCTGATTGCAGCAACACCCAGTGCCTACTTTTCTGGGCTGTCTCAAAACAGATACAAACATTCCTTGCTTGGTAGGTCAAGGTTGGGAGTGCCCTCAGTGTGCTGTGGCTCATCTTCAGCTTGGCAGAACCTCTGTGGGTCTGCTGAGGCTTCTTCCTGGAGCCTGGCACACTTCTCTAGTATGCGTTACTGACTGCAGACACCTCCTTGGTGAACTTTCCTGGAAAGTGATCAACATCCGCAGCAGAACCCCTTTTCTGCACTTAACACACAGGCCCCTGCAACTCGATTAAAAAAGGTGTTTCATAGTGATTATATACTGTTCTTTATTAAGCACCAACTGTGGGGCAGGCACTGCACTGGGTACTTTACACACATCTCATCTAGTCTCCCTGATAAGTCACTGAATGAAGAGGTTGTCTTCATTTTAGGGGAGAGGCTCAGTGATAACTAACTATTGTGTGCAGGGTCACACAGTAAGAAATGAAAGATTTGGGATTCCAGACCACTGTTTTAGATTCCCAGCTCCGTGCGCCTTCGATGTGATGCCTACCTTGTTGTCAATTTCAGCCAAGGGCTCACTGGGCCCTAAAGAGGTGTGGCTGGTTGATTGACGTCATTGCTACCCATGAGTAGCAAATAGTCTGCTGCTGCCAGTTCCTGCACTACCCATCTTGAATGTGCCAGAAAGTGCACTTCCCGGGACCACCAAACCTTCATGCGTTTGTCCCCCTGCCTCCTCTCTCGCGCCCCATGCAGTGTCTCTGAAACAGACCACACTGTCCTCTCTGATATGGGATATCACACATGGCGTTGATTTTTTTTTTTTTACTTAGTAAATGCACTCTGTTCCCCCCAAATAGACAGTCACATGGCATGGGCGTTTTCATTTCTCAAGACCTCACATCAGCAACTCAGTACCATTTATTATCATCACTGAAGTCAGTACCATTTAGTAACCAATCATGCATGCATTCAATGGCCTACAGGATCTTTGACACCAGCATCTTCCATTTTCGCATCAGCCCTGTAAGGTAGTCATAATCACTTGCATTTTCCAGAGAAGGAAACTGAGGCTCAGGGATGTTTAGACCCTTGCCCACGAAAGTGGAGGAACTGCTATTTGAATCCTAATAGTTGTATCCCAGGGACCTGTATCTTAAGGATATAGGGAAATTGCCTCCAAATACTCAGAACGTGAGCCGGGCACTGGGTTAGGTGCCAGGCAGAGCAGGAAGAGTTGGTTCCTTTCCTCAAGGAGCTCACAGTGTGATGGACCCAGTAATACTGGAGCTTCTGTGATTGGGGTTCCTTTTTTCCAAAGCCGTTTCGATCTGGCCGCACCCTCGTGAGCGGATCCATAGCGCACATTGCCAAGGGTCCACAGGCAGCTGGTGATGCTCTGCACAGCGGGGCTTATGTCCCTAATGTCTCTGTTTGCTCTTTATCCTTCTTCCCTCTCTGCTGTCACAGCAGGTTCACAGAACCAAGCTCACTGGGGTCTTGCCCATCGTGATACTCCTGTTTGTGGCCTGGCCCGGCACTGGCTGCTGAAGGGAGGCCTTACTTGGCTGGGAACTTACTGCTACGATGGCTTTTTATAAGGCCCCAACTGATTTTTTTTTTTAAAAAAGCATCCACATGGTGCCTGCACTGTTATCTGGGCCCTCTCCCTGAGGGACAGGATGGGCAGTCTTTGGAGTCAATGGGCAAGAGAAGAGCTGCACGAGGCCCTTTCATCTGCAGCTGACCCCTCCTGTTTGAAGCTGAGCCTCGCTCTGTGCTGCTGTGACCTGTGTCCCGTGGAAAATCCAGGGCCTGGATGTCTGGTTTACTGCTGATCATCAAGTACTCTTACTGCAGCCTTCCACAGAGGTGCTCAGCCTGCCACTTTCGACCACGCCACCCCTTGGGCTTTTGTCTACGCCAAAGGCCCTGGCCCGCAGGAAGTGTCCAAGGAGAGATTTCAGCCTACTGGTCCTATTCTCCATCATCCAGTGCTAGTTGAGGTATGGATGGATGGGGACCTCTTTTATACGCTGGGCCTGGGGCCTCTCTGTTTTAGAGATGAAATGATCTCTTTTTCAAAAAGCTATGGGGTTGGTAGACATGCTCAGAATCTCCTTCCTTTTAGGGGAAGAGAATTGGCACTCATGAGGAATTCGGCTAGAAGAACTGGTTCAGGGAGGTCAAGCCACTGGTCTGCGGTCTATCCTGCCCAGTCAGAGGTGGAGCTAGTATCATACCCAGGAGATCGGATTCCATTTCTCATGTTTTTTTCTTTCTGTCTTGCTTCATACCTGTGTCCACATTATACACATATGTCTTATCATCTCTGATGGCTTCTGGCCAGTCTCTGGAGGGAGCAAAGACAAATTAAGATATGTACCATTTTGGGTGCCTGGGTGGCTCAGTCCTTAAGTGTCTGCCTTCTGCTCAGGTCATGATCCCGGGGTCCTGGGGTCGAGCTCCACATCAGGCTCCCTTCCCAGCTCAGTGGGGAGCCTGCGTCTCCCTCTCCCTCTGCTTGCTGCTCTGTCTGCTTGTGCTCTCTCTCTACCTCTCTGCCAAATAAATAAATAAATAAATAAAGTCTTTAAAAAAAAAAGATGTACCATTTTAAGTAAGGCATATAGTATAGACAAGCAGAGATAAAGACAATGTGTAGACATTTTAGAAAGAGTTGAGATGGGATAGGGCAGTTATGAAGGGTCCCCGAGGTGAGCTGCAGAAGGTTTAGTGATTTGAGTAAGGAGTGCGGGTTGGAGAGAAGCAAGCAATGTGATTTGCCTTATTGTAGAAGTTGTGTTTATGTAAAAAGTACGAACAACACCAGAAAGCCCACAAAAGAAAATCTGCACACTCCCACCACCCTGGGAGAGTCCCCATTCCCATTTGGTGTTCATCCTTGCTTGCTTTTGTATATTTTTTAGGCAGTAGAATCAAACGGGCTGTGTACCCCAAGGTTAGGGGAGGTCTCAAATAGTGAACGGGGGTTTAGATCCAAGAGGGCCTCTGCTGGTTCTTGCATGTGGGGTGCAGATGAATGATGGGCTCAGGTGCCCACCATCTGTGAGCCTCCGATGAAGCAGGGGCTCCCCCCACCCCAGACTTGGGACTCAGTTTCGTCACCCACTGCGCAGGAGTCTCCCGTTTGCTCCCGAGTTGTCTGGGAAGCTTGCTCCCTGCCAGCCCCCTAGCCCACAGACTCCTCTTTTTCCTATTTACCACCAGATTCTGCAGCAGAGCCCTCTTCCCTGGAGTTGGGGATGCATAGCCAGTTTTGCCACACCACAAAGCCTTGCTGCTGCGTGAGGTCATTTCGGGGGAGAAACTATATATAATGGAGGACTAGCGTCATGACAGCCCCATACTGTTCAGGCTGCTTAGCATTCCCCTTCCGCTGATGGAGCCAGAGTGACCTCAGACTCCGCACTGGCTAGTGAGCACCACGTTGTGTCTGCAGTGCTCCCTCCTTGTTCCCTGGCCAGTTCTCACCCACACAGGACCAAGTTCTGGCTCTGCCCCAGCTCAAGAGCCTGTAAGGGAGCAGCCTTGAGAGAGGGGCAGTGGGAAGAGTCCAGGGGCCAGAGTTCCCTCCCAGCTCTGCCACGTGGCACTCAGCTTGGTACATATAACAAATAGACGCCAGGGAGACTGGGACCCCAAGAGGTTCCACTGAAGTCGTGGGGTCCTGCAGAGCACATAGTTTGAAAACCACTGGGCAGGACCACCCTCTGGCGTTTCTTCCAGCCTTAGGATTCATGGGTCTGGCCTTATGACGATCTCTGGCATGAATGACCCATCGGTAGGGGTGCAAACTCTGTGACCTCTTGGAGATTTTTTTTTTTTAAGATTTTTATTTATTTATTAGAGAGCAAGAGACTGAGAATGAGAGGGGAGAAGGTCAGAGGGAGAAGCAGACTTCCCGCAGAGCCGGGAGTCCGATATGGGACTCGATCCCGGGACTCCGGGATCATGACCTGAGCCAAAGGCTGTTGCTCAACCAACTGAGCCACCCAGGCGCCCCACCTCTTGGAGATTTTGATGGTTATCCTGGGTAGACTGGGGGCGTGGTGTAAGGACAGATATCTCGGGGAGCATTGTTTCCGGTGGGGCAGATGGGGAAAGTACAGACCCAGTCCAACTTCCCGGCCTGCGCTGCCATAGGCCGTTTTCTCTGGCCTGCTCCCACCTGCCTTTCCTTTCAGTGCTGGTTTGTCCTAAAGAAGAGATGAAAATGAGGTTATAATGCACTTCAGGCAAGGAAAGTGCATTTAATTTAAGTTGCCTGGGGCTGAGTTTCACATTTTATTTGTGGAGTATTTGTAGAGCACCGAGGTGCCTTTGGCAGAAATCAGAAAGCCAGGATCTGGGGCCAGTTTTCCTTCATTCAGCAAGTTTGTTTGTCGAGCCCCTACTTTGTATTCCTGGAGAAGCATAAGGGAGATCCCAGCTGTGTTAGGACCCCTTGATTGCGAGTAACAGAAACCAACGGAATCTAGCTTAAACAAAAAAGGTGATTTATTGTAGGGTTTTGGATGGGGGAGGTGTTGCTCAGGATTGCTGCCTGGTCTTCAGCAGGAATTGGAAAAACTTCGTTAGGATCTTTTCCCCTCAACTCCATGTCTCCTTCGTCTTCCTGTCTCCATAGCCCATATAGTCTCAAGTGGTCCTGTAAGAGTCCCAGCCATACTCAGAGGGACTCAGCTCTCCCAGCCCCAAGTTCCCCCAGGGGAGCATGGCCAGTTGGCTCAGTGAGCTTGGGCCACTGAGCTCCCGCCAGGGATGGGGGACACCTGTGACAAAGTCTGGGAGGGGCCATTCCGGACCCCTTGTAGACCGAAGGCAGCTCTGCGGCTGTCGGTTCTCCCAGGCCTTAGTGAGGAGCCCCGGTCCCGGGGAGGAAAGCAGGCATATGTGGAACACCTACTGGCCATCCAGAAGACCAGCAGAGAGGTGACCCTTGGCAGAGCCTGCTTGTTGCCAAGTGTATGGCTCCTCCAGTTGGGACCGTTGGGAGGGGACAGGACTCCCCAAGCTGTACGGACAGACACAGAGCAGAGGCCCCTCCAGGTTAGCTCAGGGGGAAGGGGTTTGCTGGCAGGATCATGGCGAGGCAGCTGGCCTCACGGAAGCTGGGGCTGGAGAGCAGTCAGGAATGGAGGCGGCTCTGTCTTTCGGGGGCTGGTGGCCTCTCTGCTTTCATCTGAGCATCTGCTCTTGGCTTCCCTCTCTGTAGACCCAGCCTTCTCCTCTTACTCATCTGCTTGTTTCACGACTCAACACACCAGCACCGAGCTCTGGCAGCCTGTGGGTCAGCCTCTCTGGGCCCCGGGGCCACCCAGCTACAGGCTGCAGGCACAGGGCCCAATCACACAGGGTCTGAGGCTGCCCCCGTCAGGGCTTTGGGTGAGACAGGGATTAAGAAACAGTCTCCTGCAGTCAGGGGACGCTTATGGACCCTGGAGAGTGGAGCCTCAAAGATGGAAGAGAGGAGGGGCTTGGGAAGGCAGACCAGCCTGAGTTGGAGTGAAGATGCAGGCGTGTGCTCTGGGAAGGCCTGAAAGGCCCCTTTAGAGCTGAGCCTGGGGCAGGGGTGTGGAGGTGATGAGGAGCCACTGAGAATGCCCAACCAGAGGGGTGTCGGGGTCTGCGGCGGGTACTCTACTCTGGACTCAAGGATGAAGAGGATGGCTAGGGAAGGGGTAGGGCAGGACAGAAGACAGAAGCCCACTGGGAGGCTGGCAGGGCTCAGGCAGGAGGGGAAGGGTTGGCACTGGCATGTCGGCAGTGGAAGTGGCAGGGGTACGGAAGCCCCTCTGAAGCAAGAGTTTCTGGCTGACAGGTTGGCTGAACCAGAGGGAGGGCCCAAGATGCCGCAGGCGGGGGTGGGGGGAGCACTGGGGAGGGCCTGGCCACGCTGGGGCCTGGGGGGGGCCCGCTCTGTGAAGGAGAGCTCGTTCGCCGGGCTCAGCAGCGCTGCTGGAGAAGTGAGGATGTTAACAGCAGAAAGGGAAGTCCCGGGGTAAAGGAGGAGACTTCTGGAGAACGGGTCCCAGGCCCACCAGCTCTGCTTCTCAGGAACTAAGACCCTGCCCACGTTGCCTCAGCTTCCTCATCTTCAAAATGGGAACAGTATCTGCCCAGTCCCCTCCTCATGTTGTAGGGAAGGTCAAAGGTTATGCACATGACCATGCTTTGTGCTCAGGAAAGGCTCACGCAGATGCAGGCAGCCTTGTGACGATCGCTCCTTGTGTGACAGCCTGCACGGTGACCCCCTGGGGGGTCAGGGAGCCTTCCTTCCTGGCCCTGGGACGACGTGACCTGATTCGAGCTCCCCACAGCCAGCCCAGACTCCCTGACTCCAAACCACCTGGGGTGGTGTCGAGAACAGCGCCTTTCTGGAACTGAGTCTGGGGGTACCTGAGTAACTGACAAGGGCTAGGGTGAGTTCACCCCTACTGACTTCCAGCGTTCCCCTGACGGGCGCTGTATGTATGTAGAGCTCAAGCCCGATGGGCAGGCCTGAGGTGGAACCCTCCTTCAGAGAGAGAGAGAGAGAGAGAGAGAGAAGGAGGGAGGGAGGGAGGGAGAGGAGGCAGTTGGGGAAGGGGCGGCTCTGGGCAGGCTGAACCCCTGCACACTTCAGTGTGGAACTGCAAGGGGATTTCTCCCCTGGGTGGGCCTCCTGGGCCTCTTCTCTGTAGGGAAATCCACGGAGCACTTGTTTCAGAGTTCCCAGGAAAAGGGGAAATGAAACCTGCATCCTGTTTTGCCGCCAGCCTAGGGAAGAGGACCCAGATGGCGAAGGTCGGTGGTGGCAGTAACCGAACACTGGTTGAAATCCTGAGGCCTGCGGAGTTGGGGGAACAGAGAGAGCTTGAGGAGGGGACCCGAGGTCAACCCGGGAGAGAGCCTGTGGCCTTCCTGTTCTGTCCCAGCCTTTCTTCACCCAGTAGTGCCCAGCAGCCTCGTTCTTTCTTTCCATCTGCCCCTCCCTCCTTACTGGCCCACTTTGCCTTACCGCCCACATCCCGTCATCCTCCTGGCTTCCTTCTGGCTCACCTGCAGCTTCCAGTCTCTGGGAAGGGGGCTCCCTGTGCCCACCTGTCTTTGGTTTAGGTCTTTCCTTCTTGCTTTCTCCTCCTCCCCTTCCAGCCCCTTTGGCTGTTTCCGGTCGCTTTCCTCCGGCAGGGCCCCTGCAGGAGTCGCCTCCCTTCCCCACCCCAAGCCAGACTCTGTATTCCCGACGCCGGCCCCTTGGAGTATTACTTTCCTAAAACGCAGCAGCTGTGTATGTTGCTGGCCTACCCAGCTGTTCTTGTCCTTGACCACGGAGGTTATGTCATTTGTGACAGTAAATAGGAAACGAGAATGAGAGGGTTGCCAGGTGCTTCTGGGCTGCCCTTCCAGCTGCCTGCATTCCTGCTGGGAAACAGTAATAGTAATCCAAATAATAAAGCTAACATTTATAAATATGTTCAGTGTTCACTTATCATTTTCCAGATGCTGTGCCAAACATCTTACACATATTATCTCATTGAATCCTCCTACGACCCAGTGAGGTAACTTGAATTTTCACCCTCTCACAGTTAAGGAAAGTCTGACATTACCAGCGAGTAAGTGGCAGAACAAGACCAGAATTGATGTGGGTCTGATGCCCGTGCCCATCTCTTTACTGTGGCGACGTGTCTGCCTCCAGTTGGAGGGGGACAGGTGCCATGGGACCAGGGACCCCCACAGCCTGCTGCAGGTTCTTCTTTCCTCCAGCTGCCTGACGCGACTAGTAACTAGTCCACAGAAGGAACCCTTGTGGTGTCTTTTTCAGAGCTGTGCTTTGTTTCCTTTTCTCCATACCCCAAACAAAGACAAGACCTTCAGATGGTAGAGATCCTAGTATTTCTCTTTGCTGTGGACTCCCCCAGACCAGTGTCCCATTTTACAGCTGGGAAAATGTCTTCCTCATCTTAAATTATCCTAACAAAAGAGCTTCAAACTAGAAGTAAAGAATAGCCTAATCGCGCGACTTTGCATCTGGTGCTCTTCCCACTTAGATCCTGTTGCCCTTCTATTCTGAGAGTGCTAGGAATATGCCCCAGGTTCCTCTTCTACACATTGTTTTATTGACTTAGAACATTTCTCCTCTTTGCGGTAGCCCCTTTGTGTTTCTGTTCTTGTCCATGAGTGGCGATTGTTAATGGGAAAGAGAGAGAGAAAAAGAATCCAAATCTCTGGGGAATTAGGGTATATATGAAGTTTGAAAGTGCATATTCAGTATCATAATCACATTTCAGGTTTAGCAGGAATATACTGTTTTTAAAGTGTAAGATACTGAAAGTGGAGTTTGACAAAACTCTTGCCTGATGTGATGGTAATTTTTAAGTGGGAGATGGCACAGTTTTGGGTAGGGGTGTGTATATAAAGACTGTGCATTTATCAAAAGGGGGAGTGTACTTCAATAGGCTGAGAAACAAGGTCTTCCAACGGGGGACTGTAGTATCCTGTCTTTCTGTGGCCTACGGTCCTACTGGTATTTACTAGGGGGCATTCAGGATGGTGTGCACTCTATGGGGGGGGGATCCTGCCTGTCTTAGTTGAACCAAATCCTCTTAGGGCTCTGGGGGGCCTACCCAATGGCCTTGCCGCTCACTGCCTGCAGTAGGCCAGATGAAGGTGATGCGCAGTGTGGAGGCCTAGTCCTGAGAGTCCCAGTTTTGAATCTAGCCCAGGTTTTCCGCCCTGTCGCGTGGGGCCTGCCGTTGTGCCATAGCAGCCTAGCGACTGAGCAACTCAGGGGTGTTTGGGGAACTCGAAAGCATGTCTTGAGGGACTGGGACTCCTTAGCAAGGAAACACAAGGCATAGGAAGAGCAGGAAGGTGGTCTTTAAATCCCCAAAGAGCCTCGGTCATGATATTATTACCATATACTGAGCCTCTGCTATGTGCCAAGTAGACGCTGGGGGCTTCACATACATGATCTCATTTAGTCCACACAATAATCCAAGGGGGAGAATATTAGCATCTCTATTTAATGAAGGAGGGAGCCAGAGTTTAGATCAGATGATCCCCCAAGATCACCTACCTGGGATTCAGAATGGGTCCCTCTGGCTCCCAAACTCATAACTGCGGAGAGATTTTAACTACTGCACAGTGTTGCCTGGAGCTTCTGTCATGTGATTCAGAAGCTAGAGCTGGCACTCACGGGCCGAAGTTCCAGGGAGGTAGTTTTTCTGTTCCCCGTAAGGGCCATTTCTCTTCCTAAAGAAGAGCAGTCTGAAATTAGAAGGGGCTGCCTTGGGAGAGCCCACCTTCTACTGCAGGACCCCCTGGCCCCAGTGGGATCTGGTGGGGGGTGCCAAAGTCGAAGCTGCCCTGCCCTGGGCTGGCAGGGGCTTTTTCTGAACCGAGCTGTGGTGCCCCCCTCTGCCAAGCCCCAGCAGCAGCATCCACATGGGTCATCCTGGCCCAGATCTTTGGCGTCCTGTTTCCTTGTTCTCCCTGAAGCCCCAGCGACAGGGCTGGGTCCAGCTTTCCTCCACGAGGAGCTGGGCGGCAGCGTTGCCCGGCCGTGTTTGGAACAGGCCGCACAGCCCACCCAACCAGGTCTCGGGAGCCTGGCCCAGAGGCTGGCGCTTGGACGGGTTTCAGGAGAGGGCAGACTGGTGTGGGGGTGCTTACTCTGGGCTAGTTGGGGCTACAGAGGTTTGCGAGACCATGCTGGTTGTCCTTTGACTTTTGCTTTGCCTCACTGACTTCCCGTGGCCACACGGCTGGCTCCGGGGTGCAGTGGGGTGCCGCAGGGTTCTAGAGCCCCGTCTCAACGTCGAGTGAGTGAATATGGGTGAGAGCCCTTTTGTAAACCGCAGAAGGCTGTCAGCAGTCAGAGCGGCCTGATCCTGGAGGACATCGATGGGATGGCCCTGTCGATGCCAGAGCCCGCGGGACATGAGCACTGGGGGAGCTGGAAAGCTGACGGGGTCCGGCTGCCTACCCCGTGTGGGGTCGCTCCACTCAGCACCTGTGGGGGCTCGGCCGCGTGTCCTTGAGCAAGGCTAGCTTCTGATGGCGCTCACGAGGAGACGGTCCTTCCTCGCGCAGGCCTGGCCGTCTTCGGAGCGCATTCCTATGTGCCTCCTCGCTGCCTCTCACGGCGGCCTCCGAGGGGTGCCTGCGTTCAGTGAGCTCGGGTGAGGCCAGCTGGGCCTTCTCTGTGTCCCCCGCCCACCGGGTCTGCAGGAGCAGCTCTGCTGACCCTTCGGAAGCTTTCCTGTTTCTGTTTGGGATCTGAGTCAGCGGTGAGCACTGGTGACCCTTCTTGCAGTGTGGTGAAGGTCAAAGAGAGGTGCGTGGGCCTGGCCCGAGTCATCCCAGATGTGTGGCCAGGCAGGAAATACAGCCCCAGAGATGCTCAATCTTGTCCTCCACTGCTTCAGTGCCTTGGCCTCTCTCCTGACCTCAAGCATGTTTGACAGCAAGGTTCTGCAAGCGCTTTCCAAACAGCAAGGTCAAAGCTTCTGGCTGCCTTCCTCTTGAGAGCTTACCTGGCTGGCAGGGTGAGGGTGGGGATGGACGCGCAGGGGCCATATGGTGCCAGGACGGAGGAGGGATCTGGAGGTGGGGCCAGGGGCTGGCGGCCTAGTGCCTCGGCTGCTAGGGGCTCGGGCCACCCCGACGACTCCTTCCTAACTCTCCTTTAGAGGACTTCCACCTCCCTGTCTCTTTCCTTTTTCTGCCTTTCCTGTTTTTCTTCTTGGGAGGCTCCCCCTGAGCTGTTCTGCCTTCCAGGCCTGCCCACCTGGACATTCCCAGCTCTGAAGCCTCCTTGGCACATCGTCTTTCTCTAAGACATCTTCTCCTTCAGGGCTCGGCAGCCGTACCTGCCGCTTCAGAGCAGTGCCTGCCCGCACCTGGGAGCTGTGACAGCAGAGCCTTGACCAGACACTCAGGATGCCTGCCGGCTGGCCCACCCAAAACATGTCATTGGCCCTTGCAGTGGGGGACATGTTACTGCACAGGGACATTTCACGACAGCACCTTAATCCTGAAGGACAAGTCCCGCGGTAGGAATTTTATGCATCGTGGCAGGCCAGCAAGGAGGATGTCTGGGGGTAATAGCAGGAAATTGGCGTTTGTGGAGTACCTTCCGCGTGCATCCTGTCGTTTCTGCTGGCAGCGGCCCTGTCGTTTCTGCTGGCATCGTCCGTCGTGCAGATTTGAGAACCAAAGCTTGCCTAGAGTCCCAGGGCGGCCTAACGGGCGGGGTCAGTGTGTGAATTTTGTTCTGCGTGGCTGTCGAGTCCGAGCTCCTCCCCCTGGTCGTGCTGGCCCTCCGAGGGGCCTCTGTCCTCTTCACTGTTTCTTCACTGGCGATGCTGGTAGGAAGTAGGGTCGAGCTGTCAGGGGCTTGTCGGGCCCAGCAGAGCCGGGATGGCTGGGCAGATGATTTGGGGACCTGGGTGGGGGGGCGGCTGGGAGAAGGCGGTGGCTGTACCTTCTGGTCGGGTGTGACTTGGTGGGTTTCCAGAAGTGGAATGAAGGTGAGGGGGTATTGGCTGAAGCAACCCCAAAATTACGGCAGGGCTATTGATCCGTGGGGGCCCTCGAGGCTGACAAAGACATAGCCTCCCTGGTTCCTCGGGCCCTTCACGGGAGGTGGTGTCGGCTAGATGATGCTCCCACTGCCTGGGCCAGGTCCTTCCCCGTTTCTCTCATTCATCCTCCTCTTCCGCCCAACAGCCGGCAGGATGAGTGTGAGGAAACCCACAGAAGGGCTAGAACAAACCTGTGTGTGCGTTTGGGTTTGTATCCCTTAATCCCTTTCTTACCCACAGGAGTCAGCTTTTTTTTTTTTTTAAAGATTTTATTTATTTGATACAGAGAAGGGGAGAGCACAGAGGGAGAAGGTCAAGGGGGAGAGGGAGAAGCAGGGAGCCTGAGGAGTCAGGCTTTCAAACTTCCGGGACCAACTTTGTCTTTCATGTCCCTCTCACGGGCTCTGCTGCTGCCTTTCCTGCTCTCGTCACAGCTCTTCTACCTGTTTGTGGGTTCTTACATGTTCCTTACGGAACTTTTGCCCTGATTTGTACAATGGCTTCATCTCTCCTCCTTTCCTGACTGGAGGTGAGGTGGCCGGGGGTCAGGACTTCCCATTCCCCAGTCTGCACTGAGAAAAGTATTTGAGGGTGATGCAGACTTATGTCCCTTTGCTGTGCGGGGAGTGCATTCATTAACGTAAGACTGTCTATTGCTGTGAAAAGGGACCTAATGAGGCAGTGGCTTAAAGAATGAGGAATTGATTTTTCTGGCTCACATGATGGCCCTGACATCTCTTACCTGAACGGATCAGGTGAGGGGCAGCTCTGCTGCTTGTGGTCATTCTGGGGCCCAGTCCCTTTGGGTTGCCCCCCTATCATAGGACATTGTTCACAGGGTTGGAGCTGGGTTGCTAGCACACTTGGGTTCTGACCAGTGGAAGGGAAGAGAGAAGGCGGAGGAGGCATGCCCACTGTCCTTGGGCCCAGGTCCTCTACGGCTGGGCTTGGCTCCTGTCCCTACAGCTCATACTCCGTTGGCAAGAATGTAATCACATGGCCATCCTGACTGCAAGGGAGGCTGGGAAACGTAGTCCAGCTGGCTGCCACTTGCCGCGGTGGAGGGGAGAGTGGGTTTGGGTAGACAACTCAAAATCTGACCACAAAGGTAGAAACTATTTTCATTTGCATGCACTGGGAGAAGAATGTTTCTCTGCCAGTAACGTGCCCTCTCTGGGAACTGCAGCCTCTTTGGCAAACATCTGTACGGCAGGCTCTAGGCTATACAAACTGGGGGCACCAGAAGCCGAGTGAGGCAGTTCCTGCCATTGAGCAGCTCAGTGTGGTCTGGACGGGGTGAACGTGGAGACCAGACCGTCTCTAAGTGCCAACATAGAGATTCCTCACTCTGGCGTGTGAGGCACAGCAGATAAAGAGCTAAAAGGCCACCCATGGCCTCGAGATGCTTGCAGTTGTGCAGACTGGGAGATGAAAGTGGAGTGCTGGGAGCAGGTTTGGTTTGTGGAGTCAGGAGGGCTTCATAGAAGAGGTGACATTCGAGCTGGGCACAGAGGAGTTTCCCCCTTCAACAGGAGGGGAATCTTCAGGAGAGAAGACCAAGAGCAAAGGCATGGAGACTTGGAAGTTCATACGAGGTTGATGGCTCTGGGGTGGTGTGAGTATATTGGGAGAGATCTACATGGCTCACTCCTCACTCCATCCTGGCCTCTGCTCCTGTCTCCTGACACCTACCTTCCCTGGCCACCCTTCCTACAATTGTGTGTTCCTCGGCACTTTATTTTCTTGCTTTACTTAGTATAATACATAGAAATACTTGGTATAGGGGCACCTGCATGGCTCAGTCGGTTGAGGAGGGGCTCTTGATTTCGACTCAGGTCATGGTCTTTAGGGTTCTGGGATCAAGCCCCATGGTGGGCTCCCTGCTCAGCAGGGGGTCTGCTTCAGGATTCTCTCTCCCTCTGCCCTTCCCCCCACTTGAGAGCACTCACTTGCTCGAATTCTCTGAAAGAAAGAAAGAAAGAAAAAAGAAAGAAAAGAAGCACCTGGTATGTCTTTATTGACCTGTGAATTGTTCGTCTCTCCCACTGAAATGTAAGCCCCATGAGAGCAGGGACCTTTTGGACAGTGCCTGGTAAATAGCAGGTACTCAGATATTCACTGAATGGATAAATCAGTACACAGAAATGTGTATCGTAGATCCTATTTTTGGAAAACCATGATTTCTAAGGAGTTTGACTTTTATTTTGCAGGCAGTGGGGAGCTATAGAAAGTTCTTGAGCAGGGGAATAGCACGATCTCTGCTGAGAAAGTTATTGGCAACAGCAGAAAGTTAGGTTGGAGCAGGGAGAGAGTGCCTCTTTCCTGGCCTCACCCAGCTCCAGAGGCAACATAGCCGTCAGCCCGATGCCCTGGTTGTGCAGTCTTAAAGCTGTTCCTGGACATTGTCACTTCGTTTGGGCCAAGCAGAAGATTTAGTCCGTAGCAATGGGGTGCATGGGAGCTGACCTCTGCCTTTCTTTTTGGGGGCCAGAGAGGGTCTAACGAGCACTGTTGTGCACTACTGGAGGAAGTGAAAATTGATATGGTCTTTCTGGAAAGCAATTTGGCAAAAGGCACCAAGAACCTTAAAAATATCCCTACCTTTGACCTAGAAATTCTACCACAAGGACTTCATCATAGGGAAATGAGTCGAAGTACGTGCAAAGCTGTATGTATTCAGACTTTCATCTTAGTGTGAAAAAACAGAAATAATCTAAGTATGTATAATTCAAGTACCTCTCAAATCCGTCCCTCCTCTCCATCCCCACTAAAACTCTGTCTGCTACATAAGAGACAGTCAACAAAGTCCAAGTGCAGGTCTTTATTTTCTCTTGTCTGCTAATGTAGTACCCTCCTAAGTGGACCTTCCTGCCTCCAGTCTAGGCCCCTGAGGCCCACCCTATGCACATGTTCCAGGGTGAGCTGTCACAACTTCTGCTCCACCTTTTCACAGGCCTCTCATCTCTCAGGGACTAATATCCACACTGTTTCACTGGCCTAACAGCCCTCCGTGTAACAGTCCTCCTGCCCACTTCCCACCTCGCGTGGTGCATTCTGATCGCACTGTTTATGGTTCCCAGACCCTGTTCGCCTCTGAGGCCTTGCTAATATTGTTTCCTCCACCTGGCTCAGCCCAGAGCAGACTTCAGGACCTGTCACAGGTCTCACCTGCTGGGTGAGACCCATCTCCTGTGTCCCCACGATTCTCTGTAGAGTGCAGTCCTTGCATTTGTGCATTGGTTTCTCTTATCTCCTTAAATCTTTCTCTCTCTTAGTAGCTCTGACCTTTTGAGGGCCTGTCTCATTGGCTTTGTGTCCCATGTTCTCCATGTTGTGTCCCATGTTCCCCCAGTACACAGGGGAAGCTCTACTCATGTTTCTTGAATGAATGAATGATGCAGCTTTCTGTTAGGAAGAAACGTATCCTGTACAGTGCCCAGCAAATAGTGAGTGCTCAATGAATATTTATTGAATGTTTCTTTTTCTTTTTTTTTTTAAGATTTTGTTTATTTATTTGACAGAGAGAGACACAGAGAGAGAGGGAACACAAGCAGGGGAGAGTGGGAGAGGGAGAAGCAGGCTTCCCACTGAGCAGGGAGCCCAATGTGGGGCTCCATCCCAGGACCCTGGGGTCATGACCTGAGCCGAAGGCAGACGCTTAACAACTCAGCCACTCAGGCGCCCCTACTGAATGTTTCTGCATGAAACAAAAACAACGGAATTTTTGAAGTGTCTTATTTATTCTGGATTTCCTTTTATTTCCTGAGTTGATCTCCAGGGGTGGAATCTGGACATCTGCATTTTCAGGGAGCTTCCACAGGTAAATCTGATGAGCAGAAAGGGTTGCAAGCCACTGGAACGGCAGCTGGCATTTGATGAAAATCAAAATGGGATTAGAGACACACTAATGGTGGCGGTGTGGATTGTATACCTTCTGTGGTCCCAGCAGTGTGTTCGTGCAATGAGAAAAACAGAACGAAAATCTCCTGACATGTTACCGCTGGTTTTTGTTGGGGGATAGGATTTGGGAGACTTAAATCGTTTTTTTATGTTTCTTTTTCTTTTTTTTTTTTTTTAAAGATTTTATCTATTTATTTGACAGAGAGAGAGACACAGCAAGAGAGGGAACACAAGCAGGGGGAGTGGGAGAGGGAGAAGCAGGCTTCCCGCCAAGCAGGGAACCCAATGTGGGACTCGATCCCAGGACCCTAGGATCATGACCTGAGCTGAAAGCAGAAGCTTAACAACTGAGCCACCCAGCCGCCCCTCTTTATGTTTCTCTTATGTACTTTCCCCCCACTTAGCATTTGTCACTTTTTTTCTTTCTTTTTTTTTTTTTTTAGCATTTGTCACCTTATAAGCCATATAAAAAATGACAAGAAGGGCAGTTGGATGGGGACCCCTCCTGTGTGATGCTGTGGGTCCTGGAGCCAGTCCCCGGGCCGCAGTGTTCTGCTGGCTTCTGGAGCTGATTTGGCACCAGGTCCAGAACCTGACCCTTTTGGCCCTTTCTGCACACCCAGCGTTCTGGTGTTCCAAGAAGCCGTCCAGTGACCGGGGGCCCTTGGAAACCACCGTGGACTATTCCTAGGTGTGAAGCAGACTGCCTTGTGGTTTCCAGGCCCCCAGGTGGGGAATGTGAGGGGATTTGGGTGAGGATTTGCCACTACAAGGTAGTATCCAAATGGGTCCAGGACAGAAGAGCTGAGCTGAGGTGGGGACAAGGCCAGAAGGAGCATGGTGATACTCGTGGCTGGGCTGTCAGCCTCCTGGCAGGCAAGAGGTGGGGCGGGGCAGCCAAGTGGGACACTGAGGGTTGGGGAGCAAGGTAGCAGGGGACTGACCGACCAGATCAGGGAAAGGAGTGAGCCTGAGGGAGCACCCCAAGCCAAGGTGCTCTCCGTTTGTGGGGTCGGAGTTGTCCACAGGAGGGTATGTGTTTGCCTCTTCGTCTAATGCCATCTTTTCCCCAGAAGCTTTTATGAGTCTTTTCCCCTTTCTATTCCTCGTCAAGGTGAGCTCTTCCTCCTTGAAAGCCCTGTGAGTCCTTGTTCATGCCTCTGGTGGCCTTCCTCACTTCCTGACCTGATCCTCTTCTTTCTGGGCTTGTCTTGGGCCCTCCCAAGGACAGGACAGCATCGTGTGCATCTTTGCAGTCTACACGGGCCCCAGGCAGGTCCAGGGAAGGCAGTAGACTGTTTTGCATCAGCTTTCCGAGCTGGAAAGGTCAAGGCCAGTGCTCGAGCAGGGAGGGCTCTGCTCCTGGCCTTGGGGCTGGCTCCTGGCTGGTGCTGCCCTGGGTCGCCACGGCGACGAGATGCTCCCTCGCAAGCAAACAGCATCCCTGGCTGGGCTGCCAGCCTCAGCAGTTATTGACCTCCGGCTGAGTTGAAACTGAGAGGATCTCTTTTCCAGCAGCAGGAGCTGAGCCCACGGGGCTCCCTCCCTGTCCCTTTCGTGGCTATGCTGAAAACAGATCACTTCTGCTGCCCCCGCTTGGCCCTGCCCCCGCTTGGCCGCCTCCGCCGCCCCAGCCTAGCCAGAGCCTGGCTGCGTGGGTCCATGGCAGGGGCGGGGGCGGGGAGTTTGGGCCGAAACAGGTGGTCTTCTCCTAACACATTTATCAGCTGTCCCCTGTATGCGGGGGAGCCTTCCCAGGGCCTTGCCTCCTCCTGGGTTTTGGCGCCGTGGGAGCCTGCCTTTCTCTTGAGCCCTGGGAGGAGGGCTGGAGGATGAGGAGGCCGCTCCTGCCTGTCCTCTTTGGTGGAGCACACCTGAGAGAATGAGGCCTGACCTGTCTGCCCTGCCCCCTGCCAGTCCCCTCTCCCCCTCCCCAAGTCTGACTCAGCTCCTGCTTGACACAGATCTTAAGCCCTGGTCAGACTGGTCTCGGGGAGGGCAGGGGGTACGGGCCATGGCTCAGCTGTCCCAGATGGGGCAGGCCTGCTGCCTTCTACTCTGGGGAACCCTGCAGGCAGGCAGGGCCAGCTGCAGCCTTTCTGGGCCACCCCGCTGCTTGTGTTCCCCTGAGACAAGGGCCTAAGGATGGTTCCGCCAGGAAGCCTGTTGTTTTCTGCCTGGCAAGTTCCTTCTGTTCCCTGTTTTCTATTCTCACCCTCACCTTTTCCCGGGACACCTGAGCTCTGGTCACCCCACGTGTGATCCATTCCCCCATGTAATCCATCCCCTGGTCGGTGTCTCAGCCTTTATTGAGCATCTATTGCGTACCAGGCACTGGCTTGAGCCCTGGGGCTCCTGAGATGCGTAAGGCCCAGCCCTCCCCTTATAGCTTATTTGTGGTACAACTCATTCAAAGCGGCTTACATAGGAGCTTTATTGGATCCAGGATGGCTAGAGTCTTTCTTTTTTTTTGGCTAGAGTCTTTCTTTAGAGGTGCCTTGTGAGTAGAAGGCACCCACAGTCCTGGCTGAGCCATTTCAGCCCGTCATGACAAGGATCTTTGATTGCCTTTCCCCGTAAGGCTCATAAAGTTTTCCACCAAACCACACTGAAGCAAAGCTTGAAGATCACACACACACACACACACACACACACACAATTTTTTTAAAAGTCAGCACACACACAGAGATACATGGTTCTAGATAGTTTTGCCATAGACCTCTTTGTTTTCAGCATTTTCAGAACAAACATTCTCATCACGTAACTAATTAACTATAAGGCAGTTTTGCCATAAAAGATAAAATAACTGGTTGACAGTCTCCTTTCTTCATTGATGAATCAGCTGCGTTCAGCAGAGTTAATCTATTGAAGCTAGTTGTCAGTTTGGTTTCATTTCTCCATTGATGAAAGTCTCATTTTTATACTATGTAAACCTCAGCTGGCCCTCCCAGTGGCCTATGCGGTGACAAGGAGACGGGGTGGGGTCTTTCAGTAGTGGATGATGACACTCCGTATACGGACCTGCTGGATGGCTCGGTGATAAACCTCGCTGGAAGTGTGGGCTAGCGTGTGGAGCCAGGCTGCACCCCAGACGCCCCCGGGTGGGGCACACGACCGAAGCTTGGCTCCAAACACGCTAGGATCACAGCGTTTGCGTTCCTTCCACGTTTCCCATAGAACTTTGTAACGTCTCTCTGCAGTCTGCCAGGACCAAACAATGGTGTGGAAGGATTTCAGAACCCAACACAAAGCCCTGTTACAAATCCATGTCCTAGTACAGTTGACCCTGGAACAATGTGGGGGCTCGGGGTGCTGACCCCTACACAGTCAGTAATCCACACGTAACTCTTGACTCCCCAGAAAACTACTAATCATAACTGCTGTTCACCAGAAGCTTTACTGACAACATAGTTGATTAACACATACGTTGTCTAGTATATGTGTTCTATACTGTGTTCTTACAATAAAATAAGTTAGAGGAAAGACAGTGTTAAGAAAGTCATAAGCCAGAGCAAGGTGTAATATGTGGAAGTGTTGAATCATTATATTGTATACCCGAAACTATGTAACAGTCTTCGTTCACTAACTGGAATTAAAATAAGAACTTAAGGGCGCCTGGGTGGCTCAGTTAGTTGAGCGTCTGCCTTCGGCACTGGTCATGATCTTGGGGTCTGGGATCAAGTCCCACATCAGGCTTCCCGCTCAGTGGGAATTCGGCCTCTCCTTCTCCCTCTGCCTCTCTGCCCAGCTCCTGCTCTCTCTCTCACTCTCTCAAATAAATAAAATATTTGTAAAGAAAATAAAATAAGAACTTAAAAAAAAGAAAATCATAAGAGAAAATCCATTTACAATACTGTACTGCATGTATAAAAAAAACCCTTATGTATGAGTGGGCCCGCGCAATTTCAAACCCATGTGGTTCAAGGGTCAACTGTATTTGGACCTTGATACCTCTTTTAATAAAGGAAGAAACTTTAGTTAAAAAAAAAAAGCATAATGCAATGAACAAAAGACTTTGAAGACAAGTGCTTAGGTATAATCCATAATATCAAATCAGTTATTTGCATAGTGTTGCCACGAATCTACACACTTTTTTTTTTTAAGATTTTATTTATTCAACAGAGAGATAAAGAGTGTAATTAGGCAGAGCGGCTGGCAGAGGGAGAGGGAGAAGCAGGCTCCCCGATGAGCAGGGAGCCCAATGTGGGGCTTAATCCCTCGACCTTGGGATCATGACCCCAGCCAAAGGCAGCCACTTGACTAAGCCCCCCAGACGTCTCTCTATACACATTTTAAATGTATAAAAATATTTTGTATTTCACAGTATAGTCTTTTTAACTTTGTTACTCGTTTTTCATGTTCCATGATGTCCTTTTTAATGAATGTCCCTTTTTAAAACTTTTCATGACTTTATCTTTTAGAGCAAAATTGCCTGATGGCAATTTTATTAATTTTTTCATGTTCATTATGTCCTTTTTAATGCCCCTCTTTTATTTTTCATTATTTTATCTTGTATGGCAGATGGCCTTACAGCCAATTAGCTACGTGGTGAAAATGTGGCAAAAACACTGCAAAGATGTCTAAGGCAGAGGTGCTCGGTGAGAATGCCGGACACACAGGTACATACCCTTGAAAGTAAAACACCCATCACCCCACCACTCCAGTGGAAAGACCAGTGTGCGTTCCCCCAGATTTTTCCTTTGCAGATGCTAATCCTGTTTGTATAAATTTGGGCTCATTTCCAGCTGCAGGTTTTCCTGGGAAGCACAGAGTCTCTGGGTGTAGGGGCCACCATCTGACCCCTGACAGTTTTTCTAGACCTAGACTTCTGCCCAGAACAGAAGTGTGTTAAGCTCCAGGTCTTCCTTGACAGCCAACCCCTGCACCCCCACCAAGTCAGCATTTAAAACGCTGTATGGAGGGGCGCCTGGGTGGCTCAGTGGATTAAAGTCTCTGCCTTTAGCTCAGGTCATGATCTCAGGGTCCTGGGATTGAGCCCCGCATCAGGCTCTCTGCTCAGCAGGGAGCCTTCTTCCTCCTCTCTCTGTCTGCCTCTCTGCCTACTTGTGATCTCTCTGTCTGTGTCAAATAAATACTATCTTTAAAAAAATAAAAAATAAAATGCTGTATGGAAAGCCTCAGTTGGCCAGGATAGAGCTGCCCCCCTCCTCCACCACCAGGCTGTTCTTCCCTTGACGGGGAGGGGGGACGGTGCAGTGTAGGAAATCTCACCAGGATCTACGGACTGGGCAATGCTGGGTTTTCCTACTCGTTCTTCCTCCCTCTGGCGGTATCTCTTACCTCTGCTCTTGCCCCATCCCTTGGCCTTGAGAAACTGAGTCACAGAGACATTGTCACCATCCAGGTTGACCAGAATACCTTCTCTGGCATTCTATCAGCTTGCTGTAAACTTCTGGTATTTATACGCTGACCAGTGTCTTCAATTGACAGATATGTCTTAGCATTTCCATCTAAAAAATATTATCTGAATGTCATTAGAAATTCTTTTGAGACCTGGGATGGGGGGCGAGGGATAATAAAACGTCTCTGTCATGACAGGGTCAAGAGTTGCCCTTCTGGCCCCTAGTGGGAGATGGTGCCTAGTGGTGGCACCGATGTTCCGGACCAGAGCCAGTCAGCTAGGGCCAAAGGAAACTAAAAAGAAGAAAACCGGTAGTCTGACGGGTTCCACAGATTGCGTTTGCTTTAGAAGTGACCCCTGCTCACCACGCCGCAGAGCTGTGCTCAGATATCTGTGGAGCCCTGGCTTTGTCAATGAAGAGTGGACACGAGCGATTCCTCAGAGACCAGTGGGGCTGGGAGCAGGGCTCCCATAGGGGTCCAGGCGGACTCCCTGGGCCTCAGCCCGTCTTGCTGCCCTGTGGCTCCAGGTTTGTGCGGCTTCTCTGACTTCCACCCGGGACTCCTCCTTCCTCACCGTCGTTGCAGGCCGCGCTCACAGTGCTTGTTAGATCCCCTCCACGGAGCCTTAGAGATGTGCCCGTTCCCTCTTCTGCCTCCCCACAGACTTCTGAGTCGCGCTTTCTGTCCTTTCCTTCCTGCCTGGTGGTCTGTCCTTCATCCGTGCGCGCATTCCTTCACTCACCTCACAGTGAGGGCCTACTGTGTGTGTGGTGCTTGGGGCCACTGTGGGGGCGACACCAGGGTCTGCCTTTGAGCAGCTGACATACTGCCAGGGAGACGGAGGGACTAGTAGACCAACCATGGCAGAACCGGGATAGACACCACTGAGGAGAGAGGAGGCTGTGATGGGGCCTAGGGGAGCCCGCTTTCCTTAGATTATCAGGGAAGGCCTCTCTGAGGAGGTGCTGTTTGAACCTGGAGACATGCTTGAGGTAACTAAAGTGTCCTCCTCATTTCCTCAGGTCCCTTGAGTTTCAAGCAGGATCTTGAACACAGAGGGTGCTCAGGAGTTGTGTTGAAATGGATCTGGGCCGTGACCCTTTTGTCTGGGGCTCACCACCCTGTGAGCCAGTCATGGTTGTCCTTCCCGCCTTGGGCTCCCTCCCTCCCGCCTCCAGCTGTCATTTGACCGGGAAGAATTGGGTTACCTTGGGGGTGGGGTGGCAGGGTCCTGTGTGCTTGGGTGCGGGCTAGCGAGGGCTGCTCCCAGCCCAAAGCCATCAGCATCGGGGGCAGGAGAGACAGAGAGAGAGAGCGGGGCCCAAAGACTCCACAGACAGCCTGCAGGCTCTGCATGTGCTGGTCCTCTTTTATCCAGACCCTCCATCCGGGATGCTTTACGTCCCCTGCCACCACCATCATCCCAGAGGGAAACCGAGGCCCGGAGCTTGGAAGCTGCCTCCTCTAGCAGCAGCAGAGGCCAGAGTGGGGTACTTCACGGTCTACGGGGGGTGGAGGTGGGGAGTCAGAAATGTGGCAGTGAGGGTGAGGCTTGCCCCCCACCTGCCCTCCGCCAGCTGGAACCTACCTATTTCCAGAGCCCTTGTCGCACACGGTCAGAGCTGGAAGCGGCGGAGAGGATGTAGCCCGGCTCCCGCCCACCCCTTTGGCAGATACATAAGAGGCCTGGTCGGTCGGGGTGTGGGCTCCCAATATGCTTTCCACATACCTCTGCTCGAGCGTGCAGTAGTTTGCCTGCTTGGCTGTGGGGGTGGGGGTGGGGGTTCTTTGAACACAATTTGCGTTTATCACTTATTTATTATGCATTTGTTTATTTTTTTCAATGTGCCACAGAGTAACAGGTTACAGGGGTTTCCTAAATTATTTAGTGTTTCCTAAATTATCAAGTGTTTTTCAAAATAGTGAGCGTGAACATAGTGTATCTCAGAACCGCACTGGATGCCGTGCCGCCGTGGAGCCCGTCTGGTCAGGGACTAGTCAAGGCTCATCTTCGTGTCCACTGTGCCTGGCACTGGTACAGGACTGGGAGGGACAGAGCGGGTCCCGTGGGCTCCCCATGGGTTTGTAAGATTCTCCCCTCCGACTCTTGCAGCATTTTGTACAAAGAATCCCGTAGGTCTTCCATGTGTGTGCGTGCTTGCACGTGTATGCACGTGCTCGCGTGCTTACGTTATCGCATGTGTGCTTTGCTTTGCAGTCTTCTGCAGGGGCTGTGAGTTTTTGGAGGGCAAGAGTCTGGCCTTAGCTGTCTTTGTGCCCCTCAGGAGCCCCACACCGACCTTCCCACAGGGCGGACTTGAATGAGTCTGAGCGCTCAAGGGCATCCTGAATCCCTTAGTCCAGCCGGCTCGTTTTATAGATCGGGCCCAGGTGAGGGGCTGTCCCAGGTCAAGGGGCTGAGCTATGCAACCATCCTAGCCGCCCGGAGAGAGCTGCGCTGGAGGCGAAGGGCGCTTGTCCCTGAGGGGCCCGGGGGGCAGTGCGGCTGGGAGCCTGGGGTGTGGTGGGGCTGTCAGGGAGGTGCTGGGAGGGGAGGGCATGTGGGGGTTACCCCCGTCCCTCACAACAGATCCACTTTATCGGCCTCACGTGGTAAGTGGGTTTCTCTGAAAGCCATTCACTATTTTCTTTGAAACGGGTTTTGCTGCTTAGAAAAGAGCTCCCCTGCAGCTGGCTGAGGAGACCCTCGTCTAGTTTGGGGGCCAGTCCTATGGCCTGGATGGAGGGTGGTGCTGTGTGGGAGGACGAGGGGGCCCTGCCTCTCCCTGCTCCCCAGACGGATGCCAGGGCCAGCTCCTAGAGGCTCCTCAGCCTCTGTGAGCCCCCTGCCCCCTGAGCCAGCACCTCTCAGGCATTGCCAACATTGACAGCTGTAGGTGAGGTGCCTGGGCGGCCCCGAGACCCTGCTACACAGCCACCCCCAGTGGCACCCCAGAAGGCCGGGCACAGCCAGCACCGTTGGCCATTTCCTCCCCCTCTTCTCCTGAGGTGACTGGTGCCTCCCATCTGGAACCTTCTCTGAGGAAGGGGGAGGGGCATGGAACTTCCAGGGTTGGGATTGCTGGCTCTTGCTCCAGCAGTCTGGATCCTGTTACCCTCCCGTAGAGGGGTGAGGAGGCCTTGCTGCTTTGTTGTTGTTGTTTTTTTTTTTTAAATTTGTTCTTTATATTTTACAGAACTTCAAATGACTCAGTCTGTATACAGATTAGGGTTCACGGAAATGAAATTAGACCAAAAGGGGTTCATTCATTGATTCATCTTAGAAATGCTTCCTAAGCATCCGCTAGACTAGCTTCTAAGTTCTGAGCACTTAGAACATACCAGGCACTTGACATCCAGCAGAGGTGGGATCTTGTGGGGGCTTCAGAACCAGCCTGCCATCTAGCTGTGTGATGTTTGGGCTAGGCTATTTGATTCTTGGAGGAGCTTAGAAACAGTGTCTGGCATAAGAACTTAATAAATATTAGCCATGATTGTTATTATCATAGTTGTAACTGCTTATTACCACAGTTATTACCATAGTTCTCATCGTAACTGTAAGGCAGTGACTGTTATTATCCCCATTTTCCAGAGGAGGAGACTGAGGTTCTCAGAGGTAAATAAATATGCCCAAGTCCTCCTGCGAGTAAGTGGCCTCACATCTCAGGTCTGGAATCCGAGGCTTTTGGCAGCCCGACCATACTGCTTATCTGGCTCTAGGCGAGGGGCCGGGCGTCCGGATGCCAACACTGATGAGACCAGGTGCTGCCTCGAGGAGCTCACAGCCTGGGGTGGAGGCTAACACGCACACAGGCAGGAGTGAGTGAATTTACGGACACACCACGTGGGCTCGAGTCAAGCCAGGCTGGGTGGGAGGCATGGCAGGACTGGTAGCAGTGCCATTCTGGATGCAGAACTGGTCAGTAGTGTCGCCAGCCAGGCCGTCCCCCCGGGGCTGGTGGCAGAGCTGCCTCTGTGCCTAACTGCGTGTGTGCCCACACAGCTACAGGGTCCTTCTCAGTGCCCAGGGGAGGTGGCACGTAGGACGGGGTCTGAGACAAGCACTGGGCCGGGAACGAGGATCTGAAACCACTCCCTGGATTCTTGCCATGGCCCCAGGGTCCCTGAACCTCAGTGTCTCATCTAGATATGAGAGTAGTAATATTTGCCATACAAAGCTGTTGTAAAGATTAAGTGAAATGAAGTAAAAAAAAAAAAATCTTTTTATAATCCTCAATCTGGTACTTACACACCTAGTAATAGTCACTATCACTTTTGAGCTCCTACTTTGGCCTCACACAGTACTAGGAGGTTACACTATAGGTTACAGATAATGTCTTGTTTAATCTTCCATAGTCCTTCAAGACTTATTGCTCCCATTTTCTGGATGTGGAAACTGAGGTCAAGAGGCTCCCACCTATGAGGGCGTAGAGTTAAGAGTCAGACCCAAATCTTCTCTTATTTCAAAGTCACCTCTCAGGGCGCCTGGGTGGCTCAGTCGTTAAGCGTCTGCCTTCAGCTCGGTCATGATCTTGCAGTCCTGGGATCAAGCCCCACATCGGGCTCCCTCTCCCTCTGCCTGCTGCTCCCCCTACTTGTGCATGTGCTCTCTCTCTCTCTCATCAAATAAATAAAATCTTAAAAAATAAAAACAAACGAAGTCACTTCTCTGTGTTCCAAACCTGAGTTCTCTACTCTTGCCAGCCCTGCCCCTTGGGGCAGTAAGTGACTAAACCAACCATGAGAGGGTGTGGCTGTCGGGGCACCAAGCTGAGCAAGGCCCTCCTGCCAGGCCGGCCCCCCAGGCCTGGAGCTGGTGGTGAGCAGGGATGGAGGGAAGGGCTTTACCTGCCCGTGGCCCCGGCTTGTGGTAGGAGCAACAGGCTCTCCTCCCTGCCAGTCTGGCAAGTAAGTTTTGTCGGCCTGTGAGTCACACAGCGCTGATGAGTCAGATTTTTCCTTTCTTCTTGCCCAGAGCAGCTGGGGAAGGGGTGGGAGATTTTCTTAGGAAATAGGACCTCCCTCCCTCTGCTCTCCCACTGTCCCCCTTGCCTTGGAGCTGCACATTTTCTATCCAGAAGTCTGTGGCTCAGCCCCACAGGAAGAGGGTGTCTGGGTGCTGGCCATGCAGCCACCAGAGGCCCGGCTCCGGGCTGAGTGGAGTCAGGAGAGGAGGGGCCTCCGTATTCATAGGAGAGTGAGCTAGCAGTCAGGGCTGTTGGGCTCCACAGCCTCTGGTTTTGGCTCTCTCTGTCCCTTCTGCATGTGAGGGCTTAGGCCGTATCCTCTGGAGAGCGCAGCCGGGTTTCCCCAGGCGCAGGGTCCCCGAGCTATCCACTTTTTGCCTTCTGACCAGTCTGGCTCCAAACCTTGAAAGAACCGTCCAGATGGTCAGCCTCAGGCAGGCCTGGGGTTCTCCCTGAGCAGCCCCCTGCCAGGCCCTCTCAAAGGCCTAATTAGACAATTGGAGCAGCCACGCAGGCTGGGCAACCTGGTTCCAGATCAGGGCTTTTCAGTGGGAGTGGGAGGCTGTATATCAGGATCACTGGGAGAGCTCTAAAACCCCTCTGATGCTCAAGACATACCCCAGTGCAGTCAGAGTCCCTGGGCGTGGGCCCCAGGCACCCGTGTTTTTCACGTACCGCACTGCGTTGCCCCCCGAGAGCCTGCCCTCCAGCAACGGACAGTCGGACAGTCGAGTCGCAGGGGCCGCACCGTGCGCGGGGAGCGTGGTGGGAGGCGGCGTGTGACTCGCTGCTGTAGGAAGCTCACGCGGGGTCGGGGGACAGGAGCCCATGGGGCCTGGTGGGAAGAGGCCTGGCCTCCTGCATCCCGAGGGATGGAGGTCGCGACCAGGCAGTGCACGGGAAGGAAACCAGGGAGGACGCTGGCCTGACCCAGCTGGTGATTCATGGGCTGTAGGGGAGGAAGGGGGAAGAGTGAGTCAGGCACAGCTGTGTGCAAGGCCTGAGCCCGGCTTGGGAGAGTGAACGTGCTCAGACGAGTCCTCTGTTGATCCAGAGACAGAGCGCTGTGGGGTTGTGGGTCTTGAGCTGTGCCACAGGAAGAAGTGAGTGAGCCTTGAAAAGATGGGGTTCCAGATCTCAGGGATGGCAGGCATCTGTGTGCGTGTCACACTTGACCACAGCGCTTCGCACAGAAACTCGCCGGAGCGTTTCAGTGGCTCAGTGGCTTCTAGGGCGCAAAGAAGAGAGGCATTCGCATTTGGCAGGTGTGCTCAGAGAGGTTAAGTGCCGTGCCCTGGGTCACACAGCATGGATCATGATAGAAAAGGACCCAGGTCTTCTGACTCCAGGTTTGCCCCACTTAAGGCACAGACCTAAAAGGCAGTCCCTTAGGCCCAGCTCCCCGAGGTAAGCTGGACTGTGAGTGAACGCTGGGATTGAGAGAACGTAGAGCCACAACCAGGGGGAGGATGATGGGGACTTTGACAGTTGTGGGCGAACTTGTTATCGTGTTTGCTGTGGAGGCAGAGGGGTCACTGCGCAGATCGGGGAAAGCAGGAGCCCAGAGGGCCTTGGCCCTGGGCAGACATCGCTCGGGCCAGTGGGTTAGGTTGGCTGAGGGGAGGGTGAACAGGATGGCAGAGAACCCACGGAGAGAGAAACCACAGAGGACGAAATCGGGATCTTCAGTCCAGGGAGGAGGAAACTACCAGCCCTGTGAAGGAGGTTGTGGTTTATTCTATGTGGTCCAGAGCACATAGCCAATGCATTTGGGGTCCAAAGAATAATGTTAATAATAAGAATGGCAAAAACAATTTCAGTGACCATAATAAGTGCTGCTCTGTGGCAGGGATGGTGCTGGGGTGTGTGTGTGTCTTCAGGGGAGGAGACGAGGGCCTGGCGGGGCCGGGGGCTAGGGCGACCACACCGGAAGTGTTCCTGTGGTGGATTTATTTCACATAATCTTCTTGACTCTATTAGTTAATTGAATAGTTACATATATATCTTTAATCCTCCCGACCTCCCTAAGAAGTAGGATGTCTCCACTCCCTACTTCCCAGGAGAGGAGACTAGAAAGCTGAAGTCACTAGTCACTGTGCTCATTTGTGATGGGGCTGATGTTCAATCCCCAGGTCTGTCTGACTCCGAACTCTGGACCTTCAGCCCCTGTGTTTCTCTGTTCCACCTGCTACATAGCTGGCGTTCAGTGAAGGGTGACTGTAAGATCATTAACTTTCTCACCATTTGGCCCTTCTCACAATGCAATAGGCTTCCACTTGATACCTTGGGCGCCTTGTCACGAGAAGGGCACACAGAGGCTGAATCGCCCCCGGCAGGAATGTTGTGTGGGATAGGAGGTTGGTCTCCATCATCGAGCCCCCAGCCAGCCGTGCAGAATTCGCTGTGTTGCTAGAGACCTGGGTGCAAAGTTAGGCCACTGTGTCCTGGGAGGGCCCAGCCCTGAGGTAGGTTGCATTCGTCTCTAGTGGGAACTAGAGGGCCGGGCAGACTCCTGACTCCTCCGTACTTGCTCCGATGTGTGTTCTGCTTGCTTCTTTCCCATTGTCATATCGGTCATCTCTTAGACTCCTGGCATTTTAATAGTCTAGTTATAATTCTGTTTCCACTGGCAGTGGAGTAGTTTGATAGGAAGAATTTGCTTCCCACTCCCACTGTGCACACGCGTGCACACACACACACACATACATGCAGACGGGGCAAGAGCTGTGCGGTGTGGGACTGTTCGCCTCACGTCTCAGAGCCTGTCTCTTGGTCTATAAAATGAAGAGGCTAGGCTGACTGACTTTAAGGTCACACCTGGCTTCAGGATTCTGCCGCATTCCGGGGCACTGTCCGAGTAAAGGGCCTGTGGCACCTGACACCCAGTGAGAGGGAGTCTCCGGTGTCACAAGTCAGGTTGTGCCATCGGCCTGCAGGCATCTGGCTGCCAAGGCTGTGGGGTCCATCTTTGCCAGCAGGGCTGTGGAGAGCACAGCGGTAGAGTTGACCTGTGCTCTCTTCCCTGGAGTCCCAAGGTAGCCAGGGGAGCTGGCCAGATACCAGAGACCTTTCTGGCAGCCTCTGGAGAGTTTGTGTTTTATTTATTAGCCACCATCCTCCCTCTCCTGCCCCAGGGAAAGTGCTGACCCTCAGCTCTGCAGCCACCTAGGGAAATAGGTATACATCGAGCCCGCTCTTTGTCCTTGTCAGACATAACCTCATTTAACCACCCCCGCCCCCCCATCTTCCTGCACCATGAGGGAGAGACCAGGAGTCCACGAAGGACAGCAAGAGTTTTCCAAGTTTTCAAAATTGCAGCAACTTGATGGGGGAGAAAAAGGATAGTAACCTTTCATTCTCTTAATTGCATAGTGGTAATAAGCATTATTGACTTGACGTGATTGCTAATTACAATAGTCCTGCCTTTTAAACATCGGGCAGAGTGGTGTCTGTGATCCTTACAGCAATCCCGCGAGATGGAGGTTATGTCCTCTTTCCAGATGGGAACGCCGAGGTTAGAATGGTGAGGTTGGGGACACCTGGGTGGCTCAGTGGGTTAAAACCTCTACCTTCAGCTCAGGTCATGATTTCAGGGTCCTGGGATTGAGCCCCGCATCAGGCCCTCTGCTCAGCAGGGAGCCTGCTTCCCCCCACTCTCCCTGCCTGCCTCTTGGCTTACTTGTGATCTCTCTCTCTCTCTCTCTCTCTGTCAAATAAATAAATAAAATCTTAAAAAAAAAAAAAAAAAAAAAAGAATGGTGAGGTTGTCCTCCCGTGCTCACACAGGCGGCCAGTCCCTGAAGCAACAGCTCTGCCCCGTATCTGAAGCCTGTGTGTAAGTGAGTAGCCACATTGGCGAGAGAAGGTTTGTGAATGTGTCTCTTACCTCTTAATTCTCTATGATCTAGGTTTCCAGAAAACACATGCAATCAGGGTTCCTTCTAGAGCTGGTAGCAGTGGGACCATTCACGTTCAAGCCAGGACCCTGGTGCACCGGAAACAAACATCAGTATGTGATGAAGATAGGAATCTATTCACTACAGGAAAGGAATTGGCTGAGGGGCGGGTGGGGGGAATGGTGGTGGTTGTTTTAAATTCATATGACCCTAAAACAAGGAGAGGTGCAGTGATCTCCCAAATACTCAATGTTTACCTCTACTTGTGAATCCCAGTCAGCCTCAGAAAAGGAGCTGTTGTTGGATGGCAGGTTAGATCCCAGGGTAGAGCCTGAGGGTTTGGGAGTTCTGTTTGTAGTTGAGATCAGACAGCCCAGGACTTTTCCAGCAGGGAACGGGACGGGGGAGTCAGCGAGGGCCAGGGGAAGAGTTGGTCAGTGCCTGGCCCTGGGAGGGCCCATTTCACCCTGCCTGGCCACATATGGTGGGGGGCCCTGGGCTGGAGGCACAAGGCAGCATAGATAAGGGCCTTGCTCCCCCTAAGCTCACCCGAGTAAGTGTGCCCATTGTGTGCAAGCACGTACTGTCTCTGAGGCTATGTGTGCCCCCTTGTCCACACCCACTGCCCAAGCAGGGGGCCTCCAGGCAGGTTTATTTTTCTTGGCCACGCTTTCGTCTCTCCAGTCGCCAAGAAGGTTCCAGGCCCTCACTCGGCATGGTTTCTGACATCCAGCCCCTCTTCCTCCAACGGGTTTCTTCCCTGTGCACCTCAGGAACTGGTTGGTTCCATCCTGGACTCCCCCGTCTGCCACCCCCTTTCTTCCTAACTCTCTTGCTTATGGGAATTTCTTCCATACTGCTCCATCTGCTCCCCCAACTCAGATCTTGCCTCTCCCCTCTCCAGCTCCCCCCACTCCCAGCTTTTCCTAAACTGCCTGCTCGCTTCATTCGCTCACTCACTGGGCAAACAGTTATTGAGACCGGCTGTATGCCAGCCCCTGGGCCTGCCTCAGGACTCCAGAGATGAACTGGAGGTGGTCCCAGCCTCTGGGGGCGGGGAGGACGGGGCGGGGGGCGGTAGGGAGACAGGATCATCACAGAGAACTGCAGGGCTGGGAGTCGCCACAGAGCCTGGTACCGGGCTCCCAGAGGAGCCTTGATTCCTTCAGCCCTGCCCAGGACCACCTGGGACTGGCGTGACCCAGGTGGTGATACAGTTTAGGAAGCCTGGCTTGTCACTTAGCAACTGGCTCCACCCCCTTCCCTCCCTGAACCCTGGAGCAGGGCCTGAGGGAATGAATGGAGAAGAAGGGCCCATGCTGGGGAGGTCCCAGCTAGCAGAGCTGGGCCAGCACTTTCTCTTGGAAGGTTACCGGCTTGGAGGGTCATCCTGGGCTAAGTCTAACTATAAATACCACGCTTCCTGAAGGGATTACCTGGGCTCCACTTCCCCTGCCTGCACCCTTCCCCAGCTGGGCTGATCCTTCTTCTGGAGCCCGATGTTCTTTCTGACCTGTTATCCCCTCCACCGGGGATACCGTACTTGGAGCCCCGTCTCACCGGCTCCCTTGGTCCCAGCTGTGACTATCAGGGTGGGAGAGGAAAAGGAGGTAGTCAAGTCTGCATCTGTCCCGAGATGTTGGGACAGGGAGGCCCTTGTCCCTGCCCTCTTCTGCCCAGAGCCTCATCTCTCGCACCAGGCGGAGCAAGCCCAGACTTGTCGCATAATCAGTACTCCTGAGGAGGACCCTGGGCTCCATCCCTGGAGGAGGGGCCTGGGGATGGAGCTTGGTAACCGAGCGTGGAAATAGAGCTTGGGGACTGCTGAAGGTATAAATAGGGCTGTCTCCTGGCTTGGGTGGACCGATTGTCCGGGGAAATCTCTGGTTCCCTTGGCTGGCCTCAGACTTGGCATCACTTCCCAGTGACTCAAAGTCCCCATATCCACAATAAGGACCTCTTGAGGTATGATATCAAGAGGCAAGGGGGCTGCCCGGCTTCTCTCTCATGCAGACCTTTCGCCTGCGTCCCCCGCCTGCCCCCAGCTGCTCTCGGCCAGGACTCCTCCAGCGGGCACCCCCCCCCCCCACCATTCACTGGGCGTTCATCAGCTCCATTTTCAACCCAGCGGACGCGTGCTGAGAGCCTGCACCGGACCAGCATGCTCTGAGGCCACGGGGTGTTCAGGGGAACACAACCAGTGCCGATTGTCCTTCCATAGGTTCTTAAGAATCCCCTCTTGGGCGTCGTCATTCTGAATTAAGCAGGGGGAAGCAGGTGGCAGTAGTGTGTTTGTGTGTGCGCGCGCACGCACACACACACACACACACACACACACACACACACGGGCTCAGAGATGCGCGCCAGCTCCAGGTAACCTGGAAGGGACCTCTGGTGTTCTCTCCAGCTCTTTACAGGGCCCTCCCTTGCGGTGGGATCTCCAGACACCATTCATTATGGAGACCAACCACAGCGTCCACGGTCATTATCCTCCCCCAACCCAGACTCCTGCTCTTCTCCCTCTTTCCTCTCCAAATCCGCTGTCAGCAGCAGCTTCAGAGGAGAGCCACTGAACTCACTTTCGTTAAGGTGTGGAGGAGCCATTTCCACGTCTGTTGGCTGTGTTTACGAGCAGAGTTCTTCTGTTGGAATCAAGTCCACAGGCCAGCCCAGCCCCTATGATTCTGATTCAGTGGGTCCGGGGTGGGCGCTGGAGTCTGCCTTTCTAGCCAGCAGCTCAGTAGACCCTAACACGGGTGGTATATTGGACAACCCTGAGTCTCCAGCTTTGCCTTTGCACTCGGAAACCTACATTCTCTGCTCAGTCACAGATCTCTCTTGATGTCCCCTGTCCACCGTAAACAGGAACCCGCTATTTTCACGGGTCTTTTGTACTTCCCCAGGCAAGTGTGGACCTTGACTACAGAATTCTTGTGTTGTTTTTGTTTTTAAGATTTTGATTTATTTATTTGACAGAGAGAGACACAGCGAGAGAGGGAACACAAGCAGGGGGAGTGGTAGAGGGAGAAGCAGGCTTCCCACTGAGTAGGGAGCCCCACGTGGGGCTTGATCCCAGGACCCTGGAATCATGACCCAAGCTGAAGGCAGACGCTTAATGACTGAGACCCAGGCACCCCTCTTGTTGTGTTTTAAATCTCTCTTCTGTCAACTTCCTTAAGGATAAGGACCATTTGTTTTATTCTGTCTTTGACCTGGAGCATATTTAGGACTGGTGGAGATATCAGTAGAAGCTACTAGATACTCCTGCTGCAGAAACCAGCAGCGTCTGCCCTGCCTCTGGACAGTTACCCAGAGCCTCCAGCAACTGAAATCCCAGAGGCCGTGGCCCTTGGGCTTTGCGGCTCACCAGCCCCCTCGAAGCCCCTCAGTCATCTCCCCAAAAACTTCCCTACTTTTCTGTGGCAATTCTCTGGAACTGAACTTTATGTACCCTTGTTCTTTGTTAACAACTTCCATTGTATTATTCTTATCGCTGAAGTCATAAATGCCTGTTGTAGAAAATTTGGAGAATATAAGCCAAAAAAATTTTTTTTTCGCTAGTAACTGCCAATCGGCTATAACCACTGTTACCATTTTGGTGTAAATCCTTCCATTCTTTTTAATATATGTAATTTCACATACTTTTTTAGAAACAGAAGCTGGAGCACAGAGCACTTGCTGTTCTGTAACCTTTCTTCGCTGTTTTGGGGCGTTTTTCCACATTAGTCAGCTTACAGTGGCTGCCACCGATGCACAGATTTTATTTAGCCTTTCTCCTGCTGGCGTACATTTAGTTTGTTTCTAGCTTTCCGTTTAAAACCGTGTCGAGTTAAACAGCTTCATAGATGAACCCTTGCCACATCCTTGCCATTATTTTCTTCCTATACATTCTTGGAAACCAAATGTCTGAGCCAAAAGGATGCACATTTTTTAGTTTTTTTGGTACCATACCGAATGCCCTCTCAGAAGTTTGTACCAATTTGTGTAGCATGTGAGAGTGTTCACACCCTTTTCACTGCCCGGTGTTTTTGACTCAACTAACTATAAAACATCGTGTTTTTTTTTTAAGTAACTGAAATTTAAAATATTCATCAATTTCCTTTTATGTTTGGATTAAAACCTTCCTTTTCGGGTTCCGTCTGTATCTCTGCCTAAATTATAAGCGTCAGACTGTAGGGATCCAGACATTTTGGCATGTGTTTTACACAGGCTTGCCTTGGGCCGGGAGAATTTTGCTGGGTATCTTTCTGCCGTATTTGACTCACTGCTGGAGGGAGCCAGCAGCTGGCCCAGAGGTGCTGCAACTGCCCCCTGCTGGCTCTGAAGTGCCATGACGACTGCAAAGGCAACTATTGGCTCCTGCTGCTTTTTCTTTACTTCAGCCCTCCCTATTCCCACCCCCCGAACTCCATTCTAAGGTATTTTCTAATGTTTTCCGTCCAAAAGGACCAGCATACAGGATAAGGCATTTTTACACTATTTACACCATTGTATCCTGGGCGACTGCAGATCCTATTAATACTTACAGATGCACACTTGCATTGTGTCCCGTCTGTGGGTGGGTCTCTGATAGTTGGAAAGCATTCTGCGGACCACATGCAGGGGAGGAGACTCCAAAAGCCAAGTATGTGAGCTAAGCATCCTTCAGGTGATGACTTTGAAAGGGGACGCCATGGGGCTATTTTTATCTTACGGAGACAGTGAGAGGCCTGTGTACCTGGTTATACGTCAGATATCCTCAATGGTCAGGAACAGAGCCAAAGCCCATCAGATGGGGTGGGGGTTGGGGGATCTGAACAGGAGCAACAGATGTCCTGAAGCCTAGTCTCTCTCTTTTTTTTTTAAGATTTTGTTTATTTATTTGAGAGAGAGAGAGAGTGCATGAGAGGAGAGAAGGTCAGAGAGAGAAGCAGACTCCCCAGGGAGCTGGGAGCCTGATGTGGGACTCGATCCTGGAACTCTGGGATCATGACCTGAGCCAAAGGCAGTCGCTTAACCAACCGAGCCACCCAGGCGCCCCTGAAGCCTAGTCTCTTTCTTCTTTAGGAAGCCTCTTTCTTAAAACCGGATGCTCTTGATTTCGAAAGTACTGACAGGCTTTCTCAACCCTCCCTGGATTAGGAGCCCGTTAGCTGGGCCTGACCTCTGCCCATAGGAGACACAGGTAGACGGGAACCAGTAAGAAGTGACATCTGGCCAAGAGAAAAGAGACAAGAACACTATGGAAATCACCTCAAGAAGTTAAAAACGATCAGGTCACCAAGTGGAGGGGCAGAAGCCCCACACCAGCCCAGAGGTCCTGGAGGGTGTCACTATGTGACTGTGAACCCCAGTTGATCAGAGTTCTTGCTAACGAACTGGGGAAATCATGAAGCAGAGCTGTTTCTTTGATCAAACAAAAACACCTCCAAGCCAAACTCTCACAGAGAACATTCAGACAAAACTATAATCTCTGTCTCTCCAGCCTGTCCTTTGTCTTCTACACTTTTAACCCCCTGATTGATCTGTCAACCTGGTTTTGATCTTTGTGGCTGGTGTGAGGTAGGGATTCTGTTTCATGTTTTCCTATATAGGAGAACCAATGTAGGAGATGTAGGAGAGCCCTAACACCATGTATCAGTAGTCCATTGTAAAAAAAAAAATCTCCTGTGTTTCTCCTCTACTGATCACACAGAATACTTCTGGTGCTAGTTGGATGGATGTTTTTCCCACACCAAGCAATTCTCCAATTTTCTCTGGACACTGACTGGTGTCCTACAATTCTGTTCAATTCTGATACTACCTGGAGTGAATGCAGACCCGTACATGTTAAGGGCTCACCCACCAAGACTGCCCCCAGCTTCCAGTTTCAAGTAGTGGGTCCCCAGTTTACCCACAACTTCTAACCAAGTTGGCTTTGAATCAGAGGTTCCCATGACCCTCTCCTTGGGTTCAATAATTTGGTAGAGCAGCTCAATAGAGCCCAGGAAAGCAGTTTCTTACTACTGCTGATTTATTACAAAGGATATTTTAAAGGATACAAATGGATACCCAGAAGAAGAGATACGTGAGGGGAGGTCTGGAAGTGTCCCAAGCACAGGAGCTTTTGTCCTGGACTTGGGGTGCACCACCCTTCCAACACATGGATATGTTTACCAACCTGGAAGCTCTCCAAACCCATACTTTAGGGATTTTTGCAAAGGCTTCATCACATAGGTATGACCAGCTATTAACTCAATTTACAGCCCCTCCCCCCTCACCAGAGAGTGAGGCACAGGGCTGAAAGTTCCAAGCTTAGCATAGACCCCACCAAGAGCTACTTCATTAGAACAAAAGACACTTGTATCACCCAGGAAATTCCAAGAGATTTAGGAGCTCTGTATCGGACATTCCTATCACTCAGGAAATTATAAGGGTTTTAGGAGCTATATATCAGGAATCAGGTCAAAGACCAAATATTACCAGAAACCAGGGGCAGAAACATTGTGTGTGTGTGTGTGTGTGTGTGTGTGTGTGTGTGTACACATATATATTTATTTATATATATAAATATATATAATATATAAATTTATTTATTTCACACCCATCTTCTACACACACCATCTACAATGTTCCTTCTCATTTTAATCACATTTCTGTATATGCTTGGTCTCTTTCTAGGCTCTCTGTTCTGTCCCAATGGCCCATTTGTCTGTCCCTGTTCCAGTACTGAGCTCACTATAGCTTTATAATTTGTGTAGGTAATGGCAGTACAGTTTCTCCCACCTCATTCTACTCTAGGGGGGGCTTTGTTCTTCCATATAAACTTTAGAACCAGGTTCTCAAGTTCCTTCTCAAAGGATGGGGGAAAGCTTCCCAGTTAGGAATCTTAATGAAACTGCATTACATTTATAGGACAGCTTAGAAAATGGACATTTCTATGATCTCTTTGAATATTGTTTCATCCCCATTCTTCCTGTTGTATCCTTCTGGAAATTCTTACTTAAAACGTCAGACCCTTTAAATTTTAATTATTATGTTTTTCGTTTCTAGAAGTCCCATATGGTTCTTTTAACTTCTGCTTGGTCATTCTCTATAATCTCTTTTTCCCTGTTCATATCGTTAAGACTCACTTCTTTCTTTCTTTTTTTTTTTTTTTAAAGATTTTATGTATTTATTTGAGACAGAGGAAGTGAGAGAGAGAATGAGAGGAGAGAAGGTTAGAGGAAGAAGCAGACTCCCCGTGGAGCTGGGAGCCCGATGCGGGACTCGATCCCGGAACTCAAGGATCATGACCTGAGCCCAAGGCAGTTGCTCAACCAACTAAGCCACCCAGGCACCCAAGACTCACTTATTTCTTAAACTTGGTATTTCATAATCTGTGTCTGATAAATCCCCTATCTGAAATCTTTGTCAGTGTGATCCTTCTGCTGTTTTTGCTGGCTCTGGCTCCTATTGCCTTGTTTCCTTGTATGTTGTGATTTAAAAAGAAGAACAGAAAAACCCAAAACTATGACCTTATCATTTATTTTCCTTGGAACTTTATCCTGGGAATTCTTTGAGGCCTGGGTTAAAGTTGTTTTCCCACACAGAGGATTTGCATTTCTTTCTGCTAACCCAGGAGCTCTTTAAATTAGATGTCTGGCTTTGAGAGTTTTCTGGCAGACCCACAGGAGGGCCATTTGTGGATTCAGTCTGAGCTGTGGTGGAATCCTCACGCTGTCACTTACTGTGTGACCTCGGGCAAGTCATTTGATCTCTCTGCCTGTCCCAGCCTCTGTGAAAAAGCTATAAACACCTGGCACCTAAGGCTGTTGCAAAGCTGAAGGAGGGGGGTAATGTATATAAATACAGTGCTCGCAGGGGGCTCTTCCACCCAGTGGTTGGTGGTGGATGTCCCTGTGTTCCCCTGAGGAGCCCCCTCCGCTGCCCCAGCCGACCTGGCAGGCAGCCAGACCGGGCAGACCCCAGCTTGGGTCCCGCCCCTCGACTGGACGATCGGAGTTAGAGAAGGAGCTGCAGGCTTTAGACCTTCCTTCTGTGGATTATTCTGCCTTCAGCTCTGGGGTCTGAGCCTTTGAGAGATGCTTCTATCCTCAGTCTCATCTCGGAAGTCACTTGGGGCCGAGTAACAGGAAAAATGACATTTAACAGAATTGTTTTCCGCTTCAGATGCTGCCAGGGGTGTTTTGGTCGGTTGGTTATGGCTTTTTCAAAAAATGTATTCTGTAACTACATGGTAGGTATAGAAAAAAATCATTTTTCATCATAGGAATATATATTGACAGTAATATAAGTGTAAAATAAAGTTGTATATTGGCATGAAAAAATGTAAAGTCCTTTCTGTAACAAGGACTAAAAAATAAGTAAATAAATGTAACAGTATCAACTCCACTGGGGCACCTGGGTGGTTCAGTCCGTGAAGCGACCAACTGTGATTCTGGCTCAGGTCCTAATCTCAGGGTCCTGAGATGGAGTCAATATGAACTCAACTATATTGAGAAAAATGGGGAAAAGGAAATATGGTCAGGTGTCAACGGTGGTTCTTTCTGAATAGTAGGATTCTGGAGTCATTTCCTACCCAGTGGCAGCATGGTGCAGACAGCAGGGAGAGGGCGGCCTCAGCACTCAGTCTTGTGTGAAATCCCTGCTCGTGCGGCCTCAGGCAGATGACAGCCTCGCCTGGTCACAAGTGGCCCGTCTGCTGGGCTTTGTGGACCAGACGAGCAGTGAGTGTAAAGTGCCCGGCCTGCCCCATAAACGGGGCCTTATTCTCCCACAGTGACATTTTTGCCGGGTTTTTGAGAATACGAAACGTGTACTCGTTAATAATCAAAGAAAGAGGCGATATATGCTCTGCTGACAAAAGTTGTTTACATCCCTAGGTTGGGTGTATGGGGTTTCCAGGCTCTACCCTGAGGCTGCCAGGAAAGGGCCCAGAGGCCCATATTCTTCAGAGCCACTGCTGGGGAGGAGAGGGCTGGGAGGGTGCTGGCAGGGCAGGGGCGGAGAGAGCGCGGGCCGCAGCCTGGCCTCAGAGGTGCTCAGCCTGTCCCTTCCGTCCTGCCCAGGGCGCAATGAGCCCCTGAAGAAGGAGCGGCTGAAGTGGAAGAGCGACTACCCCATGACTGACGGGCAGCTGCGGAGCAAACGGGATGAGTTCTGGGACACAGCCCCCGCGTTCGAGGGCCGCAAGGAGATCTGGGACGCCCTCAAGGCCGCCGCCTATGCAGCTGAGGCCAACGACCATGAGCTGGCTCAGGCCATCCTGGACGGAGCCAGCATCACCCTGCCTCACGGTGAGCGGGGGGCCGGGCTTTGTCCCTGCTGGGGTGGGGGGCAGCCAGGCTGCTTTCGGGGGAAGAGAGCCGGCAGCCCGCCCCACACTGGGAGTTTTCAATCCAAGCTGCTAGGTGGCTGGGGTGGCCCTTTGCTTGCTGATTCACGCAACCTTTACTGAGTGTGCACCAGGAGCGGGGACACAAACTGACGGGAGACGCAGTCCCCACTTGTCTACTGAAGGGATAGCCGGTGCCAGCCAACCGGAAAGCAGTGTGAGGACAGCAAGCTCGAGCCGCTCAGAGTGCTCTGGGATCACGGGACCTCTGAGGTGCCGACCTTCTGTTGAGGGTTATTATGGGCTGGGCACTGAGCCAGAAGCTTCTGCTGTGGTATCTCATTTAAGTTCATAACAGCGTTATGGGGTAAAGTATGTAGAGGGTCGCGGTGGAACTGTGGAGTCACAAACCTGGGTTTAACGAATGTCTCTGTTTTGGGTAGTGTGCCCCTGAGCAGGCAGCTTCTCGATTTTAGTCTCAGGAACTTGCGGCTGTAAAGTGGGGTTACCCACCTCATAGGATGGTTGTTAGGACTCAGCAAGATGTGCAGAACAGCCTCTAGTCCAGTCCCGGAACTTCGCAGGTGCTCAAGACACAGCAAATATATTACTGTGTGCAATACCTAGTAGAGGAAGGCAACTGGGGCCCATGGGGCATAAGCCACAGAGAGTAGGGCCCGTGCCTGCTCACTCACCCTGGGAGCCCCAGCTCCCAGCTTTCCCGCAGGCTCGGGGAAGAGTCGTCGAATGAGCAAACGGAAAGTTACATAGTTCGCCAGCACTGAACAAGCCAGTACCTGGCAGAGCCAAGGTGCCGGCCCCACATCGTCCTGATTCTACCTTGAGCTCCTGCCAGCTGTCTGTCCCAGAGAGACCTGACTGTAGGTGGGTTCGGGGACCGTGGGGTGACCATAGCAGGTGGATGAGTTTGCTCGGGCCGCTCTAACAAGATACCACAAATTGGGAAGCTTATTACACAACAGAAATTTCTTTCTCATAGTTCTGGAGGCCGGGAAACCCAAGACCCAAGTGCCAGCCAATTTGGTTTTCGGTGAGGGCTCTCTGCTTGGCTTATCGAAGGCCTCCTGCTTGCCGTGTCCTCCCGTACATACTAGCAGAGCGTGCCCCAGTGTCTCTAAGAAAGACACCAATCGTTGGATTGGTGCCCCACCCAGATGACCTCCTTTCACCCCACTGACTCCCATCCGGGCCCCTCTCTTCACATTCCCGAGACAGAAACTGTGGGGCTCCCCGAGCAGACCCTGACTGCCCCACGTCTCGCGCAGGCACCCTCTGTGAATGCTATGACGAGCTGGGCAATCGCTACCAGCTGCCCATCTACTGCCTGTCGCCGCCCGTGAACCTGCTGCTGGAGCACACTGAGGAGGAGAGCCTGGAGCCGCCCGAGCCCGCCCCCGGGGTGCGCCGCGAGTTCCCGCTGAAGGTGCGCCTCTCCACGGGCAAGGACGTAAGGCTCAGCGCCAGCCTGCCCGACACGGTGGGGCAGCTCAAGAGGCAGCTGCACAGCCAGGAGGGCATCGAGCCGTCCTGGCAGCGGTGGTTCTTCTCCGGGAAGCTGCTCACAGACCGCACGCGGCTCCAGGAAACCAAGATCCAGAAAGATTTTGTCATCCAGGTCATCATCAACCAGCCCCCGCCACCCCAGGACTGAGGAGCCCGCGGACCCCTGGGAAGAGAGGCCACGGAGACCTCTGCTGCGGGGCTAAGGGTCCCCCCACCCTGCTGCTGCCTCCGAAAGCTGTCACTTTCTTCAGGGGCGCCGCCTGCCGTGTGGCTGCTGGGCAAGCCATGAGGGGACCCTGCGCCCCGGGGGCCACCCCCCAGGAAGCAGTGCTGCCACACACAGGCTTTGCCGACCTTGTCGGAGAAAAGGCAGCCGGGGGCACTCCACCCTGCCTCTCTCCCGCAGCAGGTTCGAGCCACGAGGGCCAGCCCGGAGGCCCCTGGAGCCCAGATCTGTCATCTGGTGCTGCCGGCTGTGCTCACTCCGGTTTTCTGCTCAGGGTCTGAAGCAGCTGCTGTCCCCTTCCCCTGCCCCCACTCCCTGACTCTGCCCTGGGCCCAGTGCCAGTCCCCAGGAGGGGAGGGGATGGCTCGTGATCCCCGGGGGCAGGGAGCCTGAGGCCGGCCTCTGCCTCTCCCTGCCCCCCAGCACAATTGGCAGAGGTGGAGCGGGCGGGCGAGTGGCCGGACGGCCGTGCTATTGTGGCAGGGGTCTGCACAGGGCCATCTCCTGGCTGTAACCCAGGCAGTGGGGGGTCTGCAGCCTGGCCATGGCCCACAACAGGCCCCTGTGTAAGACATATCTGCATATTTATCAATAAAGCCTTTTGCTCCTTTCTCCTCTCTCGCTTAGCTTTGACTTTGGGCTCCCCAGCAGCTCCGTGGGGCCCCAGAGCCAGTTCTGGTGTGGGAGTGGGTCGCAGCCGAGGGGAGAGAGCCTCCAATTCCTGGTATTCCAGGCCCTGTGTTCTCATGGGTCCTCAGGAAAAACACTCAACCTGTGAGCCCACTTGGCTTATCCTTAAAGTGGGGACGATGCCGCTTGCCCTGCCTCTTCCCTCAGTTGCTGGGAGCATTAAATGGGTAACAGACGTGAGCGCGCTTCGAAAGCAGAGGCAGCCTATCAGGAAGGTGGTATTAGTAATCTGCCGAGTCCGCTCCTAGAGCGAGAGGGCGCTGGCTGCCGGCTCCAGCCCCTGAGCCGGGCCCTCGGGACTGAGGTATGCACCCCAATCCTGGAGATGCCGCCCTGCACCCTCGGGGATGTGAAAGCAAATCTGGGACAGATTTAGATTGCGAGCATGTGTCCGCTTAGCAGCAAGAGAACCAGAGAGGAAAAGGAGCCAGTGCCTGACCTTCCTTTGGGGAAAGTGTGCACATCATGAGGGAGACCTCTTTTTTTTAAATTAACATATAATGTATTATTTGCCCCAGAGTACAAGTCTGTGAATCATCAGGCTTACGCATTTCATAGCACTCACCATAGCACATACCCTCCCCAATGTCCATAACCCAGCCACCCTATCCCCTATCCCCCCCCTACCCCCCAGCAACCCTCAGTTTGTTTCGTGAGTTTAAGAGTCTCTTACAGTTTGTCTCCCTCCTGATCGAGGGGAACCTCTTTTTAGCTAAAGGGCAAGCCGCATGAGCGGTACAGAATTGCCGAACTGTGATGTCCGTGCGCACGACGGCCGGGGGCTCACTCCCACAGTTCTGGGTGTGGAGCTGAGCGAGCTCAGGTCTGCTTTTTCTCCATTGAGAGTGTCCTTCTCAGCGAGCATGGCCGGACCCCAGTCAGGGTGGCCTGACAAGGAAGGATGATCAGAAGGAGCTGGTCGTTACCTGGGCTCGGCACTGCACTCTGGCCCTTTTAAGGTGGCTTCCTGACACCCTTCTTGAAGCAAGACCTTTTAAGTTTTGCAGAGGCCTCAGGAGACAGATAGATGGTCAAGGTTTTGTTCGAGGCTAATGGGCACATACAGTGATGCCTCACTAGGGGGCGCTGTGGGACCCCCAGAGAGGCAAAGGCCTAGGTGAGCTGTGGGCAAAGAGGGAGGCGCCAGCTCTTACCACCTTGACACTCCAGCCCCCACACAGCAGAGTCGGCCCCACTGCAGAGCAAGCAGAGCCTGTTCACAGGACAGCTGGGGACACAGGCCTCTATTGGGTCCCCATAGTTGGCTTTCAGTTCCCCTCACTGACACTGGTGGGCAGTTCCAGGCGTCCAGCAGGTGGCACTGTCATCAGGGTTCGGGGCAGCCAGCAGGTCCTTTGTGCAGCCCAGCTGCCACCTCTAAGGCTCAGGCGGACCCAAGCTCTCAGGACAGAGGCTAGGCAGGCTCCTTCCTGCAGCCTTGCTCTTGGGGCGCTTAGCCCTTCAGCTCCAACAGGTCGGGGGGGGGGCAAACTGTCCCTGCTTCCCCCGGCTCCCCGGGGCTGCCTGGGGTGAAGGTGACAGGTGGGTGAGGCAGGTGGAGAATTGGTCCGGTGAGCTCATGGCAAAGGCGCCCAGCGGGGTGGGGGTGGGGGCGTGCCCTGGCTTATAAAGCCCCCGAGGCCCTGGGGCTGCAGAGGCTGGTTATAGACGGCACCATGGAGGGCTCCGAGGCAGTGCAGAGGGCCACGGCGCTTATTGAGGAGCGGCTGGCGCAGGAGGAAGAGAATGAGGTACGGGCACAGGTGTGGGGATCCCAGGGATTCTAAGGAGATCCAGCTCTGCTGTGAAGGGAGGGAAGAGCCTGGCTGCCGCATCTGTAGTGGGAAGGAGGGCAGGTGTCCCCAGGGGCCCGAAGGCTCTGTTCTAGCCCCCGAGTGCTCCTGGTGGAGGAGGTTGCTGGAGTGGGTGACCCCCTGGCAGTGGGAGACTGAGGCTGCAGCCCCCAAGAACCGAGAGACAGTGGGGTGGGCGAGCCAAGCTGGGCTCCTGAGATCCTGCTACCCACCTGGACCTCGAGGAGGTGGGCCAGGCTGCACAGAGCAGGAGAGCTGGGGTGCTGCCCGAGTGTGTGGGAGCGTGGGGCCCTGAGAGCTCCCAGCTGCTGGGTGGGAGCCCGAGACGGGAGGGACTCCTGCATTTGGTCCCATCATCGAGACTGGGAGCAGAGCAAGGAAGGGGTGCTGGGAAAGGAAGCATGGGTTCTCCCGGAACTACGGGCTGCACTTGGGGAGGCCATTGGAGCACGCAGCTCTGAGCAATTGCATTTTCTCTGGCATGAAGAAGTGGGGAGGGGAGAGGAAGGTGCAGGCTTGTCTACTCTTCATCCTGTTTAAACAGGTATTTGACTTAGAGTCGGCTCTGCCAAGGGCCAGGTGCTGTGAGGAATAAGAGGCTCAGGAGGGCCAGCCCCTGCCTCCTCCTTACTAGCCCTGCAGTCGTTCTAGCCAGCATCCGTCAGGGACACAGTCCGCAGAGAAAAAGGCAGAGTGAGGCAATGGCGAAAGAGAGCTTTTACATCGGCAGGGAAGGGGCGCAAAGGGGAGGGGAGTCGCTCTGACTGTGGGTGCTCAAGGACTCTTGGGAATGGGACGGGATTTGAGTGGGACGTTCAAGGCTGGTGAGTGGAGATCAGGAAGGGAGGGAATTCCAAGCTAAGGAAAAGACAGGCAGTAAAGTTTGGGTGAGTGATGGTGGGACTGTCGTGAGAAAGTCTGATAGTAGGTAGGGCCTAAGCCTGGGCACAAACCCGTGAGGGCCATGGGAAAGATACTTATTCTTTGGGCAGTGGGGAGCCATTAAGTGTTGCTGAGTGAGGGCGAGTGATGCCATCTGACCTATTTTAGGAAGGCAGCTCTGACAGCCTGAGAAGGGCACATCAGAGGGGAAAGATTGGCCCTAATAGGAATGGGAGGGAGGAGATAAATCAGTTTGGAGGTGGCCTCCGTTCACAAAAAGAGTGACTGAATGGGGGTGAGGAAGCAGGAAGGACCAGGACTCCGGGGGGAAGAAGAGATGAGGACCAGGAGAAGCGGTGGGGTGGGGGCAGGTTTGCGGGGGAGAGTTTGGGCTGAACCCGCTGAGTCCAGGCTGAGGCATCCCCGGATCTCCAGGAATGCCACTTCTCCCCTGGGGCCAGGTAGGTGACTCACGCTGCTGGGCCATTTCTGGAGTGCTGCCGGTGGACACAGAGACCTTCAGCAAGGGGACACAGAGCTGTCCTCACCCATTTATTCACCCAAATATAGCAGCACGGCTGTCGGGACACCGGGTGCCCACAGGGCCAGCCTTCCCGCCAAATGCCTCCCATGTACCTGGCACCATGCTAAGCTCTGTACAGGCATCCTCTCCTTTAATCCGTACAACCATCCACAGAGTAAGGTGGGAGTGTGTTTCATTGTGTTTCACCCACTAGCACGCAGTTCAATAAACATTGAGTACTTACTGTATGTCAGCCCCCAAACACAAGTCCGAAGCAGAGGACTCAAGAGTCTGGGTGAGGCATGGGCGAGCACGAGAGTCTCACCCTCAGTTGTCCCCACCAAGCCCCAGCCCCGCAAAATTCCCAGAGGGGAGCCTCTGTCCAGCCTGCTCCCCCTTCTTGGTGTGGAGGCGAAGAAGAGTTCAGAAGCCCCGAGAAAGCGATACAAAACTACCAATGGAGACTCGGAAGGAGTTTCACTCATGTAATTACAGTGAGAATAAGGCGAATGCTGAGAGTCCCTTCAAACCGAAGGCTAGGTCGCTGTGGCTCCCGTCCCTCAGATTCCCTGACAAGTTTCCAGCTCCAGGATTTCATGGAGCCGTAAAATCTGAGAAGGAAAAGTTGGTATCTAACAGTCGCCAAATTTTTGTATCGACACACGAATCTATTTAAAAAATATCAATTCTTACCACGATCATTTCATCTATGTGAATCTTTAAAGGCAACAAAATCACCACCACCGCCGCCATCATCATCGTCATCATCACCATCATCTCGGTGCTTTGAAAAGTGAATATATTTAATTTCATGAAAACTCATTCCAGTAGCCCTTCGACTTGAGTTGCTGAGGACACACGACCACCAGTGGACAGGTGTTTGAGCTGAGGTTGGGGTAGGGAATCATGGGGAGCTTGGCTCTCGGGGACCAGCCAGCAGTGGGGCTCAGAAGGGCTCCGAGGTCACCAGTAGGCAGTCCTTGGGGTTTCTTTGGAGAGGGTTGGGGGAGAGGCTCCCTGCCTCCCTGGGTGCTGCGGGCAGGTGCTGGAAAACGTCCTCTCCCCGGCTCACCAGAAGCTCCGAGGAACCGTCCAGCAGAAGCAGCCCATGAACTTGCTGGTGTTGGAGGACGAGAAGCACCACGGGGCTCAGAGTGTGGCCTTACAGAAGGTTAAGGTAAGTGTGGGGAGAGCCCATCCTCCGTGCTCAGGGGACAGGAGAGGCGATTATGGCTTTGCCCCCCCTAGCGTGGTATTCGAGCCATTATCTCAGTGCCCCCCGCCCCCCACCCCGGGAGCCAGCTCCAATGCAGAATCTCCGCCCCACCCCGGGCCTGCCTGCCGAGTCAGAATCTGTGTACAAGATCCCCGGGGAGGGACTCATTTTGGGTGGGGTAGCAGTACAGCAGGGCTCCATGCCTGTGTTAAGGGGCTCAGGAGCTTGTGTGTGCTGAGTGGAGAGACCTTGGTGCTGCCGAGAGGAAACCAGAGTTTCCAGAACACCACTGCGGAGGATGATCCCAAAGGATGCTTGTCTGAAGGGCGTCAACCAGGCCATAATGGAAGTTACCTCTGGGAGAAAAGGGCTTTCTCTTCGTACCTTTTATGTTTCTGTATCATTTTTTTTTTATTTTTAAAAAATTTATTTATTTGAGAGAGCACAGGCAGGGGGAGGGGCAAAGGGAGCGGGAGAAGCAGGCTCCCCACTCAGCAGGGATCCCAGGACCCTGAGATCATGACCTGAGCTGAAGGCAGACGTTTAACCGACCGAGCTAGCCAGGCGCCTGTTTCTGTATTACTTTTATGATCTCACACACACACAAATGAAACTTCACGGAAAGCTGAGGATTCAGATTCCATACTAAAGGCCTGGGCTGAGGGTTACGTCTGGGAGTTCCTCCTCCTACCCTTCACCTGAGAAGGCTCAAAGCTGGAAGCTTCTACACCGTCTGCTCAAGTCTCCCCTTGTCCCCTGACTGGAGCCGTCTGTGTTCCGGTCTCATCTGGATTCTCTCTCTCCTGAGAAGCTCTCCCTATCCTCCTCCCCCAACTGGGCTCAGGGGTCCCCAAGGCCCCAGCATGGGGTTTCATGAGCCACCTCCACGCAGGGCCAAGAGCGTGTGCGCAAGACATCCCTAGATCTTCGGCGGGAGATCATCGACGTGGGGGGTATCCAGAACCTCATCGAGCTGCGGAAAAAACGCAAGCAGAAGAAGCGGGAAGCACTGGCGGCCTCCCAGGAGCCACCTCCAGAGCCTGAGGAGATCGTGAGGGTCTTGGGGAGGACCCCTGTGTTGGTGGGGGGAGCCCAGGAGGGCCTCTGACCACTGCAGGCCAGCCCTCCTTGACTGCATTCATTCCTTCCAGACTGGCCCTGTGGAAGAGGAGACATTCCTGAAAGCGGCAGTGGAGGGGAAAATGAAGGTCATTGAGAAGTTCTTGGCCGACGGGGGTTCCCCGGACACCTGTGATCAGGTGAAATTCTACCTGCACCTTGTGCCTGCCTCCCTTTCAGAGTTGCCACCCCCACTCCGCCCACTTGTGGGCGTGTTTGAGAGCAGGCATTGTGTGTCCTTTGGCAGGGGAGCCCTTAGAAGATCTGGGGCGGGAGGCCCTTGCCCACGAAGGAATTTATCTAAGTCCTTAGGCCCTTTTCACCTTGAACTACCTCCAGAGTAACAAATGTCATGTGGTCTTTTAGGGAAGAAAGAGGAGCGGAATTAAATAATAAGAGCACAAACCAAGAATTTGGGGGCTCAAATCCCATCTCTATCACTCCCTAACTATGTGACCTTTGGCTAGCTCTGGGACTCAGTTTCCTCCTCTGTAAAATGGCCTGCTTCCCTTAGAGCATGTCACGGAGATCAAAGGGAATGCCTCTATTAGTATTTGCTGAATGAAGGAAAAAACTATATAGCCTATGCTAGGATATGATATTGTTTTTGTGTTGCATTGGCTATTACACTTCCTTTTAAAACTTATTACTGTATTGTGGCAAAACACACATAACCTGAAACACGCCACTTGAGACATTGTAAGTGTACAGCTCATTAATATTTCCCATGCCGTTCAACCATCGCCACGATTTTCCAAACGTTTCCATCACCCTTCAGACTTTTCTGTTTTCCCTGAAACCACCTCTTTCACATTTCACACGCATCTCCCGGGATTGAGCGATTCGACGGTCACCCTCTTTGGCCAGCGTCACCGCGGGCTTAGACTCCATGGCCTTCCCGCTCCACGAGACTCAGGGGCCTCAACCCTCCCAGTCCAATTGAGCACCTCCCGCCTTTGAGCACTGTGCCGGGTGCCGGGAGTACAAAACAGGGGAGCCCAGGGTTGAGAGAAGAGGGAGAGCGGCACATAACCGATCTTGACTATGAGAAGATATGCCTCGTGGCCTGAGGGTTTCAGGAGACCAAAGCAAAATGCTGAAGTTCATTCCTTCCTTGAATCAGTCACGGGTGTGCACCTGCCCCTTCTGGCCATGGGCTAGGCACCCAGGGGCAACAGTCTAGTAAGTCTTGGCCAGCCTTCCAATACCCTCTCACTGTGAAATGTTCTCTGGGATCCCCAGGGTCAGCTCAGGCCTAGAGGTTTCAAGATAATGGCACTTGAGCTGTCCTGCCTCTTGAAGGAGTAGCAAGAATTCATCCAGCACTCACAGGAAGTGAGGGCAAAATGGGCGTTCCCAGCCGAGGGAACGGCCCATGTCAAGGCCTAGCTTGATGTGCTTGGGAGTGGGGGACAGTGAGAAGGTCAGAGTTCCCAGGATATAAGAGGTATATAAGGGGTCCAAGGCTGGTCTGGATAGAACATGAAGGAGCTGCCATAGTGTGGAAGCTATGGGGACCAAGCACAGGGGTCAGAATAAAAATGGTTGGTAAGGTCCAGTCTCAGCCTGAGGCCAGAGATCAGGCCCTGACAGTCTCTCTGGGGACAGTTCCGCCGGACAGCACTTCATCGAGCTTCTCTGGAAGGTCACATAGAGATCCTGGAGAAGCTTCTGGAGCGCGGGGCCACTGTAGACTTCCAGGATCGGGTGAGTAAGAGATACCTATTGGGTGGGAGGTGGGAGGTGGGCCCGGCACCAGTGGACCCTCTCTCCTGCCAACCTGGGACACAAACAGGCTTCCTCTGGGGCCAGGCCCCACCTCCAGTGGGTTGTATGGCCCGGGCCATCCCCCTGCAAACCTGGCTTGGACCTGATGGTTCTCCTGCTCCGCTCGGTCCGTTGCCCAGGCACAGGCGTGCCCCTCCCCCTGCCCCTGCCCCTGCCCCTGCCCCTGCCCTTGATTCTTCCTGCCCTCTCAGCTGAGGCCCTTTCCCCCAGGGCACTTCCTCCCTTATAGCCCCATCCTTCCCTTCTAGCTGGACTGCACAGCCATGCATTGGGCCTGCCGTGGCGGCCACTTGGAGGTAGTAAAACTCCTGCAAAGCCGAGGAGCAGACACCAACATGAGGGACAAGGTGAGGCAATAATGCTCATAGGTGTTAGGGTGGCTGGGGAGGGAGGGCAAGGGGCAGAGAACAGAAAAGCCCAGGAAGCAGCAGGATAGTGAGCTAGTCTGGTTTCTAGAAGGGCTTCAGAGCCCAGGGAGGGGTCTTTGCCATCACCTGTAGGTCCTTGGAGACCACCATCTGGGGATGGGAGCAGGAAGAACAGGGAAGAGAGGAAGAAAAGAAATCCACTATTTAGGGGGCTTTGGGATAACCCCAAAGATGCGGGATTTGTTCATCCATGCAGTCCTTCATCATTCTTTGTCTGTCTGTCCATCCATCACTCCATTCACTTATTCATCTGTTTGCTTGTTTATTCATCCACCATTTTTCTATTCATTCATCCCTTTGTGTGCAACCTTGAACTAGGGACTGCCGCTGAGCCTCTGTGGCCTACAGAATTCTTATACAATTGGATGGGGAAATGTATGTAAATTATGTTATTCAGCATAAGGCTGATGTTTTATAAGCTTCTGCCATGCCCATCCCATAGTTAACCTCTCAGTAAATGGCATCTATTGTAATTATTAAAAGAAGGACAGCAGATCTCACAGCTGTTCACAGCTGGGTGAGAGGGGAACCATAGAAGGCCTCCCAGAGGACGAGGCATCTAATGCCTCCGAGGTAGATTACTGGCTAGGATGGTGGCAATGGTAGTATTCCCAGTCCCTGTGGGGCTCAGGCCCTGGCACTGGGGCTTGGGGAAGGGATTAGGCTGGAGTTAGGACAACTTCCCTCCCAGAGGCATCACAGTCCAGGCACCTTGAGCCAGCGGTTCCTGCTTCCTTCCCACACAGCTGCTGAGTACCCCCCTGCACGTGGCGGTCCGGACGGGGCACGTGGAGATTGTGCAGCACTTTCTATCCCTGGGCCTGGACATCAATGCCAAGGACAGAGTGAGTGTCCGGCTCCCCTTCTGCTCAGCCACACCCCAGGGGTGCAGGAAGCCTGAGGGCGCCCACATGCCCCCGTGGCCATACTGAGTGTCACATTGGCTCTAGGAAGGGGACAGTGCCCTGCATGATGCTGTGAGGCTCAACCGCTACAAAATCATCAAACTGCTGCTCCTGCATGGGGCTGACATGATGACCAAGAACCTAGTAAGTCCATTCCTTCCCTGATTCGGTAATGAGTGTGCACCACCCCCCCAGGCTCTGTGCTAGGGACTCAGAGGAAACACAGAACTAAGCAAGACTCCGCTTGCCCTCGGAGCACACTCATAGTGGAGGGTCTCTCGGGGCGCCCTGGAAATTTGTGGCCCACCAACCTTCCCAGTTCTCTCTATGGTTATCTCTGTCCAGAGGGCAAGTGCAGAGAAATGACCAGAAAGGACAGTAAGAGGATTTCCCAAAGGCCTCCAAATAGATCCGAGGGGGTCCTAATGTCCAGGCCCAAGGAGGCCAAAATCATGGAGGACCCCAGCTGAAGAGAACTGAAGCATTTGGTTGGCACGACCACACCTGGCACACTGTGTGGATCTGGAGTTCTCTCGGGGACCTACATCGCCTAGTCCACGCTCCTCTTTGGAGCCCGGAGCAGTCACGAAAGAGGGGAATGAGAGGGTCCCCCGACTCCAGAAAGTCAGGAAGCTATGGGGAGCAGGTAGGTGGGGGTTTCCCAACCAGGACATTACTGACATTTTGGGCTGGATAATTGATTGTTGTGAGGGAACTGTCCTGTGCATTACAGGATGTTGAAGCAGCACCCTTGGGCTCTAGTCACCAAATGCCAGTAGTTCCCACTCCCCTGAATGTGACAATTACAGACATTCTAGATGTTGCTGCTTGCCCCTGGTTGGATCCCCTGGTATAGATGAGGGAACCTCTGGATACAAACTTCTGAGCAGTGACCAGATCTCTGCTTGGTTTCCTCAGGCAGGAAAGACCCCCACGGACCTGGTGCAGCTGTGGCAAGCCGACACCCGGCAGGCTCTGGAGCCCCCGGGGCCCGAGCCAGCGTCAGAGCAGAACGGGCTGGAAGGTCCCGCCGAGGCGGGGCAGGAACACCCCCAGCCTGTGCCCGCCCAGTAAACACCTGGCCCAGGCCAGCTGGGCACCCGGGCTGTCCCCTGCGTGCAGCCAGAGGGTCGTAAGAATGGGCCCCAGAGCCGAGGACCCTGTCATTCCTCTGCGTACGATCCGGGACACCCACAAGCTACCACAATAAAAAAATAATAATAATCGTTTTTCTACTGGTGATGTTTGTTTCCATTTGTGTCTGCAGCGTTTAGGAATGAAGGAAAACAGAGCAAGGGTAGGCTCAGGGTAGAGGGGAGCTTGGAGCCCTTTGGCCCCAGCCCTGTGGCTTTTCCTACCGGGGTGTCTTCTTGCTTCTTTCCTGCCAGCCCTCGTCCCAAATCCCCAGCGTGGGTCAGCTGCTCCGGGCACCCCTGCTGCCCCTCCCCCCGGTCTGGTGACCGCTGTCCCATAGGGCCGCGTGTGGTCGGCGCAGGCTCACCACGAGGCGGCCCCCCCTCGCAGAAGGAGCCGGGCGGAGGCTCAGGGGCCCGGGAGCACCAGCCAACCGGCGGGGCGAGACCAACGGTCTCGGTTTTCGGGTTCTCGCGCGCGGCCACTCACCAACCACGCTTCCCTCCCGCAGGGCAGGGCCGGCTGAGCCAATAGGCTCCGCCAGCCAAGGCCCTACAAGCGGAAGTGGGCCTTCCCGCCTTCCGGGCTGGCAATTGGGGGAGGAGGGCCCGGCCCCCACTGGAGAAGCCCTCTAGGGTCCGGACTCCAGGAACCCGCCCCCCGCCTGGCCAGAGGGACACAGGGTTGTGGCATTTGTCCAGCTGCTCCCTAAGGGGAGAGAGGCCATGGGGCCTACAGGCTTAGCCTCTGACCCTGGGGACGCCTAGCCCTGGCCTGCCCCAGCGCCGACAGTCAGGGGGCAGCAAATTTTTAACTAGGCACACTGATCATTAACAAGGGCAGGAAGGAGTCCAAACTCGGCCTCACTCAGGGGCAGAGACCAGCTGGGCCCCGGGCCTCTTGCAGAGATGCTGGGCCGTGGAGTCTGGTCCTCTGTGAGGCAGGGGCTGAGCAGGAGCTTGTCCAGGAATGTGGGGGGCTGGGCCTCGGGGGAGGGGAGGAAGGTGGACATTTCAGGCATCTACCCCCCTGTGACCACCCCCTTCACTGCCACGGCGGAGGTGGACTATGGGAAACTGGAGGAGAATCTGCATAAATTGGGCACCTTCCCCTTCCGAGGTAAGTGGGGCCTGTCCTCTGGGGGAGTGGGGGGAGATGTGAATGACCCCAGTCTCCTCAGCCAGTGAGGTGCTCAGAGACAGTAGTTGGGTGCCCCAGGGGTCATTTTATTATGGGAGAGGAGCAGAGGTCACCGCTCTGGAGTTAAAAGGCAGGAAGCTCCTTGCTGGGCTGCAACCTTGACTGAGTCTCGCCTGCCTCAGTTTCCCCGTTTGTAAACTACCAGAGTGCCTTCTTAGCCCAGCATTATTATGGGGCTCAAACTCGATAATGGGTATGAAAGTCCTTGTCAACCAAACACTGTGCGGTTGTGAAGGCAGCTGGGGTGTCACGTGGTAACCCAGCCAGGGGGCTCATCTCCCTAAAAGCCTTGTTTGCACGCTCTCGTCTGAGCCAAGCCTCCCTTGGCAGAATTAGTTCCTGTTCTGGGTCCTCTGACTCATTTTTCTCTTTACACATGGGTCCCCCCTCGCCGAGGTCAGGGATCGGACGCTAGTAACACTGACCGTGCGATGCAGCCACAGCCACAGTACATGAAAGGAAGAAGGGGTCAGTTCCCCCCATCCTGCCCACCCTCATCTGTCAGCCATGACAAGTCCCTGAGGCTACAGTATCCTCACTAGCCCCATTTCACAGATGGGAAGCTAGGGCTCAGAGTGACACAGTCTCTCGCCCAAGGTCATTGCTAACGCACGGCTGAGCTGGGATTTGCATCCAGGTGTGACTGCAGGGCTACACAGGGTTTCACTCCACCTGCACTAACCACTGAGTTGCTAGACTAGATGGTTTCAACTGGTAAAGTCTGGTTGGCACCAGCTCTGGGAATGGAGAGGTTCTGACTGTGGCGGGGCAGTGCAGCAGTTGAGAACATGGACTTTAGATTCAAATCACAGCTCTGCCTCTGTTAGCTGTGAGATCATCACTCTAAACCTCAGTTTCCCCATCTGACACCTGGGAGTAATAATGCCCACATCATAGGCTGACTGGGAGAAAAATCCAAGAGAGGGCAAACAAAAGCACGCTGTGAATAGGAAAGGGCGATGTACCTTAGAAGTTATGGATGCAGTGGTCACAATCACTGGGACCACAGTGCCATCGGCGCTGTGGGCAGAGTTGCTTTGCGACAGTGACTGCTGACCTGACCCAAACCCCATCCACGTCTCAGGGCAGAGGTGAGGCAACCCTTCCCTAGGGTGCAGTGAATGCCCAGTGGATCCCCACAGTGAGCAGTGACACAAGCTCGAAGTAAATTTCTGTTTGGGCTCAGCTCGCTGGGGCCTGAAAGTCTACACGGAGGCCAGGGTCTCTTGAAGCAAAGACAGAAGCTCCTTTAATCTTTTGCATGTTCTCTTCTTTAAGAAAATTAAAAATTTTACATTTTTATTAAAAATATTAAAATATTTTAAAAATTAAAAAATTATTAAAAATTAAGTTATTTCTAATTAAAATTATTAAAACATTTAAAGATTATTTAAATTATTTTTATTAAAAATTTTATTATTAAAAAATTTTAAGTAATCTCTGTGCCCAGTGTGGGGTTTGAACTCATGACCCCGAGATCAAGAGTCGCATGCTTCACCGACTGAGCCAGCCAGGTGCTACTTGCTCCTTGAATCTTAAGAGAAAGGATGACTCTGGTTCACCCTTCAAGTTCAAGGACATCCTGGTGCAGGGGGTGGGGAGGGTGAACTTTGCATCCAGTGTCTGCCTGCCACGCAGAGAATCCACAGAAACCCCCAGGCTCTTCTCTGGACCCTACCTTCCCTCCTACCTGCTTATCCACTCCTGCAGAAGGCATGGGGTTGCCCAGGAGCAGAGGCATGGGCGAGGGTACCTCCACTAGCCTGTCTCCCATGCAACCCATAGGGGTTCCTGCTCCCGCCCCCTCTCTCTCTCTCTCTCTCTCTCTCTCTCTTTTTAAATACTTGATTTGATTTTATTTTTTCAGTGTTCCAAGATTCATTGTTTATGCACCACACCCAGTGCTCCATGCCATACATGCCCTCCTTAGTACCCACCACGAGGCTCACCCATCCCCTCACCCCCCTCCCCTCCAAAACCCTCAGTTTGTTGCTCAGAGTCCACTGTCTCTCATGGTTCATTTCCCCCTCCCATTTCCCCCAATTCACTTTTCCTTTCCTTCTCCTAATGTCCTCCATGTTTTTCCTTATGCTCCACACATAAGTGAAACCATATAATAACTGACTCTCTCTGCTTGACTTAACTTCACTCAGCATAGTCTCCTCCAGTTCCGTCCATGTTGATACAAAAGTTGGGTATTCATCCTTTCTGATGGTGGCGTAATATTCCATTGTATATATGGACCATATCTTCTTTATCCATTCATCTGTTGAAGGGCATCTTGGCTCTTTCCACAGTTTGGCAATTGTGGCCATTGCTGCTATGAACATTGGGGTACATGTGGCCCTTCTTTTCACTACATCTGTATCTTTGGGGTGAATACCCAGTAGTGCAATTGCAGGGTCATAGGGTAGCTCAATTTTTAATTTCTTAAGGAATCTCCACACTGTTTTCCAAAGTGGTTTCACCAACTTGCATTCCTACCAACAGTGTAAGAGGGTTCTCCTTTCTCCACATCCTCTCCAACATTTGTTGTTTACTGTCTTGTTGATTTTGGCCATTCTGACTGGGGTAAGGTGGTATCTCAATGTGGTTTTGATTGGAGTCTCCCTGATGGCTAATGATGACGAACATTTTTTCAAATGTCTGTTAGCCATTTGTATGTCTTCTTTGAAGAAGTGTCTGTTCATGTCTTCTGTCCATTTTTTGACATTATTATCTGTTTTTTAGGTGTTGAGTTTGAGGAGTTCTTTATAGATCTTGGATATCAGCCCTTTGTCTGTAGTATCATTTGCGAATATCTTCTCCCATTCCATGGGTTGCCTCTTTGTTTTGTTGACTGTTTCCTTTGCTGTGCAGAAGCTTTTTATCTTGATGAAATCCCAAAAGTTCATTTTCTCTTTTGTTTCCTTTGCCTTTGGAGACATGTCTTAAAAGAAGTTGCTGTGGCCGATGTCAAAGAGGTTACTGCCTATGTTTTCCTCTAGGATTCTGATGGATTCCTGTCTCACACTGAGGTCTTTCATCCATTTAGAGTTTATTTTTTTGTATGGTGTAAAAGAATGGTCGAGTTTCATTCTCCTATACATAGCTGTCCAATTTTCCCAGTACCACTCATTGAAGAGCCTGTCTTTTTTCCACTGGATATTTTTTCCTGCTTTGTCGAAGATTATTTGACCATAGAGTTGCGGGTCCATATCTGGGCTCTCTACTCTGTTCCAATGGTCTATGTGTCTGTTTTGGGGCCAGTACCATGCTGCCTTGGTGATCACAGCTTTGTAGAAAAGCTTGAAGTCAGGCAACGTGGTGCCCCCAGCTTTGTTTTTCTTTTTCAACATTTCCTTAGCAATTTTGGGTCTTTTCTAGTTCCATACAAATTTTAGCATTGTTTGTTCCAGCCCTTTGAACATCTCTCTCTTACCCACACACCAGGGAGGCAGTGGGCTGGGTAGGAAGAGCTCAGCATCTAGAGTTAGAAGGCCTGGGTAAGAATCCTGGTTCTGCCAGTTATGGCGACCTTGGAGAAATCACTGAACCTCTCTAATCTGATTTCTTCATTTTAGAATGGAGCTGAGCCACAAGGTTAATGCATTCTTCCCAAGGAGCTCAAGTGTGAGATCCTGGCACAAAGAATAGAGCCATAGGGTCCTGTCACTGCTCCCAGGACACAGCCAAAATGCCCGGGAAAGGAGCTGTGAACAACTTTTGCTCTATAGACAATGTTTCTCTGGCCCTATCCTGGCCCCTGGCTTTGGCTTTGCTGCCCAACACTCAGGGGGGCAGAAGAGGAAGCCATGGCCTCCTGCAATAAGTTAAAGGTCCTTCAAAGAGGAGGTGGGAACCTGCCCTCAATGAATCAGTGAACAGTTAGAGATTCTTCTGGAAAGTATTGCCTGAAATTGTGAGCTCTCTATTTCTTATTTTTGCATTGTTAATTTTTACTGATTATTTGTATAAAGAGTATCGTTTTAAAATGAAAGTTATAACTGGAGACTGGAGGGTAAACTTGGTGCAGAGGGACCGTTTGGCCCTGAACTCAATCCCCACAAACAAGCTCAAAGATGAACTTTGAATTGTTATTTCCAAATGAGGTTAGTGGACAACCACAGATCTACTTCAGCAGGACTAGGAAGATGATGTTCCCCATAATTTGATAATATCTTATTCCCTTGGTATGTAGACTAAGAAGTTATTGTGTATATTAAAGCCATTACTTTGTTAAATGAAAGTATTTTGTTTTAAAAAGCCACAATTTTATGGGACCCCTGGGTGGCTCAGTCATTAGGCATCTGCCGTCGGCTCAGGTCATGGTCCCGGGATCCTGGGATCAAACCCGGCATTGGGCTCCCTGCTCAGCGGGAAGCTTCCTTCTCCCTCTCCCACTCCCCCTGCTTGTGTTCCCTCTCTCACTGTCTCTGTCAAATAAATAAATAAAATCCCTTTTTAAAAAAGTCACAATTTTCACAACCCTGCTTTGGTATTTACTTTGGCATTCACTTTTTTTTTTTTAAGATTTTATTTCTTTGACATAGAGAGCACGGGGGGAGCAACAGAGGGAGAAGCAGACTCCCTGCTGAGCAGGGAGCCTGATATGGGGGACTCGATCCCAGAACCCTGGGATCATGACCTCAGCTGAAGGCAGACGCTTAACTGACTGAGCCACCCAGGCGCCCCTGGCATTCACTTTTAAAAAGTAAAATGTATTTTTTTAAAATGTGTTAGATGCCTCTGGGAGAAAAATAGAGGGGCCCAGGCCTGTTTCTACCTTGAGAGGCTCTGGATATAATTTGGGTTTATAGGCCTGGCTCTCCACCATCTGTACCTACAGAGAGCATGGCCAGGTGGCCCACCTGCTCAGGATTTGAACTGTGCCCATTTAGCCAGGGCACAGGGGGAGGGGGGCAAATTCTGGGTTTGCAGGTGCATCACTAAGGCGAGAGGTAACATCGGCCATCCTGGAATGGCCCCTGGGATCTGATAAAGACCATTTTCCTACCTGCTCTGCCTTCTCAGCCCACTGCTTGTCTCCTCTCAGTTGTGACCTCATGTTATTCTAGAATGAGCTCCTTCCTGGGGCCCCTTCCTTCTGGACCCCACTCCGTAAAGGGGTTGGGGCTGCAAATGGGGATGGAATGTGCTCAGCTGGCAGCAGATGTGGTCCCTGAATGCAAGGAGACACCGATCAGGCACCCAGGAATGGATGCCGGCCCAATCAAGGGGGGTCCTTCAGCCGTGGTCAGCGGCGCCTGCCCCTGGGGCCCACCGGATGGAGAGGGAGAGGAACCGAAGATCAAAAAAGAAGAAGGATTGAGTTGCAGAATGGGTCACAAGCAGAAGGCAGAAGGGACTCAGAATCGGGGAAGCTGCTTTCCCACTGACCTTGGGGACAGCTGTCAGCGTGGGAGACAGGACTCCGGCCTCGGGAATCGCCTGCCAAGTTGTACGGGAGAGATGCTGTGGTCTCTCCCCACCCCGCCCCCTAGCCACCTTCCTCACAATGGGGTTCATTGCCGAGGTGGGAGGGGCATCCTAGGAAGGGTCCCGCTGGGGGCCTGCCTGTCAGACCAGCCTCAGGGAACCTGCCCTTTCAAGCATGAACCATACCATCCGGGCTCCCTCACTCCCAGTGTGCTCTTAGCTCCGCCTGCCTGGCTTAGGGTCCTGGAGGCCATCTTGGAGCTCATCCAGCAACCATCATGCAAGGTGGTGCTGGGGGCTGCCCTCTTACTCGGAGGTGGAGGCCTCATGCTCTGGATGCAGAGGAGGAGGAGACAGAAGATGTCCCCTGTGCCCTCACAGGAGGAGCAGGAGCCACCAGAAGGTCACAGAGCAAAGAATGAGAACTGGATTAAATCTCACTTTAGCCGCCTCTCTGAGGAGAAGCTGGCCGCCTGCGGCAGCAGCGCTGCGCCTGTCCCCGAGAGCGGCAGCGGGGAGGCCAGCACCACGGTGCACGTGGAGACCGTCACCACCAGGCAAGGAGAGGTGGGCACAGCCCTGCACCGGGAGGCCTTCACCAGCAAGCAGAGGTTGTCTGGCTCCTCGGTGACCAAAGAGACCCACAGGGAGTCCGGAAAATCCTCGTCCACGGACGCGGCCACGTGGGCCGCTGTGGCTGCCTGTACCAAGGAGATTGACAACCTGGGACAGCAGCTGGCTAACTCCATGTTGCAGCGTGCCATGACCTACCAGAACTCAGGCCACCTGGAGTCCAAAGACATCAACCAAGAGGAGCTGAAGGCCCTGGAGGAGGTGGAGCTGAAGCTGAAGGGGAACTTCCTCACTCAGCGAGACACCATGGTCGCCGGCCTGAACCACACGCACACCTTCCACGGCCACGGTCCCCACGGCCATCAGGGTTACCCGAGCCACCAGAGCCACCAGAGCCACAGTGTGCCCAACCGCAGCCAGCAGACCTACCACCCCTTTGAAGCCACCTAAGCACGGATGGAGACCCCCCTTCCCCCGACAGGGCTGGCACACAATTGCAGGCCTATTTTCTCTCCTGTGCGGCACCCCGTGTGGCCCAGGGTGAGAGGCTGCCACCCGAATCCCTTCTTCCTCAGCACCCCACAGGGCTCCTGGGCCCCTTCGAGTCTCTGAGTAGGGTCCGCCACAGAGAATGGCTTCAGATAGAGGTGGGGGTGAAAGGAAGGGAAGCCGCCGAGACACGCTCAACGGGCCCCTGAAGGCCCACCAAGAGAAAATAGGCGAGGCAGATGCCAGGAGAAGCTGAGAGCCCCAGACTGACGCTGAATGCCTGGAACTGAGCCAATAAAGCCTTGTATACCCTCATTCTGAGTCTGGGGGGCTCTGTGACCAGCCTCAGGACCGGGCGGGGACTCAGGGAGAGGGTTCCTGCTCCCACAGTCCTCTTCGTGGGGCCCTTGGCCTGGGCTCTTTGCTGGGCTGATTCAAGGCTCCATTAATCAGCTTCCCGGGGTCTCAGGTTCTGGGGATGAAATGTCTCCCAGGAGCTCAGCCCCCACCAACCTGCTGGTGGCCAGGGAAGGAGGAAGCACCTGGGGGTGGGGAGATGGGGGGAGAGACGGGCTTTCAGCAGCTAGTAAGCAGAGTGGGGCGTGGGTCTCTTGTCCTTCTTGGTATCATCTTCACCTTGTCTACTGCCGCTCAAGTCCTGCACTGCAAGGCTCTCTCCCTGACCCACCTGCTTTCCGGGGCCACTAGGATCCCCATGAATGCCTCCCGCCTGCCTCCCTTCAGAGCTGTTGTGCCGTATCCTCTCTCTCGTTTATCGTACTATGGCTGGGGCTGCGGCTGCTGCTAGTACTAACTGGCAGTATTACTAGTTCTACCGGCAGCTCTCTTTTTTTGCTTGGCAGTTTTTAGCATATACATGTTCTGTGTTAAGAGTCACAGCCCAGCCCCGTGGAGACGGTATCGCATTATCTCCATCTTGCCGACAAGACACCTGAGGCTCAGAGACGTAATTTGCCCGATGGGGCATAGACAGTAAGTGGGCTTGCTGGAGTTAGAGCCCAGCTCTGCCCGACTCCAAGCCTGGGACCCTGAGTCCCTGCCCTGTGCTGCCCCACAGACCAGTGCCCCTTGGCCCGACAGGGGGCTCCCTCTCTCATGCTTACCCCTGTCTTCTTACCACATGTCCCTCAAGCCTGGGACTCTCTGTGCCTCCTCTTCCTGGGTCCCAAGAAACCATTTCTGGGGCAAGGGGTGACCTCCATCCAGTAAGGGGGTTCAAGGGAGGCAGCTGTCTATCCCATGAAAGTGAAGAGAAGTCAGCTACACAGCATTGTCTAACCCACGGTGGCTCCTTTACATAGAAATGTACCATTGACATCTGTTAATAAACCTACCAGTGTTTCCCAGCCCGTGGGCCTCATGCTCCTGGGAAAAGGCATCCAGATCCTTCCAAAGATGGATAAATCGACAAGCACCCTAAACGTTGTTGATTGATTTTATGGGACATAATTGGAAATATTTGAATTCATTTATCTGTCTATCTATCTATTTTAAAGATTTTAAGTAATCTCTACACCCAATGTGGGGTTTGAACTCACAATCCCAAGATCAAGAGTTGTATGCTCCACTGACTAAGCCAGCCAGATGCCCCAGTATTTGAATATTTTTAAATTACTAATAAGTGACTTTATATAAATGCTAATATATATGTGTGTGTGTATACACACACACATGGGCGCACACACACACACACACTTTAAATTTAAAATACTTTGTGACAGGGGCACCTGACTGACCCAGTTGGTGGGGTGTGCAACTCTTGATCTCAGGGTTGTGAGTTCAAGTCCCACATTGGGTGTAGAGATTACTTAAAAAAAATGAGGGGTGCCTGGCTGCCTCAGTTGGTGGAGCATGCAACTCTTAATCTCAGGGTCATGAGTTCAAGCCCCACATTGCATATGGGGCCTATATTAGAAATAAAGTTATTTATCAAATAAAAAATAAAAAAATACTTTGTAACAAAGATGTCAAGGAAAAAAAATATTCATTCCCTCTAGAAAATGTTGGCATCTACCAAGGTAGACAAAAAGCAAGGGTGGTGAAGTGTGGCTTCTGAAAGTGATTATAAAAATGCATAAAATGCATGCATTTATCTGGAAGACCTTAAATGCCTTATTAAAAGTTTATTGCATAAGATTTCAGATTGGCTAAGGATGAATTTGGAATCTTTAAAAAAAGTTTCAAACTGACAAAATTCAGAGACTGCTGTTGGTATTGTACCAGTGTTAATTCTCTGGTTCCGATCATTCTACTGAAGTTAAGACATAGTCCTTAGTGGGGGCTGGGTAAGGGATGAATGGGAATCCCTTGTAGTATTCCTGCAGCTTTTCTATAAATTTAAAAGTAGTTTCAAATGTCGAAGTTTATTATTGTGCTGCCAGGAAAATGGCTTCTAAGCGGCGAACTCAAGTATCATCTCTTGGTAAGGGTGTTTTTATAAAAGCGAATGGTCAAATCATTGTTCAACTAGGTACAAAGAAGAGCGGTTCCCAGGCACTAGACTCTTGCCCAAGCATCAGCTGTGTGGGTGGCAGGTTTCCCAGATGAAGGCTTACTCCCATTGAAGCTCATCAGGAACTTGCATGAGCAGTTTATCAGGAATGCCCGTTTCTGCCTGGGGCGGGGGGGTATCAATAACATCACGCAAAAAAACTCTGCCCCAGGCCAGGGTTTGGGACCGTTTTTCTTTTTTGTTGACCGCAAATGGTCAACACACATCTCCACAGACAGCATACTGGGTGTTGTGGGGGAGGCCAATATGAGGGGACGTCATCTGTGATCTTGATGATTCTGGGCAAAGTGGGACCAGTGCTGTGCAAAGGGAACAAAACGCTGTGAGGGGCAGAAGCCAGGGGAAGTGAGGAAAGGCTTTCCGGGGCTGCAGCTCAGGGAGGGAGGTCTGCTCCAGGCAGAGGGGAACAGCATGAGCAAAGGTATAGAGGCAGGACACTGTCTGGCGGACCTTGACAGTTTGGCTGAAGGGGAACCTATAGACATGAGCAAAAGGTAGGAGGAAAAGCCAGAAACGTGACTCTGAAGCTTAGAGCCCAGGGGAACGTAGAAGACCATACAGTCCAAATTCCTCATTTTATAGCAGAGGCCAGTTTGAGAAATTTTGCCTAATGCTGCAGGCAGCAGTGGGGTAGATGGAAGGGTTCTGAGAGCCTCTCTATATTTTTGGGTAGGCCACAGGGAAGGACAAGGAACAGGAGATGGAAGTTCAGAGGAGAGATATCCGGTGGAGGGATCCCAGGAAGACTTCTTGGGGGAGGTGGCAAGGATGATGGGTCAAGGGGCATAACAGGAAGAGAGACTGTGATTCCTTTGGGCCACAGTCGCCATGTTCCATGTGCATCCCCAGCCTCAAAGACCCAATCCTCTCCCCCAGGCCACTGTGGTTCCCCAGAGCAGCCAGCATAACCATGTGGCAGAGGGAGAGTAGCTTCTGTAATGAGCTGCTTTGTCTCGCAGCTGGAGGGGGCAGGAGAAGTTCCTGAGAGCAGCCTCCCCTCCTGCAGCAGCCGTCCTTCACCTCGGATGGAAGGCTGCCACCCTCTTGATTTAAGGCTTGTGCACTCTCTCCAGACACTGCTAGGTCCTAATCTAAGCACTTTACAAATAGTATCTCATTCAAGCCTCACAACTCTTTAAGGAGGGCATTATATGGTCCTCGCTTTTCATGCGAAGAAGCTGAGGTTCGGTGAATCCATTTGCACCCCAAGATCTCAGAGCTGATGAGGGCCTGCACCGAGAATTACACTCAGGCTCCCCTGAGTTTGAGTGCACATCTGAGCCACTCCACCACACTGCTCCTCCGTCACCCACTGTCTTCACTCCTGAGCCCTCTGGTCCCCTCCTACCCCAGGGGAGGGGTCTCCTCTGGTCCCCTCTCTACCCCAGGGGAGGCACAGCAGGCCTAAAACTGGACATCCCACCTGGGAGAGAAAGGGGGCTCCTAGAAGCATTAATTCACAGATTTCAAAGTGCTTTCTTGTACATTTTCTTGTCTGGGCCTTTCAAATAGCCTTATGAGGTAGGATCGAAATGTTTTTATTGTCATCCCATAGAAAAGGAGACGTGATGTAATTTGCTCAAAAGGGGAGTTGGGTCTGACTGCTTCCCGGACTCTGTGATATTCCCTCCTCCCCGGCCTGGCCTCATTTCCTTCTTGGGAGTCAGGCCTGGGTCACATGCTCCTTCACATGAGACAAGGGAGAGGCCATCAGGAGTCTTGAGCACCAGGGCCAGCTTCCCGTCCCAGAGTACAAGACAGCTGGGTTCAGGAGCCCCTGGATCTGGCCACCAGGATGGAGGGGGGTCTTGGGGAGGAGTGAACACGGCTGGAGGAGTGGCTGGAGCAGGAACTGGCCTGGCCCTCTCCAGGAGGGTGGTGGCCGGCAGGGTTGCGGAGGGAGGGAGGTGTCTTTGGAGGCATTTCCACAGAGGGAGGGGCAAAAGTTCCATCTCAGAATCCTTGACCTCTAAGTAGAGGATGCTGGTCCAGTCCTCTCCGGGCTTAGGGACCCACAGCTGGGGGGGACCCCCTGGGAAAGCACTGGCACTTTTTGTAACAAGACAGAAGGAGGCTGCTGGCCTGACATGGAGAAATGGCCCCGAGGAGGCAGCACAACAGAAGCCAAGAACTGTTGGCCTCATGGTGCTCCCTGCAATGCTACCAAAATGCTAAGTATCCGGGGAGCCATTCTGGCGATCCACCCCGTGGAATCTGATGCTGTCGTGAACAGCATGGAAAAAGGTTTGTGGTGAAAAGGTGACTCTTCATCACACCGTGTCCCCTAAGGATGACTCACAGGGACAGTCTCTCTTGGTCCTGATGCCAGGAAACTCTGTGTGTCTCTGGGGCAGCTGCTTTGCTTTTATCTTGAGTTCCGCGTATCTGTCAGCTGATCACATTTCCCTTTTAGCTTTGACTGTCAGGAAGCTCCGGATCAAAGCGATGGCCCGTCTCTCACGACGGCGTGGCAGGGATCGTGTAGCTCAGTCTTGCGCCCCAGCTTGCTTCTCTTTCCTTTCTCCCAAGCGGTCTCCTATTTATCAATAATCTTGTTGTGTCACAGGCTGTGTTTGCCGACTATCTCAGAACAATGTTTTTGGAATGGAATGGAGTAGAGAGGACGAAGATGAGGAAAGAGAAAGTGAAATGAAAGAAGCAGAGAGGGAAAAGGTTTTATACTAACATTTCCTTCGGTTTCAGCCAAAGAGCGTCAGTTCTGTGATGTAAAAGGGTTGGCACCGTACCTGGTGGCGTTAGAAACCCCTCAGGTGATCGATCAAACAGGAAAATGCAAAATAAAATAATGAGATGTCACTTTTCACCCAGAAAATTGGCAAAAATTCATTCTACCCAGTGTTGGCAAGGATGAACACTAACAGACCCTTCCATGAGCCGACGGGGTACGAATGGACTAATGAGGCAGACGTTTAGCACGTGAGGATACACACGGGCGTGACTCAGCAGTTACATGCCCGAGTGAACTGGATAGCAGCTCAGGGGCACGGAAGACTTTAGGGGGACATGTTTGTTTCAGCGTTATTTGTAATAGGAAAGCCAAGGAAACATTCTAAATGGCCCCAACAGGGGAATGAAAAGTAGAGTGTTGTCTAACTTCACGAGAGAGTACGATCTAGCAGTTAAAAAGAATGAACCAGAACTGTGTACTGCTATGGACTAAGCTCACAACACAATCTTGAGCACAAAGTGAAAACCGCAGAACACTGTAAGAGCTTGATTCTGTTTCTGTAACACTTACGATGGCAAAAAACGTCTTAAGGGTATAAAGACATGAATGGGGACAATGACAGCCAAGTGGGGACAGCTAGAAGAGGAAGAAAAAGGTGATCGGGGAGGGTGGCCATGGGTGCTGGGTGCTGGGTGCGCACCTGTGGATATTATTACTATCGATTCTTTGGGATATAGCTAAGATATTTCTTTTATTTATTTATTTATTTATTTGATGGAGAGAGAGATTACAAGTAGGCAGAGAGATAGGCAGAGAGAGAGGGGGAAGCAGGCTCCCTGCTGAGCAGAGAGCCCGATGCAGGGCTCGATCCCAGGACCTGAGCTGAAGGCAGAGGCTTTAACCCACTGAGCCACCCAGGCGCTCCAAGGGGTATAGCTAAGATATTTCATTAGCACAAAGAAAAATGGTGCAGACACTGCCGTCACAACTGGGTAAAACATTTTGCCTGCATCAGGATAAAGACAGAAAGGAAATGGGTGAAAAGCTATGGTGTTGGGGAGGTAGGAGCCCGGGTGCATGTAACACCAGCATCCTGGTTGTTCGTAGAGGATGGGAAGGTGTTGGCTGTGATGGGACCTCTCTTGCAGGCTTCGTGATCCAGGGCTCCAATGGCGAGTTCCCCTTCCTGACCAGCAGCGAGCGGCTGGAGGTGGTGAGCCGAGTCCGCCAGGCCATGCCCAAGGACAAGCTCCTGTTGGCCGGCTCCGGCTGCGAGTGTGAGGCCACAGTGCTCTGGGCTTGGCGGGGCAGTGGGGGCACGGGGGGGATGCCTGGGTGAGGGGAGGCGGGGGAGCCAGTCTCCTTGGCCCTGGGGCTGGTTCAGGCTACTGGTTCTGTCTCTTCTGAACCCCTTGCTTGCCCTGGGATCCCAGCCCTGCCCTTCCACCTCCTACTGTCCCCCGCCGTGTCCCCCGCCATGGCCTACAGGGAAGACTCCCTCTTTCCTCCTATAGCCACTCAAGCCACCGTGGAGATGACTGTGAGCATGGCCCAGGTTGGGGCGGACGCCGCCATGGTGGTGACCCCTTGCTACTATCGTGGCCGCATGAGCAGCGCGGCCCTGGTTCACCACTACACCAAGGTGGGTGTGAGGCGTGGGCCTGGGTTTGGGGCCTGCGACCAGGAGGGGTCTGGAGGTGGAGAAGAGACAGAGAAGCTGGGGGGCCGAGGGGCGAGCCCACTTCCCATGAACAGCAGCTGTGGGGACGGGGAGGGATGCCGCTGGGCGTCTGGCCAGACGCCCTCACCTCTCACGGGGGAGGAAGGATGGTGCCTTCCTCATGGGGTCGTTGCGAGGACCTAGTTCCATCAAAATATGGAGGACTGAGAACTGAGCCTGGCACGTAGGAAGCACTCTTGAAATGTTATTATTGTTTACAAGCAGGGAACACAGCACCGTGACTCCTAGTCCAGGAGGTGGGCCTGTCCAGGTGGCCCCACGGGGACCCAGGCCTGGAGCGCTGGTGGAGGGCCGTGCCTGGGGCTCCTCAGGCCTGGGGCAGCTGCCCTCTGCTCTCCCTTCTTCTCTGCCTCCCTCAGGTCGCTGACCTCTCCCCCATTCCTGTGGTGCTCTACAGCGTCCCAGCCAACACGGGGCTGGACCTGCCCGTGGATGCGGTAGTCACGCTCTCCCAGCACCCGAACATCGTGGGCATCAAGGACAGTGGTGGTGACGTGAGTGCCAGCGGCTCCCGGCTGGGGCTCCTTCCTCTTCTCCTGGGCTGTCGACTTCAGGGTGGCTCTGGGACCCGCTGGGCTCCTGTGTGGGTTCTTCCCACCATGTGGGCTCTCTGGGGCTCTGTCCAGGTTTGGGGGCCGCTCTCTGGGGCCGGGGTGCTCATCCCTCCACCCTTGGCCCGCCCCCATCTTGCACGGTGTGGAAGCTCGGGGCGCAGTGCTCACGCAGGTTTGCTGTTGCAGGTGACCAGGATGGGGCTGCTGGTTCACAAGACCAGGAGGCAGGACTTCCAGGTGTTGGCTGGGTCAGCTGGCTTCCTGCTGGCCAGCTATGCCGTGGGTAGGCCTCCTGCTGCTCTCACACCAACGTGGCGGGTGGTACGGCCGGGCCCCGCGTGACGGCTGAGGCTGGGGCTGCGGGGTCCTTTTGCCAGCCTGTCTGCTTGCAAACCTCAGAAGTCCAGCATGCTGCTCACTTGTCTCAATATTAGGGGCTTACGAGTGACCTTTCTGGGCAGAAGATGGCGGCCCTGTGTAATCCTTGGGCTGTAGCAGGGATGCCTGAAGTTTGTACTAAGTCCCGAGCTTTCTGCTTAATTAACAAATTTAGCTCCTGTATTCTCACCTTGTAAATCATTCTCTGAAGCCTTGGGGCCTTTCCTCGGGTCCAGGAGTCTGTCCCCCGCCGCCCCCCCGGGGCTGGGCCAGAAGGAACCGTCAGACCTGGAGGGTTGGGCAGAGGATCTTCAGCTGCCTGATTCTGTTCCAGTCCAGGATCCCAGGAATGTCACCCCTCAATCTACTGAGCTGGTCTGTTGTGGGCCGGGCTCCTTGGGTTCAGGATGGATTTGAGCCCCGGAGGGGAGAAGAGAGGAAGCACCTGCCCCTTGGGCTGAAGCCCCAGGAAGTCTGGATCTGCATTACTTGTTCTGAGCTGAGGGGGCAATGCTGCTTCCTTGCCTCTGGGCTGCACAGCCTTTGGCTCGCTGTCTGGGTCCTGGTGCAGCTCTTCTCTGCCATGTGGCAGTCTCCGAAGTGCAGGGCAGAAGAGGGGCCCCGCTGAAGCCTTGTTCCTGAGGGTGGGGTGATGGAAAGAGCCCGGGCCCCAGAGGCGGGGGAATGTGAGTTGGAATCTCAGCGCGGCCACTTCCTGAGTCCCCAACCCCGCTGGGCCTGAGCCTCTACTCTGTAAAGCAGGGAGGTGTCGTGAGAATGCGAGAGCCTTGGCCGAGTGTCTGCATAGTACCTGGCATAGAGCGGGGATCATGAACCCCATCTCAGCTCATCAGATCATGAACCTCATCTCAGCTCAGCCAGTCTTGAGGCCACCGTGCTTAGGGTCACCCCAACTAGCCTTAGAATCACGTCGCAGGTTGGCAGAGTGGCAAGGCCTCCCAAGATCGCAGCCAGCCTGTTTTCATTGCCCAGGTGGGAACAAAGAGGACAGGGAGGTCTGTGACTCATGCAAACTCATGCTGCCACTGGGAGGAAATGCCTGGTCTCCTGCCTGTGTCCAGGGCTCTTTACCCTGCCCCCCACCCCCAGCGTCATCCCAGGCGGAATTCCCTGGGGGGAATAAGATTTCAGAAGAACAAAGGCTTCCCATCCACTCCACCCACTTCTCAGACTGATGAGTCAGGGGGCTATTAGAGGATCGTGGAGGTGTTGTCAGCAGACAGGTGGGACTTCAGTCTGGGAGGTGTGTTGGGGGGTGCAGGGGAGGAACTGTCCTCAAGTTAGCCTTCAGGCTCCGTTCCCTGACCTTCAGCCCGTGGGATTCTACTTCAAATATCCTGGCAGCTTTTCTGTCTGGAAATCTGAACTCTGGACTCACAGAGCGTGCCTTGGACATGGCCAGCCAGCGGCATGGAAATCCACAGCCTCTCTCCCCAGAATAAGAGGGGCCGGGGGCGCAGGGTTTGGAATCACCCGTGAGAAGAGGCTCTGGCTGATGTTCTGCGTCTTACTCTGGGGCAGGAGCTGTGGGGGGCGTGTGTGCCCTGGCCAATGTCCTGGGGGCTCAGGTGTGCCAGCTGGAGCGACTGTGCCTCACAGGGCAATGGGAAGATGCCCAGAAACTGCAGCACCGCCTCATTGAGCCGAACACTGCGGTGAGCTCCCGGCCAATGGCCCCAAGGCATGGGGGGGGGGTGGTCTGTGTCCTCATTGTACAGGAGCGGTCCCCACTTAGCCTCTTCCCTTTCAGAAAGTCCTTTTAGAGAAACTCCCAGTGTGGGAACTCCTTGTGCCTCTCCAGGAAATCACAACTTCTGACAACATTGAGCCCTGTTGGTTGTGTTGGAATTCATTTAGGGAGCCAATTAAAATTCCCATCCTCTAGACCCAGGAGTAAGCGTTGAGACAAGCATCCTGGCCGATCGTGGTGACATGAGTAAATCCGGGAACCTTACTTAGAGATGCAGTGCCTGGAGAGAGTGGACCGCGGGCTTCTCCTTCAGTGTTAGAAGGGGTCAGATTTTGGAAAACAGAATGATTGGGAGTAAAGGAGGAGATAGGAGGCTGGATGTATTCAGAGCCCAGATTTCCCAGGAGAGTTTTGTCTTTGAATAATCTATTCTGCAGTCAGAGGGTGTGCCCCGATTCCGTCTTGGGCAGGTCAAGGAGAAGAGCCGAGATGGAATGCCAGCCAGGAGCCCGGCAGTGCTGTGCCGAGCCAAACGGGCATCTGAGGCGGGGGACAAGGTGTTTTCCTAGAGACATGTTTGTATGCATATTTTAAATTAAACTTTTAATTTTGAGATAACTGTAGATTCTGATGAAATTGTAAAAAATAATACAGGGGCACCTGGGTGGCTCAGTCAGTTAAGCATCTGCCTTTGGCTCAGGTCGTGATCCCAGGGAGACCGCTTCTGCCGCTCCCGCTGCATGTGCTCTCTCTCTCTCTCTCTCTCTCTCTCTCTCATAAATAAATAAATAAAAATCTTAAAAAAAAAAAAAGAATACAGAGAGAGTCCATGTACCCGTCCATTCCCCAGTTTTCCCCCATGGGAACATCTCACAAAATGAAAGTATAATATCACAACCAGGATTTGGACATTGATACAGACCCAGGTACAGGGTCTTTTACCACCAGAAGGATCCTTCATGTTATGCTTTCATGGCTACACCTGCTCACCTCCTCCCACCCCCCTTAACTCCGGCAACCACACATACGTTCGCCATTTTTATACTTTTGTCAGTTCAAGATGGCCCTATGAATGAGATCATAGAGTCTGCAACCTTTGAAACTGGCTGGCTTTCACTCTGCAGAATTCTGTGCAGATCCCTTCGAGTTGTTGCGTGCAGCAAGACTTTATCTTTATTAATGAATCGTGGTTCTCGGTGTGGCCCGGCCACAGCTTGTGTAACCACCCACCGATGGAAGGACAGATAGCTGGGCGTCACCAGTTTGCGGCTATGAAAAGCTGCTCTGAACATTCATGCACAGGTTTTTGCGTGACTATGAGTTTTCATTTTTCTGGGATAAATCCATAATTAGTGGGTCATATGATGGTCGCGTGTTTAGTTTTTTAAGAAAATGCCAAACTGTTTTCCAGAGTGGCCTATGGCATTTTTGTATTAACATCAGTGTAAATGTATGATTGACCCATTCTCTCTGCATCCTCACCAACTTCAGGAATTGTGATTATTTTTGATTTTAGCTATTCTGATAGGTGTGTAGTAACGTTTCATTGTGGTTTTAGCTTGCATTTCTCTGATGACTAATGTTATTGGATATCTTTTCATGTATTTACTTCTTAAATGAAATGTCTGTGTATGTTTTTTGCCTATTTTATAATTGGATTTTTTTTTAAGATTTTATTTATTTATCAGAGAGAGAGAGAGAAAACACAAGCAGGGGGAGCAGCAGAGGGAGAAGCAGGCTCCCTGCTGAGTAGGGAACCCAATGCAGGACTTGATCTCAGGACCCTGGGATCATGGCCTCAGCCAAAGGTAGATGCTTAATTGACTGAGCTACCCAGGCACCCTGGATTTTTTTTTTTTACCATTGAGTTTTAGAAGTTCTTTATATCTTTTAGATACCAGTCCTTTGTGAGATACATGGTTTGCAAATATTTCCTCCCCATCTGTAGCTTGTCTTGTCATTCTATGAACAGGTCTTTTGCCCAACAAAAGTTTTTTATTTTGATGATATCCAATTCATCAATATTTATGCTCTTATTTTATTTTTTTAATATTTATGCTTTTAATGTCAAGTGGAAGAAAGCTTTTCCTAGCACTAGATTGTGAAGATGTTCTCCTATTTTTTTTTCCAATAAGTTTTATTGTTTTATGTTTTGAGTGAATTTTTGTATGGAGTATGAGACTTAGGTGGAGGTTCATTTTTTTGTTTTGTTTTGTTTTTTTGCTTCTGGATATCCACTTGCTCCACCACCATTTGTTGAAAAGTTCATCCGTCTTCCATTGAGTTACTTTTGCCCCTTTGTCAAAATCCAGTTGAGCATATTTGTGCGGGTCGATTTTTGGGTTCTCTGTTGCTCCCATCATCTGTGTGTCTATCCCTCTGCAAAACCCGCACCAAATTATTCAAAAGTTTATATGGAAAGGCAAAGGAATTAAACTAGCGAAAGCAATTTTGGAAAAAAATAACAAAGTGGAGGAATTAGTCTACCTGATTTTAAGATTTATTATACACCTACAGTGACCAAGTCTGTGTGGGATTGCAGAAGGTATTTTGTCAATTGCTTTTCTGCCTTGATTGATATGATCGTATGATTTTTTTTTCTCTTTGGCCGACTAATATGGTGAGTTACATGGATAGTTTTCTAATATTGAACTAGACTTGCATCCCTGGAATAAATCCCACTTAGTCATGATATGTAACTCTCTTCAAATATGTTGAGTTCCGTTTGCTAATACTTAGTACAAGACTTTTCTGTCTATATTCATAGGAGATATTGGTATGTAGCTTTCCCCTTTTTTGGCACTGCCTTCATCTGATTTTGGTCTCAGGATAGTAATAGGTTCATCAGTTCACTGGGAAGTATTCTCTCCTCTTCTATTTTCTGGAAGAGACTGCGTAGAATTGGTGTTAAATATTCTTTAAACATTTTTTAGAAGTCTCCAGTGAGATCATTTGGGCCTGAAGATATCTTTTGGGGAGGGTTTTTTAAATTACAGCTCTGCCCCTGACCTCCACTGACATCTCCCTGATGGAAGGGGTAGGAATGCCTCCTTACTGCTTCCCACGTGGCCTCCACTGACATTACAAATATGTCTGGGGTGGGGGTGGCCTCCTTCAGTGTGGGCAGTGCTCTGTGAGCTCCGACTTTCCTCTCTGCTGAGACCAATTCCTTGCTGGAGGAGGAGGGCACTCTTTTCTGCCAGAGTCGGGGGTAGAAGTTCTGACTTCCAATTTGACGTTTGCTGGCCTGAGTGGGGATGGTGGGGATGGGGCCACAGTTTCCGCTGGGGTGCCTGGCTGGAGTAGAGTGCTGATTGTCTTAAAGTTTTCCATTTTACCAGGCTGCTCCTTCCTGGTCCTTAGCTTGAGTGAACAGGCTTTTGTTGGGGGCTTGTATTATGTGTACCCATTGGCCTTTTAGGGTTGCTGGCTTCTGAAGCTTCCAGTCAAGGCCAGGAAGCTCACCTCTGTGTTCCTTGGGTCCTGAAGTCCCTAGCTTGTCTTCCTTCTCTCTAGCTTTCAGAGTCTTACATTTGTTTTTATATAATGCCCAAGGTTTTTTAGCTGTATTAATTGGGAGGAATAGGGAAAAATACATGTATTCCATCTTTCTGAAAGTGGAAACTCTTAAGTATTTTCCCTCCCTCCCTCCTTTCCTTTTTCTTTCTTTTTCCAACCTCAAGATCAAGAGTTGCAGGCTCGGGGCACCTGGATGGCTCAGTCGATTAAGCAGTTAAGTGGTTAAGCATCTGCCTTCAGCTCAGGTAATGATCCCAGGACCTGGGATCCAGCCCCACTTCAGGTTCCCTGCTCAGCGGGGAGCCTGCGTCTCCCTCTTCCTCTGCCTGCCACTCCACCTGCTTATGCTGTAGGTGTCTCTCTCTCTGTGTCAAATAAATAAGTAAGTAAGTAAGTAAGTATCTTTAAAAAAGAGAGAGTTGCAGGCTCTACCAAGTGGGCCAGTCAGGTGCCTCTCTAAGTGTTTTTCTAATTTTCTTTTCTTTTCTTTTTTAAGATTTTATTTATTTATTTGACAGAGAGAGAGAGACATTGAGAGCAGGAACACATGAGCAGGGGGAATGGAAGGGGGAAAGCAGGCTTCCCGCCGAGCATGGAGCCCGATGTGGGGCTCAATCTCAAGACCCTGGGATCATGACCTGAGACGAAGGCAGACGCTCAGTGACTGAGCCAGCCACCCAGGCGCCCCTCTAAGTATTTTTCTAAATGGTGATTTGTGCCCCCCATAGAACATCAAACTATTTGAAAAAAATTATATTGGAAAATTAAAAAGTAGGTGTATTAAAACAGCATTCTTTTAGTTTTAAATATTTTATCTATATTTTTAAAAATGTGATTTATTATAATTTTACTTTCCTGGCTTGAATGGAAACAACTTCATCAAAAATTTTCTTCCTGCATCTATTCCTAGAAAAAAAAAAATGAACCGAAAAAACAAACAAACAAACAAAACCCAGAAACTCACACAAAACACGGATCTAGGGGCACACGTTTACTTTTGCCTTGGGCGACAATATGGCAGGGAATGGTTCTGTCGGATCCTGTCTTTATTTAAAACATTGACATTGTTCATGGTGGAATTTTTTTGCATTGATTTAATTTTTTAAGAAAATATGGCACTCAATTTTACTTCCCTCGATGACTGATCTTGTTGGCACCCCCTCAAGGTTTGCATCTGAGGTGACAATCCCAGGCTAAGCAGTAATGTTTTGTTTGGGTAAAGCGGTGGACTCTAGATCTCTCTCACAGCTTCGATCTTTACCTCCAAGGGCCGGGTGAACTCAGCTTTAGAAAAAGGACAGAGGAGGCGAGCACAAGTCTGCCTGGGTGTGAAGGTTCCCCTGGGATAGGATGCTCTATTAATAGGGCGCAAGAACTGCAGAAATGAGGGCCATTCAGCTGAGCCCCGTCAGGGCACAGACTGTCTGGTATGTACCGGACACCCCACCGGGGTGGGACCTCTGCTCTCTACACCCGCCCACCTGCAGAGAAAAGGTTCCAGAACCAGCATACCACCTGGACAGGAAAAGGAGGAGCTTTTAGGTCTCTTGGGGATCTGGTCTTATGGTGGTATTTTTCCCTTTGATTCTTGTGACATGGGGTAGGTGTTGTCATCTCCTCATTTGACAGATGAAGCCGTGGGCTGCCCCTTGGGAGGAGAGGATGCTTGCTGCCCCGCTAGCTCTCTGCGTGCCATCCTGCCTTACTCTTCACTCGGGGCCTCCCTCTGTGCCAACTCTGGGCACACACTCAGGAATGCCTGGAACACCTTTCTGCTGCCTGGGCTGTCGGCTCAGCTACCCCAGGAGTAGCTCGATGTCACCGTGTTGCCCTGCCCTGCTTGAACACAGTGTCCTTCCTCTGCCTTCCCACCCAGCCGGCCGCCTGCCCTGGCTATATTTAGGACTTTCTGTGTTCTTTACCACCAAAGCATTCAGTTATCTCTGTGGGTCTGAGAAGGGGGCAACTCAGAGATGTCATACACCTATGGTGGAAGAAGGCTTTTCTCTAGGTACTTCTTGTTCCCATCCTCTCCCCTAGGTCTTACGCACCCCGCTCAGGTTTTGGGTGAAAAGCCCAGGTTATGAGAACATCAGGGCTGGGGCCAGGCCTAGGAGGACGATAGTGTATTACTCGTTCCAAGAAAAAATTCCCTGGCCACTAGGGGTAAATGGTCATCAGTCATTCATCAGTGGCTCTCAACTTTATCCCAAGCAACCTCTTTTATTATTTTACCCTTCGTGAAGCCTGTACTTCTAGGGTTTTACCTTCCCTCCAAATAAAACTTTAGTAAGTAATGATTACATTCCTAGCTTTTAGGTAGTCAAAGATTCACCTAACACTTCTTTTAAGATTTTATTTATTTATTTGATACAGAGAAAGAGATCACAAGTAGGCAGAGAGGCAGGCAGAGAGAGAGGAGGAAGCAGGCTCCCTGCTGAGCAGAGAGCCCGACGTGGGGCTCGATCCCAGGACTCTGAGATCACGACCCGAGGCGAAGGCAGCAGCTCAACCAACTGAGCCACCCAGGCGCCCCTCACCTAACACTTCTGATCAGCGTGAAATAACCAGTTCCTATGTCAAAGGCAAAGAAACTCAATGCTTCATTTTCTAGAAGACCCCATGCATGATTTTAAGTTCTGACAATAGCTTTAGGTCCACCTCACAATGGAAACCACGTTAGATAGCATGTCATCCAGCCCCCTCATTTAGTAGACAAGAAAACTTGCTTAGATGTAGTAAGTTTGTGATATAAGGCTATGCAGTGGAACTTCTCAGGATAGCAATGCATTGTTTTTCAAGAGTTGGGGTCAGGAAGGAGCTATGGGGGGTCAGGGTCCCTCCTGCGGGGCTGGTGGAGGTCTGGGTCTGGGCTATGCCTGAGGCTCTCACAGACCCTTCCCCTGCCTAGCTTCCCAGGCCTGGTGTGCCCTGGCCCTAGGTCCCTGGGAACTGGGCTGCAGACCCACAGCCTTGCTATCTTCTCCCGTCCCAGCGTGATGACTGAATGCCACGTTTCTCCCCAGTGGGGTGGATTTTTCTCCTAAAACCTAAGGAAGTGACTTCCTTCCTTAATCTGAGTTGTTGGCATTGTGTTCTCTACTGCCGACCTGCCTTCTGGTCTCTCAATCTGAACTTCCAATCGACCAATGTGTCACCGATTTGGTAAAGTTACCTTACCAGGGGAGGCGGGGAGGAATCCTAACTTTCTGAAAGTGACACGTGTGTCTCAGACATGTGTAGGCAGGGACTCCCCAGTTTCTTCTAACAGGCCCTGCTCCACAGGTGACCCGGCGCTTTGGGATCCCTGGACTGAAGAAGACCATGGACTGGTTCGGCTACTACGGAGGCCCCTGCCGTGCCCCCTTGCAGGAGCTGAGCCCCACGGATGAGGAGGCACTGCGTATGGATTTCAGCAGTAATGGCTGGCTCTGAGGGCAAGGAGGGGACGTGCCCGGCCCGAGCCCATCTCAGCTTCCTGCCCTGTACCTGCAGCTGAAGAGGCACGTGGGGGCACGAGGTTTCAAAGCCTGTTTCCCTACTTCAGCCCTCCAGGTAGCCTCTCCCAGGCTCTGCCATGCATACCCATTTCCTATGCTCGCAGCCCCATGACGGCTGGCATCTGTAGCCTCAACTCTGGTTCTCTAGAACCAGGTTCTCAGTCTGGGGAGGAGCAATTGCTTATCCCTCTACTGTGCCTTCCTGTGGCCTGGGACACATGGCCAGGAACTAGCAGGCAAGAGCAGGGGGCAACTGGGCACAACTAAGGTCATGTATGTTACCGGTGGGACAGCCACTTAGGCTTGGGGGTACACACCTGAGCCCAGCACAGGGCAGCAGGGAGCCAGGGCTCTTCCTAAGAAACTGACTCCTTCCAGGGCAAGTGGGGAATTCAGAAACCTAATCAGAAAAGTGTCTCTGGCCTTTGAAAGTGCCCCAAGCTGCATTCCAGACACAGTGCCCTTTCCTGAATCCATTTTGATCATCTCCTATTCTCATCTCTAGCCTTGATCTCAACCGTAGAGAGCGAAGAGCTGGCCCAGGGGCTTGCCAGAGTTGGTAAACAATGACACCTGGTGGATAAATGTTATATTTTAGGACACTTCTAGCCAACCTGGTCTGAAACATTAGGGAAGGAGACTTGGTCTGAGACCTGGCCATCCTCTTGCCTTAGGCACTGTGCTTTCTTTGTTAAAAATAATACTTTGTTCTTGCAATAAAGTTGAATAACTGAAAACAGTGTGGCCATGCACCAATTGATGTCTCGCTGCCTTGTAGGTCTTAAGTTTCCTGCCTGGATTTCAAGAATTGCCTAGAGGCGATTTAACTTTCAAGATCTGCTTTCTCCTAGCTCTGAGAGAGGCCCTAGCAGTCTAGAGCAAATGAGATATTAGATCAGTGGTGGCCTAGGGGAAAGGCTTGTTGAAGTTCTGAGTGGGAGGTAGGAAGCAAAAAGATTCAACTAAGATATTTAGAAACACTTTAGCACATTAACCAAAAAGGCTGCTTTCTCCAAAAATGTTTAACCTTTTTCAGTGATACTTGACTAGTGGCAGTAAACCAGAGATGAATGTTTTAAAAATTACTCTGGCTGAGAAGAAGGGTAAACAGATCCTTGTTTGGGACAAAGGCTAGAGGAGAGAATGAGAATATAAAAGGTATCGATCTTCAACTGAAATTGGCCATCTGGATGGTAGTAAAGCTTGGGGCTTTGCACCTGGGCTCTTCTCACAGGCAATGTCCAGAAGATCTGGGCTCAGACGAGAGTCCAGTTTAGGGATGGGACAAAAATTGAGGGCTTGGGAGGCTGGCTGGTGTACAGGTAAAGCACTCAGCCTCTGGGTTTACATAAGCAGGCCTGGGTTTAAGTTCTTAGACCTGCCCCTTAGGGTTGATGGGACCTTGCGTAACTACTTAAGTGCCTGATCCGACCTGTAATTCGGGGATAATAACAGTTCCTTTCTCTCAGGGCTCCACAAGATCACGCATGTAAAGGGGTTAGCACGGCAGGCGAGTGCCGCACATGAGCTCAGTTGGGGAAGTATTGCTGCAGGAAAAGGGAATTCCAGGCGGGAACTGACTTGCCCAAGGTGACCCAGCAGGGATGACAACAACTGGTCTCGGGATGTGGGCAGTCTTGATGCTCAGGGCAAGAGAAGTATAGTGGAAAGTGATTTGGAATCAGAAAAACTGGGACACAAGTCCCACCCAGCTCTGCCGCTTCCTAGTTTGGGCAACCTGAACCCATCTGATTTTAAAAAAACAAAAACAAAAAACTCCTACCTTGTGGAGGTATCGAGAATGAGGTACTACGTGGTAAAGTCTGCAGTGTCAGTTCCAAGCCCCCATCTGTGACGAACTTTTAGAAACAGCAAATGGGTTGACTCATGAGGAGGCAGAGCAAGAGCCAAGAAACTAAGTACAGGCAGGTCTGGTGATTTGTTTATTCCTCATAAACACTTGTTTCTACAGTACAACTCAGAGAATAAATAGAGGCACACGGCTATAATTTCCACCACAATCTGCTGTTAGGGTAAGGGGCCGGGAGTGGAGTGGGCACGTCTGGGTCCTGGGATGACTGGAGGCCTCCGTGATGAACTGTGCAGGGGTCCCATCCGTCCAGATCTGACCCCCGGGGCCGACTGCCACGCTCGTGATGGAAGAGTCAACCGTGAACCAAACGCAAGGAGCCAAATTCTCTTTTGGTTCACTGCGGTCCTAGAACCCCTCCAATTCCCCCCAGTCTCCCAGGGCTTGAGGTGGGTCTGACCTACAGGTCCGCTGGGAAGGGGCTGTGTCAGCCCAAGCCATCCCTAAAGATTCAATTACTCCATCGTGGGGCCTGAAGTCGCCCAGAGATATCTGTCCTCTGCCCTGGAGTAAGTAACAAACACATGTTATGAGATGACTCCTCGTAACAGTTTCTTGACTGTCCCCCAAAGGGATCCTGTCCCATGTCTACGGAAGGAGAGAGGCACAATGGGGCACAAAGTAGCTGCTGGAACTCAGATAAGGAAGACAGCTTGTACGGCTGGGGGAGGGAAGTTGCACTCTTACCAAACCCTTCAGAGGGGACAAGCAGACACAAACACCAGCCTGGGGAGACAAAGTGGGAGGCCTGGCGCTAGGAAGTCGACCAGCAGCCAAAGAAGGGGAGACACAGAAACACTCTGGCTTTGCCTTTCATAGGACGGAGAGCTGGCTAAGCCACCCCTGTGTTTCTCCCTGTTTCTCCAGGGTAGCACAAAGCACTAGCCCTAATCCGGGGCTAGGATCAACTGCTCCCAATACAGGCAGAAGGCAGAGCTTCTGCCTCCGTCGGCAGGAAATCAAGTAGAAGCAGGTCTGCACTGGGCGGCCCGAGGCGTTAAGGACAGAGAATACCGGGGAGAGAGGCAGAGACAGAACCGGTGACCCTGCTGCGGGCCGGGGGGGCCAGAGTCCTCCCGGCTTTCTTCATGGAATCCCCATCTGGCAGGTGAGGGGGCTCCTCTCCAGGCCTCTGCTCCGTGGGCATTCTCATCTCCTTGCCTGGCGGTTTCAGGTGTTCACCTCGAGTGCATCCCGGGGGCGCTCGCGCTGTGGCCCGAGCTCGGGAGCGGGTGCACGACACCCGTCAGGCGGCGAGATTTCTGGCCGACTTGGAGGCGCTCTGGGCCCGCTGCACCACCGCGGAGCACTTCTCACGCCGCAGCAGCTTGTTGTTCTCAAACACACCTTCGTTCCGGGGTATGCCGTGAGAACCATCAGGGAAGGTCAGCAGGCCTTTGAGGGGGACAGAGCAAATGTGGGACCGACAAGGGCGTAAGGGGCTCAGAATGCAGCTCGGTGCCACGGAGCGGTGGGGAAGGAAAACCTGCAGCTCTCGCTCTCGAGCACTGAACCGGCAAGTTCAACAGCCCGATCCCTATGGACTGGCAGACGTCCCCGAAAGCATCCAAACTGACAAGGTGTCCCTGCACCCCTAGCATGCTCCCCCCGCCCCCCACCCCCACCCCAGGCTCCCGACCTGTGGGGCTGAGACTTACCAAAACCCTCTACTCTGCCATTTTTAAATTCCCCTTCAAATGTCATGTTGTCATGTCGGATGAAGACGCCGACGCCGTTAAACTTGCCCTGCGCGAACTCCCCCTCATACCTGCGGGAATAGGAGATGGGGGTAGCAAGCTCTAGGCGTAACTGTGTGAAGCAGCACCCAGTCAGTGTTACTAACGCCAAGGAGCCGAGTGGATTCCGCTGGCCTCGGAATCCCTGCCCCCACCTGCCCTACTCCCACCCGGCAGAGGAGGGCCGGAGAGCCTGTGTGATATGGGGTTCCAATCTCAAGGAGATAACACAAGACAATGGCAGTCGAGTGGAAGGTCACTCGGTTCCTTGCCATTTCCAATTTTAGATCTATTTATAAAGTAACTAATAAAAGAACTGCTTACTTCTTGCCTGTTTTCAGAGGGCCTGGGCCAAGCTTGGGTCTGACCAGCGATTTATCACTAGCAAAGCAGAGAAAGGAATGACCCAGGACTTACCTTGAGCCATCGGAGAAGGTCAGTACCCCGAAGCCATTAAAGAGCCCATTCTCAAAATGACCCAGGTAGGTGCCACCATCTGCAAACATCAGTTGACCAAAACCGTGTCTGCGGCCTGAACAAAGGGAGAGACAGTTGTCAGGTTGGGATAGGGCAGCTTCAGGGACCCTCCTGTTGCCTAACACCCCTTGTCCTTCATCACCAACCCACAAGGAAATGACGAGAGTCAGTGATTAGCAGGGCAGGGAACTGCTACCCAGAGTCAGACGCCGGGAAAATCCAGCTCCTGGGACCTTCCCATCTTGTCACAAGCATCAGATGTGGAGCAGGTCTCTCTCGGTATGAGTAAGAGTGCTGGAAAAGAAAACTAACTACCATAGTGCCTTGACTACGTACTCTTCTGAGCACTTTGCATTTATCATCCTATCTACTTCTCGAGATGTTAGGAGGTACTATTATTATCCCCATTCACAGATGCAGAAAGCACAGTATTATTATTATGCCCATTTCACAGATGCAGAGAGCAAGGCTAGGAGAGGCTAAATCACTTACTCGAAACCACAGAGCTGATGAGTGGCAGAGCAAGAATGCAAATACAGCAGATGGCCGGAGAGCCCTCACCACTGACTTCTGTTGCCTCTCGGAGAGAAGACGGTGCCACATGACACCGTGACGCTAGGGGGCACACCTCACAGGCTCACTGGCAACACTGATTCGGGCTTTGGTACATCGGTAGGGCTGTGCTTACCCACCGAACTGACCAGAACGCAGCAAGATGCTGGAGGAGCAATCATGTCTTTCCATATGTCTTTCCAAACTCCATATGAAGGAGTTTTTCCAGGGGATAGAGACCTCCTGGCAGAATGGCACCCCTAAAAGGCCAGGTTTGAGGGGACGGCAGGTGTTGGGGAGGCAGGAGAAAGGCGGGGGATGTACCGAGCAATGTCACATCCCATGTGCCCAGTTTCTCCTCTCAGGGCTCAAGAATTCCTGAGCCATAAGGATCTGACGTGAGAAGAATGTGCATGTCGATATGGCCAGAACTTTCCTCACAGGCACAACTAGAAAGTCAAGGCTCCTTGAAGCAGCTCGTGGCTTATTAGGACTGGCCCCAGGAGGCTTTTAAGTGGTCAGACTGTTTCTCAGACTCTGAAGAATTTCACCAATCCTGTGACTAGATACTTCCAAATGCAGTGAGCTGTCACAGGAAATTCAAGGCAACGATTGTCATTTGCTCATGAGTGTCTCTCTGTCCTAATTTCCAGATCTTCCTTAACTTTTTTAATTCATTGGAACCAAGTCATTACAATGAATTCTGCACTTTCTACTTTATAGGCACTCAAAATAATTCATTTTACTCTAACTGGTACATGAGTATTTATAAAAACAATTCTCAAATAATAACACTAAAGGATAAAAAGAGGTTAAAAAAACTTTATATTTCAAAGTGGAAAGATTTAACTCATTGCTGGAGATTGGGCAAAAAATGGCATTTTCTAATTCCTTTATTTAATCCTAAAATCAAAGAAAGGAAAGGCACTATTCAGATTAAATCCTGGAATTAGACTATGAAGACTCATCCGGTTGGCTTCTATAGCCTGAAGTATTTGTCCTTCAGGCAAATGTTCAGCACTTGATTCCCTGGGGGTCCTCTCACCTTCCTTCCACTCGCCTCGGTATTCCTCGCCACTGGAGTAGGTGAAGGAACCTTTTGTCAGGGTCATGGTGACACCTTACGGAGGAAAAGGATAAAAACTGCAGGAAACAGAGGAGAGAATCAGAGTCACAGGATGGCTGGAGGAAAGGCCTGCAAAGCAATTTTACAGATATATTCTATCAACTAACCAGCCGAGTAAGTATGTAGTACCTTGGATACATTTAACATACATACCTAGCTCTCCAAACCCCCACTCCCACCCCCGTCCTCACCACCTCTGCTCAAGCAGTCTTATCCTCCTACGGGTTTTAAAAGTTATCAGCCTGGGGCGCCTTGGTAGCTCAAGCGGTTAAGCGTCCGACTCTTGGTCTCAGCTCAGATTGTGATCTCAGGGTCTTGGGATCGATCGCTCGGTGCAGAGTGTGTTTGGGATTCTCTCTCCCTCTCCCTCTGCCCTTCCCTCCAATTCAAGTTCTCTATCTCCCAAATAAATAAGTAAAATATTAAAAAAAAAAAAAGTCATCAGCCAGTTCCAATTTTCTAAGACCTGGCATAGAAACCGAGGATTAATCTACAAATATTTTTATCTACGATATCTACGATGTGTTTAGTTGATGTATAAAATATGGTCTCTTCCTTCAGTGAATTTACAGTCTAGCTGGTAAGACTAATAATTGAAACATGAACAAGAGGACAGAGAACGTCATGAAGTCCCAAACTGGATGGCAGAGATGAACAGAGACAAGGGCCAGGCACAACTGAAAACAAGCAGTCAAGAAAGCAAAGGGTACTCGCCCGTGGAGAAAACCTGGGGAATAAAAGCACAAAGAGCCACTTCACCTGGATATTCAGTGGGAAAATAATAAGCTGGGTCTTAGTGCAGTGGAAGGTTTGTTTAAGGAGTAAGAGGAAATAAGTTTGTCTAGGTCCTCAGCCGAAGTCTGAAATCTGAGAAAAACCTCTCAGATTTAAACCCAAACTCTTGTCCTTGCGTAGCTGGAGAGAAAGAAGTGAGAAGCTAGGCTGTGGCCGGGCTCGACTGGTGTCCCGGCCTCCCTGGACTGCTGCTAGTTCTTTCTCTCTTGGCTCGCACGCTCTGCTTTTTAGGGTCAGGCTACTCTAAGGAGACCTCTGAAAACTGGCCAGAAGAGTTTACAGCTAATGGGGAGGGGGAAAGACGGAGGTCCTGGGGGTTTACGAACAGGCACATAGTATGAAAGCAGCGCTTACAGAAAATGAACGTGGAAGCTGGAAACCGGATGCTTTGGAGCAGCAAGCGCCCACAGCCAGAAAAGCCTGCAAGGCAGGAGATGTGATCCTTCAGGACACTGTGCAAATGAGCACCAATTACTCTCCCTCTGCTCATGCCCTTGTGATGTGACAGTGGCAGCACCTCCACTAATGAGCACTTTATTCCTCCGCCCACTGGGTCTGGGTGGGTTATAGGACTCGCTCAGGCTAATGGAACGGTAGCAAAAGGGATGCAGCAGAGGTCTGGGAATGTGCTCGTCCGTGGGGCTTGCCCTCTCACCACACTTGGAACTGTCCTGCCCCCATGTGGACGCGCCCGGGCTACTTGGCTGGTGATGAGGGGTCGTGTGGAGCTGCTGTCCCACCTGCCCACTGGCACAGAGCTGCTCCTGAGCCCAGGCCCAATTTACTGAGCCACAGAATGACGGACTAAATACATGGTGGTTGTTTGAAGCCACTATGTTTTGAGGTGGTGTGTTAGTACCTAGCAAAAGCTAACTGATACACCCAGGTACGAGATCAGAAGGCCTGAACTAGGAGGATAACAGTGTAACGGGAGCAGAAGGAACGAATGGCTATGAAGAGCTATTATAGAAAAACAACCCAGTAACATTCCGAGACTGGCTAGGTATGGCTGCATGTGTGCAATAAAAGAATGCTTGTATTCAAACATATCCTATAAGAAGGGGGTTAAGATACCTAAAGTATCATGAAAGACAAACAGAGACAGACAGAAGTATTTGACATATTTTTAAAAGTGCAATCCCTAGTTCTTTTTTAATTCCCTAGGTCTACTTACTCACCTCTTCATCTTTTCCAGATCTAAGCAATACAACAGTTTTTTGCAAGTGACTGTGACAACGCCGAGTCCGAGGCCCACACCCAGATCTACTGAATCAGATTCTGTAAGTTAGAGTCTGGGAACCTCTAGTTTTAACAAGCACATCGTTAGATTGCTACACACTTGAAAGCATGGGGACTACTACTCCAAAAAACAGATACACGATGTGTGAATGTTCTCTGATCTATAAATCACCACTGAAAGGTCCCTGTTATTAATAATGAACCTAGAGGGGGACGCCTGGGTGGCTCAGTGGGTTAAGCATCTGCCTTCAGCTCAGGTCATGATCCCAGGGTCCCTGTATCGGGCTCCCTGCAGCAGGGAGACTGCTTCTCCCCTCTCCCTTCTGCTCACCCACTCACTCTCTCTGTCGATATATCTCTCTCTGTCAAATAAATAATCAAAATCTTATTAAAAACAAAAATGAATGTAGCAGGCTCCTAGGTGGCTCAATCAGTTAATCGTCTGCCTTTGGCTCAGGTCATGATCCCAGGGTGCTGGGATTGAGCCCTGCATTGGGCTCCCTGCTTGGTGCAGTGGAGGAGAGTATGCTTCCCCCTCTCGCCGCCCCCCCCCCGCCCATGTTCACTCGCTCTCTCTCAAATAAATAAATAAATAAAATTTTTAAAGATTTTATTTATTTATGACAGAGAGACACAGTGAGAGAGGGAATACAAGCAGGGGGAGCTGGAGAGGGAGAAGCAGGCTCCCCGCTGAGCAGGGAGCCTAATGTGGGATTCAATCCTAGGACTCTGGGATCATGACCTGAGATGAAGGCAGATGGTTAACAACTGAGCCACCTAGGCGCCCCTAAATAAATAAAACTTAAAAAAAAAAAAAAAGAACCTAGAATCTAACCTTCAAGCATCTGAATGAGTTCCGACAGGACAAGTGTACCTTTTCTTCAGGGCACGGGGGCCAGGCCTGGGGGACCAAACAGGGAGTGAGTTTTTAAATCCCTGCAGGCCTGGTGCCAACAGCTAGCTTCCTTTGAGTCCCAGAGAAGCCCAAATCGTACGCGATGTTAGCGGTCGATGTTAACGGTCGTAGTGCTGTTTCCATTATGGAACATCAAGATGGGTTACTAGATGTAGGTTCCTCGGCACAAGAGGGATCTGGCACATTTGAAACTAAAATGATGCTTTAAATGTCCAACTAAAACAAGATGTATATTACTTTGTATTCCCCAGATTGTGTCGGTACATGGGACTGGGTTATTTAACCTCCAGGTCAGTCAACACAACCCTCTAGAATCAGCTGAGCTAACTGCGGAGAAGCGATTTGAAATACTTTATAACAGCAACTAACAGGAACTGACTCCCTACTGTGTGCTATTCAGTGTTTTCAAATACATCATCTAATTTCAGCTCACAACTTTATGAGGTGGGTAGTACTATCATTTCCGCTTTATGGGTGAGGGAACTGAGGGGCAGAGAGGGTAAGTAAGTTCACCAAGGTCCCCCAGCTAACCTGTGCAAGTTAGAAGCAAAAACTTAGGGGTTGGCCTCTGGGGGGGCCCATGCTCCTAAACCCCATCCTGTCTTCCTATTCCACATGCGTCCCAGTGTAATACAGTGGAGTGTAGGCCCGGGAGCGCCGGCACCGGGGCCACATCCTGGTGTACTGTGTAACCTTGGGAAGGTTACTAAAGTGCCTCTCCTCCCCTGTAAAGTGGAGAAAATATACCTACTTCAGAGAATTGGCATGGATTAAATTAAGTAAGGTACACTGGGGTGCCTGGGTGGCTCAGCCAGTTAAACATCTGCCTTGGCTCAGGTCACAATCTCAGGGTCTCAGGATCAAGCCGCACTTCAGGCTCCCTGCTGAGCGGGGAGCCTGCTTCTCCCTCTCCCTTTCCCTCTGCTGCTCCCCCTACTTGTTATCTCTCTCTCTCTGTCAGATAAATAAATCTTAAAAACAAAACAAAACACAACTAAATAAAATACATGAAAGTACCTAGAACACCACCAGGCCCTGTCCATTAAATATTATTCTTTTCTTTCTTCAAAAATAAACATCTCGACTCACACATTCACTTACTGCAATGGAAATTTCTCTAAAGTCTCAGTATAAAAATGCTACCAACATACTTCAAATAACATTTGGGAAAAAAAAATCAGCAATTTTGCCTGAGATAAATTCTAAGGTGAGAGAAAGCACACTACAGTTGCCGCTTGTCTGTTTTTTATCACCACCCCATGAGATGTTTTAATTTGGGCCTGTATCATGATGTTTTTGGATATCAATGCCGTAAGCCCAGAAATAGTCTGATGTGCAAACAGCTGGGCCTAAACACAGCAGGGCTCGGTCACATCTTCTGGGCCCGGCCCTTGTCTCATAGCCCTCCTTTCCTCCCAGCTATGAGGACAGATGACTTCTGAGAATCCCTGGCTCTCACCCATGCAGGGAGCAACATTCGTTTCTACCCCCATAATGAGGCCAGCTTGGGAAGCTCTTTCAGGGGTGCCCCACAGCTCCGCCAGGGATTTTCTCACAGTTGCTACTCAGGAGCTCCATGCCCAGGCTCGCTCACATAGCAGGAGATGCCCCGAGGTAGGAATCATTTCCTTCTTGTCTCAAAGCCCCTTGAAAGCTCTGGGGCTACTTTCTCTGATGGGTGACGCTGGTACCTGGTGTGCCATCTCCGCTCCACTAACGTTCCATGAGGTCAGCATCCCATTTCAGGCTCAAGCCTCTTGTTGTCAGCCTAGCATCAGTGTGCCTGGAGTAGAGGTCAGCATGACTCCACTGCAAATACAACATTAATGAGAGGAAGAGAAGCAGTTTTCCATCAAAACTGCAGAGGAAAACTCTTCCCAGTCCAGATAGGCTTTGATAACTCCAGGTCGTCTTCAGTTCTTCCCAGAACTAATGAAGTCAGTGCACTAAAAGTCAGCTTATGGAACAAATCTGAACTATTTCATTCCTTCAAAACGAGTCAGAATCTTAAAGGCCGCATCTTATAATAGATCTTATCACTAAACAACCGTTCCCAAACATAAACACAAAATCATGATTTATGCAGGGAGATGATAAGACAAGGGCATTTCCTTTTGATGTCTGGCAGCTGTAAACTTGTCTTCACTCAGAGGCCTGGAGGGAGTTACAGCGGTGCCGCGTGAGGAGTCGCTCTGACTGCTCAGGGGCTCAAGGGGAGTAGACGCCAGCATTTACTTTTTCTCAAGGCTACGTGAAACTCCCACATAGTGGTATCCCACCTGTTTCACAGGGACCAGTAGAAGGTCCCTGAAAGAAAGGGAACAGTGTTCCTCCAGTTTGAAGACTATCTTTGGACACAGTACTAGCCAGACCTCAAACTGTAAACCTAGCCCCTCTTTTGGTATGCTGTTAGCTCTGAGGGAGTATATCCTAAAGTTCTTAAAGATGCCAATGAAACTGAAAAGATCATCCTCTAATAACCAAACATGGCAGACTGTAACTTCCAAACACATTTATGGTTGTATCTCCTGTATCATGCATTCTATAATTTGACCTTGCCACTGCCCCATCAAAAGGTGGAGTCTAACTCTTCTTTGAATTGGGGCAGGCTTGCGATTGCTTCAACCAATAGAACACAATGGAAGAGATGGTGTGTTCTAGGTCAGATCAGAAAAGGTGATGATGCATCTTCCCTCTTGCTCACTGGTGCGCTTGCGCTTGGAGGCCTAAGTCACCGCGGAGGTCTGACTACCCTGGGGCTACTGTGCTGTGAGGAAGCAGAGCCACAAAGAGCCACAGGTGTTGGTGCTCCAGTTGGCAATTCTCACCTTTGAGTCAGCCTAGCCCAGGGACCAGCTGTGAGCCAAGGAGAGCCTTCAGATCATTCTAGCTCCCAGCCACTGAGTTGGCGTCCCATCTAAGATATCATGGAGCAGAGTGAGGTCATCCCCATGATGCCATCTACAAATTCCAGACTCATAGAATCTGTGAGCATCATATGGTTGTTTTAAGCAAGGTTGGGGTATAATGTTACACAGCTATAGTAACTGGAACATCATCTCTCCACCTAACTAACCCTGCCACCTCTTTCATTTGATTTCCCAAAAGCACATTTCCATTCCTTTCTTTACCTAGGGAGACAGAGCAAACTCCTTTCAACAGTTGTGGGTCAACATGTCCATTCCCAAGAACACAATCGGTAGTGCTAACTAAAGGACACACGTGGACTCTATGGGTCTCAGGCCATGGTTTAACACATTTGGCTAGAAACTTCTACCTATGTCCAAACAACTGATACTGTCACCGACTGGGACAGTGATGTTCATTTATGACTTCTATTAGCCATGCTAAGTAATTATCAGCGGTACAGCCACTGGCCCAAAAAGAAATCATGGTCATTGAAACAAATCTAGTTTAATACAGCATAGCCAGTGCTGATGAAGACGACTGAAAACCCAACACTTTAATAAGGATGCAAATCAGTATTTGTATCAGTTACCAAAAAAAATCTTCTTAAAGAGAACAGGTGGCCTAGGAGTTTAGGCTTCAGCTATACATATGGAATCTAGTTTCAAGCCAAGAAGATTCAGACTTCTAAACAGATACTCACCCTTAATGCTCTTTTGATAAATGGGTTGCAAAGGATCAATCCAAGCATTTATATAAAAGAAAATGACTTTTGTCCCTGAAACGAAAACACTGTTGCTCTGCACAAAAGACTACACTCCTGCCATCTTTATTTTCTCCTGACCCAGACATTTCCAAATAGAACTTAGAGAGAGGAATGTTAACTTTTGTTTCCACTACATTTGTCTTTTTTTGGAGTTTAGAAATCAAACTTGCTAAAAAAAAAAATTTATGCGTTCACACTATCTTGCGTTCAAATTCAGAGGATTAAAAACAACAAAAAAGCTACATAAAGAGGAACAGATTTTCACTTGAAGAATATTGCTTTGAGGCAGCCTGGTTTCCCCATATATACCTTTACATTGTTCCTCCAAAGCTTCTTGTCAAAGTTCTCTTAATTATAAAGAAAGCAGTCTTAAGCTTTTAGAATCCTAAAGAGAAGAAAGGAAGACTCTGGTGAACAAATTTAGGCTTGTAAGAAGCCTAGAACAAAATAGTCACACATTCCTTTTAAAGTGTTTTAAATGAGCTTGAAATAACTGTTTTTCTTATAAGTCTACAAATCTTTTTACTATAAGTCTTCCTTGAACTCAAAAAGCAAGAAAAAAAATGTTTTGCTGCTAGATAAAGGTCTTATTTAGGAAGACTGTGGGACAGTTAGATTGAAAAAAGTGGGAAGAAAATCCTGACACCAGAAAAATTAAAAAAAAAAAAAAAAAGACTTGGGGGTGATGAGGACTGCCATGATACTATCCTATTTCATGAAAAAGGAAATGCGTGGACCGGATTCTAATAAATCCGAGTTACTCCTGCGGATACCTAAGCAATTTGGAGGTGCTACCCAGCAGGCGTGCCACCATCCACTAATGAGGCATCCCATTCCCCAATCCTCGTTGTGTGGGACGTCTCTCCAGCAGAGTGTGACAGGCGGGTCCAGATCAAACAAAGCCCTAAACCCAACTAAGAACATTTCCTAGTCGATTTCCCACCCTGTTCTTGGATCCCAGCACCGATCCTTCCCTCTACCCGAGCTCTGCTCTACCGCGGTGGCCAGGTCTCTGCTCACGCTGGTCTGCCATCCCCTCCGGACGCAGCCCCCCCACCCGCTCGCCAAGCCGGAGTACCCCGGGCTCTCCCTGGCCTCGGCTCCACGGGTAGAGACCAGAGGCCTGGGTTCTGCACCCCACCGGCCCCGCCCTCTGGTCAGCGCCTCCTGGATGGAATCCCGATCCCCAGTTTGTCATCTCGGGACGGGCTCCTCGGTCCCTTCCTCACCGACCACACTCTCATAGCCCCCTCCCTCCTGCGCTCCGGGCCAACCTGAGCTCCGCCTTTCAGGATGACAGTCACGCCCAGACGCGGGGCTCCAGCGGCCGGGACCGCGGCTCCGCTGGGCTCTCCCCTGCCACCAGCCTCTCCACCACCTCCACCAGCTCCTGCCCCACTTGACGCCGCCATCCCGGGCGGCCGCACTGGGCGCAAATCCGGCTGCCCATTGGCTGTTACCTAGGCAACCGGGAGCAACGCCACTCTCCATTGGCCCAGCGCGGACTCCGCGCCATCTTTGTGCGGGGCGGAGGGTCTCAAGAGCTCGGGTCAAACATCCGAAAGAGGGGTGGGCCTGAACCCACGGTCCTACCTCGGCCACCTGATGGAGACCTCAGGTCTCGTCTACTCAGAGACATCCTAGCCGAAATATGGACAACAACAAAACAAAACCTGGGTCAGAAGAAACAGTGACCACCAACTCAAGCTCCTCGGTTCCTGCGCGGACCTTTAGAGTTGTAAATGGCTCCTCGCTGGAGGTTAAGGACAGAATCCAAAGCTGGCTTTTGAGTTTTAGCTTTGTGAATTGTAATGTGCTGGACCAGGTAGCTGCAGTTTAGTGTGTATCAGCCCCGTGCCAGCACTGTGATACCAGACACTTCTGCATTCACTCATTGTAAGGATTTGTGTTGTTGTCATTACCCAGATCCTTTGTGTTTAAAATGTAGTGTCGAGATTGGAGCAAATTCTCTAAATATCGCGCACGCCTATCCTTTTATCCATTTGTTTACTTACCAATGTGAATGCAGCTAGAAAAGGCAGGATCATTGCCCTCATGGGACTTACTGCCTAGATGTGGAGAAAAGATTCGTGCACACGGAAAAATTCTCTATTTTTAAAAATTCCATATTTTAAATTCTATATTTAATTATTAAAAGAAGGCAAGTGTATATCGCTTCTCGGCCTTTTGGCTAAGATCAAGTGTAGAAGGCAAGTGTATGAAGAGAGTAAGGAAACTGCTCCGATTTGGGTGTTTCCTCATCTGTGGAATAGAAAATGAAAATAATAATAATAATGATAAAGACTCCCCAGCACTTGTATGAGAATATAGTGTAAAATTCTCAGTACTGTATCTGTGACATTACAAGTGCTCCATAAACAGCAGTTTTGCATTGTTTGAAAAGACTTGGATTCTGTGTTCAAATCCCATGTCTGCCACCAAGTGTGTGTGAGGCTTCAAACAAGTTATTAAGCTCTCTGGCCTGTAAAATGAGTTGGACTAGCCGACCTATAAGATTCAACCAGCTCTAACACTCAATGGTTAAGCATGCTAAACTGTGTGGTAGTGACTATAAATATAAATACAAATATAAATATAAATATAGTCATTGCGAGAATGGTATGTCAAGAAAACAGATCTTACTAGATTGGAGAATGTATATTAGGAAATTGGATGAAATAAGGTTAAATAGATTGTGTGGTTAAGTTATGGAGAAACCTGAAAAATTTGGGGAAAATATGGTTTGCAAAATGTAGTGTTTTGATTGGGCAAATTCATAGACACAGAAAGTAGAAGTTACCAGGAGCTAGAGACAAAGGGAGTTATTGTTTAATGGATACAGAGTTTTTGTTGGGTTGATGAAAAAGTTTTGGGTATAGACAGTGGTGATGGTTATGCAACATCGTGAATGTACTTAATGTTACTGAACTGTACACTTGTGAATGGTTAAAATGATAAAAATGCATATTTTACTGCAATAAAACAAAATTGAGTTTCTTAATCAGAGCAGTGATACCAGGAAACCAGTGTTTTAAGAAAACTAATCTGGTAGTGATGTTCAGAGATAACCAGAGAGATTGGAAGCAGAGGAGCAAACTCAAGTTATTTTAATAATGTAGATAAGACATCTTGAGAGTCTTAAAAATAATGTGGCATCAGAGAATATGGAAAGAAAGGGGGTACATGATGATGTAGGAAAGATGCTAGGGATTCAGAGCCAATGGCCTAGAAAGAATGTTTGAGACCTCTTCCGAGCAAAAAGGTGGTAATCCAGTTATATTCATGTAACTTACAAGAAACAATGTCTGTCATATGCTTAGTATTTGGTGAGTGCTAGCTCTTCGTAGGTAATAGGGAATATATTGATCCTTTTTTTTTTCAATAGGACAAGTTCTAAGCAGTAGAATAAAAAATAAGTTTTGAGAATTTTCCCTAGAGTTCTCAAGGGAGAACTCTAAATCTTGCAGCTTTCTTTGACAATAATTTGAAGCTTATGGGCTAAATGAGATGAATAATACCAAGAGATCATCTCTGTGGATGTGACTCCTGGGATGTAAGAGGCAAGTATTACTGAATTATTTGATGTCTGGATAGGAAAGGAAAATACATGTCTTCTAACTGAAAGAGGAAACTGTATGGACCTTTGCCTAAAATAGTTTACATGGCAAAAAAAGTTTAAGACATTCTCACACATACCATTAAACAATAGTTATTTCAGTGCAATTCAATTCGGTTCACTACTTCTAGTACTGTGACAATGATTTGATTCAAGGAAGAATGACTATGAAATATTGGTTACAGTATGGCTGATTATCTCCTGTGAAAACCCATGTTTCTAGTCTGCTGGTGATTTTAAGCACAAAACCAAAAACAACATCAATGATAAAAAAGGTGGGACCATTTGTCGATTGTACTAATCACTATGGTAAAGCGTTTTACATACATTATCTTGATTCTTATTTAATTGAGAGAGGGATGATAATTTTTATGTATTTTTTATGTACTAAGCACTATGCTCAGTGTTTTACATACATTATCTTCATTCTTATTTAATTGAGGAAGGGATGATAATTCCCATTTTACAGGAGAGAAAACAGAGGCTTAAGTGTGGAGGTGGGCTTCAAACTCAAATGACTCTGACTCCCTTGGGGG
>CM052812.1:47842767-47856237 GCA_028533885.1 Nasua narica
GATCTCTCTCTCTCTCTCTCTGTGTCACATAAATAAGTAAATACATACATACATACGTACATAAAATAAATAAAACCTAGCTCATACCGTGCCCCCTTTAGGGCCTTTGCTGACTTTCTAGCCTACCCCCAAATCGCTGAACTTGTATTATGAGTTTTCAGTTTTCAGTGTTGGCGCCTTTTCTCCTGCTGCCTCAGAGACCTATGTTTTCCCCTTGAGGTCAAGGACAGTTTTTCCTTCTCTTTTCCACTAATAAAAATATACAGAGTCCCTATCGTGTCTAGACACCAAGGTTTTACAATAATGAATAAAACAGTCATGTACTCAGCTCAGGGAACTTTCTAGTCTAATAAGATCATATCCTTCTTCAATGAACAAAGAAGCATAGAGCATTCGGGCCAGACACTGTGTAAATTGTATTAGGCCTATGGTTTTTAAAAACATTTTTATTTAGGTAGATCAGGGATTTTTGTTTCTTTGCTTCATTTTTGTCTCTCTAGCTCTTAGAACATAGTAAGTGCTCGTTAAGTATTTTATGAATGCATGATTGGATTAATGCAGATACAAAGATTAGATTTCTCCACTTTCATAGCTGGGTGGTTCATGGTAGGCACTCAACAAATGACTGATTAGGAAGGCTACTTTACTGGAAAGCTCCTAAAGACAGGTCAGCAATTGGAAGCTAGGGGAGGGGCTGGGCTGGTAAGAGCAGGGGGCGTGTCTGACCTGGGTTTGCTCCTGGAGCATGCGCAATCTCTACAGACGGTGACGGGCGAAAAATGCGGAGGGCGCGATTACGTAGACCTTGGTTCTGATTGGCTACCGTTCGCGCGCGAGGGGTCGTGCCTACTCGTCGCCAAGTAAACAGGCTAGGTAGGGGCGGGGCCAGGGAGGCGCCGCGACCTGGTTGGCCAGGCGTGGGTTGGGGGTTTCGCGGATTGGTCCCGGCTGGGAGCTCAGCTGTGTGGAGCGCACCCGGACCCGGAGCCGGCGGCCTGAGGGATGGACGAAACGAGCCCACTGGTGTCCCCCGAGCGGGCCCAACCCCCGGACTACACCTTCCCGTCCGGCTCGGGCGCTCACTTTCCGCAGGTGCCGGGAGGCGCGGTCCGAGTGGCGGCGGCTACCGGTCCGGTCCCCTCTCCGCCGGGCTCGCCAGGCCACGACCGGGAGCGGCAGCCACTGCTGGACCGGGCTCGGGGCGCGGCGGCCCAAGGCCAGACCCAAACCGTGGCGGCGCAGGCCCAAGCCCTGGCCGCCCAGGCGGCGGCGGCGGCCCACGCAGCGCAGGCCCACCGCGAGCGGAACGAGTTCCCGGAGGACCCCGAGTTCGAGGCGGTGGTGCGGCAGGCCGAGCTGGCCATCGAACGCTGCATCTTCCCCGAGCGCATCTACCAGGGCTCCAGCGGAAGCTACTTCGTCAAGGACCCTCAGGGGGTGAGAGCGGGGTGGGGGCCGCCGCCGCCACCGCCTGCGGGGAGGGTGGGCCTGTCCGGGGGAGTTAGCAGCTACGCACTGCCAGAGGGAGAAGGGGGGTTGAAAGGCTGCAAAAGGGAGAAACTTCCACAGTGCAGAGCCCCTTGGCAAGATTTTGGAATGCCCCTGAGGACTGGAGATGGAGAAGCTCAGCGGACTGAAGAAATAAATCAGAACCTATTTGGTGGGGGAGGAGTGAGCGGAGAATGAAAAGAGGAAATTGACCAGATACAGGCGAGGGGCCCAGCGGTGTGGTGGGGCAATCGGCCTGTCGACAGAGACGCGCGGGGAGATGCTGCCTTCTAGTAGGTTCCTTAGCTTTAAACTACGGAGACTGCTATTCGGCCACTGTCCTACAGATTTGAGCTTTGGGTCCATTTCCTCTTTTTGGACCGAACCAGCGTTGTCGCTGTTCACTGTGGAGGACGGGTGATCCATCAAAGGCTCTGAGGGTTCAGTTCCAGCCTTCTGTGTTGTGGGGATGTCTACCACCGTCCCAGAGCTCTTACTGGCAGACGTCAGTGATGGAGTGGGTGGACTTAAACCAGTTTCATCTGTCCTGGTTATTGCTCACTTCTGGGAAATTGTTCAAACTCCTTTTTATGGTTCTTCAGTAAAGAATGCGGAGTTTTAGAAACACAGGACTGCCTGCTACATTTTACTTTCATTTCTCTCCCAGGACTATCAGCAGTTTTCTTTTTAGTTAAGGCAAAGTGTTCGCTGACCTTTATTTTGTCCCTTGCGTGTGTATAAAGGGGGATGGGGATGAGATGGGTTGGGATGGGACATGGGGTGATCAGGGCAGCTGAGAAGTGACTATTCTTTTGATAGCTGCAGAAGAATTTAAGGCATTTATATCAAACCAGAGGTATCCTTGGAATATCAGTGGGTCAAAGCATGTTTTCCCTGTCAGAGTTCTCAGATGGGCCAGAATGGTGTATTGGAAAAATATACTGTTGTTATACTTACTAAAATATGGTGGTCGAAGCTCCCACAAATTTTCACTGTGTCTCTTCCATGTCAACTCTTTAGATGGGTGGTGTGCTGTTCTTATAGGAGTGCTGAGTGGCCAGGATGGACTCCGACTTGTAGCCTTTGGTTAGGTTCATTGAATGATCTGGTCATTCTTCCAGATGTTGTTGTCCCTGAATTATCAAGAACCAGAAAGCAATTCTGCCATGAGTGCAGTTAACATAAACTGAGTTGGGGAAGTTGGGAAAAACTTTGAGAATCATAGGTCTTTCCAAGTCAGTCAAGTAAGGGAGCGGTGAGTTAAATTGAAAGCTCAAAGGAGAACCATTACTTCTAGAAGAAAAGGGCCTTGGATATCCTGATCCTGAGGTCTAAATGTTAGCAAGATACTTTCGTTTTTTATATGTTTGTGTTTTTTATTTTTTATTTTGTTTTCTTTTTTAGCTTTGGCTGAAGTAAGAAGAGGCTAATTATCTTTGATAGGCATAGGAACAGGAGGAATTTTTTTACTTTTCTTTCATGACACTGGTTGGTACAGCTTTGTTGGAATGTGTCAGGTCAGCTGAGAAGTGATCTGGTGCTCTGACAGGTGGGAGTAATAAGATCTTTCACTTCTACCTGGCAGGTAAAGTACTACCACCTCTGTGCATAGGCTGCAGAGAATGACAGACTATAGGTATGTTTCTTGGTGATTTGTAGGACTCCATGGTCTAAAATTTCCTGGCCACTGTCCTTTCTTAGAGAGGAAATCAAAACACATATGCCCTGACAAAACTTATTTATATAACCATCTGGCTCCCATTGAGGAAAATGTGGTTCAGAGCAAAGGACCACTTCCTAAATGCTTGGTGGGTTACAATGAACCACAGGCTCACTGTAGTTGGTCGTGTCATCTTTGGCCCTGCTCCAAATGTGTTTTTGTATATTTTATTTAACAAATACATAGATACATAGATAGCACTTACTAGGTAATGTTTTAAGTGCTTTACGAGTAATAATTCACTTAGCACTTATAACAATACCTTTGGAGGTAGGTACTGTTATTATCCCCACAGATGATGACATCAGGGCACACAGTATAACTAATTTGAGTAAGTTCTTAACAGCTAGTAAGTAGGAGGCAGGATTCAGACCCAGGTCAACTGGCTCCAGAATTCATGCTCCTAACCACTACGCAGTGCTGCCTCAAAGTAGGTCACCTGAATTTCTGCTTCCTCTTTTCATCTGCCATATTGGTTAGGATTAAATTTGGTTATGTGTGCCAGGAAATTTAAAATAATAATGACTCGAATAAACGTACTTTAACTCCCCACAGAAGAAATCTCTAGGCTGCCCAGGGCTGGCGGCTATATGAACAATGTGCATCCTTCCATCCAGCTGATGATGGAAGCTTCCACTTTAGCATGTGGCTTCCACTTTAGGATCCAAGATGGCTGCTCAGACTGCAGACATCTTGTCTGTTTTTCAGCCAGTTGGAAGAAGGAAAGGAGAGGGAGAGTATGCCCTCTTCCTTTAAGACATTTCCTAGAGTTGCACCAGACTCTTTATATTCCGTTGTCCAGAGGTTAACGGCGGTAGTGGGAGCTATAGACTTTCTTTTGCCCCACTAAAAATGTGGAGTCCCGTGACCAAGGAAGAGGAGGGAAGAGAGATTGGGGGAACCAGCAGTTTCTGCCAGAGCTGCTTTTGGAGCTAAAGAGGCTAGAATGTTCTTGAAGATAATAGCCTTGATTTCATTTCCCAATTAGGGTGGTTTCTCCCTCGGGGTAAGCAAGTGAGGACCTCGAGAACAGTAAGATGGAAAATGCTAGATCAGAAGGCATGGTAGAGAGTGCTCATATTACCCTCCTCACTTGCATTCTTGTGCTTTCTGGTCTTATGCTCAATCACCTATGAAAATATTTTTTGAGCATATTCTGTTTTGTGAGGCTAGTAATACTATATGTTCATATTGCCAAGAATCATAGGATAGCATGTGATTCATTAGTTTATTAAGAAGATTAAATGCGATATCACACATGAAAGCCCCTGGCATAGTTCCTGGTACTTAGGAGTAGCTCAGAGTGTTTTGGGTTTTGTTAAGAAATGCCTGCTGACCTCTGGATTAGATTTTCTTGGATATATGGCATTGAATAAAGCAAAAGTAGTATAATTTTGAGATGATGATTTTATGAACACTGAGAATAGTAATTTAATAGATTATGCTAATAGATATTTACTTCAAAATTTTACAGATACTGCTCAAGATGTTATAGGAACTAGGCCTTATATCAGTAATTTGCAGTCTTTTAAAAATACTTATCCATCAAGAGCTTATCACGAAAATGGTACAGGTTTTTTTTTTCATTTTTCAAATATAAAATTATGTTATAATACTGAGTGTACTTCTTCCACCTACCTGTGCCCTCCAAAGCAATTCTGATGTCCTTACGTGTGGTTGAGAGCAACACTGATAGCCCAATAAAGATAAAAGATCTCAAAGAGAATAATTCTTTTAATTCTTATTTATTTATTTGAGAGAGAGAATGAGAGAATGTGTGCAAGCACAGAGGGAGAGGGAAAAGCAGACTCCTCACGGAGCAGAGAGCCAAACTTGGGGCTCGATACCAGGACTCTGAGATCATGACCTGAGCCGAAGGCAGGGGCTTTAACCCACTGAGCCACCCAGGCGCCCCAGGAATAACTTTTTTTTACTAAAATGTTAAGAGGTAGTAAGTTTGTATGTCATACTTAGATGTAGTTCTTGAGGTTTTTAAACATCATTACCGTCTATTACAGGGACCTATCCCAGGCCACCAGTTGTAATGGGTAAGATAGGTTGGGTTAATGACAGTGGATAGGAAAATAAATACAGGCTAAATCTCTTCTGTTGCATTCTATTTGGATCCCATCTTCTTTCAGGATCTCATATATTGGGAGTAACCCATCCCTCTCTTTTCTGAGAGTAAACATGTAAGTAAGGCTTCTCTGTCTAAATAGGAGTGCTGTTTCTAACCAACTGCTAATACAGAATAGAATATAGCAGTTCTCAGACTGAGACCAAGGGACCTGTAGGAATCCTTGTAGGGGTGCACAGTCAAAATTATTTTTATAACAATTTTAAGACTATTTGCCATTTTCATTCTCAGTTCCTTATGAGTGCATAGTAGAGATTTCCAAAGGCCATGATATGTGATATCGAAACAGATTGAATATTACGAAAGATGTGAAAATATAGTTGCCTTTTATTAAGCCAGACAGTAAAGAGATTTGCAAAAATGGAAAACAGTGCCTGCCTTTTCACTAAAAATTATTTTTGAAAATAGTTATTTTTCATAAAAACATAGCATCTATGTTAACATGTATTAGGTTTATTTTTATTGAGTTAACAGTCTTAACATTACAGTTTTAATTTGTAATAAAGCAAATGTAGGTTTTACCCACATAAACAAAAGTTTTGGGGGTCTTTAATAATTAAGAGTTTAAAGGGATCTTTAGACCAAAATGTTGGAGAATCATCAGTTTCACGTTTACCAAATTTAAAAAAAGCTTTTGTTAGAAGTAATTTCTGTGTGTTTCACTGTACAACATGAGTGATGTGCTTGAACTATCTTAAATTTTAGCATCACATAATACCCTCCTCCTTGGGGCTGCTGGATAGATGGAGAAAACCTTTTGTGTTCCAGGTCCCAGTATTTGGTTGTGGGTTCTGACCCCAGCCAGTGAGTGAGTGGCTTCTTGGTTCCTGTGCAGGTCTCTTTGGATCCCCAGCTCCATTGCTGCTGGTGCTGCTTAAGCTCCCTGTACCTCAGCCCCTTCATTAAAGGAGGGTTAGTCAGTGGGTAGTAAGGAAAGGTGTTTGAAAAACATTGGCATCAAACTGAAGCTTACTCTAAACTAAATGTAAGAAAAGAATTGAAAGTATAGTAAAGAAGAGAGAGGAGAGGGAGAAAAATCAGGGGGTAGACATTTTCTTTCTCAACCAAATAATGGTGGGTGCCTTTCTGATTTGACTGGTTCTAGAGTATTCTTGAGTATTCGAGAACACAGCTGAAAATGTGAAGTTCATATTAGCTTTGGAAATTAGGCCTGAAGCTGTGTCTTGTATCATCTAGCAAACCTGCGGTGCTTACACACTTAGACAAATGACATATTGAACACGTAGGCAGAACTGAATTGAACTGAGGCCATGCTTAGTCCCGAAGGGCACTTGTCTCCCTTTCTGCCTAATATCTTTCTGTTCCTCCATCCTTCTCACCCTACTGTCTCGCCATTTGTCCAGTCCAAACATTATTTAATGAAACCTGTGTAATACCGAAGTAGTGATGGTCACTAATGCTTTCACAGTCCTCAGGATGCTTTCCAATTCTCCTGTCGGAAGGAAATGGAGAAGTTTGAGAGGTGAGTCTGTAAATGAGGCTTTGGCTGCAATCTTGGCCTTCAGTTTCTGCTTTCTTTAATGGAGGTATTAAGCCTCAGTCCTGGTATTTTTCAGCCTCGATGATGTTGTCTTGGTCTTCCTCCCATTGGGAACCGGCCTGCCAAACTCCATGTTGTACCTCAGTTGAACTGACTCTTGAGTTGTGGGACATGCCTCAAGCTGTCCTGTGGTTTTACTGCCTTGTTCTAGAGCATTACCATGGACTCATAGGTCATTCTCTGAGTGACAAACCCCTTGCTACTGCTGCTCTGTGGTTTGGAGCCCAGGGTTCCCCGGGAAGGGCGGGGGACAGAAAGATTGCTAACTTGGGCCTTTTTTTTTTTTTTTTTTGAATTTTATTTATTTATTTGTCAGAGAGAGAGGAAGAGCACAAGCAGGCAGAGTGGCAGGCAGAGGCAGAGAGCAGGCTCCCTGCTGAGCAAGGAGCCCATGGTGGGACTCGATCCCAGAACGCTGGGATCATGACCTGAGCCGAAGGCAGCCACTTAACTAAATGAGCCACCCAGGCATCCCTAACTTGGGCCTTTTGTTAGCCATTTTGGTTAAAAAGGTAATTTTGAAGACCTAGGATATGAATTTGAATTTATGCATTTGACTTTTCCCAGTGAATCAGTAAGATTGTGTTTAAGAATAAATTGATTCCTTTGGAGGGAGGAGAGTTGTGTATTTTTCTTGTCCTCTCAGATTTTTTTTTTTTTAAAGATCTTATTTATTTATTTGACAGAGAGAGATCACAAGTAGGCAGAGAGGCAGGCAGAGGTGGGGGGAGCAGGCTCCCCGCCGAGCAGAGAGCCCAATGTGGGGCTTCAATCCCAGGGCCCTGAGACCATGACCCAAGCAGAAGGCAGAGGCTTTAACCCACTGAGGCACCCAGGCGCCCCCGTTCTCTCAGATTCTTGCAAGGATTCTTGAACTAGCCTCAAGGGGGACCAATTATTGTTGGGAGACATGCATCTAGCCAATTCCTAATATGAGTACATACTTAATGCAGGCAGATGGGCGTATGTTTTCTGCTGTGACCTGCCTGTCAGGAAGTGACACCCACAGGAAAATGTCTTATGACCCAGACTAGCTTGAGTTGGCTTTGGGGTGAGAGAGAGGGAGAGTCATATGATACAAAGATGAATCACTTGGATAGCATATTTGCTTTTCTTCCTTTGAAAATACCAGTTTGGGGATTAGAGGGAATGAGACAAATGTGAGAAAACCATGGAGGGCTGCCTGGCCTGGGGAGGAAGACTCCAGAAAGGAGGCCCATTGTTTCAGGGTTGCAGTAGCATCCTGTGTTTCTAAGGACCTCAGGGTTCTGTTCTCACCTACAAAAGAAGATGGATTTTAATCTTTGTGACCTCTCATGTCCTAATCTCTTGCCTATCAGAGTAACTTAAAAGAACCCCATTCTAATCAGGTGGCAGATTCTTTTTCCTGCTGTGAGTTTTCCCTTTCATTGCTTTCTTAGTTTGTCATTCCTAAGCTTTTTATTTTAAGATTTTGTTAACACTCAGAGAGTGGGATAGTAAGGCTGATAGAGGAGATCAAACACTGGTGGAGTTAACCTCATTCCAAAATGCCTTACTAATTTCCTTTCAGTTGATACTTTTTTGAGCCTTTACCTAATTGATGCAGAAACAACAGTTTGTATGAATTTACCTTGGAAGTTGGGGTTTGGTGGTGTTAAAGTCCGTTTTATCATGTGTACTAGACGTGGCATCTTCAGCCACAGCCTTTTCTGGCAGTGAGCCTCTTCTGCACACATGAGCTGTGTCTTCCCCTTACAAGCTGGGGGGAAGCCAGTATCTGTCTTTAAAGATTGTCTTCCTGTGCCTTCTTGTTTCCTTCTAGAGTGCTGCCGACCTGGTCTGTGACCCACTTTAATCAATTTGTCTTTAACGTCCTATTTTTCTTTTCTCTCTCTAGAAGATCATTGCTGTCTTCAAGCCCAAGAACGAAGAGCCATATGGGCACCTTAATCCTAAGTGGACCAAGTGGCTGCAGAAGCTGTGCTGTCCCTGCTGCTTTGGCCGTGACTGCCTTGTCCTCAACCAGGGCTATCTCTCAGAGGCAGGGGCCAGTCTGGTGGACCAAAAACTGGAACTCAACATTGTACCCCGTACAAAGGTCAGTGACCTGTCTCCCAGGAGCCTTAGTGCCTATCCAGAGTTTTCCTTGGCCTAAGTCCTGCTACATGTTAATGGAGCCATTAGGTCCAAGGAGGGCTATGTATGCCCTGAATCTAGGGCTCTCAGCCTTTTTGGATGGAAGGTGGTAGATTTAGGCTCATGATTTAATCATCTGATGGAAGCTATCCTGAGGATACACATAAAATTTTTGCATACAATTTCAGGAAATTCACTGACCCTCTGATGCTCATTAACAGGTTTTCCAGGTCTTTTGATCCCAGATAACTGCAAGCTGGTTAGAAACCTAGCTACTTGTGTAGCTCATTGTCTTAGATTTCCAAGCTATTCCTTGATTTAGATAAAACAGACTAACTGATGTTAGCTAGTCACTTTTGTAAGGTCTGGCAAGGAGGGGTCTAGGGTAGGCTGAGGATTAAAGTAGAGGTCTGGCTTGAACTGACATGGAATTCTCATCTATCTTCATGCTATGGGAAAGTGGTACTTATGTGAACAAAACAAAATTGGGGTCCCAGATCCAGGTAAATCCACACTTAGAATGAATTTGCACGCACATTGTATGTGTGATAGACTTAGCATAGGTTCTAAGCCCTGCCCCCCGCAAAGTATGCTGAGATAACAGAAATGATTGCATACATTTTCAGGAAGTTTACTGATGCCAGGCGAAGAGCTCCTGTACTCTAGGGTGTCGGCGAAACTTTCCAAGGGTTGTGAGGGGAAGGAATGCGTGCTGGTCAGCATATGAACATTCAAGGACACATCATCACCCATTTAGTATGTGTGGCCATCTGAGATTTCATAACAACTTAAGGTGAAACTCTGATCTGCTGCCCTAAGGCTACAGTGGCATCTTTGTAGCTATGGGCCTTAATCCTCTGAGAATCTGATGAAAGCTAGAGATCTCGCTCCCAGAAAAAATTCATATATTTGCAGTGGTTTTGCATATAATTTCATGGGGATGGTTCATGGACCAGTTGGAATCCATTCATTGACCTTGTAGGGACCATGCCAATAGGTTAAAGATACCTGCTTGAGGTTTTTTTTGCAGGTTTAGATAGTAGACTCTGTGGGCAAAGAGACTGGTCGGCAGACAGGAGTTTCCCTTCAAACCTATTTTTTCTGTTTTCCCAGGGTATTTTAGAAGAAATTGTGATTGTTGTAGTGGTTTAACTGTCTGCTCCTTTGCTGCCAAACTCCACAAACAATAAGCCAGCTGGTTTGTAAGTTTTTAGAAGTCAGGGACCATTTCTTGAAATTGCCTCTTATTCTCAGCACCGAGAAAAGTACTGTGGTTTTTTGTTTGTGTGTTTTTGTTTTTGTTTTTTTGTTTTTTAAAGATTTTATTTATTTGACAGAGAAAGCGAGAGAGGGAGTACAGGCAGGGGGAGTGGGAGAGGGAGAAGCAGGCTTCCCACTGAGCAGGGAGCCCAATGTAGAGCTCGATCCCAGGACCCTGGGATCATGACCTGAGCTGAAGGCAGACACTTACTGAGCCACCCAGAGGCCCCTTGTTTTTGTTTTGAGAAAGAGAGTGTGTACATGAGCCACAGGATGAGGTGTGGGTGGGGAGCAGAGGGAGAGGGAGAGAGAGAGAATCTCAAGCAGGTTCCATGCTCAGTGCAATCCCACAACCCTGAGATCATGACCTGAGCCAAAATCAAGAGTTGGACACTTAACCGACTGAACCACCCTGTCGCGCCAAGCAAAGTACTATTTTTATAGTAAGTATTCCGGAAGTGCCAGCTGAATCAGTGAGTGAATATCAAACCATGAGGGACAATCCTAGAGATCCCCCAACTCAGATCTATGGGAAGAGTGTTTGCTTATAGCTCCTACTGACATCTGATTCATTGGCTGGCCTTATACAGGTCATTCCTTCCCTTTATGCTTTAGTTCTGTCTGTACACAGAGTTAAATAGCACACTTTGAACATCTTGTATGATAATTAATGCTCCAAAGATCTCCTGCCTAACCTGAATTCCTCCTACTAGGCCCCTCCTAGACTCTAAACATTCTTTTAAATGCTGGTGCTCATTGCTGTAATTGCCTTTCTTTACTCGGTAAATAGCAGTCCGCACCTGGCCTTGTGCCTGTTCTGCCTGTGCTTCTGGAGTGTAGTGCCTACGAATCAGGGCCCAAGTCCAAATTCTGGCTCTGCAGCTCTTTATTGGGTGACCCTTGGCGAGTCACTTAAGATAGCCTCACACGCTTTGCCTGCTCGATTTCCTCACTATAAAAATAGGGATATATATAGTTCTGACTTTATGAGGCGGCTATTAAGATTACACAGGATAATCTATGTAAAACACGTTGCTTGGTACCTTTGCGCAATGTAAATGCTCCATAGGTCTTAGCCTGTGGTACTTTTGTGACAATTCTAATCATAGTAGAATGTTCCCTGCCAGGATCCTGTTCTTCCCCATCTCTGGTCTTCCTCTTTCCCTGTTAGAGAATCTTAATGTAGCTTGAGGATCTTTTGCATCAAAAAGTCAGCAACAACAAAATACTAGTCTTTCATGAGATTGAGATGAGACAGAACTTTGCAAGTTTAAACAGCCGCTAGAGAATAGTGAGAGGAAGTCTCTCCCTTCCTAGCCTCCCCACTTCTGTGACAGTAGTCTGTCCAGTTGATGAGAGCAGCTGTCACCATGGGAACAAGGCTCACCTTATGATGGAGCTTCAAATAGTAAGGCTCCAGGTCTCACTCCATAGCTTGTTTCTGCTCTCTGTTACTGTGAGGTTTCAGGTTATGATACTGTCATTAGTCATTGAGAAAAAAGTGGGTTCTAAAATAAAGCTGGTTAGGGGGAAAGGGTGGTTTATTCCTTGAGAGAGTGAGGGTTTTCACTGTGGAAACTGGCAAGGTATTCTTAGGAAAGTCTTTTTTCTCTTTAGGTCTTGTGCATGTGTTTCCTGGGCAGAGAGTGCCAACCTACTGTACCTTGCACATCCATTGTAGATATTCATGTTACTTTGGATGCACAGACGAATGAAGAGAAGGGAGGGAATGATTCTGCCCTTTTCTCTGATTCATAGGCACAATAGTTATTTGTAATGAACTTTGCGAGGCTTAGAAAAGAAAGACTTTTCTTTTAAATTTGATTTTAGTTATTTATATGCGGAGACTCACTTGTTGCTATCTCTGAAAGAAGCTTGTAACTCATTCATGTAGTCAGTTAATAAATATTTAATGAGCATGTGCCAGGCACTGCGTTAGGTACCGAGGATGCTAATGTGAATAAAATAAGATGTTCTCTTTTTCTCCAAATCTCTTTAGTCTTAAGAGAGAGGTTAGGTGTACAAATGGATAATCACAAGACAGTGTGATAAGGGTGATAATGGACATACCTATGGATTACAGTGATATTACCACAATTTGACAATCAAGTATAATAATTTTTTAAAAATATTTTATTTATTTACTTGACAGAGACACAGCGAGAGAGGGACCACAAGCAGGGGGAGTGGGAGAGGGGGAAGCAGGCTTTCTGCCGAGCAGGGATCCCAATGTGGGACTCGATCCCAGGACCCTGGGATCATGACCTGAGCCAAAAGCAGACACTTAACAACTGAGCCACCAAGGCCACCGCTCAAGTGTAATATATTTTTTTTAAGAGTGAGGCAGGTGGACCAACAGCAAAACAGAAGAAAGAGAAATTAAGGAGTCAGTTTCATTTACCATTGCTCCCAAAACCATAAGATACCTAGGAATAAACCTAACCAAAGAGGCAAAGAATCTGTACTCAGAAAACTACAAAGTGCTCACAAAAGAAATTGAGGAAGACACAAAGAAATGGAAAAACGTTCCATGCTCATGGATTGGAAGAACAAATATTGTGAAAATGTCTATGCTACCTAAAGCAATCTACACATTTAATGCAGTCCCTATCAAAATACCATCAATTTATTTCAAGGAAATGGAACAAATAATCCTAAAATTTATATGGAACCAGAAAAGACCACGAATAGCCAGAGGAATGTTGAAAAAGAAAACCAAAGTCGGCGGCATCACAATTCCAGACTTCAAGCTCTATTACAAAGCTGTAATCATCAAGACAGTGTGGTACTGGCACAAAAACAGACATATAGATCAGTGGAACAGAATAGAGAACCCAGAGATGGACCCCCAACTCTATGGTCAATTAATCTTCGACAAGGCGGGAAAGACTATCCAATGGAAAAAAGACAGTCTCTTCAACAAATGGTGTTGGGAAAACTGGACAGCCACATGCAGAAGAATGAAACTGGACCACATCCTTACACTGCACACAAAAATAGACTCAAAATGGATCAAAGACCTCAATGTGAGACAGGACTCTATCAAAATCCTGGAGGAGAACACAGGTAGCAACCTCTTCAACCTCAGCCACAGCAACTTCTTCCTAGAAACATCTCCAAAGGCAAGGGAAGCAAGGCAAAAATGAACTATTGGGACTTCATCAAGATCAAAAGCTTTGGCACAGC
>CM052812.1:47856337-47873931 GCA_028533885.1 Nasua narica
CACCTCACACCAGTCAGAATGGCTAAAATTAGCAAGTCAGGAAACGACAGATGTTGGCGAGGATGCAGAGAATGGGAACCCTCCTACACTGTTGGTGGGAATGCAAGCGGGTACAGCCACTCTGGAAAACAATATGGAGGTTCCTCAAAATGTTGAAAATAGAGCTACCCTATGACCCAGCAATCGCACTACTGCGTATTTACCCTAAAGATACAAATGTAGTGATCCGAAAGGGCACGTGCACCTGAATGTTTGTAGCAGCAATGTCCACAATAGCCAAACTCTGGAAAGAACCTAGATGTACATCAACAGATGAATGGGTAAAGGAGATGTGGTATATATATATACAATGGAATACTATGTAGCCATCAAGAGAAACGAAATCTTGCCATTTGCAATGATGTGGATGGAACTAGAGGGTATTATGCTAAGCGAAATAAGTCAGTCAGAGAAAGACAATTATCACATGATCTCTCTGATATGAAGAATTTGAGAGGCAGGGCGGGGGGTCGTGGGGGTGGTGGTAGAGGGAAATGAAACAAGATGGGATGGGGAAGGAAACCATAAGAGACTCCTAAACTCACAAAACAAACTAAGGGTGGCTGGGAGGTTGGGGGGTAGGGTTATGGACATTGGGGAGGGTATATGCTATGGTAAGTGCTGTGAAGTGTATAAGCCTGATGATTCACAGTCATGTACCCTGTGGCAAATAATACATTATATGTTAATTAAAAAAAAAAGTGAGGTGGGTGGGAAAGAGGAAGAGGGAGAGAGAGAATCTTAAGCAGGCTCCACGCACAGCGTGGGGTCTGACATGGGACTCAGTCATGGCCTGAGATCATGACCTGAGCCAAAATGAAGAGTTGGACGCTTGGGGCGCCTGGGTGGCTCAGTGGGTTAAAGCTTCTGCCTTTGGCTCAGGTCATGATCCCAGGATCCTGGGATCGTGCCCTGCATCGGGCTCTCTGCTCAGTGGGGAGCCTGCTTCCCCCTCTCTCTATGCCAACTTGTGATCTCTCTCTGTCAAATAAATAAAATCTTAAAAAAAAAAAAAGTTGGACACTTAACCAACTGAGTCACTCATGCTCCCCAATCAAGTGTAATATTTTTTTTAAAGATTTTTATTTATTTATTTGACACAGAGAGAGAGATCACAAGTAGACAGAGAGGCAGGCAGAGAGAAGGGGGGAAGCAGGCTCCCCGCTGAGCAGAGAGCCCGATGCGGGGCATGATTCCAGGACCCGGGGATCATGACCTGAGCCAAACGCAGAGGCTTTAACCCACTGAGCCACCCCGGTGCCCCAATCAAGTGTAATGTTGATGGCCCATTAAAAAATGTTTTTTTGGGGCGCCTGGGTGGCTCAGTTGGTTAAACAACTGCCTTCCGCTCAGGTCATGGTCCCGGAATCCCGGGATCGAGTCCCACATTGGGCTCCCAGCTCCATGGGGAGTCTGCTTCTCACTCTGACCTCGCTTCTCATGCTCTAACTCTCTCTCTTTCCTAATAAATAAATAAATAAATAATCTTTAAAAAAATGTTTTTTTGAAGGGCGCTTGGGCGGCTCAGTCGGTTAAGCATCTGCCTTTGGCTCAGGTCATGGTCCTGGGGTCCTGGGCAGGGAGCCGGGAGCCTGTTTCCACTTCTGCTTCTCCCTCTCCCTCTGCCCCTCTACCCTGCTCGTGCTCACTCTTTCTCTTTCAAAGAAATAAAAATCTTTTTTTTTTAAAGATTTTATTTATTTATTTGACAGAGAGAGAGATTACAAGTAGGCAGAGTCAGGCAGAGAGAGGGGGAAGCAGGCTCCCCGCCGAGCAGAGAGCCTGATGTGGGGCTCGATCCCAGGACCCTGAGATCATGACCTGAGCCGAAGGCAGACGCTTTAACCCACTGAGCTACCCAGGCGCCCCCAAAGAAATAAAAATCTTAAAAAAAAATGTTTTTTTGAATAGGCAATGCATGCACCTGGTGCAGAGATCAGAAGGCATAGTAAGGTAAACAGAGGAGAGAGCAGTTCAGCCTCTCTCCCACCTCTGCCTTCCAGTCACTCCATTTCCTGCCTCAGAGGCAGCTGTCAGTACTAATTTCTTATGTAATATTCCAGATACAGTCTCCATAGATATGCATGTGTATATAGCAATTCACTAAAGATTAAAACCCATTTTAATGTTTATCTTACTTTTTTTAAATTATCTTTTATCTAAAGATAAAAATATCTTACTGTTTTTAAAATGTGAATAAATTGGGGCATCTGGGTGGTTCGGTCACTAAGCGTCTGCATTTGGCTCGGGTCATGATCCTAGGGTCCTGGGATCGAACCCCACGTTGGGCTCCCTGGTCAGCGGGAAGCCTGCTTCTCCATCTGCTCACCCTGCTTGTGTTCCTGTTCTTGCTGTGTCTCTCTCTGTCAAATAAATAAATAAAATCTTTTAAAAATGTGAATAAATTGCACATAATACAGAATTCAGAAGAAATAAAAGGTTATAGAGTAAATTGCAGTTTGTTTTTATCTGGAGAGAAAATAGGCGTTGGGCCCAACCTAGGAGATGGCTCTATTAGTCAGGGGAATTCGTGCTAGCTGCTATAACAGTTCCTGAATCTAAGGGATTTAAAGGATCTTGCTCACATCCTAGACTCATGCCAGACAGGCAGCTCTCCCAGATCCCTTTTCACTCCCACCATGTAGTGACAAGAGATCTAAGATCCTTCCATGATGTGGTTTTGCCATCTCAGAGCCTTTCATTTCTAGCTGCATAGATTGGGGAGTGTGAACTAAGGATAATGGGAAATTTTAAGGGCCAGGCCCAGAAGTGATAGACATACGTCACTTTGTCAGCATTCCATTGGCCTGAACTATTCATATTAGGAAGGCTAAGAAGTGCATTCTTTCCACACCCCCTGGAAGAGGAGCAGTACTGGTGAGCATCCAGCTAGTCCCTGCCATAGTGGTGTAGTTCCTTATACTCGACTGTAACCTAGGTATCTGTTTGTTCTCTTTCCACTCTAGGTAGTACACCTGGCCAGTGAGACCTTCAACTATAGCGCCATTGACCGAGTCAAGTCCAGGGGCAAGCGGCTTGCACTAGAGAAAGTGCCAAAAGTTGGGCAGCGGTTTAATCGCATCGGGCTACCGCCAAAGGTATACCTGGCGCCTGTGTGGCTTAGGAAAGGTGATGATGTGTGTGGTGGCATAGCCATCCCAGTGGTGAACCATGGCACCTAGAGACTTGCCTATAGACATGTGAATTGTCTGAAGCTCCCGTCTTCCTCATTTCTGAGGACGTAAGGTTTGAGGAATAATTGTCCAGAGAACAGAGCCCCTCACTTTCTCACTTTACTTCTCTGGCCCATTTAGATGGGGCTTCTTGAATTTGGATGGGCAATCCCATGACCTTTTTCTGATACAAACGCTGCAGGGCATTATGGGCCACCCAGTTTACTTGTGGGCTCTCTGGACTTGAGCGGTAGGGAAATACCTTTATTCTTCCTCTTTGGCTGCAGGTTGGTTCATTCCAGCTCTTTGTTGAAGGCTACAAAGATGCAGACTACTGGCTCCGGCGTTTCGAAGCAGAACCTCTTCCGGAGAACACTAACCGGCAGCTACTGCTGCAGTTCGAGCGGCTGGTGGTGCTGGACTACATCATCCGCAACACTGGTGAGCGGCCCTGGGCAGCCCGGGCCCCGTGCTAGACCACTGGCAGGTGTGCTTGGAGGCCTGGGGACCTGCCGAGCTCCACGCTGGAGTGCCTTCTTGGGATGAAGCTTTCCTAAGTCAGAAGGGCCTCGAAAATACTTTTCCAAGACAAGCTTTGTTCAGACACATCCATGCGTGGTTATCAGAGGTGGTGTCCTGGAGCCAGCAGTTACTAATATTTTATCATAGCCTCTTTCCCCATCCCAGATGGAAGACACATTGGCTCTTCCAAAGCAACATGAAGAGTACTTTTGTCCTTGATTCCTAGTCACTCCTAGTAGCAAGACCTGTCATAGGACAGTTTTGTCTTTCAGTACCTTATATCTGTGCACTCATACGGTATTTGTCACTTTGTGCCTGACTTATTTCACTTGGTATATGCCCCTAAGCTTCAGTCATGTTGCAGCATATATCAGAATTTCTCTCCTTTTTAAGGCTGGATATACATTGTATGTATATACTATATTTTGTTTATCTGTCAGTGAACACTTTGGGTTGCTTCCATGTTTTAGGTCTTGTGAATAATGGTGCTTGAACATGGGTGTACAAATATCTTTGAGACACTACTTTCATTTCTTTTGCGTATATACCCAGAAGTGGAATTGCTAGATAAAATGGCAGTTCTATTTAATTTTTTTTTAATTGAAGAATGGTTGAACGATGTTTAATTTTTTGAGGAACTGCCATCCTCCTTTCCACAATGGCTGCGCCATTTTACATTCCCGCCAGTGGCGCATCGGGGTTCCAGTTTCTCTACTTTTTTGTCACCACTTGTTATTTTCTGGGTTTTGTTTTGTTTTGTTTTCCATTCGTAGTCATCCTGATAGGTATTCTGTGGTCTCTCATTGTAGTTTTACATTTCCCTAATGATTAGTGATGTTGTGAACTTCTTTTCATGTACTTTTTAGCTGTTTGCGTATCTTTGGAGAAATGTCTGTTCAACCCCTTTTTGCATCTTTGAATCAGGTTGTTTTTGTGAGTTGTAGTTTTTTTATATATACTCTGGATATTAATTCCTTATCAAATACATGATTTGCAAATATTTCCTCCCACTCTGTGGAGTACCTTTTTATTCTGTTGATAGTACCTTTTGATGCACTTAATTTTTAAATTTTCATGAAGTCCAGTTTATCTATTTTTTAATCTATTGTCTGTGCCTTTGGTGTCTTATATAAGAAATTATTGCCAAATCTAATGCCATGAAGCTTTTGCCCTTTGTTTTTGTCTTAAGAGTTTTGGAAATTTTGGTCTTAGGTTTAGGTCATGGATCCATTTTGAGTTAATTTTTGTATATGGTGTGAGGTAAGGATCCAGCTTCATTTTCTGTATCTGGATATCCGGTTTTCCTAGCACCATCTGTTGAAAACACTATCTTTTCATCACTGAAGGTTTTTATCACCCTTGTTGAAAACCATTTGATCATATATGCAAAGCTTTGTGTCTAGACTATATGGTATTTCATTTGTTATATGTCTGTCTTTATGCTAGTACCACACTATTTTGATTTCTATAGCTTTGTATTAAGTTTTGTTGTAAGCATAGTTTTGCTTGTTTTTTAAGAAAGAGAGAGTGTGCGCTCATGTGTGCACAAGTGGGGGACGAGGGGCAGAGTGAGAGAGAATCCTAAGCAGGCTCCATGCCCAGTGCAGAGTCTGACACAGGGCTCGATCTTATAACCCCAAGACTACAACCTGAGCTGAAACCAAGAGTCAGACACCCAACAGACTGAGCCACCCAGACGTCCCTCTAGTAAGTATAGTTTTGTAGTAAGTGTGGAAATTTTGGAGAAAATGAGTCCTCCAGCTTTGTTCTTCTCTTTCTAGATTGTTTTGTCTATTTGGTATCCCTTGAGGTTCCATATAAATTTTAGGATGGGTTTTTCTATTTCTGCAAAAAGCACTGGGATTTTGATAGGAATTGCATTAAATCTCTACATAGCTTGAAGTAGTATTGACATCTTAACTATATTGAGCCTTCCAGTCTGTGAACGTGGAGTGTCTTTCCATATATTTATATCTTCTTTAATTTCTTTCAGCCATGTTTTGTAGTTGTTGTTGTTGTTGTTGTTGTTTTTCTGTAGTTTTTATTATACAAATCTTTCACCTCCTTGGTTAAATTAATTCCTAAGTATTTTATGCTTTATGATGCTAAATAGAATTCTTAATTTGTTTTTTGGATTGTTGGTTGTTAGTAAATAGAAACACAAATGGGGGCGCCTGGGTGACTCAGTGGGCTGGGGCCTCTGCCTTTGACTCAGGTCATGATCTCAGGGTCCTGGGATCGAGCCCCACATCGGGACTCTCTCCTCAGCAGGGAGCCTGCTTCCCCTTCTCTCTCTGCCTGCCTCTCTGCCTACTTGTGATCTCTTTCTCTGTCAAATAAATAAATAAAATCTTTAAAAAAAAAAAAGAAACACAAATGATTTTTGTGTTGACTTTGTACTCTGATACTTTGCTGAGTTTATTAGTCTGATATTTTTGTGTGTGGCATCTTTAGGGTTTTCTACATATAAAACTATATTACCTGCAAACAGAGATGGTTTTACCTCTTTCTTTGAAATTTAGATGCCTTGTATTTCTTTTTCATGTGTAATTGCTTTGGTCTTCCAGTACCGTGTTGAATAGAAATGTTGAAAGTGGGCATCTTTGCCTTGTTCTAGATCTTAGAGAAAAACCTTTTGGTCTTTCACCATTGAGTATGATGTTTGTTGTGGGTTTTTCATGTACAACTTTTATTATGTTGACATGGGGCTTGATCTCATGATCCTGAGATCATGATTTTTGAGCTGAAATCATGAGTCAGATGCTTAACCAGCTGAGCCACTCAGGTGCCCCTGCATTGTGTAGTCTTTAGATTTTGTGTTTCTAGGAATTTGGCCATTTCATTTAGGTTATCCAGTTTTTTGGCATACTATTGCCTATGGTACTCTCTTATAATCCTTTTTTTAAATTATTATTTTGGTGAAATTGGTAGTAATGTCCCTACTTTCATTTCTGATTTTAGCAATTTCAGCAATTTCAGTCTTCCTTTTTTTTTTAATTAAACTAAATAGTTAAAATGGTTATCAGTTTTATTCATCCAGTGAGACAACTGTTATAGTTTAGTTTTAGAGCATTTAGTTTATCTATAATGTACATGCAGATATATTTGGATTTTCATCCATCATCTTATTATTTCCTTTCTATTTTGTGTTTTTGTCTTTTTTTTCCCTTCCCCTTCTTCCTATGATCTCTTTTCTTTCTTGTTTTCTTTTAAATTATTTTGTAATTAGGGGTACTTGAGTGGCTCATTCGATTAAGCGTCTGACTCTTGATTTCGACTCCAGTCATGATGTCAGAGTCATGAGAATGAGCCCCAGGCCAGACTCTGTCTTCAGCACAGAGTCTGCTCGAGGTTCTTTAATCTTAAATTATTTTGTAAATATTTCATTTCTCCCCTCTTTTAGCTCAGAAATTTATATGCTTTGTCTTTTCTCTTGATTGGTACTCTAAAGATTACCGTGTGAATCTTTGATTTTCCGAAATCTAATTGGTAGAAACCCTTAGCTTCATCTCCAGACTTTTATACTTAACTAGTGTCATACATTTTAATTATATGTGCATATATGTATGTATATGTGTCTGTATGTTTGTGTATATGTAAAACCACTTTTCTGTAAAACCATGATATTGTCATTATTTTTACTGTTATTAATAATAATTATGGAGATGTTTGAGAATATTTGAATAAGCAGGATAGTGAACCTGTATGCACTGGTCATTCCAGCCTTAACAACCATCAGTCCATGACTAATCCTATCCCATTCACACTTCCGTTTACTTATCTTCTTTTATTATTATTATTATTAAATATTTTTATTTATTTGACAGAGAGACAATGAGAGAGGGAACACAAGCAGAGGGAATGAGAGAGGGAGAAGCAGGCCTCCCGCTGAGCAGAGAGACTGATGCAGGACTCGATCCCAGGACTCTGGGATCATGACCTCAGCTGAAAGCAGATGCTTAGCAACTGAGCCACCCAGGCGCCCTCTTCTTTTATTATTTTAAAGCAAATTATAGATATAATTTTATTCATAATTATTTCAAAATGTATCTCTACAAAATAATGCTTTAAAAAAATACTATTTTACCACAACAAATATAATATTTATCTAGATTCACTATTTTCCCATTTTATTGCTCTTTAAATTTTCCTGTATGTCCAGGATATGGACATATCCTGTATGTATATCTATTTGGGATAATTTTCCTTTGACTTAGAGAACATATATACATATTTTTGTAAGATTTTATTTATTCGAGAGCAAGAAAGAGCACAAGCAGGTGAAGGGACAGAGGGAGAGGGACAAGCAGACTCCCTCCTGAGTGGGGAGCCTGAGGCAAGGCCCAATCCCAGGATCCTGGGATCATGACCTGAGTCGAAGTCAGATATTTAATCGACTGAGCCACCCCAGCATCCCAACTTAAACAATTTTTTAATACTAGTCTGCTGATGATGAATTTTCATTTTGTCTAAAAATGTCTTTATTTCACCTTCATTTTTGAATGCTATGTTTGCTGGGTGTAGAATTTGGGACTGGCAGTTATTTTCTTTCAGTAGTTTAAAAAACCCATTCCATTGTTTTCTTGTTCCCATGATTTCTGTGAAGTCAGTTGTTCCTGTATTGTTTCTTTGAAGATAATCTCTCTTTCTCTAGCTCCTTTGAGATTTTCCTCGTGGTTGGTTTTCAAAATTTATTTATCCTGTTAAGGATTCATAGTTTCCCTTGAATCAATAGTTTGATACCTTTTGTCACTTTTGGAAGATTCTCAACTATTCTCTCTCTCTCTTTCTCTTTCTTTCTTCCTTTCTTTTTCTTTCTTTCTTTTCTTTCTTTATTTTTAAGTTTAAAAAAACTTACACCCAGCTCTGCACCCAGCATGGAGCTTGAGCTCACAACCCCAAGGTCAGGAGTCACCTGCTCTTCTGACTGAGCCAGCCGGGTGCCCCTATTCTCTCTTCAAATGATTACTTTTGCCCATCTTTTTCTCCATTCTCAGAAAAGAATACAGTCACATGTTTTTAGAATCACATTTTTTCCTGGGTGCTTTATTCTGCTCTTTTTTGTGTGACTTGTCTTTCAGATTATTACTTCTGTCTTTGGCACAATCTTCTGTTAAGTTCATCTGTCAGAGTTCTCAACTTGGTAACTTTATTTTTTAGTTGTTGAATTTCTGTTTGATTCTTTTTTTATGGATTCTTGTTTTCTGCTACTATTCTTAATCTTGCTTTTTATCTTCTTAAACATATTAAGGATTTTATCTTGAATATTTTAGAGTCTGTATCTTCATTGTTTGGAGTCCCTGTAGGTTTGTTTTAATTTTCTGTCTTGTTTTTATTCATGTCATTATATCTCTTTACATGCCTGGTTATTTTTGATTGTTAGATATTATATATGAAAAATGGTAGAATTATTTGGAAGCCTAGGATGCCGATATAAATCCTGTGTAGAAGATGTTTGCATTTGGCAAGGAGCTAGGGATACCAGCAGTCCAGATTCACTTTAATTTCAGGTATTGAAGGGAAACTCTGCTTAGTTCCAAGGTGTAGTCCTTCAGGTTTCAACCCAAAGCATGGGTTATTTACCATGGCCCCTTATCAGTCACCGAAATAGGATTTTGTCTTCCTAGCTCCACAAGGCTATTACAACACTGTTCCACCTCTAGTCCTCTTAACTGACTCTTCCCAAATCAGAGGTGCTTTAGGAGAAAAGAAGCCACAGTTGATGGACCCCTTGTCTGAATTTCCTTTCTCTCCCAGGTCTCGAAACTTTAATTCTTAATGGTCTCTAATACTTTCGAGAGATTTAAAAATATTTTATCAGTGTCTTATAGTTGTTCTCAGTAGAATGATTGGACCAAGTGCCCAAAATATGTAGTCCATTGTGACTGAAAGTGAAAGTCACCCGTTTTTTCTAACTTCATGTTTCTGTTCACAGATCGAGGCAATGACAACTGGCTGATTAAATATGACTGTCCAATGGATAGTTCTAGCTCTCGGGTAAGAGACTGCTCTATGGTAGTGTGTATGCATAATACAGAAACACATAATAATCAGATTAAGTCACCTAGGTTCAGAAGAATCAGGATAGCACATGTGTTTAAAATAATAGGTAATATTTGATAGATTTTTTCTTAATCTGTTTTTTAAGTGGTATCTTAATGATGTTCATAGAGATACAATGAAGAAAGGTTCAAATATGTATGGAACATATTACATACTTTATGCCTTTCTTGGAGATTCACATTGCATAGTAGCATAGTAATGGTCTGAGAAGTAGTCCATTAAAGAACCTATTTAATTTTGTTTGGCCCAGTGATTTCTAAACTTTTTTAGAATATTTTCTCATAATAGACAGTTCCATAGAACATCAGTTTAGAAAAACCTGCTTCCTGCAGCTTTCCTTACTTTCTCATTGCTTTCATCCCCTACCATGTTTTTCTATTCCTGCTCAGTCTGCACATTTTAAAAAATTAGTAGGAATACTACCTAGAATAGGAGAGTAAGGTTGACTTTTATTCCTTATAATAAGTGGGGTTTTTTGCCCAGCTTTATTTAAATAGAATTGACATGTAACATTGTGCAGATTTAAGATATAGAACGTGGTGATTTAATGCATGTATATTTTGCAAAATGTTTACCACAATGAGATTAGTTAACATATTCTCATAGTGTTTTTACTTCCTTCTCTAGTAGTGATTCTCATATTTGGTACATCAGAATCACCTGAAGAGCTGATTAAAAATAGTACTAACTCTTCAGGCCTTTCCCCCACTAGGTCAGGGGTAAAATTCAGGATTCCATACTGCAGGTATCTTCAACCCACACACCCTGTTTCTGTGGTGGCACCTGTGAACCTGAAGTAGGGAGCCAAACAGTCATGAGAGTATCTGATGGGCTCTCATAGGTAGCCTGCCCCACTCTGCAGTCGGCCTTGTCCTTTTCCCTTATCACTCTAATGACAAGAGACTCTTGTGCAAGAGCGGCCAGCTGTTATCTTCCATGGTTCTGTTGTCAGAGGAAAATGTGGTTACCAGTGAAGTAGCATCTGGTCAACGTCTACACAAAAAGACTTTGGCTGGCTGATAATTTGCTTTTTCTTTTTTCATTTCATACTCTTGGGACTCTCACTGCCTTTCACTAAGAGGAAAGGCATAGAGTTACCTTTGTTATTATCAGTTTCCTTCTTACCAAGGGCTGCGGCAACTCCTGGGGAAGTGCACCTTTCCTAAGATAAGGGACTCCGAGACCTTTGAATAGGCCAAGTCAGAGGTGCCATAGATGTACGAAGATTAGGAACTATGGAAACTAGTCAGAGGTTGACTAAGGATTGGTGCCTGAGGGGGTTGAGGTGGGGTGCTCAGCTACTACTTACTTTAAAGAGCATGAGACAGGTGGGACCCTAAGAATTTAGTCTTTCCTTGCTCTTCAGGACACAGACTGGGTGGTGGTGAAGGAGCCTGTCATCAAGGTGGCTGCTATAGACAATGGGCTGGCTTTCCCGCTGAAACATCCTGACTCCTGGAGGGCATGTAAGTCTAAGATCACTGTGGTCTGGCTCTTTTTCTTGCTCAGTCTCACTTTCTCAGCTAAGCAATGAAGATAATAATACTTCTACGGCAGGGTTGTTTTAAGAATTGATGAAATAGGGGCGCCTGGGTGGCTCAGTCGTTAAGTGGCTGCCTTCGGCTCAGGTCATGATCCCAGAGTCCTGGGATCGAGGCCCACATCGGGCTCCCTGCTCGGTGGGAAGCCTGCTTCTCCCTCTCCCAGTCCCCCTGCTTGTGTTCCCTCTCTCACTGTGTCTCTCTCTATCAAATAAATAAATAAAATCTTAAAGAAAAAGAGAATTGATGGAATAATGCAGCTTATGCATTTAGCACAGTAGCTGACACATAGCAAGTACTGCAAAATACAAAGTATTGTCATCTTTACCTTACACTATTCCTATAAAAAGCACACAGTTGAGTTTTCTCATCTGTGTTTGCGTTTTTCTCATTCTTTCTGAGGACTATCTTTTGTATTCTATTTGTGTTTCTAAATATAAGCTATTGTCAGTGTTCTGTCTTCCTTGTTGACATCCTGGAAGTCAGCCCCTGTCCTGTTATAACTGAGAAACTCTTGGAAAGAGAGAGAGATACAAGTAGGAGGCCATTAGCCCCTTTGCAGTACCAGTCTGTCTTTTCCGAAGGAGCAGCTGAATGTCTCAGTGGCAAGTCACTGGGAGGTCACGTAATGTGTGGGAAGGAGCACCACCTCTGGGATTCTGCAGTCCTGGCTTTGAATCCTAATTCCTTCACTTACTCTGTAGCCTTTAGAATTAACATCCCTTATAATTTCCTTTCCTGTTGTAAATCATGTGAGGGGGGCACTTTGCCTTTTGCAGTGCTCTGGTAGGTGGAGGGCATAGATGGGCAGCTTTGCTTTGTGCTTTTCTTCTTTTCAGATCCCTTTTACTGGGCCTGGTTGCCCCAGGCAAAAGTCCCGTTCTCTCAGGAGATCAAAGATCTGATCCTTCCAAAGATATCGGACCCGAACTTTGTCAAGGACTTGGAGGAGGACCTGTATGAACTCTTCAAGGTTAGCCCTGGGAGCCTCAACCTTTTAACTATACGGAAGAAGGAATTTCTAACGGCTTTTCTAATGGCTTCTGATACAAGCCGAAAGAGAAGGGCTAACACTCTTCTGACTTGTGGTAGCCAGTGAAGAGCAAGCAAGATTCCCACATGTGGACAGCAAGACCTGATTTGGGGCGGTTTGAAAAAAAAAAATTGACAGTGGTGACTCACTGTGGGTTTATCCTGCATGTCACAGGCTGCAGTGTGTCTGCAGAGCTCTCCTTGGCAAATGGGGCACTGGAGCCTGGAGTTCTGTAGAGTTAATAATGCGACTCAGGACAAGAGATTTACGTGTTCTCTCTTGCTTATTCTTGCTCTGTGAGACAGAGAGTTCTTGGGGTGGTAGTTAATTTCACTAAGCCTCATAAGCCCCTTATAAGTTTTCTTTATTAGAAAGTTTCTTTTGGGGGGAAGAAAATGGATTCTTCTGAGGGATTCATGCGGGTTCCATCTCCTGCCTTTTTGCAGAAAGATCCTGGTTTCGACAGGGGCCAGTTCCATAAGCAGATTGCTGTCATGCGGGGACAGGTAAGCCTGGCACTTCCTCCTGGTGTCATCCCCGAGATCTCTCTGGGAGGGTCATATGCTCATGTTGAGTAAATGCGTAAATCTTGTGTTTTACACCCTTTGAGTCTATGCTGAACTTATTTATGACTCTGTCTTAGCACATGGGAGAGGAAAGGGAGCCCTTTCAAATCTCCAGCCTCTTCCATGGTATCCAGTGCTTGGTAGGTACTATGTGCTCAGCTCTGTGTCAGTTGCTGGGTGGTTCATTGGTAAATTTACCCAGGGGCCCCTGTCCTCAAGTTGCTCAAGGCAGGCCATATGCCTTGGTGGTTAAGAGCTAGCCTCTGGAGTCAGACTTCTTCACTACTTACAAGCTCTGTGTCCTTGGACAAGAGCCTCTGCTGCCTTGTTTATAAAATGTGACAATAATAACACCTTGCAAAGTTGGGCAGAGGATTACATAAGATAATGCATATCAGATGTTTAGTAAAATCAATTACCTAACACATGGTTAGTACTCATATATTGGCTGTGGTTGTGATTTTTGTTATCATGGTTACAAGCCATATTATTTTGAAGATTTTGTTTATTTATTTGATAGAGAGACAGCAAGAGAGGGAACACAAGCACGGAGAGTAGGAGAGGGAGAAGCAGTCTTCCCGCTGGGCAGGGAGCCCAATACAGGCTCGATCCCAGGACCCTGGGATCATGATCTGAGCCGAAGGCAGACAGTTAATGACTTAATGACACTTAATGACACTTAATGACTGACCACTTAATATGACCTGTTGGGGCACATTATTTCTTCTCTCCCCACTTCACCTTCAAAGAGGGCTAAGGAAACTCCTAGGGCATTGTTGATCTTCCAAAATATAGGAAAGACTATGCCTGAAAAATTGTTTTAAAACTCGTAGGGCACGGACATTATTACCACTTTAAAGAGATCTGGGATAGCCTAGTGGTTAAGGGGCACACACTGATCTTGGTGCCTGTGTTTGAATCCTGGCTCTGTCATTTATTGGCTTTGAGGTCTTGGAGAAGTTGCTTAATCTCTCCTTCCTTTAGTGTCTCCATTTGTGACATGGATTAATAACAGCACCTGTGTCGTAGGGTTATTGTGAAATAAATTATTTGGAGTCGTGCGTGATGGATTGAAGTTCTCGATATGCATTAGCTCTTTTATGATTCTGTTTGTAGAAAAAGCTTTTCACATCCTTAAAGGATAGGAAGGTCTTTCTAGTTCTAGTTAGGCATTTACCTCTTCCTATAGTTTTGGTAAAGGCTTCTGGTAAGAGCAACTCTTGGGCTTACTGAGTCCGTGTTTCCTTGGAAATGGGACGTACAGAGGTTTTAAGAGCTGCAGTTGTTACAGCTGCCTGCACACGAGTAACATGGTCTTCCTACATTTCTCCAGTCGTGTAAGGGCCCAATTAAGCTGGCAGAATTTTTGGAAACCTTAAAAACCACATGATGTACTGTGGTATTGTGGAACTCTGCATAAAGGAATGAACTTCTTCTCAAGTGTATGTAGGCTTTGCCTCTGTCCCTATTGTACTCTTTCCTAATCCCTTTCCATCTCAGCCCCTTGCCAAAACCGTAGCAACCCCCCCTCTTATATCCAGTTAAGGATGTTATCTAGAGTGGCAAAAGGGTGGTGGAAGAGTGTAATTTTCTTTCAGTTTTATGCCTTTAATGTCCTTTGAGGGCCTTTTGGTCTCTTAACAACCTAGAGGGCCTACCTCTGAAACACCGTAGGTTCATGAGCGCCCAGCTTTCCAGTCACACACCAAGGCAGGATGAGCCTTTGCCTTCCAGAAGTCTGACCTGCCACGGGGAAAAGAGGTCACAACCCTTTATCCACCTGAGCCCACAGAGTGCCTGTATGAGGGCCCTGAGCCAGAGGGGAAGAGTCTGAACTCCCAGAAAGACGGAGTTGGGTGACAGAAGTTATTCTTCACTGTAAAGATGTCACACCCGGTGTTAGAAAGAGTGCAGGGTCTGAGGTAAGCCTCTTTAAATGGCATATTCCAAGACAATGTTTATTCTTTAGCATTATGTGCCTGCTATCAATTTTTCGCCAGCTTTTCAACTTGAAGAATTTCAAACCTCAGTAAAGAGTAGGATCTTTCCCTAGAGTCACCAATTATTACACTTAATTAGCCACACTTGCTTTATCTATTTGCTTGTATCTCTGTAGATTATCAGAATAATATCTAGCTCTATATATCCATGTAATTTCTCTTTTTAACATACCTGTGTAATTTGTCTCTCCCTAGGTAGATTGATTGATATATTTTCTTTTTGGCCAACTCTTTTGAAAGTAAGTTGTAGATAATTTGACATTTTACCCCAGATATTTCAGCACGCATGAGTGGTAGCTTCTAACCCAAAGAACCAAAGGAAGCACAGGAAGAACCAGCCAGGGGAGGTTTAAGATCCGGTCTCTTAAGTTGGATATCTCTTGCACAGTTCACTCCAATTCCATTTGAACCTCCTTTTCATTCTCTACCCTGAGTTTTGTGTTCAAGGGTCTTTGAAGCAGTGGAGGATTCTGACAGATACCAAAACAATTAAGTAAAAAAATCATTACTGGTAGGTTCCATTTCAGACCTCCCCCTTCTGTTACAAGTGTATCCCTGCCTCTTTATGGCCACATTTGCAGACCAAGGATATTTGTGGCTTGAGGGCTATGTGTCTGTGTGATTTGAGGGTGTAGCCCTGCTTCCCCTCCCCTCCCAGTCTGTGGCCTGGCTGGGAAAATCTTCAGTATTGGGCAGTTTAATGAAGGCTCTCCTAGGGGCACCTGACCGGCTTAGTCGGTAGAGTATGTGACTCTTGATCTTGGAGTTGTGAGTTTGAGCCTCACATTGGGTATAGAAATTACTTAAAAATAAAATCTTTAAATAAAAAAAAAGGAACTTTTAAAAAGCAAGCAAGCAGGCTATCATAGGACAACTTCCATTTTTGTACTGTCCTAGCAGAGAAGATAAATGGTGGTGATTCTAATTTTGACAAACATTCCCATGGACACTTTTTTTTTTTTTAAAGATTTTATTTATTTGAGAGAGAGCACTAGTGGAGGAGAGGGAGAACCAGATGCTCCGCTGAGCAGAGAGCCCAATGTGGGACTCTGATCGCAGGATCCTGGGGTCATGACCTGAGCTGAAGGTAGATGCTTAACCCATTGAACCACCCAGGCACCCCTCCCATGAACACATTTCCAAAATATCTGTAAAATATGGACAAAAGTTGATAAAGAGCTAAATGCAATGTAGTTTCCCGAATGGGATCCTGAAATAGAAAAAGAATAATCCTGGAAAATCTAATGAAATCCGAATTAAGTCTGAAGTTTGGTTAATAGTAATGTTGCAGTGTTAATTTCTTAGTTTTGGTAAATGGACTGTAGGTATGTGAAAATTTAAAATTAGGGAAACTGAGTAAATGGTGTACAGGAACTCTCTGCACTATCTTTGTAACTTTTCCTTAAGTTTAAAAAAACTGATAAAGAGACAGCATTTGAGAGAGAAGCCAAGTGAAATGTTGGCTGTTTTTAAAATACATAGTCTTTGTAGGAAAATCAGAAAATATAGGATATATAACGATGAACAAATAAAAATCACCTATAATTTCTTGACCCAGAGATAATCACTGCCAACTTCCAGAATTTTTCTTCTCTGCAGATAGGTAGATTGGAAGATAGAATTTCAGAAAATAAAAGTGGAGTCACATTGTAATACTGGCTCCTGTCTCCGTCCTTTTCTGTCTATTGACATGAGGTTCAGATTTCCATGCCAATAAAATAGATCTTTTCATTGCTGTTTCTTATCCCTTAGAGTATTAACTGATCCCATATTCTTGGGTGTTTATACCATTTTCACTGTTATAAACTATATTGCACTGTAGTCGTTGAAACTGTGCATATCCATGATTGTTTCTTTAGTTCCTATAAATGGAATTGCTCACTCAGAGGGCCTGTTCACTTTTAAGCCTTTGCTGTCCACTTGCCTTTCTGAAAAACTGACCCAGGGTCCAGCCCCATAGCCTGGCTCTGAACTCTCCTCAAATCTGAGGCATCTTTTTCTTCTTCTGTATCTTTACTAATGGGAAGGGCAAAATTGGGAGCTTTAGGTTTTAATTTGCCTTTTTTAAATAACCACAGAGATTTCCATTTTCTGTATTTTGCCCCCTTATATTCTACTTTTAGAAACACCCTATTTGTATAATTTTCCATTAATGTGTTGTTTAGTTTTGTATTGATTTATGGGAGCACTCTATCGGCAGGTCTCCCTTCAGAGGCAGACCAGGATGCTTTGGTCTTTCCCTCACTGGTCTTATTTTTCCTGCTGCAGATCCTAAATCTGACCCAGGCCCTGAAAGACAACAAGAGTCCTCTGCACCTTGTCCAGATGCCACCCGTGATTGTCGAGACGGCCCGTTCCCACCAGCGGTCTTCTAGCGAGTCCTACACACAGAGCTTTCAGAGTCGGAAGCCGTTCTTTTCGTGGTGGTAGCCCAAGAGGCAGACAAAGACATGTTGCTTGAGACTTGGGCTGGGAGGAAGCCTGGGGAGTGGGTTGCAGGAGAAGCCAGAGAAGCTGGTGGAGAGCAGTGCCCTTAAGAGCCCTTCTTCTCTGCTCACCACCCCCTCAGGACTTTCCCAAGCACAGGGAGAAGCACAATCGGAGGGACAGTGTGTGCTGTTGGGCCCCTCTGAGTGCTCGGGAGGGCGGGAGCCTCC
>CM052812.1:47874431-47988571 GCA_028533885.1 Nasua narica
TGAGACTTGGGCTGGGAGGAAGCCTGGGGAGTGGGTTGCAGGAGAAGCCAGAGAAGCTGGTGGAGAGCAGTGCCCTTAAGAGCCCTTCTTCTCTGCTCACCACCCCCTCAGGACTTTCCCAAGCACAGGGAGAAGCACAATCGGAGGGACAGTGTGTGCTGTTGGGCCCCTCTGAGTGCTCGGGAGGGCGGGAGCCTCCATGCGAATGAGTAGTCCGGAGGCCCTGGAAGGAGCATCTCCCAGCATCCCTTGGGGGTGAGCTGGGAAGTCCCCTTCCCTCCCTGACACCCTGCTCTGTGGCAATTCTCATTATATTCTGCATCAGAAAATGAACATACAAATATGAATTTAAATACTAGTAGCAAAAGCCAGGCAGAATCCCAGATCCTCTCAGGTCAGAAACCTCTGATCCAGACCTAAATTTGCATGGACCCAGACACTCAGGTGCCTCACCGTTCCGAACTCCCGTGGACCAAGGCAGCTGGTGATTCAGAGAGCCGCTGGGTGACTCACCAGTTGGGACAGACAGAAGCCACACCTTTCCGTTGGGTTTTGCCAGGTTTTCTTCCCCTTCTCCCACCAGTGCAATAGGCTGACGAAAAGCCTCCCAACCCAGTTCTCACGGCCAGGACACTTTTGCTCTAGAACTCTCGGTGGTTTTGCGTATGATCATAGAGATCGGCTCTGCTCTCTGCCCTCCCTAGGCCAGGGTTGCAGTTTACCCACCATCCAGCATGCAGAAGTGATCCACTTGGCCTAAGTGTATGCTGGGAGCTGTAATTGGCCTGTGGGTAAACTTGCTTCCTGCGTCCTGGTGATAAACTCCCCCAGGTCCTCTAATTTGTTCTGTTGTTAGATAATTTTTTTCTCAACACTTTTGACGTAGGGGTTCTGTTCTGGGCTCTGGAGTGGGTCTCAGTGAGGTGTATCTGAGCTCATAAGAGGACAGGATATTAGATCCCTGGAGTTCTTTTTATGCTACCACTGCTGCTTAGTGGGGGTAACGGGACTCATATTCTCTTCCTAGTCAGCAGCTTCCCTTTGCTCCCTGACTTCTTGTTCCAGGCCAGTTTTTCCGTGGCTTCTTGAAAAGGGCAGGGCCCAGAGGAGAAAGGCCTTCAAACTGTCCCCCAGTGCCTGCCCAGCTCAGTGTGCATCTTCCTGCTTCCATGTCTCTTTTCCCTCAGCTGTCCCCCTTGCCAGGTGTCCGAGCCCTTTCTACACCAAAGCAAAGAATGGCCTCAGGAGGGAGTGAAGAGGGTGCCATCTGTGGCTAAGGGGCAGTTCTGCGCTACTGGACACTTCGAGATTCTGGCACCCTGCGATTGGTCAATCAGCCTTGGAAAGAAACTATCTTAATGGATTGAAAACAACCAAAGAAAGGGAGCGAGGACTATGGCTGTGTGCCCTCTGCTTGCCCAGCTCCCGCTGCCCAGGAGGCAGAGCAGAGATGTGCAGTCCTCTGGTCAGCTGGGCCAAGCCGGTCCCTTTGCATCCCAGCCCCCAGGAGCCAGTTTCTGCTGGGGTTCCCTCCAGCTGACAGGAAGAGTCTCTGGGAGCTGGATATGCATGCCCTGTGGACAAAGACACAGCTCTTAGCCCTGACAATCTCGTTCGGCTGATCGGGAATCTGGCCTTGGGGACCGTGTTGGTGACAGTGCCTGCACTCAGACTGCAGGAGTGGCAGGGCTCCCAGAGGCCAGAGGGGACCCAGGCGTGTTTAGCTCTCCAAAGACCTCTCTACACAGACCTATTGGTAAAGCTTCCCACCTGGGCGGTGAGAGAGCCCAAGCAGTCATAGAGGAAGCTGGTTGCTTCCCCCAGCTAAGTAGATCTACACGTTGCCCTCGTCCAGACCAGCTCTGTGATGAGAAGGAAATTGGGTCCAACGCACAAGGGGGCTGGTCCCAGTCCTGGCAGGCAAGAGAGTGGGGCATCCTTTCTTGGCGTGTCTCCATTCTCCTTGAAGTCTGTACTCAGGTTGCCTTGAATGTGGACTTGGGGAGAGCCGGGGGCCCCAAGTGCCAGGGCAGGCTTCTGGGCAGCAATCACGGGCAGCCCAGCCCTCTGCCAGCTCCAGGCCCTGTCCCCGTGTCAGGGAGGTGAGGCCGGGCTGGGAGAGTGCTGCTGCCTGTGTTGTTCTTCCAACGCACTGTAGAACTTGTATGTAATGTATTTAAATCAATGCAAATGTATGAATAACAAGTCCAGTTCTGACCTTTTCTGTCTAGTGTTCTTGGGTGAAGGGAAGACATGGTAGAATGCAATTTTAAGGACAAAGGACCATGTTTCTCCATGGAGTTCCTGAGATAATCTCCTCTGAGTTATACAGGTCCTCATTTCCGAAGTCCCCGTGCTTAATATTTTCATTAACTCATTTGACACCAAAACATCAGCTGAACCTACACTGGTATGAATTGAAGCTATTTGTAACCATCATGTTTTCCTCTTAGTGTGTACATTTGTTGCAGAAATATTAATGTTTCATTGCGAGATATTTCTCTACTAGGGGTTATGCAGTATTTGCACTGACTACTTCCTAAAAGCTGGAAAAATTCTGAATAACAAAATCATCTAGCCCAGGGGTTGGGGATGAGGAATGTGGACTCAGCTGCTCTTCTTGGCCACACGAGGGCAGCCCTGTTCTGTGTGCACATCGTACCCTGCTTGAAGCACTTTGAACCCTGGGTCCTTTGAGTGGTGGGTAATGGGACAGATAGGATTCCCGGGGAGCAGAGCTGAATGCTAATGAGCACATAATATGCTATTGAGGCAAAGCCAGCAGAGTAATCAAAAATCCTCACCTTAAAGGTTTTTAGGCTAGGAAACCTCAGGTAATGCCAGACTCAAGAATGATTGGTCCAGCTGTTGACCCACCTCAGTCAGGATGGTTGGCCATCCTGATATGGGGATAAAGAAACCAGCTGAAGGGCTGGCAGCCCGTACATTGACTGCAGACTCACTGCTCACTATGCAAGGCCGATTAGAATAGCCTTTCTCCTTCTAGACTAGACAGAGTCCAGGAGCCGTCTCTCTCCTGTGGGTCAGGACTGCCTTTCAGAGATACTGCCATTTCCCAATCAGACAACCTCTGGAAGAGAAGGTTCTAACACAGGGGATCTAGGGGGTTGGCGGAGCTCACAGAGAAAAGGAGGCCTGTCCTATTTTCTCCTTCCTGGGAACACCCCTTCTCCGCAGTAAGCACCGCCTTCCATCCCCTGGCTCCAGAGTGTCCCATTTGGGGATCCTCCCTTTCTGTGACAGACACACTGCTGTTGATGCGAATGTTTTTATTCTGCCACTTAAACCACGGTTTCCTTGTGCGAGCCGGACAGGGGCGGGGTGTGGGCCGGCTGCTGGACCAGGGGTTACAGGAGGAGCAGGAGGTTTAGCGGGAGTGGTGAGATGCTCAGTCTGAGTGCCCATCACGTAACTCTCAGGAGTATCATGCAGCCTGGGTATATATACTGTTAGATGGGAAGAGCTGAGGCGCTCTTTCTCATTCTGGTGAGGAATGGATCCCGCATAACCTAGAGCTTGGGACGTTTCCAGTCCTGTTCTGAATGGAGCAGGCCAGTGGCAGTGGTCTTTCATTTGCCCCTGTGGGGCTGTCTGCCTCAAGTCTCTTCCTTCTTCACCTCCTGGGCCCTTTCGCAAAAAGTCCCTATGATTCCTGGGGAAGATACTGCCGTTGCCAGCCCCTTCCCTGGATCAGTGTCTGATCTGATGGAGGTAGCTTGTGGGGCCCGCCTTCTTCCAGTTCCGGCGGATCCTGGCACTTGTTCTTCTGGAGCTCAGATACTGATCGCCAGGAGTCGTCTCCGTGGTACCGCTCTGTGGGTCGGCCAGTGGCGCACAGGGCTCGGGGATTCTGCAGAGAACAAGTGTGCGATAGGCACACGTCAATAGGAAGGGCAGAGTGGGGACTGAAGAGATTGTGGTCATGAAGAACTATTAAAACACACTGTTCGGGGTAAAACGAGATCAGGGCTCTGGCCCACTGAGAGCTAAAGACCAGGCAAAGCTTGCATATTTCTTTTCCGTAAAGAGAGTTGGACTAGATCAGGGTGTGTGATACGCGGTATTTCTGCAGCTTCTTCATTGCTGTGCTCACGGCAGCCGTCATTAGTCAGCCGTGATACAAGCCTGGAGGAACCAAGTACCCTCCTTAGCAGAGTGTTTTAACAAGGGATTGCAAGTCAGCTGGAGGTCATCTGAGCAAGGGCCCAATCTGCTTCCCCTGGACCTGCTGACTCGGAAGACCTGTTCAGTCGAGTGCTCTGGCTGGAGGCCCCGAGAAGGCAGCGGGAAGAATTAGAGCCCGGAGCGCAACTCACAGCCGTGGGCTAGGCCGCGTGTTTCAGCTTGACCTGGTGGGGCTCGCTGTTCCAGGCTGTCCGTGACCTAGGCAAAGGGCACGACTAGGGAGAGTCTAGAGTTCCTCAACAATTTTCAAACCTCAGTACCTCTACCGAACCCTCCTACCCTATAGTCTCTATAATCCCACAGGCGAGATTTTAACCAGGTTTACTTGCGATTGTTACCTGTTCTACGACAAGGAAACAAATCGTCTTTCTCCCCAAAAAGTCCCTCCCACCTGGCTGAGAATCACTGCAAAATTAGGACCCAGGCATTCCTTCCCGTGGAAGTTCACGGGGTCCAGGGTGACTCCCGTAGTAACAGCAATCACGGGCATGGGGTAGACCTTACCACCCCCATGGCCACTACTTTACAGTGAGGCCACGTCAGTAGTGCCGGCTCACCCCGCCGGGCAGTGCTGGACGGGGCAGCCCTAGCGCTCACCTTCCCTCCGCCCTCCAGTTCCGGGAACCCACCTGAGCCGGCTGCAGTGGTGCAGTGAGTGGCCCAGGGCTTTCGGCCGGGGGGGCTTCTTCCTACGCAGCCTCCTCAAGGCCTCTGCCACACGGTGGTCTCCCGCACACTCCCAGATGATCTGGGCCCGCTCCTCGGCCAGCTGGTCCCCACTGCGCTCAAACAGGCCCTGGATCTGCAGCAGCTCGGCGTCCTGGAAGATGTTGGCCGAGGCCTGCTTGCGGCCCCGGGCCTCAGCCGGGGCCTGCCACGGGGGCGGCTCGCTCACCACAGAGGCCGGGGTGCCCATCCTGGGTGCTCTGGGGAGGGAGAGCATGGAGAGACGTCAGCTTAGCAGGCCCTTCCCAAACCTGGGTCCGGCGAATGCAAGGCTTCTGGTGTTTATTCTCCAGGAGCCAAAGTGCAGTAAGCCTTAAAGTCACTCTACCTTCTAGGGCACCTGAGGGAAATAACATGACTAGTGACAGTTGCCTATGCGTGCAACACGTGTAGTATCTCACTGAAGAGTCCTAGCAGCCTGTGACGTCAGAATGGTTTATCCCCACGGTACAGATGAAGAAATGCAACTCAGCTGAAATGATCCTTCGCAGCCACAAAGCCTTGCGTAAGTGCGGAGCCGGGAGCAGAACCCAGGTCTGTCTGGCTGTAAAGCCCGGGCAGATCCCAGGATACCGAGGTCCTAAGGACGGTGCTGGGAGCAGCCACTGCACCTTGTCGAGCACTTAGATGTACCGGGCATGGCTCTAAGAGTTGCAGTCACGTGACCTCCTTGACATGTGGTGGCACAGCAGCCCTGGGAGCAGGTATTGGATTCTCATTTCACTAACGAAGAAACTGACGAACAGAATTCAGGTCTCTCTGATGCTAAGGCCCAGGCTCTGTAGCACAGAAGTAACAGGAGGGTTATGGGGTTGGGCTACCTAGGTTGGAATCCCACTTCTAGCCCCCTCCACCACTGCCTGGCTCAGCTGCCTCCCGTACCAATTCCTACTTCAGAGTCGCAGTAAGGACTGAGTGAAGATAGTAGTAAGAGCAGTGCTCAATGTTACTATTCTGCTTTCCCATTTACACGGAGAATAATCATCCCACCTATTTCCAAGACCCTGGAGACAGACCAAGTCCAAATAGTTTAGCAAACACAGTATGAAATAGACAGATCTAACTGCAGTCCAAAAGGCCACGGCGAGGAACACAGGGGCGAAGAGGCGGCTCTAGGGTTAGAATATACAACCACGGGCAGAGGCCGAAATCTCTAAGAAAGTTCAGTAAAAGGAAGGCTCATGTCAGTGCCCCCCCATGGGAAATGAAAATTCAATTAAATGATCTTCCTCAGTTCTAGAGAGTTCAATTTGAATAATAAAGAATAATAAAGGGAGGCTCACTCACCCTATCCTTGTCTCCAGTACAGCCTGAAAACGCTATGAGATTGGGAAGCAGACTAGAGACAAGGAAGACCAAGGACCTTGGCATTACACAGAACTGGACTCAAATCCCAGCCCTGCCACCTTCCTCATGGTGACCCTAGGCAAGTTACTCAACCTCTCTGAGCCTCTCTGCTTAGCTGTAAAGTGGGGCTTATAACCACTTCTCAGGATTGCTCTAAGGATTGAGTGAGTCTAGTGTAGTATCAGGTACAAGGTAAGAGCCAAATAAATGCAAATTCGTACTCCCCACCCCCCATGCCCCTTTTGGCCTCCTTGACTTTTGTACTTGGATCGGGGTGTGACAGGATCCCTTTTCCTCTTTTTGGGCCTGAGCCAGCTGAGGACTTGCCTGTGCTCCCTCCACCCCTCAGCCCCAGGCCTAATGGCGAAGGCCGGGCTGCTACACCAGACCTCACCTCATTCCAGTGAACTACGGAGATACCTGTCACCCAGGAACTAGCCTAAAAAGGGAGTAAAAATTAAAATACATTTCAGTACAAAATGTCCGTGCTCACTTTAACAAACAGAACGGAAATCACATAAAGCATCCCCAGCTTTGCGGCCCTTACTCTCATCTGCCTTTGTTTTCCCGAGTGTTTGAGACCTCTCTCCATTCCGTTTAGACACCTCAAATGTAACTGGCCCTCCCTCCTCCTCACCTCAAGAGGCGCCCTCCTTATTCCAGTAATTTCCACATTTACCCGGTCCCAGTGTCTAGGCTTCCTCTCATAAGAACCGCACTCTTCAAAGAGTTTAGTAACTCAAATAAATCTTCAGAAGACTTTCAGATGAATTATCTCCGTAAAAATTGTGCTTTTATCTGGAAACGGGAATTTTAAAATCTACCTCTCCGTAGGCACTATTACAGAATCCAGTTAAAAACCTAGTATGTGTGGTAATTAACTCTCCTGAACTGGGTGATAAAAACATATCATGACCAGAAAACAAGTCACCAGGGAACATCTTCAGGCTGATAAAAAACCCTGACTCTGGGTCCTCTCCTCTGCATCAGGCGCCACGACAATATGCATGATAGTTCCCTCAGCATAATTCCAGGAATGGGGCACCGTTACCCTCCTCCCAGCTCAGGGGAGCACAGGCAGCTCAGACAGATTCAATGCCAGGGGCTCAGCCAAGGCCAGGGCCTGGTTTGAGGGGCTGCGGCCGTGTCTGAAAACCTCAGCTGCCTTCACAGCCAAGCCGCTCAAAGCATGCTGCTGGCCCGTCATCTCTGGGGGGATATTTCGCTATTCTCACCGAAGTCACCAGGCGGGAAGCCTGCCGGTGGAAAAGGAAAAACCATGGCTAGCCCACACACAAGCAGGGGTGGGGCTGTAGAATTTATTTTAATCTTTTCATTAGCGTCAGAGCTGTTTACTGTGTGACCCGCTGTTCTAGCCTTGAACCTGAGGCACTCTGAAGAGGAAGATCCCCAGCTTCCACAAAACAAATCTGGAACTGCAACCCAACCCAGGGCACACAGTGCTGGCTTATGAGTCAGAGCCCTAGGCCTGCCCCTCGCTGGCTGGGAGGCCTCCGGCGCTTCACCTCCGTGGGGCCCAGTTTCCCGCTTACATCTGTAAGAACAGGTTGATACCTCCGGTCTCCAAGGCCATGTGCGGAGTCAGGGATCCCAAGACGAGACTACATCTGTACGGAAGCGGCGACTGGGCCTGCCTGGCTGCCAAGGCCTGGATGCAACGTGTGTGGACAGGTCTGGCTAATTAGGTGCCAGGAAATTCCCCAACCAGTAGTTCCTCTTTTCTGCCCTCCTCACTCTTCCCTGGGGACAAGGGACTGTTTTGCTGCTGGGATGTGGGGTTAAGGTCTTGGAGAAGACAGAGAACTCTGCTCTAAAGCACCCCAGGGACCTAGGCTGGTCTGGGTGGTGGGAGAAGAGGTGATGTCGTTTCCCTCAGATTCAGGCGACCTCACCCTCCCTTCAGAGAGAACGGCAACCAGAGTAAGGAGCAGCAGCCATCTCAGGGGTGCCTTGGAGCCCGAATTCCCGGATGTTCCCAGCCACCTCTGTGTGGCTACAAGTCCCCACACCCCCCCACCTCCAGCCTCCAGCGTCCGGGTTACAGTGAGTTACAAACACACCAACAAGCCATCTGGGGGAATCTAAGCCTCTAGCTTCAAACATACCCTCCATGCACCCTGGGGGTGGGGCCTTGGCACCTCCAGATTTCAAGGATCCTCACTTTGGGTTCCGCCTGCCACCCTGGGCTGGAGCCCGCAGTCAGACTGGGAATAAAAGTCAGTGGATTTCACATAGGATTAGATGCAAACTTTGGGAAAATGAATCAGAACACTTTTATATCAGAAGAAACTTTTTAAAAATTTTATTTTTAAGTAATCTCTACACCCAATATAGAGCTTGAATTTACAACCCGAGATCAAAAGTGGCATGCCCCACTGAGTGAGGCAGCCAGGCGCCCCAGAAGAAACATCTCTTACCTTATTCAATGTGTTCTTTTCCCCCTAATTTTTTTTTTAAGATTTTATTTATTTATTTGACAGAGAGAGAGATTACAAGTAGGCAGAGAGACGTGGGGGAAGCAGGCTCCCTGCTGAGCAGAGAGCCTGATGCGGGGCTCAATCCCAGGACCCTGAGATCATGACCTGAGCCGAACGAAGGCAGAGGCTTTAACCCACTGAGCCACTCAGGCGCCCCTTCCCTCTAATTTCTTAGACAGGACCTGAATGTAGGAAAATCAGTGTATACTTGAACAATGGTACTTTTTTAAACTGGAAAATGACACCACAGGAATATTAAAAGATTACAAATAGATCTTTCATTCCAGAGCCGACATGAAGGAATACAAACACAGGTCTGTGAGCAAATGAGTAAAAACTCATTGCAAAATACTTGTTTGACATAAGCTAGCTTAAAAATGAACCCCCAAAGTAAATACCAAATGTGGAAAATGACAAAGTTCAACTTGTTTTGAAATGGGCAATAAATGAACGAGAGAGCTCTAACAAAGAAGTATATTTAAAACGTGACTCACCATGCAATGAATTTGTAATACACAAATAGAATGCACAATTGAGCATCCTTTGTAGTATGTGCAGCTCAGTTTAGCCAGCTGTTCTGACCGTGGTCTCAGGGAGGCACATGTAACAAGAGGCAGAACACACATGCGTGACCTGGGCAGCAACTGCTTCCACACTCAGCTCGCCTCCTTCAGATAACCCTGCAGATGGTAATAATCTGTAATCGGAGGCAAAGGGCCTCTTGGATAAAGAACTGGAGGCTCTGGCCCAAGGCCCAAATCAACGCTTGTGGCCCTGGCCTGCTTCCCTGCCACTGGACAGCAGCCAAAATCTGTGGCTTCTCCACTGAGAGGCCCAGTCCACAAGGCCGTGTGAGCCCCTCAGGCCTCCAGGGCCTAGCCTCCTCCAGGAGTGCCTGAGACAACTGCATACATGTAGGTCTCCAAACCTGACATGGAAGCAGAGAAAGGAAGTGGGCCCTACCCCTAGACCTATTCTCAAATATGACTGGAAAATAAACTTCTAGATGAAGGAATAACTTTTCAAGAGTTCAAGAACCCTGAGTTCTGGCTGTGCTTCTGAAAACCGGGTGACGGCGACAAGACTGTTTTCCCCTGCCTCATTTTGCTCATCATCAAAATAGTGAGAATAGTGAGAATAAATAACCCGTAAGAGAATAAGGGAGATAAAAGTATGTGAAGGCATCCATGCCAGTACACTGCATCATGAATGGGTGATGTAAGGGAAAGGCTGTTTAACAACCAGGTGGTATAGAATCATTGTCATTTTCATGAAACTCCCTTAAAAGGGACCTTCACTCTTGGGAACTGAGGGTAAGGGAAATGGATTCATCTGTGGACTTTTAAATCACAGCTGCCACTGAGGCAGCTTGCTCCGTGTGAAGCACAGAACATCACTTTCAAATAGGTGATCTTTTCAATCCTCACCCCATGAGGAGGCGCTAGGGTTATAGGTTATACCCATTTTACAGATGAGAAAGCTGGGCTCAGAAAGGTTAAGTAAGTTGCCCAAAGTCAAACAGGAGGTAAGTGGTGAGGCTGGATATACCCAAGTAGTATGACCCCAGCGCCCAGCCTCTCAACCACTGTTACTTTTGTTCTGCCAGATGGCTGACGAGGTCTTCAGGGGAAGGAACGACCCAAGAGGCTCTGAAACCTTTCGGAGCCTGCTATCTGCTTCTGCGGGTTTCAGAAGGCGCAGGGATCGAAAGTCAGGTCTCCCAAGCCAGCCTCGGCGCCCTCAGCACTCCACCACCCCACAGGGAGTTAGAGCTATTACTCACCACGCTGAAGGGCAGCGCCGACAGACCTCAAATCGGGATGGGGCAGGCTAAGATGTGCGCACCCCAAGCGCTTCACGGCCTTTCGAAAGGGCGGGTGTAGCTCTACGCTTCCTGCTGCGAAGGTGCTCACAAGGACCAGGCGGCGTTCACCCACAGGACAAGAGCTTGGGAGGGCATATCCTGGCCCAGGTCGCAGGGCGACATCCCCAGCACAGGTCAGCCCCCGGGTCTCGGACGTGGCCAATTCACACAACGCCGGGCCCTAAGTGGACCTGCGGGCAGCCGGGTTCTGATGGCCCGCCCGCCCGCTCCCACCACAGCGCGAGCCGGGCCTCCGATCTACGTACCTGGCTGCCCAAGGCGGGCCACCTAGGTCACAGCCTCGACTCCCGGGAGAAAGCGCTCCCCAGGCGAACGCGGAGACTCTGTAGGCCAATCATCAGCAATAGAGAGGAGAGGGGCGTGTCCACACTCCGCCCCCTTCCCTCTTCTGGCCTCGAAACCCGAGTGCGAAGATTCCTCGGGCCCAATCAGCAGCGGAGCAGCGCGAGGGGCGTGTCCTCCGGGGCCCCTTCCCTCCTCCCTCCGCCGCCCTAGCGCGGCAGCCGGAGGCGCCCCCTTCATTGACGTCAGTCCCCTGGGAAAGCGCGGTTTTGCTCGCGCGGGAGCGGGGCGGGGCCGCATTCCAGCCTCGGGGTGCGGCGGCGGCGGGCCCTGCAGGGTACACGTGACGCGTGCCCCCTCTCCTGGGCCGTAGGCCCGCGCGCATCGCGCCGCGTTCCCTGCAGCGTGTGGCCTTCTGCAAATAGATCCGCAGTTCCTTAAATTCACCTCCCAGACGGACCACTTATCTTCTGGCTCCAGCTTTGAGGGAAAGAAAGGGATGGTGAGATTCTGGGCTTCAAAGCTAGAATGCCGTGGGTTCAAATTTTAAATCAGCTGTGCAACCTTGGGCCAGTTACATAAATGAGCAGAATTAGGAAGGTTTTATAACTCGTTGGACAATGGTGCGTTAGGGACCCACCCTGTCCAAGTTCCTGAACAGGCAGTGGATAGGAGCCGGCTATAAGCCCGTGCCCTGGGGGAATTTACAGCCTAGTAAGGAAGGCAGACATTAAAGAGCTTAAAACATTTAGTATGATTACAATTGTGATAAACATTCTCACTATAAAAGGGTCAGGGGCGCCTGGGTGGCTCAATTACTAAGCGTCTGCCTTCTGCTCAGGTCATGATCCCAGGGTCCTGGAATCCAAGCCCTCATTGGGCTCCTTGCTCAGCAGGAAGCCTGCTCTCCCTCTCCCATTCTCCCTGCTTGTGTTCCCTCTCTCACTGTGTCTCTCTCTGTCAAATACATATTTAAAAATCTCTTTAAAAATAAAAAATAAAAGGGTCAAACGGAGGAAACTGAACTCCTTGTAAGAGGTTCTGGGAGGTAGAAGTAACATTTAAGCTAAGATAGGAAAGAGAAGTTGAAGGTGGTCAAATGAAGAGGAGTGGGTCTGGGAAGAGAGCTTAAGGAAGAGAGAATGGCATGTGCAAAGTCTAGGAGGTAGCTTGACTGAGGAGGACTTGATATGAGATTTGGAGTGAGGCTAGGAAGGGACAGAGTAGTGAGAAAGCAGAAGGCAGAGGCAGACAGTGAAAAAGCCTCCATTTGACTCTCTGAGGGGAATAGCATTATATATACTGTTTAACAGATATTTTATAGCATTTAACCTGTGCCAGTAATGCCAGTCAGCACTTTACAAACGTTAGCTCATTCATCCTCATGAAAAATTTGTGTTTTTAGAAAGTCACTTTGGCCACAGCTTGGGACTTGCATTAGAGGGTTTGGGAGTGGATGCTGTGTCCAATGGGTTTTGTTTTGTTTTGTTTTAGATTTATTTATTTATTTGGGGTACAGAAGTGAGGGAGAGAGAGAGAATCTCAAGCAGACTCTCTGTTGGCCCAACAAAGCCCAACACTGGGCTCCATCCCACGACCCTGAGATTACGACCTGAGCCGAAATCTATAGTCGGATGCTTAACCGACTGAACCACCCTGGTGCCCCCAGTAGGTTCTTGATAAATGCTTGTTTAGTTCTTTGGAAGATGAGGAGTTGTTTTCACACTGGTTCAAAAATGGTCAGGAAGGTGCCTGGGAATAGGCATCTAGGTCTCCCTGACCTCTTGTTCACTCCAGAGCTGATCTTCATGATCATTTAGCGTGATCTCTCCTCTGTAAAAGTTCCGAGGGAAAAGGAGTAAAATTATAAGGATTTGTGGATCCCTTTCTGAAGGTAGAAGGGATGTTTGGGAGCTGTTCTTCCTCATCCCATGGTCTCCAGTTCCTCTTTCTGTCCCGCACAAAAAGAACAGCAAGTGCTTTGCTGTAGTTAAAAGGGTTTTAACAATGGTTTCTCTTTGCTTTTCCCGAAGACCTAGGGAAATAGCAAAAAGAATAAAGAAGTCAGTAATGTGCGTCTCCAGTAAAAGGCACTCATTGCTGCAAAGCCTTTTCAGCCAACTGCTTGGCTGAAAAGAGGAGTGTGTGGATTCCTAAACACGGAGGCAGGGCTTCTGAACCAGGGACGCCCTATTCCCTGGTCTCAGAAATAGGAAGGCCAAACTCTTGGCATCTCAGTGCTTGGAGAGCCTAGGATGTCTGATGCCAGCAGCTCAGATGCGCATACCAGAGTGGGAATTGGGAGCTTGTGGCTTCTGGGTCAGATGTGACTAAGGCTGGGTGGAGAACATCTGGTGTCTCCCAACATTTTTGCAGGCGTGTGACCATGCGCTTACCACACAATGGAAACATTTCTATTGTCACAGCATTGTGCGTCCATATGTCTGATGTGAAGACAGGACACTTCCATCATGCAGGAGTGGAGGATCTGGGATCTGCCCTACAACAGGGAGGGCCCTGTTTGGAAGAGAAGGTCAACTCTGAGGAATAGAGCCCTGGTGTAATTCAGGCCAAGGCTTGGTTTTACCAGGAATCAAATTAAGGTGAGGTGAGTAAGGAATTCTCCTTGGGTGCAGTACTTAAGGGGACACCGAAACAAACAAACAAACAAACAAACAAACAACAGTATTCAAGATAAATATTTTAATGTAATATTTTTAGAAATCAAAATTAATGTAAAACATCCATGGTGAACAAAATATCAACACTTAAAATAAAGGCAAACTGTTGTTTGTTTTGTGACTTAGTGTCATTTTGCAACGGGAGTAGTCCTTTCCAATCAGCTCATGGTTCCCACATGGGTCGCCCTTCTCCTCCCTGGCAATTAGCTTTATGAGAATTGAAAATAGTGTGTGAATCGATTGGGCAACCCAAGCTGTATGTATGGTCCTGTTTTTTGATTGTGGGGCTTTCATCGACTTTTTCCACTTAATTCAGAGAATATTCTGATAGGTGTTTATAGGAGTGCACATGTTTCCTGTTGCCTGGGCCGCCAGTATGGCTCGGCAGAGTGCTAGTTTCTAGGGGAGTAGGCTCACGGAAAGGGGGAGCCCAGAGAGAACTTTCACAATCCGCTGACAAGCAGTAGTGTGACTCTTGAGTCCACTCTCTTTTTCTTGATAAGTGCTCTTGGAAATTCTCAACTTTTTAAAAAGCTCCCTTCTGCTTAGGACATTATGGAAGACAACTCCCTACAGCCCTCTTCTCTGAACTTAGCAACTGAGAATAGCAAAGCCCTACAGGCAAACAGTACATTATAGAAACACTACAAAACAAAACAAAACTACAAAGGCAAAACAAAACCCCCACACCTAGCCTGACTCGTGTACATTAGAATTAAAGGTCACTTTTGTATTAATCTGCTCGGGTTGCCATAACAAAATAGCACAGGCATGGTGGCTTGCCGACAGAAATGTGTGCTCGCTGCTGTGCAGGCGGGAAGTCCAAGATCAAGGGGCCGGCTCATCTGGTTTCTGGTGAGAGCTCTCTTCCCTGATTGTGGACGGCCGCCTGCTCACCGTTTCCTCACATGGTGAAGGAAGAGAGGGAAGATTCTGCTGTCTTTTCCTATAAAGGCACTAATCCTATCAGATTGGGGCTGCACTCTTACGGACCTCTCACTTAACCGTAATGACTTCCTTACTCCGCATACAGTTATGTTGGAAGGTAGAGCTTCAACATGTGAATTTGGGAGGATACAATTAAGTCCATAGCAAGTATGAACTCATGTGCTTTTTTAAAATTTTTTTAAAGATTTTATTTATTTATTTGACAGAAAGATCACAAGTAGGCAGAGAAGCAGGCAGAGAGAGAGGGGGAAGCAGGCTCCCTGCTGAGCAGAGAGCCCGAGGTGGGGCTTGATCCCAGGACCCTAAGATCATGACCTGAGCTGAAGGCAGAGGCTTTAACCCACTGAGCCACTCAGGTGCCCCTGCTTTTTTTTTTTTTTTTTTAACAAGTACTTAGCTCTTTTTTTTTTTAAGATTATTTATTTATTTATTTGATAGAGCGAGAGAGCACAAGCAAGGGGAACGATAGAGGGAGAGGGAGAAGCAAGCTCCCCATTGAGCCAGGATCCCAATTCGGGGCTCAATCCCACGACCCTGGGATCATGACCTGAGCTGAGGGCAGATGCTTAACCATCTGAGCCACCCGGGCGCCCCAGAACTCATGGTTTTTAACATACAGATAAGTGGATGTCGAAATAAATAAGTTGTAAATGTATGCATATGTTTAAATGTGTATGTGTACATATATATATGTGTGTGTATCCACACGAACACATGCAGACACACACATTCTCCAGCTGTGTCTGCTGAGAGGGCCTAGAAGCGATGACACCCTAATCGGAATAAGCACATTTGCAACCCACAAACCGAGTTCTCAATACCATTCTCCACAAAAGGAACCATGGCTCCTTGGAGAAATGATCGATTCAACCACTAGGGTTGAGAAAGTTCAGGATGATTCTAGAACATCTTGTCCTGGAAAGTAAGGAAGTACTCAAAGAATGATGGAAACACATCAGAAGGACTAGGAGTCCACTTATAAGGCCTCCCATTTTAAAATTTTTTTTATTATTATTTTTTTTAAGATTTTATTTATGTGACAGAGAGAGAGATTACAAGTAGGCAGAGAGGCAGGTGGGGAGGGGGGGAGGAGGGGGAAGCAGGCTCCCTGCCGAACAGAGAGCCCGACATGGGGCTTGATCCCAGGACCCCGAGACCATGACCCAAGCCGAAGGCAGAGGCTCAACCCACTGAGCCACCCAGGCGCCCCTATAGGGCCTCCCATTATCAAATGCAGAGCACCAAAATGAAGCATCACAGTAATGGAATATAACCCAATGAGTGAAATACTACCTAAGTCTATAGCAAGATAAATAAGTGAATAAATAGGAAAACAGAAGAAAAGAAAAAGACCTTTCTTACAGTAAAATACCAGCTAATAAGCGTAGAAGGAATGAAACAGCTAGAAAATCATTAATGGCTACTAAAGCAGCCCTGTGGCCAATTATAAAAACAAGGCTTGTAGTAGCTTTGCATATTTTCTCTGTTTGTTATATATACAGGGTGTTTTTGTCACATACTAACCTTTTTCTTTTTCTCTTTCTTCCTGTTTTCATTTCATATGTAAGTTTCTGCGTAAGTTGTTGGAAGCTAATGTTGGAAGCTTTAGTTACCAGTGTATTCTGAGGGACTCTGGCAAAATCCGAGAAGTGTTTTTGTTTTTAGTTTTTTTTTTTTCTTTCTGAGCAGTATTTAATGCGGACCGTTGGGACTGTATCTCCTTACTGTAGAGAGGGGCTGAGAACGTCACCTCCCAGAAAGACAGCTGTATCTCATTAGGAGGAAATACGGAGTCGTTTCATTGTCGGATGGAAGTCCAATTGTATATAGAAGGTTGCATATGGAAGCCAAGTCCCCAAAGAGGTAGGAGGCACCGGTTATCTCTGTGAGAACGGGTCCTACAAATATTTCTCCTTTTCCAGGGGGCACAGTGCTCAGGTTTGTCAGTAGAGGGAGCCGGCAAGACGCCGTGGGAGGGAGGGTTTCTCTCCTCGTTCTGGTGTGTCCTCTCACCAAGCTCCTCCTCTTGTCCGGCTTCTCCAGGGCCTGCTCCTGGAGCTTAGATGTCTTCTCAGGCACCAGGTCCCGCGGTGTGGACTCCTGCGGTGTGGACTCGGTCCTACAGCGCGAGGCAGCCAGCAACACACAGGGGCTAGGGGCTTCCCTCAGCCCCTTCGGTGGCTTTGCAGTAACCTTTTTTTTTTTTTTAAAGATTTTAAAAGATTATTTGTTTGAGAGAGAGTGAACCTGAGTCAGGAGGCGGGGCAGAGGGAGAGAATCTTCAAACAGACTCCTCACTGAGCTCGGAGCCCCACACAGGGCTGCATCCCATGACCCATGGGATCATGACCTGAGCCAAAACCCAGAGCCAGACACTTAACCGACTGAGCCACCCGCGTGCCCCATTTTGCAATAACTTTTGATGTCCATGCAGTTGCACCTCGATGGCTGATTTCTGGCAACTTCTACAAGGGCAGCACCTCAGTGACTTATTGGCCATCTACTGAGCCACAGCTATGTCCTCTCTAAGGAGATCTGAATCTTGGCCCTGGTAGGAGGGAAGGGAGGAAAGCTCTTCTTAAGCTATCTCAGCCATAGGAGTAGTGGCTGTTGCTTATATCTTCTTTGACTGTAATTTTTAGAGTGCTCTTTAATGCCTCAGCTCTCTGTTAGAGTAAATGACAATTCCTTGTTTTGAGGTTCCCCTATGCAAATTACTGTGTGGTTTCTGTCTCGAGATTGGGCTCTGACTGAGTCAGTGGAGAGTAGCGAGACTGGTAGCGGGATGAGGGTGAAGAACCTCAAGTGAACAAAACTCATGTGAGAGCGGGCTTTTGTCCTGCAATCCAGTGATACCTGGAATCCAGTGAGCTGGGCATCGAAGCTCTTTCAGAAAACAGTATTGATAATAAAGCTACCACTGTGAGCTCTGGGCACTTTGCATCTCATTGAGTCCCCACAACAGCCCAGTGATATTGGGCCATTGCTGTTAATCTCCTCATGCCGGTGACAAAGCTGAGGTTAGAGACCTGCACAATGCCAACACGTCTTCCAGCTAGAGCTGTTGCCTAGCAAATCACCCCAAAACTTAGTGGCATAAAATGACCATTTTATTAAGCTTATGGATTCTGTGGGCCAGGATGTTTTATTTTTTAAGAGATTTTATCTATTTATTTGAGGGTGGGGAAGGAGAAGAGGGAGAGGGACCCTGAAGGAGACTCCATATTGAGCACAGAGCAGGACGTGGGACCTCAGGTCTCACCACCCTGACATCATGACCTGAGCTGAAATCAAGAGTTAGAGGCTTACCTGACTGAGCCACCCAGGTGCCCCAGGTCAGGATATTTTAAAAATGTCCTCAGGGTTTTGGTTTTATTTAGAAATAGTGAGGCCAACAGATCAGGTGATGGCTGCCATTGAAAAGATAACCTGGGGCGCCTGGGTGGCTCAGTAGGTTAAGCCTTTCCCTTCGGCTCAGATCATGATCTCAGGGTCCTGGGATGGCGCCCCGCATCGAGCCTGCTTCCCCCTCTCTCCTGCCTGCCTTTCTGCCTACTTGTGATTGCTCTCTCTCTCTGTCCAAAAAAAGAGATAACTTGTTACTCACAGTTCCCCAGAGGAAGGGACATGCCACACCACATAGGGCCACGTGGGAAGCCCCAGGGTCAGTCAGGAGGCAGAAGGAGCAAGAGAAAAGCACGAACATGAACTTTTATTGTAGTTTTTGCGGGAAGAAATGGGTGAAACAAAGTAAGGAGCTAGGCAGGTTTAGGATTGGCTAGTTTGAATAACTCCAGCAGGCTCTGGAGTGTAGGGACTGTCTCCAGTTGTGCGATACCTTTCCTTGGGATGATTAGGGCAAAGGAATAGCCATTGCCTCCTGGAGTACAAGAGCGCAAATAGAGGGGGCGGTTTTGGAGTGTGGGCTCGGGATTGGTTGGTTTGCATGGCAAAGGCACACTCCCAGTCACATTATTTGCTATCTTTAGGAATTAGCTAAATCTGGGAGGGGCAGTCCCTCCCTGGATCTGCAAAGTCCCAAGATGTCAAAACATCAGGAAATAACAGAAAATAGAAAGCATGAATGGAACACAGGAACTGAGATAGCGCACAATGGACGGGGCTTGTCTCTGCCCTGTGATGTCAGGGCTCCAGCTGGAAGTCTCGAATGCAGAGGTTGCCTTGACAGCTGGGGGTTGGAATTGTGTGAAAGCTCATTGTGTATGCCTGGGGCCTAGGCGGGGAGAACTGGAAGGCCAGGACTGCTGACTGGAGGGCTTCGCTGGTTTCTCAGTGTGACCGGGAGCAGAGGCTTCTCCCATGGTGGCTCAGGGCTGTGGCGTTGTCTTTTGGACAGAATTTAGAAGTCAGACAGCGTGGTTCGGGCCATCCTGTTAGTTATAATTGAGTCACAAGCTTACCCAGCTTCAGGGGAAGAGGACATAGACACAACCTCTTGATAGGAAAAGAATCAAAGAGTTTGAAGCCATTTTGTTTTTAAACCACCAGAGTGGAACTAGGAGTGAGACCCTAGCATTTAGGATCTGAACCCTACTTGCTTCATGCCAGTGCCATTATAAGGAACAGAAATCTGTTTAAGTTAGCTCAGGTGAAGAAGTACAGGGGTTGTTACTGGAAAGCACCAGTGAGTTCACAGAATGAATTCTAGTGGAACAACCTGAAGCAAGTCACAGCGCTGTCCTCTCACCATTTTTTGTCCCTGTATAGGTGCCTGTGATGGTTAATTTTATGTGTCAATTTGACTGGGCCACAGAGTCCCCAGAGAAATGTTCAAATGTTATTCTGGATGTGTCTGTGAAGGTGGTTTTGGATTAGAGGAACATCTGTGTTGGAAGACAGAGTAAAGCAGATTGCCTTCCCTAATGTGGGTGGGCCTTGTCCAATCAGTTGAAGGCCTGAATAGAACAAAAAGGCTGACCCTCCCATGAGTAAGAAGGACCTCCTTTTTTTTTTTTCTTTTCAAAAATTTTTATTTATTTGACACACAGAGAGAGACAGTGAGAGAGGGAACCCAAGCAGGGGGAGTGGGAGAGGGAGAAACAGGCTTCCTGCCGAGCAATGTGGAGCTCAATCCCAGGATCCTAGGATCAGAGCCTGAGCTGAAGGCAGACGCTCAATGACTAAGCCACCCAGGTATGCCAGAAGGATCTCCTTTTGCCTGACTATTTGAGTGGAGACGTAGTTTTATTGTGGGTTTTTTTGTTTTTTGAGAGAGCATGTGTGCATGTACGCAAGTGGGGTTTGGGAGGGCGGAGAGAGAATCTTAAGCAGACTCCATGCTCAACGTAGAGCCTGATGTGGGGTTCAATCTCACAACCCTGAGATCATGACCTGAGCCAAAATCAAGAGTGAGAAGCTTAACCGACTAAGCCGGCCAGGCGCCCTGAGGCATTGATTTATTTTTCTCCCCTTCTTTGGACGCTAACTGAAACACTGGCTCTTCCTGGGTCTTGAGCCTGCAGCCTTTAGACTAAACTACACCATGGCTCTCCTAGGTCTCCACCTTGCCAACTGTACATCTTGGGACTTACCATCCTCCAAAATTCCACAAACCAGTTTCTTATAACTCTATATGCATATATTATTTATCTACCCATCCTGTTTCTCTAGACAACCCTAGTAACGCATTACCCTTTTCTTTGCAAATCAACTTCCTCTGCCAACTCAGGGTTTCTACTCCCCCTAAATTTGCCTCATGCACTGGCTTTGGTTACTCCAGCACTAGCTCCATGTAGGAATAACCATTTGGCTAAATTCCCAGTTTTGATCAGAAGAGGAGATGGGAAAGTAGGGGCAGAGCTTTATAGTATAAATATTCCTTCTATATCTATAGAGTCACCATGCCAACGGAAGCTGAGGGTACGGGGAGAAGGCTGCCATGGGGGCGGCAGGCAGACCTTCCAAAGCATTTCGATGCCACCGAAGATTCTTTCAGCTTCTCTTGATCCTCGAATGCCATGATGTTAGTTATTCTGGCATCTTCCTGATGGGTCAGGACAAGGTCCTTCTTGGTCTCCAGTGGTTTCTGTGACCTTTGATCTCTTTCAATCAAGGCAGTCATGTCCCCTCTGCCTGTCTAGGTTGGGTGGGGAGGGGGCATTTCTTGGCAGCAGAGAGAAAACCAGAGTTGGAGAAAATCTCCACGATTCGCCACATTTGTAAGAGGCCCCAGTGGTAATGGGAGTTGGAGACCAAGTGGCAGTGGAGGGGACAGCACGTTTGCTTTTGGTCTGTGGTTTCAGTGAATAATGTCTTATAAAGAGTCTGGTGAGACTAGACGTAAGGGGCAAGTTCACGGTTAAAGTAGACTCAGGGAATCTCAGACAGCTGTAGTGTTTCCATTGGTCCAGAAATCTAAATTTAGGTCGTAGCTTAATCTTTCTGAATCTCATTTTCCTCAACTGTCAAGCAGAGATAATAAATTTCCTATCTCCTAAGGTTGTTGCAAGGGCCAAGGAGAAGATGCAGGTGAACACTCAGCACCAAGCATCCTCTGAGGGCGACCCTCTACTCTGGCCCAGCCCTGGGGCCTCACTCCTCTTTCTTTGAAGGTCTAGCCGTGGGTAGGCTAGAGTTCGGGGGACAAATCCCACTTTCCTGAGACCCTTCACATAGCCGGCTAAGAAACAGAAACAGCAGACACAGCCAGGCTCCCCAAGTACAGATCTTGAGGCCTGTGGCAGTCACGCCCACTCTCGGCCCCTTGCCTGGCCCAGTACGTGCTGGCCATCTCTGTAACATGGAGATCATTCTCTTTGTCACCGCTTGGGTGCAGTCCTCCGATGTCTTGTGACCTCCAAGACCAAGGCTGAAGTCCCAGGTATATGCACTGATTAAAAGCCTGGATTTGGAGATCAAATGTTTGAATTCCATTCTCCATTAGATATGGGATGGCAGATAAGTCACATAAAGCTCCCCGTGCCTCAGTTCCCTCATTTTAAAGCGGAGGTGGTTTTGATGGCCCTACCTCAGAGAGCTGTTCTGGGAAGTATGTGAGACGAGACTGGCAAGCACCTGGCACCTGGTAAATGCTTTGCAAACATCGGGTAGTCCCGTTGAGCCTCTGTCACTCTTACCCAAGACTGGTAAGGTGGCGGTGACTGATTCTGTCCACCCTGGCTCAGAGTGTCCCTCCTTTGCCCAGGAATGCAGTCTGCTGGGGTCTGCCCCTCCCCACCGTAGGTCCCAGCAGGAGGTCATCTTCAGTACCTCGAGGGCAAGCCAATTCACAGTGAAGTCTCACGGGCATCTACCTTGGACACCCATGGTTAGCGAGCCTTAGGGACCCGGCCCTGCCGGCCAGTCTTCTGGGTGGCTTCACACAAAGACAAGCCTCAGAGGATACGTGTGGCTCCGGGTCTGGTCCTGGCCGGCTTCTCCTGGGGAGCGAGGGCTGAGCTTTGTCAGTCCAGTGCCTTTCCCACTGCGTGCCCAGCCTGTGGCCCCTTGCCTCTGTCTGCCCAAGGGGGCCCAGAATCCAGGCCACTTCATAGCTCCAGCCAAGGCCACGTACTCCTTGGGGGCCGGAATAACAAACTCAAGAGCCCCCCAAGTTCCTACCCAACTCCAACCCAAAGGGGACTCCGCCCACCATTCCAGAGCTCCCTGTTCCCACAGCCTGGGGAAGAGGCCTGGAGGTGTGAGCCACTTGGCCAAGAAATGAGAGTTCATGCGCAGAGCCCCCTGCCCCGAGGTAACACTGGACGGTGACTCAGGAGACCTAAGTTCGAAACTTGGCACTCGCATCATCAACCAGCTGTGGGCCTGGGGCCAGTCACTTACCTTCCTCAGGCCGTAGTTACCCCTGCATAAAATGAGAAGCCGGGAGCAAACGATCTTTAAGGCCTCTTCCAACTCAGGTATAGGGTTGTAGCGTAATGCCAGGTACATACATAGCAGGTGTTCAGGAAATATTTATTGAGTAATTTAACTCTAAGATTCAAAGCAAGATTCTGCAGGTCCCCACACCCATCTACTTCCTCACTGTGAGTTTTGCCTCTGCTGTTACCTGACTTATGTCCAGGGTCAACTCGGCCTGGCACATAATAGCTATTAAGCCAGTGTGAGTTGAGTCTATATATGCAGTGATTTATGGTAGCCCAGAGGCTGAAGAAAGGACTGACTGACCATCGGGAGCGGGTCATGGGATCTCCAGGTGGCCACGCTTCCCTCCTTGTTATCAGCTGCCTTCCCTTCTGGGCATAGCCAAAGTCATTGCTTTGGGGCTCAGAGTATCCAGCAAGCATCCCTGCTTCTTGTTCCCTGAGCAACATAGGCCTTGCTTTTGCTCACTCTGTTCCCTCTGCCTATAGCACCTGTCAGGGGCTGCGATTCACCCCGCTTAGAAGCTAATAAGCTAGCCTGCTCGTTTCATAATGCGGGCAGAAGACATGGTCTCCTGAGTCAGACTTGAAGGATTTACTACTCTTGGCACAGCAGGCCGCGCGAGCATCATCATTATGTCTCTTTCCCTCGCTCCCTAGTTTCATGGGGGCCACAGGGAGGGGCCCAGGTGGAGGTTACCCACGCAGGAGCTTTGTGTCTCGGCTCCGGGGCACTGAGCTCGGGGAACCCACACCTGTCCCCTCCTACCACCACCACTCTTACAGTAGGCAACAAGCAAGCCTGCTGCCTGTCTGCTGGATGTTCCCTCATCCCACCAGCTTGCTGGCTGCAGAACACAGCAGTGAGGAATGGTTGGAAAGCGAATGGGCGACCATGGCTTTGCGTTCTCAGCACACTGAGTGATAAGAGCCACGGCTGCTCAGCCCCGTGGCCTTGCCCAACAACACCTAGCCCCTTCTCTGCTGGTTGTAACTCTATCCACCCTCCGGAGACACTTCGTTCTGGAAGCTTTCCTAGCCCTCCCATCACACATACTCTCCCTTTTAGATGTCTTTGCATCTACCTTTCTCCTTTGTGTCCAGGGCTGTTGCTCCATGACCAGAAAAGTGCACACACGGTGAGGGCCGGAGCTGGTGCTCCTCATTCCTATATTCCACGCCCAGATTGTTTGCACCCTGCAGGTGCTTAGGCCATATTTGTGGATAGCTTCTTGCATGCTTATTATGCTTTTGCAGAGTCTCCTGGGACTGCCCCTTGGAATGTCCTCAGGATTCCAGAGGCTAAAAATATCTCCCCAAAGCCACCCCACTGGCTTCCTTGTAAGGAGCTAAGCTTAGCTAAGGCTGAAGATTTGTGCCCACCAGGCGGCGCTCCACCCTTAAGTCTGCAGATGCCTTTCTTAGATGCCAGAAGGACTCCTCTCCCTCTAAATGTTTATTTGGTTAGATCCTCCGCTCACAGAGGGAGGTTATGGAGCATAACCCCATCGTCAGCCCAGTACCCAGAGTCAGCCCCTAGCTGACAGTCAGCCCCTGTCCTAGCTCCAGCCCTTCTCAAGGCTGGCACCTTGAGGACACTGAGGATGTCCCAGCGGGGATTAATCAGCTAAAGGATACTTAATATCCATTTGCTGAATTCGCCGCCCTCACAGATGAGGAAACTGAGGCATGGATGTTACACATCACTTTTTACCCATTTGAAATAAGCGTTCACAGCTTTCCCAGGTCCCTGCAGGCGGGGCTGTGCAGTGAGAGGCCTCAGCCCCCTGAGAAACCACACATACTTTCTCCCATAAGGAATGCCAGGGTGCTGGGAGAGGAGAGGCCTGCTCAGCCAGGCCTGGAGGCCGATGGACACATCCCATGACCAGGAGACGAGGGACTAGTTCTGCAGGTAGGGTTGGCTGAGGGACTGAAGCATGCATGGTCCCCAAGTTAGAGGGCCCTCTCAGTTTCGCTGCTGTTCCCACAGCCACTTGGTCATCCACTCGACTGTCATTGACTGAGTCTCCCATCTCCAGGCAAAGACAGAGGTGATAGCCAGCAGTTGCAAAGTACCAGACTCAGGAGCACTGCAGAACTTCTGGACGCTCCAAGAGAGGGCCTAAAGAGACAGCAATCAACAGCTTGGGAGTCCGGACCAAAGGGAGAAGCATTTAAACTGGGCCTTGAAGGGTAAGTAGGAGTTTGCCAGCCAAGGTGGGGTGGTCTGAGAATGAAGGGCATTGTGAGCTTATTTGGGGGAATTTAAGAGGTTTAGTGGGGTTGGCATGGCGCGCGGGAGCATGGGTAAGGAAAGGAAGTGAAAAACAAGGAAAGTGAAAGTCAGTTGGAGCCAGTTTGTGACACATGCCAGTAGAAAAGATAGAACTGTATCCTGTGGTCAGTGGAGGAAGCAATGCAATGCCAGGTCTGTTTTAGAAGGACGTCACAGTGAGCGAAGGTAGAATGGGATGGGGAGACAAGAGACACCAGCCGCAGTTACAGGTTCATGAGCTTTACCCCTCTAGACCTCATTTCTACTCCTCAGTAAAAGGAGGAAAAGAATTCTATCTCTGAGGCTGTTTTGAGGCGTAAGCGGGCTTACGTGAAAGGACAGTGTAAAGCATCGTTAGGTTCCATTGGAGGCTGTTTCGCCTACAGTCCTAGTTAAACACGTGCGCTTTGTTCCCAGGCTTGGTGCCCTGGCCACGTCGGGTAGCACATTTTTAATCTAGGCAAGGAGGTTGGAAAAATGAGGATGGACTGATAGAACTTGGCTTTGTGGTGCACGGGAGAGGCAGTGGGGTCTCTGGTGGGTCACCGCCCCTTTCTCTGATGCCTGAGAGCCCAGCTTTGGACCGCAGAAGAGTGAGGTGGACACATCCCAGATGTCCAGGTGAGAATGGATGTGGGCTGAAGACCAGCGACACTCTCCTCCAGAGCCAGGAAAAGGCCGGGAGGCCCGGATGGGCCCTAGGGCAGGAGAAAGGAGAAAGAAAGGGGCCCAGCGAGAAGCTGAGAGAGCGCTCCAGGAGACAGCTCTCCTCTCCGAGGCTGGACGGGAGCCGGGGAGGCAGGGCGGGCAGGGTGGCCCCAGATGTGCCAAAACTTGGCCCGGGCGGCCAGAGCGGAAGGCCCGCGGTCGGCCTGGGGGTGCGAGTGCCCTCCGCCGCGCCCCGGGGAGGAAGGAATCCGAGCTGGGAGTCTGGCGCCGGCTAGAAAGGGGGGCCGGGGTGGTGAGCCAGGCCCAAAAAGAGATGGCAGGAAGCCGGGAGGAGCGAGTGGGGGTGGAAACGGGGAGGGGAAGCCAAAGGGCGGGTAGGAGTGGTGGAGAGAGGGAGAAAGAGAGGAGGGCTGGAGGGAGGAGAGAGGGGAGGAAGGGTGGGGAGAAGGGGAGAGGAAGCGGGAAGAGGGCTCGGAGGGACGCGAGGAGGCCGCCGCGGGCGCCGCGGGCACGTCGGCCGGGCCACCCCCGCGAGCCCGGCGCCGCCATTCCGCTACTCGGGGCGCCGCCGCCGCCGCCACCGCGCCCGGGGGCCATGCTCCCGCCGCCCCCGCGCCAGCCGCCGCCCCAGGCGCGCGCGGTCCGCGGGCCGGTGCGCCTGCAGAGGGCCTTCCTGCGCGGCCCGCTGGGCGTGCTGCGGCTGCTGCAGCTGCTGGCCGGTGCCGCGTTCTGGATCACCATCGCCACGAGCAGGTACCAGGGCCCCGTGCACTTCGCGCTCTTCGTGTCCGTGCTCTTCTGGCTGCTGACCCTGGGCCTTTACTTCCTCACGCTGCTCGGCAAGCACGAGCTCGTGCCCGTGCTGGGTTCGCGCTGGCTCGTGGTCAACGTGGCGCACGACCTGTTGGCGGCAGCGCTCTACGGCGCCGCGACGGGCATCATGATCGCCCAGACGCAGAGCCACAGCTACTGCAACCTCAAGGATTACCAGATGGCCTGCGCCTACCACGCCTTCCTGGCGGCCGCCGTCTGCGGCGGCCTCTGCCTCGGCCTCTACCTGCTCTCGGCCCTCTACGGCTGCTGCCGCCGCTACCAGGGGGAGCAGGAGGTGGCGTGAGCCGCTGCGCCGCGGGGCGGGGATCCTCCCGAGACCGGTGCCCCGGTCCTTCCTGCCGCCACCGCCCCGCGCCTGTGCGCCCTGGCACCCACCCGTTGCCCCGCGCTCCCGCCCGCACCCGGGCGCCCTGGCCCGCAGTTCCCGTCCGACTACAGAGCCGCCGCCTGGAGTCCGGCCCGCCGCGCTGCCCGCGCCGTTTCCTGGGACCCGGGCAGGGCCGCATCCGAGGAGCGGGCCCCCACACATCCTGGCGGTCCGAGGAGAAACCTTGCGCTTCCTCGCCCCCTTACGTGCCGACAGCGAGACGTGGACAGGCGCCGCGTAGATCCGGGGGAGGCTCCCAATTGGAACCAGCCTTCTGGCTGAGCCACTGCCCCCTCCCTCCCGGCTCGCTGTCGGAAGAGCACCCCCGTTCCCTGGCTCCTCTTCCAGCTTCGAGTGCTGTGAAGAGCAGGCTCGCAGCCGCGGGCAGAGCCGAGAACCGGCCTGAGTCTGAGGATGAGCGAAGAGTTTCGTTTCAGCTCGGAGTTGTGCGCATATCCTGCTGGGTCCGTGCTCTGACGTTGGGGTGGGGCCAGTCTGCAAAGGTGAGGATGGACTGGAAAGGCCCGCGGGCTGCACCTTTGCACGTTTGGAGTCTTCTCTCGCCTCTGCCTGCTCCGCCTTCGTCCTCGGGGTTCTTGGAGGCCAGGCCCAAATGCACACTAGTTTCCTTGGCCACAGCTTCCCAGCCTTTCTCTTAAGGGCTTCTGCTCCACCATCCCCAACTCCCAATATCTTTTTGCATTAGGGATCCCAGAGAACCCTGAAAGAATGTCAAGGTGAACCTCACTCCTTGCTCTTGGGAAAGCCAAAATAAGATTAGAACCCCGTTTCCAGACTCCCAGTCCAGCACTGTTTACATTAAAGCAGTGGGTGTTCCCAGGAACCCTGGCTCAGGAGCTACAGTCTAGAAGAGGGTTTCATTGTCAAATGGGCTTGTCAAGGTGCTGTCTCTGGCCCACTTGGAGATTCACGATGCTCATTAGCATATCAAAGGCTTTGAGAAGTCCCGCTATAAAAGAAGCCCAAGTAATTTAGTTTACAGTGTTAACTGCCTCTGGACCTGGACCAGTTAGATTTTATCACCTAAGACTTTGGAGCATCCCCATGCTGCCTTGGCTGTCATTCATTCCTGTGGGATCCAGCCCATTGGCTATGGTGTGATTGAAGATTTGGGGCGCTCCTTCTTTTTCCCAGGATATTTCTCTAGCAGAGGGAGGGCTTGCCTCAGTGGGGGAGAAGATAGCTGTCCCTGCCAGGCGCGTTAGACACCTGGGAATTGATGGACCTGAACATTCCTCTACATTGTTTGAAAAAAGAAGTCAAGGTTATCTGGATGGTTTCCCAGTCAAAACAAACACTGCCTATAAGAGATGCTGGCATTGACCATGAGCAGCTGGCAGGAGTGGGACTCACCGGAGAGAGAAGAAAGCTCCGAAGTTGGGGTGAGCGGCTGGCCCAGCCTCCGGAAGGTAAGGTGCTTCTTGACTTTATGGAGGGGTCATTATGGAGGGGTCATTTTTTGAATAAAAAAACACAGAGCCCTCTTTGCTAAAAGGCGAGGGGTTTTTATTCAGGGAGCAAGTTGGAGGAGTGATCACCACAACGCCCAAAGACTTGTACCAATTCAGCCGTTTTGCCACATCCTGCAAAGGTCTGCTCTTGGAAAAAGCTCAGCCCTGTCTGGATTAGAAACTAGAATAGGGGAGACCAGAATGTGTTTTGAGGAGTGTGTTTTTGAAGCTTAGGTGGAGAGGGTAAGGCTCTTCTGCTGCAGCTGTGAAGATCAGGGAGGGCATGTTTCGTGCAGGACGTGAAAGCATTTATGTGGGGCACCACTTCAAGCACTTAGATATATTTCGTTCATTCTTTCGACCCTATGAGAGTGAGCTGTGTTCTCATTCTCCTCTTCCCTAGGAGGCAGGTGAGTCACCGAGAGGTGAAGTACCTTGTCCAGGGTCTCCCAGCCGCTGTGACAGGTGGAGCTAGGATCTGGACTTTGACAGTTCGGCCTCCTCAGGACGGGGCTGCACTATCTAGAGAAGGGGTCAATACACGTTCATGTGGCTACTTTAAAAAAAATCGTGGTAAAATATACATAGCATGAAATGGACCATTCGACCATTTTAAAGTGTATGCTTTGGTGGCCTTAAGCAAGTTTCTGGATAGTTGTGTAGCGATCACCACCATCCAGCTCCAGGGTGTTTTTCATTTTGCAAGATCGAAACTCTGTACTCATTCAAACGTGGTGGTTTTTGTTGTCATTACTGTTATTTTCTCTCCTTCTGGAACTCCTGGAACACGGACTGGAGTGCTGCTGCCTTCCTCCAGGTGGCGCACCTGTCCTTTCAGCCCCCCCACCCGTGCTGGCCCGAGCCTGGGCCTGGCCTTTGCTGGGATGCTTGGAGGTGCCTTGGCTGGCCCATCACTTTGGTTCTTCTTTTGCAGGGTTCCATGTTCCCGAGGCCATGGAGATTCCTGTAGCAGTCATGCTGACCTCTCCCGGGGCTCGATTCCCTGGCAGGCGACACCATTCTGGACTGGGCCAGCAGAGAGCTGCAGAGTGGGGAGAGTGGATGACCTCTGCCCGGCAGCTTCCCTTCAACATTGTCCAAAGGAAGATCCAAGACTCATGAAGATTCATTTTGCCTTAACACAAGAGAAATTCCGATTCTCCTTGTGCTGTGACGTGGGCCCAAGATTCCAGACACCTGGAACTGAGCCGTGCACCTCGGGGTCCTAAACAATGGGTTTACGCTCCAGCTCTCGTTCCTTTTCTCTTTTTTCAGATCACTGTTAAAGTTGCTCAGAACCAGCCCCCTGAGGATCTCTTCTTAGCCCCCCAGCTCATGGTGCTCTGTCTGCGCGTGTGACCTCACTCAGGAGCAGACGTCTCCTTGGCCTTCACGGTACCTTATCCATCCAGATGTGCCTGCAACATTCCAGAGCTCACTGGCTCTTCTAGATGTGCCTTCCCGCTTGGCCTCCAGCTGCTTCTCCAGATGTGAGAAGGTTGTGTAAAACAGCCCCCACACCCAATCTCTCCTCCTGCTGAGACTCTGTATTGTAGGAATGGCCACCTGACCGGGCCCAGGATTGTTGAATACTGGAGGCAGCCTCCTTGGCCTCCCTCATTCCACTCCAGGACTCAGTCCAGCTTGAGACCACTGTGGACTCCTGCCAGTCCAAAAGTCTAGGACCACTTGCGGATCCAAGAGAGGACTTTTCTAGTATTCTACAAAGGCCAAAAGAGAGGGTGGGAGTGGGAGGGGTATGGGCCAGTAGCAAGAGGGGACCGATGTGCCTCATTTAATAGTTTAGTAGTGATTACTAATTTGCTTTTCAGAATAAAGTTTGGTTTGTCTGATGTTGGTGTATAGGTCTTCTCTCCCCTGCAGCGAGCCTATGTACTGAGTCTCCCAGCCTTCCTCCATCCTCTTCCCCTCCCCTCTGGGAGGGGAATCACAGGTTTTCAGCGCATTAAGGCAGACCCAGGAAGCAGAGGGAAGAAAATCGCCTGTGTCCGCCCCTGACAAAAGCTGGTGGGAATTCCAGAGGCTCCTAGCCCCGCTCTCAATGACCCCTCTGTTTCTGGAAGCTCCACTCCCTGAGGGGCAGGCACAGAATGACTATGGTTATAGAGCCAAGGGGTCCACACCCCACCTGGTTTCCCCCGAGTCCAGCCATAGCCTGATGAATAAGGGCAGGAAGAGTGAGCAGCAGAGTGAGCAGGCTTCCTTGCCAGCTTCTCCCTCCTGTGCCCCGAGCCTCGTCTGCAGCCAGAACATAGGATTCTACGGGCAGGTCTCAGAACTCACTCAGAATAGCTCCAGGCAGGGATCAGATGCCGGGTGTGTTCCACACCCACTCTCCCAAAGCACCCTCCTCAGCGCGCGCGCGCGCACACACACACACACACACACACACACACACAAACACACCCTCTTCTCCATGGTTTGGATTTCCAGGGTGGAAAAAAAATGTCAAGGACCCTCCCTTATTCCCCTCTTCCCTCTGTGTCTATTCATGAATTTTGCATGAAATAAAAAGCGGCCTCTCTTTATGCAAAGGCTGGTAAGCCCCCTGCTCTACTGTAGCTCCGTGGAGAAGCTCACAATTAAAAATATGCTTCTGCTTCATGACCTGTTTTGATCCAGTTAACAGTCTTAGTGGTTGGCATTGTCCCCCCCCCCCCCCATTTAATAGGGGAAATAGAGCCTCAGAAAGGAGAAGGGCCTTGTCCATGGTCACACAGCTGGCTAGTGGCAGGACTGGGACTGGAAGGCAGACGTTCTCTCACTACCCTTGGCAGCTGGTAAGTCCTTGTGGTCCTCCGGCAGGCTCTGAGATTTTGATGGAGTTTGGTTTTCATTCCTGCAGATCAGGTGTTCAGGACTGGTCTAATCTGACATTTCCTGTTTAATCCTGGGGGCACTATGAAATAAGACACGGCTCTTCAGGGACCTAATTGAGTCTGGGGAACCTGAGGGATTTGCTCATTTATGTCTCTTATTTTTCCTGCTTTTCTAAGGATGGGGGTGGGGTGGTCAGTGGTAAGAAAGGAAAGCTAATAAACCCACATTTGCAGGGATAAAAGGAAAGAGGGATGTGAGAAAGGTCTGGTTAGCACTATTCATGTTTGTATTGTTTTGTTTGTTACAGTAGTTATTTGTTAAATAAAATACCTATATACATATATATATCCATTAAAATATAATAGCAATATATACCCATTAAAAAATTAAACTGTACAGAAGGGTACAAACTAAAAAGAGAACCCATTCAATCATCTTATTCTCAAATGCTAGATATAAACCATTGCTAACTACTAACTTTCTCTTTTTTTTAAGGTCTTTATTTATTCATTTGAGAGAGAGAGAGAGCATGAGCAGGGGTAGGGGGAGAAGCAGAGGAAGAAGCAGACTCCTCGATGAGCAGGGAGCCAGACGTGGGGCTCCATCCCAGGACCTGGAGATCATGACCTAAGCTGAAGGCAGAGGCTTAACTATCAGAGCCACCCAGGTGCCCCTTAACCTTCCTTCTTTAATTTCTATAAATAATCAAACGTACATGGATACTTTGTGCGCGTGCACACACACACACATACATTTGACTCTTTTACAATTTGCTTTTAGCAATTAATGATAATATAGTTTTAACCCTTTCTAAATGTCCATGTATATAGTCGAGGACTGCAAGAATTTTGTGTACTTTCTGGAACGTTTATAACTTTCCCACATTGGTTAACTTTGTCACTCCCTCGGCTGCTTCCTGTGGAAATCTTCGTAAAACCCTTAAAAGGGGGGTGGGTCCTTTGTTACAGAGGAGTAAATAGAGGCTTAGAAGGAGAAGCAAAGTGACTCTCCAGGTCTGTGCCAAGAGCAGCAGGGAGCAGAGGGAGCACTGGCGTGGCTGAATTCCACTTCATAGCCAGTCTTGGGGGAGAGGGACTCCACGGACCAGTGGGGGCAGCTGTAAAGAAGTGAGGAGGGCCCAAGGCTCTCAGGGCCCTTAGGCAAGGGAGAGGTATGCTGAGGTGGCCAGAACCCAAAGGAGAGTCCCCTGACATAGCCAGCAGGAGGGTGTGGACCGCCCACAGCAACCTCAGCCTCTGGAAATTCCAGTCAGGCTCCTAATCGGAAAGCCCTGATTCGCTGTTCCATGACCCCATTCCTTCTGAACCGGATGCTATTTGGGATCTTGCTGGCACCATGGCTGTGACATTCTTTCCTCAGCACTGAGGTGAAGACAAACTCCCAGAGGCAGTTCCTCTGTAGGTGTCTCTCAATCTCCCACAGGTGGAAAGCAGGTTCTCCTTGCTGCCATCTCCAGGAGTCCTGAAGGGGGCGCTCCAACGCCCCAGTTGTAAAGCACTTCTGGGTCAAGGTTGGCAAGAGGGGAGAAAGGAACTCAGTCTATGAAGTGTCTGCAGTGAGTCAAGCTCAAGTCGGAGGATACCTTATATAACATCGCTTATCATCCTCACAAGCCCAAGAAGTATTCAATACCCACCCCCCCCCCGGCTAGATGTGAGACAGGCTCAGAGGGTAAACTGATTTCCCCAGTTCACTCACGTGACAGAAACAAGATTTAAAACTCAAGTGTGTGCTACCAGGCCTTGCTGTTTCAGAGGACTTCCAGCAGGCACACTGTTTTCCCAGCCATCCAAAGACCCCACCGAGAGCCACGCTGGGTTTTCTAATAGCTATGTTTTGGGCTAAGGCAGGCAGGAAAGACTGTAAAGAAAGTGCTATCATTACAAATCTGAATTATGTCAGCTACTCCCTTCTCGGTTGCCAGTAAAGTTAGGTTTAACCAGCTCACTGTGCTGAAGCCGCTCTCCTGCTTCCTGGAGACCATCTGTCTGTCTGCCTGAGGTAGGAAGGATCCAGAGTGTCCCTCCACTCAGCCTTCCCTCCTCCTCAGACCTTGTGCCGTAGGTATGGTCACCTGACCTGATCCCAAACTTGGATACGGAACCCTCTGCCTTTCGAAATCTTGTTCTGTGCTCTCTGCTGGTTCCTTCTGTGTCCCCTAGGCGGTTAATATGACTAGCTCTAATTTTGAGGTGAGCTCAGCCTGTGATGTCAGAAGTGAGGTCAGTCTCTCATCAGTTGTCCATTCTTAGGCAATTTACTAAAGCTCTTCATCTGTTTCATCGCTCCCTAAATGGGGCTAATGCTAGTAGCTGCTTCCCTGGTCCGTGGGAAGGGCTTACTGAGACGAGGCACACAGAGTGGGGAGCCCAGCATCTAGGCTCCCCAGGTCAGCTCTCAGCTGGGTAGTGTTGTTGGGAGGACCTCGGGTGATGTCTGTAAAGTGCAGACCTGAGCCACAGGACGTGCTCAGAAATCTCACTTCCCTTCCCTTCTCCCCGACTCCACCCTGGCTCTCTTCCCGCCTGAGAAATGAGAGGTTGATCCCTCTACTGTTCTTTCTTGTGGTCCGATTTGAGCTCTCCTGAAAGATAGCACAGAAGTGTTAAAAATTACTGTCATCTATGTGAAGGTCGGGATCCTCTTTTCTCCAGAGTCCAAGGTCCTTTTTTGCCTTCCTTTTGATTCTGTGGAGCCCGCTCTGTGCTCCCAGCGGTGCCCCCCCGTCTGCCTCCTCTCAGCCTGGGAGGAGGATGCCCTCTTCTCATCTTGTTTCTTGAGGGTCCAGCCCATTTAGAGAGAGATGGACTGACCATGGATTCTCGGGTGTCAGTAGTCAGGTGTTCACAGACTCCCCTCACTATGTGTTTGCAGGCTTCTCCATGACTGCAGTCACATCAAAATTTGTCCAGGCGCAGGGGCGGGGGTGGGCGGGGTTTCTGAGTGGTTGGCTTCCCTCGCTGTTTTGATTCTGGGCATTTCACAACACGTCTTTCCTCACTTCCCTGGTAAACTGTAAACTGTTGTATTTATCAGCTTGTCATCTTCTCCTCCCAGCTATCCCTAGGATCTGGTGAACTTGCAGGGTTTGTTTTGTAAGTTAAAGTGATGAACTACCAGGGCGCCTGGCTGGCTCAGTCGGTAGAGCATGTGACTCTTGATCTTGGGGTTATAAGTTCAAGCTCCATGTTGGGTGTAGAGGTTCCTTAAAAATAAAAATCTTATCAAAAAATGAATTACCTCAGTGGTCTTAACATAGGTGCCAGAAGACCAAGGTGGATGGAGGCTTTTTGCAGTGACCATGATGGTGATGACAATAATATTATTGTTCATAATGGCGTTAATAGTAATAAAGGTTACTCAATGTCCCCGTATTCTTGTATTCACACTTTGCAAAATATTTTTATATCGATTTCTTTCCATCCTTATATGAACTGGTGAAAAGTTGAGATAATAACTGCATTTTGTAGGTAATGTTCAAAAAGGGGAAGTGTTTGCCTAGGTGTTTTTTTGTTTGTTTTTAGAGAGGGCGCACATGCTCACGAGGTGGGGGAGAGGGGCAGAGAGAGAACCTTAAGCAGGCTCATTGCCCAGCGTGGAGCCCGATGTGGGGCTCCATCTCATGACCCTGAGATCATGACCTGGGTTGAAATCAAGAGTCGATTGCTTAACCAACTGAGACACCCAGGCGCCACTAGATATTTCTTTTTTTAAACAGATTTATTAAGATATACTTAATGTACGTTAAACTGCCTGTAGGTTAAGTGGACACTTTGATAAATTTTGACGTATGTATACACTCATGAAACTATCACCATAATTAAGACACTAAACATATCCATACTGCCCAAAAGCTCCCTTGTGCCCCTTGGTAATTCCTTCTTATCTCCCCCACCCCCAAGCAACCATTGATCTCCTTTCTGTGACTAGAGATTAGTTTATAATTATAAATATATATGTATGGTATGTGCTTTTTTTCCTAGGGTGAGGGGAGGTATTTGGCTTCTTTAATTATTTTGAGATTCATTCATGCTACTATGGTAATAATAGTTTGTTCGTTACTCACGTGTATTATCCCATTATAATTTGTTTATCCATTCACCTGTTGATGAGCATTTGTATTGCTTCAAGTTTTTGGTTACTGCAAATAAAGCTGTTGTGAACATTTCAGTACAAATCTTTGTGTGGACATATGCTTTCACTCCTCTTGGATAAATAGCTTGCAGTAGAAGGGTTCAGTTGTATTCTTAGTATTTTTAAATTGGCTATATTCCAGATGATATTTTTGTGTGTGTGTGTGCTATTCCCTGGCACTTGTATCAGTGATGGAAATTCTGGACTCACAGAATAATTTGGGAAGTTGCCATCTTGTTTTGTTTGGAATAGTTTAGCAAATCATTTTATTGATGGGTTTGATAAAAATTGGCTACAAAAGAATCTGGGCCTGGCGCCATTGAGGAAGTTTGCAAATTCTTTCAATTTTTTTAATGGTAATTGGTCTATTTAGGTTTTTTGGTGGGTCACCTCCAACAGTCCACTGGCGGCATATTTATTCTAGTAGTCTCCCATCGAATTCTCCAAGTTAGAATGAGCGTTTCTTTTTCTTTTTAAAGTAATGTCTGCGCCCAACGAGGCGCTCAAACTCCTAACCCCAGAGTTAGAGTTGCACACTCTACTGACTGAGCCCGCCAAGTGCTCCTAGAATTAAAACATCTTGAGGAAAGAATTCTGGGCTATTCCGTTCTCTATTCCCCTGAAAGGCACATAATAAATAGTCATTCAGTGGAATAAACGAATATCGATGTTTATAGCTGCTGTAACAAATACTCTCCAACAATTTGGTAGCCTAATTTAATAAAAATCTCTTTGTTATTCACATACAAATCTATTTCTTCCTTATATAACTGTCCGTTGTGGATATCCCAGGTCAGCGGACGCCTTTCCACTATGATGATTCAGGGACTCGGCCTCCTTCTACCTTGTGGCCTGGCCATTCCCTCTGCATGGAGCTGGCATTTGGGAGAAGAGAGGAAAGAGGAGGTTTTGGATTTTTAAATGCCTTGGTCTGGAAGTGACACTCACTTCCTTTGGTGCGTCACATGACTCGATCTATATGCCAGAGGCTGGGAATGCAGTGCCTGGCTGGGCATTTGGTGCCCAGCTGCAACTCTGTATGATGAAGGGGCAGACGAGACTTTTTGGTGGTCAGTTAACTGTCTCTTTCACAGGAGGCCACAAGGTTTTATTGCTGCGATTTTCACTGCTTTGCTCTGTGAGGCTTTTTTGGTGCCCGTGTTTGATGACTGGTTGTTTTCATGGCTGCCAAGAGCTATTGAGTCAGAATGTAACTGCAGACATCCATTTCCTTGCTGTATTTGCCTGGCAACTCACTGCCTCACAGCCGGGAAACTCATTACTCAAACGCACTTCTTTCCCAGGTACAAGAACATAAAAATGTATTTATTGAACTCTTTTCGGAGCAGTGGCTACGAGCTATTAATCAAAAACTATGCTCAAATATTAAGGGTAATTACTAGAGAAAATCCAAATATTAAAGACAGTCTAAAAATACATACCAGTCAAATATTTATTTTATTTATTCACTCACTTAAAAAAAAGATTTTATTTATTTATTTGACAGAGAGAGAGCGAGAGCAAGAAAGCAAACACAAGCAGAGGGAGTGGAAGAGGAAGAAGCAGGCTTCTCGCTGAGCAGGGAGCCCGACGCGGGGCTTGAGCCCAGGACCCTGGGACCATGACCTGAGCCGAAGGCAGATGCTCAACAACTGAGCCACCCAGGCGCCCCTACTCATTCACTTTTTAACGGAAACATAATTCACGTCACGTAAAATTTCACACGATGTGACAAAAAGTCTCAGTTTTAAAGTGTCCAATTCAAGCCCAAGAGGGCAGCTGTTGCAGCATCCAGTTCATCTTAAGGATTTCAATGATTAGTCACACAATAAACTGGTTTAAAAAAAATAAGGTGTCCAATTCAGTGGTTTTAGTATATTCAAAAAGTTGTGCATCCATCACCACTATCCAATTCCAGAATATTTCATCACTCCAGGATGAAACCCTGTACCTGTTAGAAGTCATTCCCAATTCCTGCCCTCCCCCTGGCCCCATGGCTTGGCAACCACTGATCTACTTCCTGTCTCTGCAGGTTTGTCTATTCTGGACATTTCAAATAAATAGATCCATACAATATGTGGCCTTTTTCGTTTCTTTCACGTAGTATATTGTTTTCAGTTTCATCCATGTTGTAGCATGTGTGACTACTTCATTCCTTTTTATGGCTGATTAATATTGCACCGAATGGCTAGATTATGTTTTGTTCATCCATCACTCTTTCATTAAGAAATTTCTAATTGTGGCAAAATACACACAACATCAAATTTACCATCTTGATCACTTTTTAAGGGTACGGGTCCGAGGTATTAAAGTGTTTCACATTGTTGTGCAAGCGTCTCTTCTCATTTTGCAAAGCCGACAATCCTCCCAGTAAACAATCACCGCCCCTCTCCTCTGCCTCCAGCCCCTGGCGTCAGCTATTCCACTCGGCGTCTCCACAAATTTGACGACTCCAGACTCCAGGTGCCTCGTTAAAGTGGAACGGTACAGGACCTGGCATTTTGTGACTGGCTCATTACACTCAGCATTCGTGTCCTTAGGGTTACTCCTGTGGTAACACGTGTCAGAAGTTTCCTACTTTTTAAGGCTGGATAGTTTATTGTATGTGTAGACCACATTTTATTCATTCATTCATTCATTAATGGAAACGTGGGTTGCTTCCACGTTTTTGGCTATTGTGAGTCATTCTGCTATAAACACAGATGCATAAATATCTCTTCAAGACCCTGCTTTCGGTTCTTTTGGGTATATACCCAGAAGTAGCATTGCTGGATCATACAGTAATTCTGTATTTAATTTTTTGAGGACATGACATACTGTTTCCCATAGAGGATGCACTATTTACATTCCCAGCAATGGTGCAGAAGGGGTCCAGTTCCTTCACATCCTCACTAACTCTTGCTATTTTCTGTTTTATTCATTTATTTTATTTTTATATATTTTTAATTTTTAAAAAAGATTTTATTTATTTATTCATTTGATAGATCACAAGTAGGCAGTGAGGCAGGCAGAGAGAGAGGGGGGAAAGCAGGCTCCCTGCTGAGCAGAGAGCCCGATGTGGGGCTCGATCCCAGGACCCTGAGATCATGACCTGAACTGAAGGCAGAGGCTTAACCCACTGAGCCACCCAGGTGCCCCTATTCATTTACTTTAAAATAAGCATTCATTGAATATTTACAATGCCAAAGCTCTATACGTGGCAGAAACTGGGGCTGCCAAGATTGTTAAATTGCAATCTCCCTTCTCTCAGGAACAAAAAGAGATTCTAGAGATAAGTTGAAATGCAAAGTAATAGGTGCTTAATAGGATCAGAGTTGTGTGTAAACACAGAGGAGGAAATGAGGAATTATTTGGGGAAAGCTTCACAAAGGATCTGACATTCAAGCTGGATGTTGAAAGGTGTGTGGGAGGAGGTAAGGTGGTGGAGGAGGAGTATTCTAAGGCTGCAGAGCAGCACCTAGTAGCTAGCCTTCAAAATGGCCTCCAGGTTGGCACCAGTGACTACTAGCTATGCTCTTGTATAAGCCTCCCACTATACTTTGGGACATTGAATAGTTCTGACTTGTGAAACCAATAGGATATTGTGAAAATGATGGTGTGTGACTTCTGAGGATATATCATAGAAAATCTTGAGGCTCCCTCTTGGAATTCTTGCTCTGGAGGAAGTCAGCTACCATATCAAGAGGACACTCAAGATGGCTTCTGGAGAGTGCCAAGTAAAGATGAACTGAAACCTCCTCCCAGCCTAATAGCATAAGAATGCCAGCATTGGAGTTGTCTGTTGTGTGAGGAAGCCACTGTGGAAGCCAATCCTCCAGCCCCATTAAGTCTTCAGATAATGGCAGATGTGGCCAATAGCTAACTGCAATCTCTCTCTCTTTTTTTTTTAAGATTTTATTTATTTATTTGACAGAGAGAGAGATCACAAGTAGGCAGAGAGGCAGGCAGAGAGGGGGAAGCAGGCTCCCCGCCAAGCAGAGAGCCCGATGTGGGGCTCGATCCCAGGACCCTGAGATCATGACCTGAGCCAAAGGGAGAGGCCTTAACCCACTGAGCCACCCAGGCGCCCCTAACTACAATCACTTGAAAGTTGGAGCCAAAGCCGCCCATGAAGCTGCTCTCCATTCCTGACCAAACCACCCCAAAGCCAAAAACCAATGTGAGAAATATAAATTTATTATTGTTTTAATCCAGTAAGTTTTGAAATAACTTGTTTCACAGAAAGAAACAATGACTACAGCTTGAAGAGTGACAAAATCTGGTATGTGGTGGAAATGGTGGCAGGAGAGACCACAGACAGAAACTCCCAAGTTGAAAGACCACAGACAGAAACTCGCCCAACGTTTGAGTAAGAGTGGGGGAGGGAGCCATCTGGTGGACGCGGATGTGCTTAGACAGTCTCTTCCTACTTTTTTCCAGCTTCTTCCACCTGGCATTTCCCACAAGTGTTTCTCCAAAGGCCACAGTGAGGTTTATGAATCAATCATATGGGCCATACACATCCTCCCTTAGAGATGCAAAGACTAATCTCTGGAAAATGTTAAGTTACTAGTTATCCTCTTTTACTATTTTATTTTCTCCTGCGGTCTCTTTCACTTATCAATGGCATTAGGATTTGAGGCAAAGAACAAAGACTCAGAATGCTGGAGAAGGGAAAGAAGGAACTGGGAGAACTTCATTATACAAAATTTAGAGTTAGACTCCCAAAAGCAGAGTCTAGTTGACCAGTGTGCAGTTACCAGGGGGAGCCTTTGTTCATTGATATTGGCCCTCACTGCTGACCTTTTCTGGTCTTTAGAGCCTTCTTAAATCCTCCAGAGTCTCCCCCCCCCCCAAATAATGTCTAATTCTTGAATAATATCTCTCAATTGCAGAGCTGCCAGAAGAGAGAACCAATGACACTACTGACCCCAGCCAGTGTGAAGCCAGTGGTCCAGGTCCGCCCAATGAGGAATTACAAAGAAACCAAAATTTGCCTTTGGAGTAAATTACTGATTTACTTAACTACCTGGGAAATTTCAAGTAGTTAAGATATTAAAAAAAAAGATATCTTTCTATACTTCTAGACTCATCCTAAAGGAGGAGAGGCTGAGTTCAGCAGACAAGCCTGGACCAGCCACAAAGCCATCTGAGAAGTAGGAGGATTTCTGACTATAGCGTAGTGGTCGGGGTGGGGATTCGGATCTGTCTACATTCCAGCTGTTTGCAGGGGAAAGCGATAACTCCCAGATGGGGCAATCAGAGAAGGGGTACAGACATTTGACTCCTGCTTAGACGAATGGGTTGGATTTGGACCAAAGCAGCGAGATGCACGGTGGTAAACCTCGTGCTCTCAGGGCTCCGCAACATTTCGCGAATAGCAGTCATTCAGGGACCCAGTTGAATCTGGGCGGGGTCAGGAGAAAGGAGGCGCAGGCGCAGTGCTGACGAGGGTGCTCACCTGTGCTAGAGCAGGCGGAGCTAAACGCTGAAGCGGGAGGCGGGGCGGGCGTGATGACGTCGTGGACACGCCGCCGCAGAGCAATTGGCGTCCCGGAAGCGGCGGCGGCGGCGGGGGAGGCAGAGGAGGCTCTTGGATTTGCTATTTTGGAGAGGCCCTTGGAAGAGCCGCGTCCTAGGGGTGGGGCGGGCCTGAGGAAACGCTTCGGGGCCTAGTGGCCTTTCCAGTGCTCCCTGGCCGTCCCCGTCCCTCCCCCACCAACCCAGCGACCGGCTAGGTGAGGTTGCCACCCCCTGCCCCATCTCCGGGTCTCGTCGACTTTGCGCATTGGGCGCCAGGACGTCGCGGGGGCCGCCACCTGCTGGCCGAGCGACTTTGGGCGTGGCCTTCCCTGGTCTGGGCTGCTGGGCTGGAGCCGGCTCCGGCCTCCGTGGGCTGCAGAGGTGGTGGTGGTCTTGGCCTCTGCCAGCGCTGACCAGCTTCACCCCCTCCAGGGCTTTTTACTTTGCACCCTCCCTGGGTCCTTTAGTCCGAGCTCCGCGGGTATTTCGGGCTCCCAGTGGCCCCTTGGTCACATCCCCATCCCCAATCCCCGTTAGGCTGCAGTCCACTGAGGGGGACTGGCTTATGTTGCTGTGCGTCAAGGTTCCGCCCGTCCCTGTCCCTTCCTTTTCTTTTTAGGTTTTGGGTAGGACTTTGAAATTAGGGAAGAGGGTGAGGGTCTCCCCATAGGAGAGGGGAGGTGGGTGGAAACGGGGCCTTATGGAAGGAGGTGACTGTCCTGTGGGGTTCGAGGGAAAAGGGAAGGTAATGGGCAGGAATTGTCCAGGAAATTGTTGGGAACAGAAAGAGAAGGAAGCTTTAAAAGATGTGATGGGCAGAAGAAAGCATGGGAATCTTAGAGGATGGACAGTTCGTTCACTCATTCAGTGAGTATTAATTAACCCTCCACTGTAAGCAGAAGGAGTGGTAAATGGAAGACATAGTTTTTGACCTGGTGGAGCTCCAGGTTAACAAGCACAGACCAGCAAGAAAGCAGGGAATTTTACTTTGGTGTGATAAATGTTGTTAGGGCAAGTACATGATCCATTGGGATTTTTGGGGAGGGTCTCCCATTCCAGACTGGGGTGGTTGGCAAGGTCCTCTCAAATCAAGGGAGCAATGTTTCAGCGGTTACCTGAAGGATGAGTAGGAATTAACCAGGTCAAGAGTGGGTGAAAAATATTCCAGGCAGGTCATCTTTTCTTTTTAGACATCAGACTGCCTCTTCCCAGCAGCCATATGTACTTAGTCTTTATGGTTTATACGCTTGATGGGTCTCTGGGGAAAAGAACATTAGATGGGAGAGTCAGAAGAGCAGGATTTTATATCTGGGCAATTCACTTCACCTTGCCGAACGTGTCTCCTGTCTGTGAAATGGGTATTCCACCTGTAACCCTTCCTACCTCACAGGTTTATTGTAGGCGCCACATGTAATAATGTAAGTAGAAGTGTGGTGGGGATAAGTGCAGTGCAAATGTCAGGAATTATGGTTGCAGGATGCAGACATCAGAGCGTGAGGGGAATGGGCCAGAGGTGAGCCCCAGCGTGATGCCCGAGGCTCCCCTGGAGTCTCCACCTGCCCCTACCAAGTCCCCGGCATTTGATCTTTTCAACTTGGTTCTGTCCTACAAGAGGCTGGAGATCTACCTGGAACCCCTGAAGGATGCAGGTGACGGTGTCCGATACTTGCTCAGGTAACAGACTTTGAAGAGTTGCTCTGACCGTCTAGACCTTCTGCTTTTCTCCTGCATAGTTGTGCTGACCGTTTAGGCACTTGCTGGGCTGTCCTTTCTGCCCTAGTGAGGAGTGTTTCTGGGAGGTCCATTGGTTCCCTGGGCTTTCACCAGAGTTTCTTTTTTGTCATTCAGTAAGCTCATACATCAAGACTGCTAACTAGCCTTGAACATCGGGCCTTCTAAATCTTAAAGGAGGTTTTTTTTTCTTCTCCCTCAGTATTAGCATAATTAATATTAAAATTAGGATTTAATTTTGACCATAAGTTAAATACAAATATCTATGAATAAGCAGGTGTCCTTTTCACTAATCTTTTAGGATTATGGAGCTCCAAATTTTTTGTTCTTACTTTGCTTTGATTTTCATCCTCTATGATTTCTTTTTTCTCTTTTTCAGCTCACTTTATTTCTTATCTTAAAAAAATTTTAATTACAGATACATGCTATTTCACTCCCTAAATACTTCAGTTTATTTTTAACTAATGACTTTTTTTAATGAGAAAAAGCAACATCACACCTAACAAAGTTAATAATAATTTCTTGATAGCATCTTATACCCAGTTCACATTTCCTCAGCTGTCCCAAGAATGTCATGTTTTGGCCAAATCAGATTCCAGTCCAGGACTACATTCTTTTTTGTCCAGGACAAAAAAGAAACTCTGGTGAACTGCATTCTATGTGATTATGTCCCTTAAGTCTTTTTCAATCTAAAATGGTTTCCTTTTCATGATACTGACTTGCTGGAGACAGAGCTGATGGTCCTGGAGAATTTCCTACTTAGATTTGTCTGGTAGCTTCCTCATGGTGCAAATTGGAAGCTAGATTTAAAGGTTGGATCATATTCAAGTGAAACTCCCTCCCCCACAAAGGTCATGTGTTCCTAATATTGGGAGCCACATAAAACCTGGTTGTTCTACAAAGCAGCCATTCATAACCTGGAACCTGTGAGTGGGGCTTTAGGGCCCACTGAACCTCCTGAAATTACATGTAAAACTCAGTATGTGCACGCATGTGTATTTCTAAGGGCGAAGCTTCTAGTTTTCTTCAGATTCTCATTAAGCTCTCCAGTCTTCTGAGAGAGGTAAGAGGCAGAGTGAGTGGAGTTGGGTTAACCTCTAAGAGTGCTATTGAATATTCATTCATATCTCAGTCTGGAAATAGTGGGAGGTTTATTTTTTTAACTCTCTGAACAAGCCCTTACATTTTTCTTGTTCCCTTTAGAACCCCTTTATTTATGGTATTAGCCCTAGAGGTGAGCTAGGTTGTATTCCATAGCAATATTCTCTACCATTAGATCACTGTCCCCTTGGTGCAAGGGATAGGGGACATGACGGTATGAGAGGCTTGTTTTACAATCCCACCATGACCATCCGGCTGAAATGAATTTTAGTCTTCCTTAGTGGAGACGGTGGGCCCTGGGGTTTTCTGCTGTGCACACATGCAGGCGTGTGTGTATATATGTGTATTTTACCCTTTTGTGGCAAAGCATGAAATTTAAATACAGCCTGCCCTTCACCTTTTCCACCACCGGTTTCTTAGTGCTTCTTGGCACTCATATGTTGGGGTTTTTCTGTTTTATGAAATTAGAAATCTGAGGCTGTGGTGGAATTGATTAAAGCTGGATGGAGGGGAAGCAGCATTTGGCCTAAAGAGCCCCCAGGAGCTTGTGGTTCTGTGCCACTGGGAGGCAGAGCACTGGTCTGTGAAAATGGCTGTCCGATTAGTTTGCCTTTGTTTGTTCTTTTCTTAGTAAAGAGGATTTGACTTTCAAGAGGGACCTAATCTTGAGCTTTGTCTGTTAGGTCTGAAGCCTAGAGCTGCAGTAAATTTTTTTTTTTTTTTTTTTGCAGTAGATTTTTAAAAGACTCCTCTCTTTTGGGATCAGCTACTCTAGCAGGTGGATCTCTATGATCAAAGTGTCAGTAAAGACATGAGAAAGAATGGGAGTGACTCCAGTGGCTGTATGATGTTTTTATTTCTGAAATGGGATTGGCTTTAGGCCAGGCTTTTAATTTGCTCTTAACGCTTACAGCTGCCACTAGCTGGTTCTGAGGCCTCATTAGGGTGGCATAGTGGGGGATGTTTTCAGAGAAAGGCAGACGAGTTCATTTTCATTCCCTTACTCTTAACTTTTATGAAAAAATAAAAGCAGAGGTACCTGGATGGTTCAGTCGGTTAAGTGTCTGACTCTTGATTTCTGCTCAGGTCGTGATCTCAGGGTCGTGCTCAGCGAGGAGTCTGTTTGAGAGTCTCCCTTTCCCTCTCCCTCTGCTCTTCCACTCCCCTTTTTTCTTCCCCTACAGAAAAAATAAAAGCACATAAATTAATGAACCTCATTTAGCAACTGAAATACCTCAGTCACAGCAAAAGAAAATACATTGAAGTTCTGAATACATTACTTGCCAGCAACTAACTTGTTTATTTTTCTCTTTGACTCTCCATCAGTTGGCTGACCTTATAAATGCTACACTGCTGCTTATTTTTTTTTTAAAGATTTTATTTATTTATTTGACAGCAAGAGAGGGAACACAAGCAGGGGGAGTGGGAGAGGGAGAAGCAGGCTTCCCACTGAGCAAGGAGCCTGATGTGGGGCTCCATGCAGGGCTCCATGCAGGGTCGATCCCAGGACCTCATGACCTGAGCCGAAGGCAGACGCTTAACAACTGAGCCACCCGGGCATCCCTAAGGGACAATTTTAAAGAAGAAAGTTCGTCATTGTCCCTTCTTAAAGAGAGCAGAACCTTACAAAACACAGTTAAATAGTATTAACTGGGTTAATACTTAACAGATATTTTATAAATTCTTCTCCTCCTGGGAGAAAGTTCCACAGGTCTTCTAGTTCTGGGAGGAACTAGAAAGTTTTCTTATCCTGGGGCCTAATAGGTGACCTTAACTCCTCTCCCAGTTCCCTGTCCACGTGAGAGGCCCACTTTTCATTTCTCCTTGACACTCTGAGCTCCAGGCCCCCTCCTCTTGCTCCTGGTTTTGATGACCCACCCGTGATGGCCGTCTCTTCCCCTCACCGCCCCCCCTGTCTCACTCCCCCCATCTCACCCCTCACCCTTCATCCCCCCCCCGTCTCACCCTCACCCCCAAACTGGAGGAGTGGCCATCTTTAGTGACCAGGACTTTCTTGTGTTGTAGGTGGCAGACGCCTTTGTGTTCCTTGCTGACCTGCCTGGGCCTCAACGTCTTGTTCCTCACTTTGAATGAAGGTAAGAACTAATTCCAGGGGCAGGGGGGTTTTGTGAATGAATGTGGGAAGGAATTCCAAGAAATGGCCCTTTGTCTTGCCATAGAGTTGGCCTCCTTTCATTTCTGCTTGAAAGTTGGTCTCCCTCCATTTTCTGCTTGCAGAAAACCTCCTCTGAAGAGACACACTCTGGGCTAGAATCCTGACTGGGTTGTTGAGGTGGCAGGTTCTTTAATCTGTCTGTTAAGGCCTAATTTTCCTCAGTTCTAAAGGGAGGATAATAATAGTGCTCCCCTCAGAGAGTGGTTGTGAGGACAAGGTAGCCTGTATATTACATTTAGCACAGTGCCTGACACAGGGTAAGGAGCCAGTATATTGTAGCTATTATTGTTTCCTTCTTGACTGAATGCTAGTGTTGTAACCTTTTTCCATTTTGATTTCCAAGCTGATTCTGGGGTCAGTGGGGGCATGACATGGGGTGAAGGTGCCAGGAAGTTGAATGGTTAAGAGATTTTTACCACATCCTTTGATTTCCTCTGGCTCAGCTGGTGAGCCTGGAGGGGGCTGCTGGGCAGTTACCAGCTCTGAGGCGTCTGTGGCATGAAGGTTTTGAGGTAGATGTGTGGACAGGTGGGTGGCTCTAGAGATCTTGGGTAGTGATGTCTCCTGGGGACCTTTTGTGACAAGATATACCAGGACCCAGCCCTATTCCTGTGTGAACTGCCAAGTGGCTATAGAAAAAGCTAAACCCCTGTGGGGAGATGTGTGAAAGGCCTGAGACAGAATGTTCTGAGGAGTGGGGTCCTTTATTCATGTATTCATTCTTCTATCAAATTTGCATTTCTCAAGTGTCTCCTTTGTTTCCTATGGAGATGTGGATTCAGTGGGTTGAAAATAAACCCAGTTTTCACTTAATACTTCATTTTCTGTTTGTCCTATGACAGATATTTAACTAGCATTTACTGTGTGCCCAGTGCTCTGTTAGCTTGCTTTGGGAGTACATGGAAGAAGGTCCTTCTCTGGATTTTCTCTCAGCCTCCCCATTTTTCAGTCCACAGTCATCTGTCTGTGATATTCTAAAAGCCAAAGGAAAGACTTCAATCTGCCCCAGTGGCCCAAAGGTGTCAGTCAGGGGATCTTTTAGGGGCCAGACTCCGGCCAGGAGCCACTTCCTGTGTGCTAGCATAGATTTGTTAATGTTAAAAAAAAAAGGGGGTGGGGGTCTGGGGCTATAGTAGTGACCAAACAGATGAAGTCCCAGCGTTCGAGAGCTTGTGTTTGTGAAGGAGACAACAACTATGCCTGTAATCCGTCATGTGGCGAAAAATTCTGTGAGGAAAAATAAAGCTGAGTTAAAGGGTTGGAGAGTGAGCCGGGAGACACTCTTTCACCCGAGGTGATCAGGGGAGGCCTCTCGGACAGAGCGCTGGAGGAGGCAAGGGAGCGAGTATGCGGGCATCTGGTGGGCAGAGGCTCCTGGGCTTTGCTCCTCATTTACCTGCAGCGTTATTGATCCCGTAGGTGCGTGGTACTCAGTGGGGGCCCTGATGATTTCAGTGCCTGCCCTCCTGGGCTACCTTCAGGAGGTTTGCCGGGCGCGGCTGCCTGAGTCTGAGTTGATGCGGAGGAAGTATCACAGCGTGAGGCAGGAGGATCTCCAGAAAGTTCGCCTGTCTCGTCCCGAGGCTGTGGCTGAGGTGAAGAGCTTGTGAGTATGGAAGGGGCTGGGGCGGTGGGAGATGATCACAGTGACAGTGGCCACCACACTGAGTGCTTGCATCGTGTGAGGTGTTGTATCGGGGAGACCACGGATGTTCTTTCCTCTCATCTTTTGAACAGCTCTGGGAGGTGGCTACTAGTAGTATCCTCCATTTATGGATAAAGAAAAAGGCTTACACAGCGAAAAGGGGACCAAGCTGGGATGAGAAGCCAGATCTAGCTGATTTCACAACAACCTGTGTTCTTTCTACTAGAGAGACAGTTTAGGGTCTTAACTGAGTGCATGCATGCATGAGCCACGGCTGGGGTTCAAATCCCAGCCCTCCCATTTACCTGCTGGGTGGCAACCTGTGGCATCCCTGTGCCTCAGGTTCCTCACCTGTTAAATGGCATAGCAGTTGACTCACCTCGTAGGGGGTTGCGAAGACTGAATTACCCAGGTCTGGTACCCAGGAAGTGCTCGATAAAGGTTAGTCACCGTCACTACACTATCAAGAAGCTTCCTAAGTGTGACAGGGCTGGTACTTCCGAAGAGCCACGGTAAGACTGTTGAATAACATGAGCCATAGCATCTGCAAAGCTTCAAAAAAAAGTTACAGACAAATGGAGGCCTGGGCCTGGTCCCCATCTGAGTCCTCTTTCTGGAATGTGGTCTGGGTCTCTGTGGTTTTTAATGCCCCCCACCCTTTTTTAAAAATGACTTTTTTTTTTGTAAAGATTTTATTTATTTATTTGACAGAGAGATCACAAGTAGGCAGAGAGGCAGGCAGAGAGAGAGAGGGGGAAGCAGGCTCTGCAGGGAGCCTGATGCGGGGCTCGATCCCAGGACCACAAGATCATGACCTGAGCTGAAGGCAGAGGCATTAACCCACTGAGCCACCCAGGCGCCCCTATTTATTTTTTTTTAAGATTTTATCTATTTATTTGACAGAGATCACAAGTAGGCAGAGAGACAGACAGAGAGAGAGGGAAGCAGGCTCCCTGCTGAGCAGAGAGCCCAATGTGGGGCTCGATCCCAGGACCCTGAGATCATGACCTGAGCCGAAGGCAGAGGCTTTAACCCACTGAGCCACCCAGGCGCCCCTTAAAATGACTTTAAACTCAAATGGGAGTTGCAAGAACAATACAGAGGAACTCCCAGAGGCCCTGTACCCAACATTTGCCACATTGCTATTGCTCTTCACTTGTATGTTACTTTTTTTTCTTTGTGAACCATTTGAAAGTAAGTGCAAACATCATGCCTGTTTACCCCAAATACTTCTCTTCTAAGAACAAGGACTTTCTCTTACGTATTTATAATTATATAATCAAAATTAGGAAATTTTACATGGTTAACATTAACATTGCTGCAATTATCTAATATATATTTCATAATCATATTTTACCTATGATATTAATAAGGTTTTTATATGCATTTCCCCTCATCCAGAATCCAGTCCTGAGTCCTACATTACATTTTGTTTTTATGTCATCTTAGTCTTCTATAACCTGGAATAATTCCTTAGTCTTTGTTTCTCATGACCTTGACGCTTTTAAATAGGATGAGCTTATTGTGTAGAATTTCCCTCAATTTGGGGTTGTTTGGCTCCTTATGATTAGACGGAGGTTTTGCCTTTTTGCAGGAGTATGGCAAGCAATGTGCTGTTGTCAGTGTATCGTGTCAGGAGGCACATGATGTCAGTCTGTCCAGTTAGGGGAGAGTCTGAATTTGATTGTTTGGTTAAGGTTTCTGTGCTATAAAATGCCCATTGCTGGGTCTTGTCTTTATCACTTTATTACTGTGATAGTTGTGAAGGTGATTCTCTAATTGGCATTGTTAGCTAGCATCTGCTCTAAGAAAGAGCTCTTCCATCTTATCAGTATGAACTCAAGATTCTTAATTTTATTTAATGGGTTGTAATCCATTACTGTCATTATTTTGATCTCAGATTGTCCTAGGTTTGGCAGTAGGAGCTCTTTTGAACTGGCTTCTGTGTTCTTTTGATATGTCCCCATCATTTTTTTAAAGATTTATTTATTTATTAGAGGGAGAGTGCGAGCGCACGCACATGGGAGTGGGAAGGTTGGGGAGAGAGAATATCTTAAGCAGACTTCCTGCTGGAGCATGGAGCCCGAGGCAGGACTCGATCCCACAACCCCGAAATCATGACCTGAGCCAAAATCACGAGTTGGATGCTCAATTGACTGAGCCACCCATCATTTCTGAGTGCATATGATATTCAGATTCATCTTATGCTTGTGCTGCTCCCACTCTGGAACGAGCCATTTCTCCGTGGGGCCCTTCAGAAACGAGGATCTGGGTGCAGCATGCATTCTTTGCTTCTGGGGGTGTATCCATTAAAAAAAAACCTCTCCAAGTGAGTCTGCCTTCCACCCCGGGTGGAGACACAGTGATCTCTCTCCTGCCATTTATCCTACAACTTCAGTGTGTCTGTGAGGGGGGTACCCTGCTCCTCATTTTCCTTCAGCCTTGGGGAAGTTAAGCAGCTGGTCTGACATCAACAGCTAGGAAAAGACCCCAGCCGGGACATTTGTCCTGTTTGCACTCTGTAGGGGTGCCAAAAGGGGGCCTGAAATGTACGCAGTTTCTCCTGAGCTCTCCGACCCCTCCTGTGGGTTCGAAGAGACCAGCTGTCCCTGGGTAGCTGTGCCCATGAGGTCCTAGCTCCTGTGTCCCTGAGCTCTGGGAGGCCCATGGGCACTCGGCTCATGGCAGCACCCTGTGCCCACAGCCTGATCCAGCTGGAGGCCTTCCTGAGCCGCCTGTGCCACACCTGCGAGGCTGCCTACCGCGTGCTGCATTGGGAGAACCCTGCCGCGTCCTCACAGTGAGTGGCCCTGCTCCCCCCACTGCTGGCCTGCAGGGATTTGCCATAGGAGGCCCTGCTCCCCTCGCTCAGGGGAGGAGAGCCTTTGAGGCTCTTATGTGCAGACCTGCACGTGAACTTGTGGGCTGGGATGAACTGCTTTTGTTTAGACACCTTTTAGGTGTGGTAAAAATATTTTGATAGTAGAAACGTAACTCACCATGTCATCTCTCACCCACTTGTTTGATTAGCAGATGTCGTGTTAATAAGTGTGCCCGTTGCCGTGTGGCTATGCTCCAAAGTGGTTTCCTTGTGATCTTAGGAATTTCTGACGCCGCGGTTCCTCTCTGTCGATGCAGGTTCTATGGGGCTCTTCTGGGCACAGTTTGCATGCTGTATCTGCTGCCCCTGTGCTGGGTCCTTGCCCTTTTAAACAGCACGCTCTTTCTGGGGAATGTGGAGTTCTTCCGAGGTAAGCCACGGACAGCTGGGCAGAGATGGGGCCCAGGCTCTGGGGGCCAGGTTAGGCTCCCTGTTTGTTAGGCTCTCCAGCTAATCATCTGTTTGCTGAGCCTTCCACAAGGGGGCAGCACCACACCAGGGTAGTTTCTGGGAGGGCTCCTGGGCTCTGCATCTGAGATGGGGGGGGGGATACAGGGGAGGCTGCTACTGTGGGGGTCCCTCTCCCTTCCCAAGGTAGGTGAATCCTACCTACCTTGATATGTCTTGTGTGATGTGGTGGCTTCTGGGAGATGAGGGAGCAGTATTTTCCCAGTCCTGCCACCTGCCTCCTGGGACGTGGCCACCCAGGAGCAGCTGCCACTTCTCTGTGTGATCCGGGAGTTCTCATCTGCCGCCTAGCTCCTCAAGCAGGGAGGCAGTCTGGAGAGGCCCTGAGCCACAGAAACCTGGGTTTCTGCATGTGTTCGGGTGATTGCTATATTTGTTTTCCTCCCTGTGGAAAAATTTGTTTTCCACCCCTCCCTGGGTACTTAGTTACAGAAGCCTTAACTCATCCAGCACTTGCTACATTTAATCCCCCCGTAATAGTCACATGGGGTGGGTGGTAGTAGCTCCGTTTTGCTTGTGAGGCTTAGGTTAGGCGATCTGCTCAGAGTTAGGAGGGTGACTTTCTTGCAGTAGAGAGCAGGCTGCTGGTGGAGGAGGCCAGCTACCTGTAGAACGGGGTACCCCCCAGAGCACCACTCATTTCATCCTGTTTGTGCCTCCCACTCTGTTCTTGCCCTGGGTAGTGGTGTCTGAATACAGGGCACGTCTGCAGCAGCGGCTGAACCCCCAGCAGAAAGACAGCGTCTTTGAGAGCCCAGCACTGCCGGAGGCCGGGGAAAAGTGTGCTCTGCCGGACTGCACGCCTGCACCCACGCCCACAGAGGTGAGTGCCCCCCGCCAGCGGGGCCGGACCTCCTGCAGGCAGGGTGGGGGGCCTTCTGGTTCCTAGCTTGTTTCATGCCCCAGCGCTCCTGGCCTCTTTACAGTTCCTGCCGCTTCCCTGGCCTGCTCTTCTCGGAAATGTTTAATAATAGTAATCGTAGTGATAACAGCTACTGGGTGCTTTCTTGAATGCTTACTCTGCTGTTGTAAGGACTTTATAGATACTAACTGTGTGAGGTATAGGTTGCTTCTGAGAATGGAAGGGTCCGCTTTTGCGTGGGAGAAGGCTGAGGCTGGAGTGCTTGTGCCAGGGTGGTGGGCCAGGACTCACACCAGGCCCTGTGGTTCTATCACCTGAGCTGTGCAGCCACCGTGGGGCCATCTGTGGTCTTGGGCCCATGTCCCTGTCCCTGCTAGATCAGAGTGCCCTCCTTTTCGCGACTTCTTTCTTGCACGTGTGCCATCTCCTCGGGGGCAGGAGTGAATGTTTTAGGGAACCTGGATGTTGGCTCCAGGGAGTTGGTGGCCTCTTAGGGGGCAGGGCTCCCCTCTCCTTCTGTAATAGTCTCTCTTCCCAGGACCTCACGCCCGGCAGTGTGGAGGAGGCCGAGGAGGCTGAGCCTGATGAGGAGTTCAAAGATGCAATTGAGGTGGGTGGCCCTTCCCCACCACCCTCTACTGATCTGGCGGGAAGCCAGCTCGTCTGGAGCCGGGTGGCTTCTCACATCCCAAGTCTAAGTTTTTCAGTTTTCTTTATCCAAATGAAAAGCCAGAACTTGTGAGCTAGAGCACACCGGATGAAAGGGTGCCTCTGAACTTCCATCCATTCTGTGACCGACCTCCTCAGCTGTTGTGCGTGCCCAGGGCAGGGATGGCTCTGGAAGCCTCTGGGAAGCGCCGTGTGGTGGGGGGTGGGTCCTTTACCACCTAGGCTGGAGACTCAGGGCTTTGTACCTTGGTTGTGGGGAAGGCAGACCTGGGGAGGGCACCGGCCGGGGTCTCTCGCTGCTCTTATGCAGAGTGAGGTTCGAAAGACATCTCTCTGAGTGGCGGGGAGGGGAAGCTGGAGAAAGTGGTGCAGGCCAAGGACTAGGTCAAAGTTTTCCTGATTTTAAGACAGTGAGTCTAACTGGTAGTTTATAGAAGCCTTTTATTTGGCATCCAAGACTTAAAAACATTTAACAATGGAGAGATTTCAGTGACGAGTCTGGATTTTCAGTTTCTCTGAACAGAGAAACTGCCGGACTGCACGCCTGCACCCACGCCCAGGTAGTCTGGAGTGCAAAGTGGTCCATGTGGCTGAGGAGTGACTGTCCCCTTTAGAAAAGCCCCTGCCCCCACCCTCCTTATCCCCGGTCACTGAATGCTAGTGTGGTTGCTGTTGCATTTCCATAGAGCAGGCCATCATTTCTCCATCTCGCCGTGAAGGGGGATGTTGAGGTATTAAGAAAAGGGATCTCGTGCGTTGCCCCTGGGCCTGCGATTGCCCCTAGCCCACTTCATTCTCACCTCAGCCTCACCCACATTGGCATTTACATTTTCAGCTGCTTAACGATTTCTCCCAGACTTGCAAATACGACCGTACACTGTGCATCTTGGTGCTGGTGCTGTAGGGAGTGAGGTCAGCGAGGGCCTTCGGGCTCTTTTGTTCCTGACCCACAGTAGTGAACACATTTTACATCTTGGCCTAGTTCATACTTATGTCCGTAAAATGTGTAAAACTTAAATGGAGCGAAAGTTTTCTGAAAATACATTCTAAGGGGTATTTTCTGTTTTCTTCTATTGAAGTCATGAGCTACTTTTAATGATCTCACCCAGTTTGAGAAACCGTAGTGCCCAGGTTCTCTCAAACTGATGCGATGCTGGGCTCCTCCTCAGGGGGCTTCTGTGGACGTCACCCTCTGTGGCGCTCAGACAGAACTTAGAGGGGTGCTTCCGTGTTTCCTTCGGCCTGGGGGTCCCCCTCCCGGCGGCGGCCTTCTTCCTGCTATCTCTGTCTGTTTTCTGTCCTTCTCCCGCACACCCTGGGAGGCAGGAGACACACTTGGTGGTGCTGGTAAGTAGGAGCCATGGTGAGGCGCGAGGGGGCCGGGCAGGGGGAGGGCGACCGAGCCAGCTGTCCCCGTGCCTCATGGGGTCTGCCGTGCTGGGGGCCTCTGCACGTGGCTCCCAGAGCCCTGCCATGAGGTGGGCAGGACTGGAAGGAGCTGTTTCCGCAGGAGGATGATGAAGGTGCCCCGTGCCCAGCGGAAGACGAGCTGGTCCTGCAGGACAACGGGTTCCTGAGCAAGAACGAGGTGCTGCGCAGCAAGGTGTCCCGGCTCACAGAGCGGCTCCGCAAACGCTACCCTACCAACAACTTCGGTACGGCCGGGCCTGAGGAGCGGAGGCCGCGCGGGCGCCGCGGGGCCAGGGTTCTGGAATCGCGGGTCCCGGTCTGTGACGAGAGCAAGGAGTAGCGCTGTGTGCACGGGTGCCGGGGAGGTAGCGGGCACACAGTGGGACTGCCGGGGGAGTGAGTCCGCATCCCTTCTTGTTCCTCTGTCTTTCTGGAACATTAACTTGTGGGAGGTTGAGGCGCTGAGTTCCGGAAACGCCACTCCAGGATCGGAGAGCCGTGTGATCCTGCGGCAGAGGCTCAGAAGGCAGTGCAGCACGAAGGCTGAGAGCAGGGAGTGGCGTCCCACTGCCCGGGGTGAATCCTGGCTCCGCTGGGTGTCCCTGAGCAAGCTATGTAACCTCTCTGTGCCTCAGTTTCCCATTCTAAGAATGGGCAGTAATGACAGTTCTTACCTCACAGGGTTCTTAGAGGTCTCTAATGAGGTGCTGCTTATTAAGTGGTAGCCCAGGGCTGGCTGGGTGGTCACAGTAAGTTGCTTACGAAGGGGTACTGTTAACATGGGCGGTCCTGGTCCATCCTGCAGGTGCCTAGGACCTCGTGTGGGTCTTTCCCACGCAGGTTGAAACAAGTTGAAGCAAAAGGTATCTTCCTCTGCACACGATAGCATCCCGAGGTTCCTTCTCAGCCAAGTTCGTGGACCGGCCCGTCCTTCTTTGACTGGGGGTGGGGGGGTGGTCAGGGACGGCAGCTTCGGAGCAGGGTAGACTTGACAGTTGGCATGGTGAGGAAGCTGGCTCAGACCGGGAGAGCGGGTGCTGAGCCAGGTGGAGTTCCGGCTGAAGGGGGCAGGTGACTTGGGGTCGTGCTGGTCTTGGGGAAGAGCCCTGCTGTGCTCGGTGTCAGCCGCCACGAGGCTGGGGTGGCTATCCTGCGTGTTCTGGTGGGAGGGAGTTCTAGGGTCTGCACCCCGGGAGAAGCCCTGGGGTTCATTTGAGGAACTTGACCCGGGGCATCCCGGGGCCTGCCTCCCTGCCCCTGTAGCACCCAGGGCGGTTGTTCTCAGGATTAGAGATTCCTGGACGTGCTGCTGCTTTCTGCTCTGTGAGTGCGCCCTGGTCATTTTGCGTTCCCTTGTTTGTGGTGATGACGGACTTCTACGGGGCGCTGTGTTCCGCGTGCTTGTGTGTGCTCCGTCTCATCTAGTGCACATGGTAGGCGTGATAGGGACAGGCGGCTCTTGGGGGCTTAGGAGCAGCTGGGTTCTAGAAGTCCCAAGTGACAATACACAAGATTAGTACTGTCGCTGTAGCATGTGATTCATCCGTATGTATGAATTTTGAGTAAAGGCCTTTAGATGTTCTCATTTGCAGGTGAGTAACTTCAGGTGAGAAAAGTGATTTATTTGCTCCGTGTCTTCAGCCAGTTAATGGTAGAGCTGTGACTCAAATCCAGGCCATCTGATTTGATGGCCCATTGTTCTTGTGTTTTTTCTCACTCATCATGCTGCCTTTGCCTTACTGTCTGAAGTCCTCTGGCTTTACATCTGTCTTATTATAATACTTGGTTTTTGGTTCAGATAATCCCAGCCAGGATGGGTGAAGGCCTTTCAGGTTCACATGAGGCTGGCAAGGGCAGAAAATGCTGCTTTTTTCTAAGCCTCTCTTAATTCCCATTAAGACTTTTCGCTGTCCTCTCCCTGAGATGTTCTCAAGCTCCTTGCTGTGAGGGCTGGTGCAGCAGCTCTGCTCCTGGGTCTGGCTCCTGCAGGCCAGGGGGAGGTGAGCCACTTTCAGGGCCACTCCATTCCGGCTGCCCGTGGAGGGTGGGGACAGGGACAGATAAGGACAGGCTGCCCAGGGGCTTCTACGTGGCCCTGCTGTGTCCTGGAGGCCCTTTGACCATTCCCCTAGCAGGGCCTGTGCCGTCTCAGGCTCCTTCCTGCTCCCGCGGCATCATCACATGGTGAGTCAGGCCCTTTGCTGAGAGTGGGGCAGGGAGAGTCAGTAGATATTGGAAGGGAGCAGGGCTGCTGTCTTCCAGATACCCTTTTGAGCTGGTGTCAGCACCCTAAGCCCTCGCTGGCCCAGGCTTGTGCGATGAGTACATGTTGGTTTCTCTAGAGCACATGGCTGCCCTGGGACGGTTGGCCCTGACCTTCCATCCTGGACTTGGGCCTGAGTGTCAGTCTTTGAGTGGCTCCAATCCCCTACCCCATGCCCCTGTCCCCCTTGCTAAAGAGATGCAGAGGTGGGTTGCTTTTTTTTTTTAAAGATTATTTATTGGGGCACCTGGGTGGTTCAGTTGAGTAAGTGTCTGCCTTTGGCTCAGGTCGTGATCTCAGGGTCCTGGGATCGAGCCCTGCACCGGGGTCCTTGCTTGGTGGGGAGTCTGTTTCTTTCTCTCCCTCTGCCTGCCCCATCCCTGCTCATGTTCTCTCTCTCTTTCTCTCTTAAATAAATAAAATCTAAAGTAGAAAAGATTTATTTATTTATTTTTAAAAGATTTTACTTATTTATTTGACAGAGACAATGAGAGGCAGAACCGTGAGCAGGGGGAGTGGGAGAGGGAAAGTAGGCTTCCTGCCAAGCAGGGAGTCTGACGGGGGGCTCAATCCCAGGACCCTGGGATCATGACCTGAGCCGAAGGCAGACGCTTAACGACTGAGCCACCCAGGTGCCCTGATTTTTTTTTATTTATTTGAGAGAGGGAGAGGCTTAAGCTCATGACCCATGAGATCACGGCCTGAGCCTAAACCAAGAGTGAGACACTTAACCGCTCGAGCCACCCAGGTGCCCCAAGGTGGGTTGCTTTGCCTACATTCTTATTGGGGGACAAAGTCTTGGCGTAGCCTGATGGCTGGTTTGGCATCAGGGCAGCAGCATCTGCTGTGCTTTTCCCTCTGGTCTGCCAGGCCAGGAGCTAACTGGCAGCAATGGCATTCACTTTATGCGCCTTGGCCTCAGGCTTTTCCTTACTCTAGCTTGGGTGGGCCGTCTTTCCTTAAACACAGGGCGTGTCCTGTAGCAAGGGCTGCAGGGGCTTCTGATGGAACAGAGGAAGAGACCACATGTAGCCGTCAATATACCTTTGGGCCTTTGCTCGAAGGTGAAGCCTGGGGCTCCGTACCTGGCCACATAGGTGGTTCAAGAGGCCACGGTGCTTCCCGAAGCCCCGAATTGCTCTGGCCAGGTCCCAGGAGACCTTTGGGCCCCAGGTTGTAGACACATACTCCAGTAGCCTTATTATCCACTCCCAAGTGTTTTCAGGACCCGACTCAGCTTCCTTCTGGGCCCACAGGGGCTGGGCTCTGTAGCCCCTTTCGGGAGCATCTTCATGCCCACCGTGGGCCCCCAGGCTTTCTCCCCTGGCTCAGTGCCTCCTGCTTGCATGGAGATTTTTGCCTCAGACCAGAGTCTGTGTTCCTGGGGATAGCCTTTGGAACCGTCCTTGTTCTCTTCAGGCTTGGCTTTCATTCCTGGAGCTTGGTGAAGCCATCAGGCACAGCGTGGCCTTTCCTCTCCTCCTCAGGCCTCAGTTTGCCTCCGCCTTTTGGTTCCTTTCATTCACTGGCACGTGCCCCTTCCACAAACTGTGTCTTTGCTGCAGGCCATCTTTTCTATTTGTAATTTTCCTGGGAGCATGGGTGGGTGGGGAGCACAACGGCCTCTGAAAGAACTGTCAGTTTCCTCTCTCCCCATCCTTCATCTCTTCTTGCACCCCTCGCCTTCTCCCATGCATTTGCTAAGCTGCTGTTGACTCTTCTGCCATGGTCTGGAAACTCGATCATCTTGCGGGCGGTGGTTTAGATGGCGTCTCTCGCGGCCCTGCGCCGCTCCACCTGCCTGCCACGCACAGTGTGTGCCCTGCCCTGCACGTCGTCTTGGACGTGCCTGGTTGTGAGCTCCTCTCCTGGAATCTTCAGATGACAGGAAGCAGGAGTCTGGGGTTCTAGGCATTTCTGCATTACCTGTGGGCAGACTATAAGGAGACACTTAGGAAGGGGTCATGCCAGGCAGGTTTCATCTGAGCTCGTTGGAGCGGCCCTCTCTGAAGGATGCCTGTTATCATGATGGCCCCCCCACCAGCTTGGTGTGATTTCCAGGGAGCAGATTCTGCAGGATGCTTTTCAGTTTTGCTAGGACCTGCAGGTGGGGAGGGCGCATGGACCAGCAGGTGTGTATAGTCTGGAGACACGGATTCTCAAGGACCATGGGAATTTTCCTTCTGTTTTTTTTTTTTTTTTTTTAAAGATTTTATTTATTTATTTGAGAGTGAAAGCGAGAGAGATCACAGAGGGAGTGGGAGAAGCAGACTTGCTGCTGAGCAGAGAGCCCGATGTGGGGCTCGATCCCAGGACCCTGAGATCATGACCTGAGCCTAAGGCAGACACTTAACTCACTGAGCCACCCAGGCACCCCAGGAATGTCCTTCTTAGTTTGAATCCCCTTCTGTCTCTGGATCTGGACTTTACTCCCTTTTTTTCTTTTAATCAAAGATTTTATTTATTTGAGAGAGCGAGAGACCATGAGAGAGAGAGAGAGAGAGATCACGAGTGGGGGCAAGGGGTAGAGGGAGAAGCAGACTCCCTACTGAGCAAGGAGCCCGACGTGGGACTCATTCTCGGACCGTGGGATCATGGCCTGAGCTGAAGGCACATGCTTAACTGACTGAGCCACCCTGGCGACCTGGACTTTGCTCCCTCGCTGGCTCCCCCCAGCCACGGGGTCTGGGCTGGGCTGGCATCCTGAGCGGCCCCATTCAGAAGAGCCAGGAGCAGGTGAGGTTGAGAGCCGTGGGCCGGCCCGGGGCTGAGCTGCTGCCTCTGTTTGTCAGGGAACTGCACGGGGTGCTCGGCCACCTTCTCGGTGCTGAAGAAGAGGGTAAGTGTCCCCCAGGGTGTGCTTGTGGGGACTTGGGATGAGATGCAGGGGCGTCGCCGGGAGTCACTGGGCCACATTGGGCCTGGGGTCCGAGGTTTGCTCGGGTGAGCGAGGATCTGCTGTCCCTGTGCCCACGCCTTCACTAGTATTCCCAGTGGAGGTTGTGTTTGCTCTCTCCTGCCCCACGTGGGCACCTCCCAGTTCCCATGGTAGTCCCAGGTTCCTTGGGTGAGATCAGTTGATGGGGGGACAGGGGACTCCGGATGTGGGCGACACACCGATATTGACCGTGGCTCTTTGGCTTTTTGCAGCGGAGCTGCAGTAACTGCGGAAACAGCTTCTGCTCTCGGTGCTGCTCCTTCAAGGTGCCCAAGTCCTCCATGGGGGCCACAGGTGAGTGGTGCAGGCGGCCAGGGGTCAGGGCCCGGGGAGGGCTTGGCTGGTTCCCGCATCCTCCAAGGGCTGCTACAGTGTGGGGTCAGTGAGAAGGCAGGGGGACTCGGGATCCTGTCTGGCCTGGAGAAGCATCTCCGCTGTCCTTTAACAGACAAAACACTGAAGTATTTTATGTGTGCAAAAGAGTATGTTTAATATATCTGAATTATAAAGCATAATACTGAATATCTGTGGCTGCTTTACTGAAGTTAAAAAACAGAGCAGTAGCCGCACCCCCAAGGCTCCCCAGCACCCCCTGCCTTCCCCAGAGGAAACCACTGTGCTGAACTTTGTTCTTTTCCTCATTAACTTGTTAACACTTGTAACAAAATGAAAAAGCTCTACACACTCATTGTAAGCAAGAGATACAGATAAACAAAGGAAGGGCCTCACATGCATGAGGGTAAATGCACGAGGAGAAATGCGGACACAGGCATGCTCTACGAGTAGCAGCAGGAGCACGCTCTGCATGTTGTGCATGCCGCCTGTAATGGGCCGTAATCCGAAATTGAGGCTTTTTTCTTTCTGGTCATGCAAGTAGCCTATGTTCATTCTAGATGATATAGAGATTATTATACAGAAGGAAAAGGAAGAAAAAAGTGATTCTGTAATCTTACTACCTAGAGATAAGCACCGTTAAAACATGTTGGAAAAATTTCTTCTGGTATTTTATTTAAAAAACTTTTTAGTGGTGTTTTGTTGGTGCCAAAATAATTTCTTTTTTTTTTTTTTTAAGATTTTATTTATTTATTAGAGAGAGAGACTGAGAATGAGAGGGGAGAAGGTCAGAGGGAGAAGCAGACTTCCCGCAGAGCCGGGAGTCCGATATGGGACTCGATCCTGGGACTCCGGGATCATGACCTGAGCCGAAGGCAGTCGCTTAACCAACTGAGCCATCCAGGCGCCCCCAAAATAATTTCTAATGCAGGGCACCTGGGAGAGGCCTGCTGGCGGGGTCACTCCTGAAGTCCCCAGTCCCCATGGAAAGAGGAGTCTGAGGGCAGGCTAGGGAGCTGGGTTAGCAAGGATGTGGGCTGGGTGGTGGGTGGCTTGTGTGGGGCTTTGGGGGTCGGGGAGGTGGTGGTAGTATTGGGGGCCATGAACCAAAGGACATGAGGAAGCGTCTCACCAAGTTCTTCCTCCTTTTCAGCCCCTGAAGCCCAGAGAGAGACTGTGTTTGTGTGTGCTTCGTGTAACCAGACCTTGAGCAAGTGAGAAGAGGGGCTGGGGTCCAAAGTGGGCGTCGGTCCCTGGGGCCAGCAGCAGACCTCACTCTTCTATCCCTAGCCCCATGTGGTGTGTGCTGGGCAAATGTGGCCCGAACGCTGGGTAGGCTTCCCCTTCCTCTCCTCGCTGTCTCCAGCTGGGTTCTGGAGCTGCTCCCCCTTTTTGCGGACGGCTAGTAAATGGCAGTTGTCAAAACCCAGAGGGAAGAGAGCCCCTGGAGGGCCTGGCATGCTTGCCCTCCTCTGCCCTGTGCTGAATTAGTGGACTCAGAGCTGGGCAGGGAATATATACTAGAGGGCAGTAGTGAGCTAGGCCTGGTCTCTCTAGGGCTCTCGGCGCATCAGGGTGTCTCTCCACACCTCACAATTCTAGGAGATCACAGATCAGAGATGGGGAGAAGAGATTCTTCCTCTGCTGTTCCTGGGCCAGCCCCTTGGCCTCTGAGAGCCTGCAGAAGGGCTTGGGCATCGCACGACCCAACTTTGCTGTTTGGATGTCCCTTCAGGCATCAGCATCTCATTGTTTCTCCACCAGAGGGTGTGTGGCCAGACCTAAGACCAAAAGTCCTAGAAATAGGGTTGAAGTTTCCATGTTCTCCCAGAGGAGGACGTGTCTAGGAGGGCCTGTCAGAGTCCTTTAGTATTAAGTGGAGCAAACCGTAGGGAGCTTCAGCAGCTCAAAGGCCATCAGGCTAACTTTGCAGAAACCTTGACTTGCAGAGTCTCAGCCGACATATTACCCTGGTGACAGCTCCGCTGGGTAGATGCCAGGCGTTCAGATCCCTCTTACTCCTCCTGCTCAGAGCCTCAGGCACCCCTCCTTTGACCCAGAGCTGTGTTTCACCTCCCTGGCCCCTTGTCCCATGGAGTGTGAGACAGGCAAGGAGAGCAGAGGTCCTGAAGCCCTTGACCCTTGGGGGCCCCGGAAGTGTAGGATCCCTCCGGGCTGGGTCCTAGATTCTGGCGCTATTCCTCAGCAGCGCGGTCTCACTTAGCGGTGAAGGCCACTTGAGGTCCCCATCCTCTTCAATAATTTTATGTTCATTTCTGGACTCTTAGGGCACCAGCGTCTCTTCCTAAGCCTTGAGCGGGCTCAGGCATCCCTCTGTCCCCTGGAGCTGCTCTGCCTTTTTGAAGTATTTATTTATTTATTGCATGGTTCCTGGGAACATGTGGCACGAGGAATGGGATGGAGAGGAGCAGGGGCTTCTCCTGCTCCAGGATGCTTCCCTGGAGTCATGGGCTGCTGGGGACCCAGGACCCATAGGAGGCTGAGCAGGGATCTGAGGAGGCAGGCTGGGGAGACAAGGCCATCCCAGGCCAGCTTTCTGGGGCTAATTAGGGCTGGGCAGCTAGAGCTGGGCCTGCGACAGGCCAGGGTGGTGCAAGTCCCTGGGGAACCAGGCAGGCCTTGGTGTACCCCCTTCCTCGGGCTCCTTTGTTAAGAGATGAGAGTTAAATACGCCATGCTTTATTTACACTGGAGAGGAACGAAAAGGATCTCTGTGTATATGGAGAATTGTCAATAAAAAGGCCCTCAAGCTTCTGACGTTTTCGTCCTGGTCCTTGCGCTAACCCTCTCTCTTGAGGCTAGAGAGCCAGACTCGCCGTGCGCGGCCTGAGTTTGCAGGCCTGCGCTGTGCCTGCAGGACAGGGCTGGGCGGGATGTGTAGGCTGCCGTCGGGGGTCTGCAGGGGGGTGGAGGGAGGGACGCGGTGCCTCGTGCAGGTGGACCTCAGTGTTTGTTGGATGGAATTGAGGCTCCGTCTTGTGACCAGATTGTGAGCCGTTGGGGTTAGGACCAGGACTAGTCAAACACTAAGCAGTACAGCCTTTAGAACGGAAAGATTTTAGCTAATCCTTCTTAGAAAGCGAAAAAGGATCGGTGCTCGGGCTGAGAGCCAGCCGGAGGAGGACTGGCCGTGAGACAGGACTGATAAGCAGTTCTCTGAAAGTATGGTTTGTGGGGTGCGTATGGGGTGCCAGGCACAGTGCTGAGTGCTTTATACGCATCATTTTATTTACGCCTTATGATGGTCACGTGAGGTAGCACTGTTCTCTCCAGTTTATAGGTAAGGACACTGAGGCCAAGGGAAGCCGAGTAGTGGCAACGAGAGGTTTGGCATGGCGCTTTGCAGACCAGAGCTGGCCATGAGCCGCGTCTCCCAGGCAGAGGCCCAGGGCAGCGAAGAGGGCAGGAGACACCCTGCGTCAGAGTCGAGGTTAGGTCGCAGCCGTGTTCTCATGGCCCTGTGCCCGCGCAGCTCACCGAGGCCGAGTCTGGTCCAGATGGGATTCTGCCTAGCTTAGGAACTTCCCCTAGTATGGGGGAGCCCCAGCAGCTCCGAGGCAGGGAAGCAGCCAGGACATTTTCCTGGCTGTTTTTACAGAAGACTATGTTCTCTTTAAACAGTATCAAAGCGGCCTCAGCAGCTTGGATCCAGAGGAACCAGGAACGTTGGAGGAAGGGAAAGTAGGGCCTTGGAACCAAAGGACAGCAGTGACAGCGCAGGCCCAGGGGAGAGGCGGCCGGTGCTGCGCCTGCGCTTTGTGCATGGGATGTGTCATGGGTGGCTCAGCTGGAAGGCTGCTCAGAGGTCGCCCAGGCCAGCCCCTCACTCCGGGGGGACAGCACATCCTTTTGACGAGGCGTGTTCCCCATGGCATCAGAGGATGGGCCTTCCGCAGAGCAGGGGTGGCCTGTGTTAGCCAGGGCCAGTCTGATGGCTGTCAGAAGTAGGCACTGCTATGGCCAGCCCCGCACCTGGCCTTCCTCTGCCATCAGCGGGAGCCATGCTGGAGTGAATTGCCACAGCGGCATTGCCCCTAGGCCTTTCTGTGCCACTTTCCTCTGTAAAATGGGCGTGATAGTGCTCTGTACCTTACAGGGCTGCTGTGAGGAGTACCTGAGATCATCTGCTCGGGGCGTGGAGCACAATGCCTGGAGCACAGGAAGTGCTCCCCGAAGGCCAGCCTGTTCCTGCCGTCCTGGCAATCTGAGGGAAAAGACAACTCTATCCTGGATTTCTTAGAACAGTGTTTGGTGTTTGTGTTTTGTGTTTTTAAACCAGAGACTAGTCTTAGATTACTCTTCAGGAAAGAATCTAAGGCCAGAATATAGTTTGAAAAAGCAGAGACAATATTTTATTTTGGGAAAAACAAAAACGATGCGTAATGTTGGTGAAGTAGTCTGTACCATGAGTAGCCTTTGGGACATGGGAAATACGAGTTTTATCATGGGGTCTTGGATCTTCCCACCGAAGGGAAGCCAGGGGTTCCCCTCGTTGTCACTTTACAGTGTGTGTGAGGGCCTCAGTGAGAGCAGGCTGGGGAGGGACAACTTGCAGGTGCAGGTCCCACCGGGACAATGAAGCCACGGAGGTTGGATTGTGTCTTGCACTGGGCCGGGGTCTACAGTGTGCGGGGGACCGAAGGCGTGGTGGCCTGGAGGGCAGACTGTTTGTAATAGAATTGGATGCCTGGTTTAAAAGATGCCCGCAGTTTGCTCTCAGGCACCCACAGGGAGGAAGAGTAGCTGGGTTTTGCTCCAGCTCTGGTACCCACTGGGACAGCCAGCTTCCACAGCCTGGCTTGAGTTGAGGATTCTGTTGATCTTTTTGTGGTTTGGTAGGGATGGGGAGCAATCTGTGGTGAGTCCTGGAGGACTTTGAATTTGTCCTGGTTTCTGAGGTCTTCAGGATCTGTAGTTTTATCTCCTGGCCCTCAGGGCTAAAGTCAAATGAAGTTCCATTTTCACGCCCTTGTCTCCGTGGAACCTTTGAGGCATACCTTTGGAGAGGCCCTGGCTCCAGCATCTATCTTGTAGCTGGTGGCTGGCTCTGAGATCATGATAACACCTACTTTTATTTTATTTTATTTTATTTTATTTTATTTTAATTTTATTTTATATCTTGGACGTTCTTATTATATTAATTTTTAGAAAAGATTTTGTCAGAAAGAACATAAACAGGGAGAGCTGCAGGCAGAGGAAGAAGCAGGACCCATGCTCAGCAAAGAGCCCAGTCGGACTTGATCCCAGGACTTGGGGATCATGACCTGAGTCGAAGGCAGACACTTAACCGAGTCACCGAGCCACTGACACGTCCCCCGCATTTACATTTCTTTAGCACTGTGCCACGCAACACGCTGAGCTTGTCATTCTTTTTTAAACCTCTAGACTATCCCAAAAGTTAGGTTCTGTTATTAAGTCCATTTAACCGATGAATAAAACAAAGGCCTGGAGGGGTTAAGTAACCTGCCAAGGCCATGTAGCTAGTAAGCCATGGAGCCGGGGGGTGTGAATCGTGCCACAGGTGCTTGTAGAGGCCTTATCAGAGAAACTTTGGGTGAACATACAATCCTGGCTCACTCCTCTCTTTTCTGCCTTGCCCCCACTAGCTCCGGGATCTTCTGAGCCACTAAGCTAACAGGAGGGGCCTGCCCATCCTGAGCCCTAGCAAAGTGCGCTCAGCATCCAGAGGAACAGAGGCAGCCTTGTGGCAGGAGCTTCCCCCCCCCTCCGCCCGGCAACACCCCCTTGGTGGGTCTGTTTCAACACCCCAGAGCAGCACATTCCATTCTCTGGCACAGCTGGGGGGTGGGGATTCCGGATTCCCCGGCCCCGGGCTCTCTTCAGGGCCCCAGCAGAGCCTGCTGTCTGGGCTGGGATACTGGGTCCCAGCCACATACATTCCAGCAGCAACCACCCCCCACGTTGGATTTCCCAGGGAGTGAACTTTAGCCAGGATTACAGCCGACTAAACAGTTGTGGGTTGTGAGCTTCCTTTGTGGGCCTCGAGAGCCTGGATGCTGATGGGGAGGAGGGGTGGGGGTCAGGGGTGGGCTGCTTTGGATCGGGAGAAAAGCCACAGTCTGAGGCCGGCTCCTATGTTGCTGTCGGGGCCCTGGGAGTGGGATCTGAGCAGGGCTCCCGGAAGTCTTCCTGTGAGCAGGGCGGCCGAGGCTTTGCTGTCTGTCCTCCCCCCACTCCGCTGGGCTGTGCCCACTGCAGGCTGTAGTATAGTGCTTGAGAACCTGGGGTCAAGTCCTAGTACCACTTCTATGTACTATGAAGTGTGTCCTTCAGTAAGCTCCTTAACCTCTCTGAACTCAGCCTCCTCCTCATTAAAATGGGGATAATAATACTTACCTCTAAGGGCTGTTGGCAGGCTTAAATTAGAATACCAGAGTGAGGGGTGCCTGGGCAGCTCAGTTGGTTGAGCGTCTGGCTCTTGATTTCAGCTCAGGTCACTGTGATCTCAGGGTCATGAGATCGAGCCCTGCGTCAGGCCCTGCACTCAGCACAGGGTCTGCTTGAGGATTCTCTCCTCCTCTCCCCCTATCCCTCCCCTCTCATACGGTGTGATTGCTCCATCTATCCCGCACCCCCCTGCCCCCGTAAAATAAATAAACAAAATCTTTAAAAAGGAAAAAAAAACAAAAAAGAATCCCAGAGTGCTCGGAGTAGTGCCTACCACCCAGCGTGGGCTTGGTATTTAGATGTCTTCTCCCCTCTGCTGGTTTACATACCCCCGGGAGGGGGTGTATTTTCTGAAGTAAAACGCCAGATGTAGGCCCTGTCCTGAAAGTAACAACTCTGGGTTTTAGATGAGATGTTCCTGCCTCTTCCCTGCCTTCCGGCCAGTAGGGTTTCTTAGTTAACAAATCAGTTAGGAATGTACTGTTATGTGTGGGCACTGTGCTAGCCAGACCAAGGCCTTTGGTTATATAATAATAAAATACTAATTACCATTTAATGACTACCTTCTAAATGCTGGGCACTGGTTCGAGGAACTTGTCATATGTTTCCCCCACTTAACACTCAGCCAGCCTGTGAAATAGACATTGTTGCTCCATTTAGTGGTTGGGCAGTGTTCCCAGTGTCACTAAGTCACAGGACTGGAACCCCAAACTGGGCTCTACCACCTCTTTTCACCTGATCCTGAGTACTTCTTCTTCTTCTTTTTTTTTGAGATTTATTTATTTTTTACAGTGGGGAGAGGGGCAGAGACAGAAGCAGACTCCCAGCTGAGTGTGGGGCCCTGTGCGGGGCTCGATCTCATGACCATGAGATCATGACCTGAGCCAAAATGAAAAGTCAGATGCTTAACTGACTGAGCCATGCAGGCACCCCAGATCCTGAGTATTTAGCAGCCCGCCCCAGATCCTTCCTGCTCTTTCTCAGAATTCTGATTTTGTACCCAACTAAAACACCTGACTTTCTCTGCTCCCTTGCAACTAGGGGTGGCCGTGTGACTTAGTTCTGGCCGGTGAGCTAAAAGTGGAAATCTACCAGGTGGGGCTTGCTGGGAAATTACTGTTTTCCTGATCAGAAGGGCCAGAGGCAGCTGACAAGCTGTTTTTGCTCCCCTTCCCTGCCTTGCTGCCTGGAATGTGGTTAGAAGTGGGGAGGAGGAAGCACTGTTTGTAACCTCGAGAACAGAAGCTGCCCCCTGGCAGAATGGGCCTGGGACACGGATCTCACACCTGTCTGTCTCAGACCTCTGGTGTGGAGAAGCCCCGCTGGTTCTTGGGGTTTCGGTCAGATGCAGTCGTTCGCTGACGCACAGCCCAGATGCTCGCTGGGCAGCGCCAGCTGTCTGTCTCCAGACCGGCCAGGCGGGAGCGTGTCGTGACTGAGGGAAATGAGGGGTGGGCTCAGGCCTTGTGGGGCCTTCCCTGGTTTGGGGGAGGATTCTTCTTGGTCCCAGGAAGAGACTGCTGGGGGGCTCTGACAGCAGCTGTTGGGGACAGAGCCGACGTACAGCGCAGAGCCTGACCCCTGTGTCGGGTGGCCGAGGACAGTCTTACTGGGGCTCCCCGGCATGGGCGAGGGGAGCCCCTCCGCCGCCTGCTCCCTCTCACTGGCCGCCAGCACCTGACAGAGGTCAGTATTGTGCTCCCGCCAGAACTGGCTGGAGTCCTGTGTGTTCAGTGGAAAATGCATCCCTGGCCCTGGCTGACCACAGAAGTGTCCGTAAACATTTGGTCGGGGTAGGAGGCCGGGAGACAAGGGGCAGATTCAGGGAGCTGGTGGGCTGGGCAGGCTTTGGGTGAGGGTGGGTGGCGGTGGCTTCCTCAGAGTTGAGGAGAAACAAGCAGGCCTCTGCTGCTCCGGACCTGTGGGGCGGCCACCTGACTGCCCAGGGAGGAGATTTATGGGCAGGCTGTCAGACCACCTGCTAGCTCACCCTGGCCCCACAGCAGGAGTGGGGCCCTTCGGCCTTCCCCGTTTCTCTGGCATTGTGCTTCTCCAGAGCCCTGGGAGCCAAGTCCTCGCAAGAGAACGCGGCTGCGCTGCGTGGGAGGAGCAGGAAGCCTTGCCCGGGCTGCGCAGCCGGACCCTCGCTGGGGAGGAAAGCTGCTTCGGGGGCATCCCCAGCCCTCTGCCTGTCCCTCAGCATCTGCTGACAATCCCCCAGGGTCTCTTTCCAGAGGCTGGACGTTTGAGGGGCAGCAGCCTGTGGCCTCCATTTCAGGCCTGCTGCCCTCCCTGCCCCATCCGGCTCCGGTGGCCCCATCCACTCCGAGCTCGCTGAGGGAGCCCTCGGCTCTGCTAGCCGCTCCCTCCCTGCAGGTAGGACCAGGGCCCTCCCAGCCTGAGGGGCCTCAGCCCCACCCTCCGCCTGCCTCAGCTTGTCTAGATGGAGGTCTTCAACCCAGGCTGCATACCACCCCGGGGAACACCTAGAGATTCAGACTTCTGAGCACCCTCCAGAGATTCCAATTTAATTGTTGCAGAGTGGGGCCCCCTATTTTGCAAGAGTTCTCTAGACGATTTGAAGGTTTATATGTTAAAATGCGGATTCAGATACAGTAGGTGTGGGGTGGGACCTGAGCTCTTAGGCGTTTTCTCCCTAGCTCCCAGGGGCTCCTGCCCCTCTGGCCTGTGGCACAGGTCTACACTGTTATCCCCGCAGGTCAGGACCGGTGCCCAGGGCGGTCTGAGTGCCGAAGGGGTAGGAGGTGACACCGCTAGGCCCTTGGGTCTTCCAAGTAGTTCCCTCTTCAGCCTTCTTGGGATCTGAGGAGCAGGCAAGGTCAGGGACACGCTGGGGGACTGTGGGAGCCCTTTGACCGTGGGAGAAGGCTGGGGATCTTGGTGCCTCTCTCCCTCTTCAGGAACAAAAGAACGGTCCTCTCCATTCATCCCAGTGGTGGGTGGGTGGTCATCACTGTGCTCTCGGGGTCCTACGAGAATAGGGGCATTGCTCTTAGGCATTGCAAGTATGTCTGTGTGGACAGGCCGTGGAGTAAGGGACAAGAGGACAAGGGCCTTTTTCTAAAAGTCCCTTCTGAACCTTCCTCTCCCCACCTTTGGGGACCAACTGACAAAGAAACAACCTAGCTGACAAAGAAACAACTATTGTTTTTTTGGTTTAATTAAAAACTTAAAAAAAAAATTAGAAACTGAAACTTGCCTGCGTCAGGTCTAGTCCCTGTGGCCTTGCAGCGGCGGCGATAATTTACTCATCATCAGGGTAATAGGGACATGCGGAGGCTCAGGGCCGAACCCTAAAAAGCGGCCTCTGGGAGGGGGTCGGCTGGGCTCCAGTCTAGCAGGGAGGGGAAGGGGAAGAGATGGGGAAGGTGGGGAGCTGTGGCTGGAGGGCACTGTGACCCCAATGCCTCTCCCTTGGGGGGCTGTGATGACACGAGTGGGCAGCGGGGGGAGGGAACTGTCCTCCAGATAGCCTAGCCTAATTCCGAGACTCTCCTCTTCAAGGCCAGGCCTCACCACCAGCAGAGGGGAGCTGACTCCATGGTCTGCTTGGGAAACTGCCTTCTCAGGCTGCTCAGAACCCCTCCATGCTCCGCTCACTCTCTCTTCCACCTACTTTCCGAAGCCCTGGGGTTCCTTCGCAAATGAGAAAGCCCTGCTCCCAAGAGAAGAAGTCCCCAGGGGCCCCAGAACCCCTCAGTCGCGGGCAGCTCAGCCTCCATGCCCATTCCTTAGGGCCTGTGCTGGTGACGACTGCATGAAACCACTCAGGCAGGGGCTGGGTCAGCCTGGGAATAGGGCTGAGGCCAAGTGGGCAGGAAGGGAGTACGCCCCGGGGGTGGGGAGAGAGGGCAAGGCACCGCTGGCTGGGTGGGGCAGGGAGGAGCGCCCTTCAGTGGGGTTCAGCGGCCCCATAGAAGAAGGGGTAGTAGAGGGAGCAGGGGTAGGAGAACATGAATTTGACCGCGAACTTCATCTCCTTATTCTTCTTGTCCCAGCGGTAGATGGCCATAAGCAGTAGCTGTCCGTCCACCTTGCGGCCCATGACCAGGAAGCTGCCGGCCAGGCTGTCCAGCTGCGGACAGGGGCAGCTGGCGCCGGTCTTCATGTGCAGCACCAGCCTCTTGGTGTCCTTGCGCTTCAGGGGGCCTGGCTTGAGCAGCTTTTTCTTTTTCTGGGCTCCAATCAGCTTCCGGTCCCCATTCTCTATCTTGATCTCCTTGATGCGCATTTTAACCACTGTGTGCGTGCAGAGGGGGTAGACAGAGGGACAGGGTGAGGACTGGCAGGTTTGCTCAGGCTGCTCTCAGGCCCCCAGTGGGCGCCTGTGCCTGAAGTCCCAAGCCCGGGCCTCGGGGCGGTGGACTTCATGATCCCTGGGGTTGCTTCCACATGCGATTTCTGGCTGTGTGTGTGTGTGTGTGTGTGTGTGTAGCTGTGGTGGGAGGGCCGGTAAATGACAGCTGGCCCTGGGGAGGGGTCCTGCTCTGTAGCACGTGCTGGTTTCTATGGGGTCAGTGCCCCCGCATCACGGGGCGCTGGATTGAGCAGTGTGCACATGCCCAGCTCTTGCTGGTGTGAACACACCACTGTAACCTGTGTGAGACTGGTACGGGTGGGAGTGTGATGTTCGGTGCTGTGCCTCTGATGGTGGAGAGAAGGTCTGGGGTGTGTCTGGGGGGTGGGGAAGGGGGAGGTGCTTGAAGGCCAGAGGGTGGTCAGGGTGACCACTTAGGGCACACGCAGTGGCTGTCGAGAGCCTAACACAGTTAGGGGTTGGGATTCTGGAACTTGGACGGGTCACTTAGGCTCGTTTCCCCCTTCTTCAGGCCTCTGGAACCCCATCTCTGTGAGCAGCCAGGGAGATGCCCGAGAATGACTATGTTCACCCAGGGAAGGAAATTGTTATAAAATCTCTCCCAATCTCTCTCTTTCTCCCCTTAACCACTCTCTTGTTCTCTCTTGGACACACACATGCACACACACCCACACACCTTGCAATAGGAGTATTCTCTTTCCAAACGGACTAATGGCCGAAAAGACTGAAGTAAGGATTTCATTGCTATCTCTTTTTTACAGATAGGGAGGCTAAGACACAAAACAGCAGCCAACTTGGCAAAGGCCACATGCCGGGTCGTGTGGTCCTGACTAGAGTCGGCTCACTGTCCCAGGAATGGAGAGGCTCCAGGATGAAGGCGTGGGACAAGTGACTGCAGCTCCCCTGGCCAGAGGTGCATCGGGTACCACGCAGAGGTGCCCAGGGACAAGGGTGCTTCACTTCCATGCTGGGGCCCAGCTCTTTTCCTGCTGCCCCCAGTCATCTCCAGGCTTAGCTTGCTTCTCCCAAAGAAAATCCAGCCCTGGAGCCCCCTCTGTGGGCAGGTGCCAAGGGAGGGCTGCAGGAGCCTTGGCCAGGGTGGTTTTGGGGCCCATGGACCATGGCCTTGAGGGGCTTCTGAAGCCCCTGGGATGACCTGCAAAATGAGGTGCATTTCTTTGGCCAGATGGCTCATGGTCATGATCAGATTCTAAAAGGGACCCATATGCAAAAACTGTCAGTATTCACTATGATGGTAATGGACATGGGTGTTCGTGTGTGTGTGTGTGTGTGTGTGTGTGTGTGTGTGTGTGACGGAGGAGAGGAATTAGGGCAGTGGTCACGTGGGCTCCACACTCACCGAAGTCACTGGAACACATCTGCTCCATGAGGCCGTCGGCACTGTGCTCCATCTCGCACTGGGCACAGATCTTGGTCACTGAAGAGAGAAGCAGGGGTGGGGTGGTGAGGGGACGAGGGGATCGGAGCCCAAAAAGCCACTCAAGAGTACAGGCTTAACTCACGGAGGAGCCACCTCCCCCTGCCAAGCCTCTACTCTCATCAGGAAATGGGACGATGGTAAGGGCGCTTCCTGGGTAGTTGTGAGGTTCAAAAGAGACAAGGTTGCCTGGGGACAAAACTGTCCTCATGGGCATAATTGCTCCATGACCCAACAACTGCCACCACGATATACATTGTCTTCTAAACTTTGTTTCATTTAATCCTCAGCCTATGAAGTAAGTATTATTCCTATTAAAGAAAACTGAGGCCCAGAGTGGTTACCCAAGTCTGCAATACTATTTTTGTGAACTGAGCTTAGAACTCAGGATTTGCGGCTCCCAGGCTAGTGCTGGGATGGGGGGTATCTGCAGGGTCTTCCTAGGAACACAGGGTCCGGGCAGGTGGGGAAACAAGCGACACTGGCAGGACAGGGACTGGTAAATTGAGGAGCATCACCCTCTAAGGTGGGCACCTCTAAGGTGGGCATTGCCAGGACTTTGTGTTTTCAAGGGAAGCCCAAACTCTTAATTTTTATATGAAATATTCTCAGTTTTATTGTTGGCCACACCAACACTTCAGGCTGCCTCTGGTTCTCTGGCCCACACGGCACCTGCCCTCTGTCCCGTGTCTCTGCCTCCAGGTGGGCGCCCCATCACAGGGGAAGGTGGCTTCAGAGAGGGCAGGGCCTCTGGGATTCTGAGCCCAAGCCTGGGACTTCCCTGCCTTCCAGGCTATTAGTACAGGGCTTCCAAGGAAACCAGAAAAGGATCCCTGCAAGGACTGCGCTGTCTCTGCTTGAGCGGGCTTGCTCTCCTGGTCCCATTTCTGCTTCCTGGTCTTTCTTTCTTTCTTTCTTTCTTTCTTTCTTTCTTTCTTTCTCTCTTTCTCTCTTTCTCTCTTTCTCTCTTTCTCTCTTTCTCTCTTTCTCTCTTTCTCTCTTTCTCTCCCTCTCTCTCTCTCTCTCTAAGATTTTGTTTATTTATTTGACAGAGCACAAGTAGGCAGAGAGATAGGTGGGGTGGGGGGAGCAGGCTCCCTGCTGAGCAGAGAGCCTGATGTGGGGCTTGATCCCAGCACCCTGAGATCATGACCTGAGCCAAAGGCAGAGACTTTAACCCACGGAGCCACCCAGGCGCCCCCCAGTCCCATTTCCAACCCAAGAACAGGGGTGTTTCCCGTCTCTCAACACTCCCCAGTCACAGGACCCCTATGCAGCTGTGACTCTCAGGAGGGCATGAGGGTGTAGGACCAAGGGCTATGTGGATAAAGTTAGCTCTGGTCGGGGGGAGGGGGAGGGTGTGGTGGAGTCCAGTTGGTTTTTGGGGGTTGCCTCAGATAGGAAAATGGGAAGGCAGTACTGCCCCTTGGGGGAGTCCCAGCATCCAGCTCCTTAGACTCTTGAGTCAACTGCCCAGATAATGCTCTTGTGCTCAGTGCCACTGCTGATTCTCCTGTCTGGTGCCCAGCCCAGGCGTACTCCGCTTGCAAGGAGTTTGGGGACGGGGTTTGCACGGTGAAGGGAGGCTGAGACCAGGGAGGAATTAGGGATAATGGGACTTGGGGTGAGTGGGAGGTGGCACTTAGGAGCTCACATTGTTTGGAACCTGAGCTCACTGCCTATATTACTTACGGAAAAACTGAGGCTCAGAGTTAGGCAACTCCTAAGGGCTCTTTGTTAGTAGCAGAGTCTGGCAATCTGCTCTTTCTTCTGCACTAAGCTTTACCCCAAGGTCTCCTAACCTGGGGGATTAGGGAAGAGAGTGGGAGAATTTAGGGTTCCCAGGCACAGAAAATGGTGTGTGTGTTGGGGGGCACAGCCAGGAAATGCGCTTAGCCCACAGTTTTTCCCTATATCCCTTCCCTTAGCCCTGCTCCCCTCTCCGGGCCTCAACATAGGGAGGGGGTGGTGAGGCTTGTTTTGGTGCCTTGGGGTCCAGAGCTGTCAGGAGGTCAAAGGGTCTGGGCGTTGTTTAGCCATTGGTTAGCGGCTCTAATTCTTGGGCTTAGAGAGGCCATAAGACATTTATGGGGACGCCTCCGGTGGGGGGACAACATTGGGGCTACCCAGGGATTCCAGCGTCTTCGGAAGGTGAGCGATGCGTGGGATGCCAGGGGCGTGTTCAGGAACAGGGTCGGAATAGGGAGGATGGGTGAGCGTGGCCAGAGCTGCGGGGAAGCAGTACTCCCAGGAGTCAGAGAAGGCTGGAAGGCTGGCGGGGGCTGCGGGGGGGGGGGTGCAATTCCGGGGGCATGCAGGGCTGAGCGAAGTCGGGGTGTGTGTGTGTGTGTGTGTGTGTGTGTGTGTGTGTGTAAGGGGGTGGCCCCTCCGGGGGATTCGCGGGCGCCCGGGGCCTTCGGAGCTCGCGAGGGCGGCGGCGGCGCTACCTGGAGGCGCGGTGGCAGGCAGGTGTCCGAACTGCATAGCGATGCAGAGGTCGTTGTCCAGGGGGAACTTGTGGCAGTGCAGCATCTCGGGCCAGGGGAAGCCGTAGGCCTCCATGAGCGGCGCGCAGCCGGCGCGCACGGCCTCGCACAGCGAGCGGCACGGGTAGATGGGCCGGTCGAGGCAGACGGGCGCGAAGAGAGAGCAGAGGAAGACCTGCGTGTCCGAGTGGCAGCGCTTGGCCAGCAGGGGCAACCAGCTGCTCGCCTGCTGCTTCACCTCGGCCAGGCTCTCGTGCTCCAGCAGATTGGGCAGCCGCATGCGCTTGTAGCCCACGGTGTGGCAGAGCGGCAGGTCGGCGGGGATGTCGAGGCACTGCGGCGGCTTGGAGTACGAGCGCCCGTGCAGCGGCTCCGCCTGCCAGCCGTAGTAGTCGTACTCCTGGGCGCGCGCCGGCGCCCGGTGCAGCGCCCCCAGCAGCAGCGCCAGCGCGGCCGCCCGCGCGGCCCCCGCCGCTGCCCGCATGGTGCGAGGTGTCCCCAGCTGCCCCGGAGTGCGCCCGCCGCCCAGCCGCTCCTTGCAGCCGCCGCCACCGCCGAGGTGGCCCGAGTGGTGGCAGCCTTCGCTCCACTCCCGGGCACCCCGAGTGATCCCGGCACCTCCCACCTCGGGGCTCCGGCCTCGCCGCGCGCCCCAGCCAATCTCGGGTCGCCCGGCCCCCGGGCCCAGGCGGGGAGGCGAGGTGGAGCCCCACGGCCCCTCCCGTCAGCTCCCGTGAGTCCCGCCCTGCGCGGGCTCCTGCGCCCCTCTCCTGCACACCGGCTCCCCTGCCCGCGCCGGTTTCGCCATGCGCCGCTCCCGGGGGCTCCCTCACCTCCCAGGGCATTTCCTCGTCGGTCGCGTTCTCCATCCTTCCTCCTTATCTCCCTCCGCCACAGCCTCTCCTGTTCCTTTTCTCACTCACTTCCCTTGCTTATCTGCCCGGCTCGGCCTTTCCCCCTCCGCTCTGCTTTCTCTTCCCTGACACCTCGGTTCTCCCTTCTCCTGGCAGAAGGCTCCTGGCTGCCCACAGCCTCCTGTTCCAGGAGGGCGGTTCTTCACCCGTCCGCCCTCGAGACAGTGTTTGAGCTCCTGCCTGGTGCCGGGCACTGTGCCGCTGGCTGCCCCGGAATCAGAGATGGATCTGACCCAGGACCCCCGCCTCCAGGAACACCGCAGCCTAGTGCCGGCGAAGGTAACCGGAACTGCCATCCAGGGAGCTCTAGGCGCCGTGGACACTGCCCAGCACTTCACAGCCTTATCGCCGACTATTTCTATTGATAGCTAATACTTCTTGGGTACTTACAGTGTCTGGTCGAAGCACATTGCATAAGTCACCCCATTTAATTCTCACAGTAATGCTCGAATAAGGTGAGTGGGTACTGTTCTTATCTTCACTTTGCAGATAAAGGTACCCAGGCAAAGAGAAGTGAAGTGAGGATAGGGGCCAGGACTTGACCCCTGGTGGTCTGGTTCCCATGTAACCCCGGGAAGTCTGGCTTCTGAATCTGCAGGCTGGCTGGCTTTGGGGCCCTTCAGGTGATATAACTGGCCCTCAGTCACACAGCTAAGGGGTGAGGGAGCCAGATTTGAATCCAGGTTTGGGTTCCAAAGACCAGGGTTTAACTACTTTGCCCGAAGATAAATTCCAGCCCAGGCCAGGAAAGGCTGTGGGAGGAGGAAGGAATTGAGGATATCCAGGGAGGCCTCGGAGAGGAGGTATTCAGGAACCCCATGTTTGGGGTCTTTTCCTTCTGTCTGGGGCCTGCCTTCTGTTGGCTTTCCTGTGGGAGGAGCTTTGGAAAAATGCTTGAGGGTGGGGGAGCTTCTTGAGAGACTGACCTGAGACCTGACCTCCCCAGTCTTTGGTGGGGAAGGCGGCTTGCAGGTGGGCTTGGGGCACTCTGGGGCTGGGTCTGCACTTGTCCCCACTCCACTTCTGCTCTTCCACCTCCTACCCCCTATCCTCCTGGATGTTTCCAAGGCTCCTGCCTTCCGTGGATCTGTCCTTGCAGTGGTAAAGGGGCGAGGTGAGGGGCCACTCTTCTTAATATTCAGCAGACACACATGAAGCACCTTCTGTGGGCGGGGCTGGAGGTGTGGTCTATACACCCCAGGTAGGGATCCAGAAACGCGGAAGTCTCTGCTTCCTCTGCTCTAGTGTGAGAAAAAGACAAAAGGCAGGGCAGAGGACACACAAGGACATCCAGCAGACAGAGCCCAGGGTGGGTTCAGGCAAAAGAGCACGAAGAGGTTCTGTGGATGACCTGCCGGGAGGTAAAAGACCCCTCCCTGTTGGCCCAGGCGGCAGAGTGTAGTAATGGTGCAAGAGCCTGGACTTTGTAGACCAGGTTGAAGTCCAAGTGCATATTCCCTGAGTGACCTTGGGCAAGTACTTAGCCATTCTGACCATCCATTTTCTTATTTATAAAGTGGAACACTCTCAACAGTTATTGTGAGGGGCAAATAAAATGCTGCATGGATAGAAAGCCCCCCTCACAATGCCAGCACATAGTAGGCACCTAGGAAGGGAAGATCTCTAAGGGCTGTATGATATGTATGTATGTATATATGTATTTTCACTTTAGAGTGAAAATGTGATGTGTGTTCTGCAGGCTTCCTGGGATACATTGGCCCTGGCTCTGGTTTGGGACCCTGAGCAGTAATTCTGTTCCCTGTGCTCCAACTGGCCCTTATTCCCGCTGCAGGCTTGGCAGGGTTTCTGCACCCCTGGGGGGACGTGTGGTCTTGGGCACTGGCAGGGGTGTTGGCGCTCCCCAGGTGACACGGAAGGTGCTGGCTCACTAGGCAGCTGGTCAGCCTCTGCTCCTCTTGACAGTGCAGTGCCTGGCACGGACAGCAGGAGGCGTTGTTCCTGCTGCTGGTTATGTAAGAACCACACATGGGAAGAGCCAGGTGAGTCGTACCTGGCAGCTCCAGGGGCTCCTAAGGGCAGAGGCCCCAGGCTGGAAGCCGTGGTGAAGAGGAGGCGGGGCCGTCTTTGCCGGACAACTCTGCCTTGGGGACTCCCAAGGGTCCCTGACACGATGAGATTAAGGGGAGAAGACCTTCACGGGAATGCACCCTGGATGGGAGCTGTGCCATGGGGCAGTCGTCCCGGATGATCTCCCGCTGCATCGAGGTCAGTGAGTGACCTTGGCTCTGCACCCTGATGTGCTGCCTCTTCCTGATGAGGCTGTTCCAGGGCCTAGGCAGCTGTGTGGAGCACCTGGCAAACTGGGCATCTCTCCATCCTGGAGCTTCTGCAGTCTGTCCAGGTGCACATTGCCCCCAGCTGATGGAAGGGATCATCTGTTAAAAAAAATGTATATTTGTGGTTTGTTGTAAGCAAAGTGCTACACAGATATCTCGTAGATCAACCTCGCTAATTATGTAAACTGTCCTACATTTTCCTGCCTTTTTATTGCTTGCTGTAGTAATTCTCCAAGTGTGGTTATGGTGCTCTGGAGGATCCCCAAGTCTTTTTCAGGGAGTCTACAAGGTCACAATCGTATGCAATTCAAAGATTCACTCTAGGTACAAGATGGATTGATGGATTTTAAGGTAACAGAGTAAGAAAAATTTATAGGTATAGATTCGGGTTCTACATTACAACCAATATTTAAGGAATAGCCACACGGCAATTTTTTAGTAGTATCAAAGAAGAAAGTCTCCAGTGTCTGAAAAGGCTGTTAAAATATTCTCTTTTGCAGCTACATTTCTGTGTGAGGCCAAATTTTCTTCATATATTGCGACCAAAACAACACGTAACAACAGATCAAGTCCAGAAGAAGGTATGAAATTCTGAGTCTCTTCAGTCAGATGTGAAAGAGATTTGCAAAAATCAAGACAATGCTACTCTTTTCACTATTTATTTTGTTTTGTGAAATATAATCATTTTTCACAGAATTTGTTATTTATCTTCACATATAATGGGTTTATTTTTGTTACTCAAAATGAATTAATAAATAAAATTTCTCTCAGTTTTAATTTTAAACATGGTAGGTGTAAAAGCACATAAATGAAAGGTCTGTAATTTAATCTAAAACCTCAGTCTTTTTTTTTTTTTTAAGATTTTATTTATTCGACAGAGAGAAAGAGAGGCACGGTGAGAGAGTTAATAGAAATAGGGGTACTGGGAGAGGGAGAAGCAGGCTTCCCACTGAGCAGGGAGCCCAATGCGGGGCTCAATCCCAGGACCCTGGGATCATGACCTGAGCTGAAGGCAGATGCTTGACGACTGAGCCACCCAAGAGCCCCAAAACCTCGATCATTTTTAAGTGTAAGGGGTTCCTGAGACCAGAAAGTTTAAGAACTGCTGGTTTACTTATTCTGTTCATTTCTTTTCTTTTTAAAAGTAATCCCTACACCAAATGTGGGGCCGGAACTCACAACCGCGAGATGAAGAGTCGAATACTCCACCGACTGTGCCAGCCAGGTGCCCTTATTCTATTCATTTTCGGTAGAGGTATAGAAAATCTACTTTGATTGTGGGTCTACTATTTTTTCCTTTTCTGGAATCAGTTTTGCTCTATATACTCTGAAGCTATGTTGTTACGAGCACAAAGGTTCATGACCATTATCTGTTCTGGTCGGATTCTAGTTTCTGGCTGTATGAAACAGCCTTCTTTGTTCCTTTGAATGCTTTGTTCTCGGGAATAACCATTCCATGCATGAACATTTAACTAGAGCCTGCCGTGGGCCAGGCATACGCATGAGACAGTCTCGGATCCCATCCCTGTGGGGAACATGGACACATAGACGCAATGTAGTGTGGCCGGAAGAGTGTGGGCTTCGCGTCAGACTGACTGGTGGCGAGTCTTGGCTACTTGCTAGCTGTGCGTCCTTGGACATATGTCTGTTGAACTTTGAGCCTTATTTTCTTCATGTGTAGACGGAGGGGAAGAACCTTTATTTACTGGGTGTTAGTTAAGACTTACGGAGGCAAGGGAAGAGAGGAGCACCCAGCAAAGTGCCTGGCACACGGGAGTGCTGTGATTAGGACCGTAGTGGGGCCAGGAGTTCGAGACCCGCCCCATTCAGGCCTCCCCAGGCCCCACCGGGAGAGGCAGTGCATGGCAGTGGGGAGTGTACCAAGTTTGGACTCAGATCTCAGTTGTGCGTTTTCAACTTAATAGCAGGCACCCTCTCACACACCCCCTGAGTGTCAGTTTTCTCATCTGTGAGATGGGGAGAACCACCCCTGCCTCACGTTCTCCATGGGGCCATCTTGAGGATCAAATGAAATAAGGAAGAAGAAGGAGGTTGAGATGATGGCGGAGGTGAGGCCGACTTTGTTGCCGGCCCAAGGTGGGGCCTCTTCGGTCCCAGCCTGTGAGCAAGGTCTGCCAGCCCAGGCTCACCTGCCGCCCAGGAGGGCTGGGATGCCCAGGGCGATGAGACAGAACCTTGTCCTTATTAGAGTCCTTATTAGAGTCTTCGGGGGATTATCTGCCTTTTACGATCTCAGTGTTCCCTGCTGGGACACCTGTCTTCATAGCAGTGGCTCCTGAGTGCTCAGCGAAAAGCCCAGCCCAAGCGGCCTGTGTAATTAAGAGAACCCACAGAGCTAGCAGGGCCCCATTGCTATTGTCCTTCAGCATCCACCATCCCCGACCATTGTCTGTAAGAGGAAACTAGACCTTGGCCTTCCTGATTCTCAGTCCTCTTACTACCACACCTACAGCACTGTTCTGCTTTTCATCATTCAGCTTTGTTGATTGTAAAGTCAGCATCTGTCCCAGAGGTCCCCAGCTCCGCAGAGCCTTCCTGCTGCGCAGCCTGTGCTCCCGGAAGCAATTTGGGGGGGCCTGCTTCAAGGATCTCTCGGTGCCCTGGTAGCCATGGGGTCCTGCTCCTAGAGGGGCTGGAGCTGGGCTCACTGTCATTGAATCAAGTGGCCAGGGAGGTAAGTCGCGGTCCTCCCTTCTATGACCCCGACACTGGCACACTGATTGTCCTGGATCTCACGGAAACCAAAGCAGAGGCCATGCTTGTCTCGGACCGGGGCGTGTCTAGTTTACGGATGCCGGTCTGAAGTACAACAGGAAGGGTGTGGGTGGGCACTGCTGGTATTCTCTGGCCAGGGCTGGGGGTGGAGAGAAGGCTTCCGCCCTGCATCCCCAGCACACCTGGGACCCCCAGGGTCTGGCTAGTCGGCGAGCCCGACTAGAAGCACATCAGAGAGGCAGCCAAATGTTTTGGCTAAGTCCAAGAACTCTGAAGGAGGAGTAAATTCTAATTTCAGCAATGCTACTTGACCTTGGGCAGGTTATTAAATCTCTCTGAGCTTCAGCTTTCTCATCTGTAAAATGAGGATAATAACGGTAATTCCTTTTCGGATTATTTAGAGGATTAGAGTTCATTTAACAACCGTTTACAGCAGTGCAGACGGGAAGAGCTATGTACATAGTTGCTCGTTAATACTATTGAGCACTGGCTGACAATGGTCTTTAGAGACTGTCACCAAATTCTGTGGTTCCTTGCTTCTAAATTTCTCTTATATCCACTTGTGCTCTCCCTCCTCCCACTTGTCCTTCCTCACTGCTCAGGGCTGCTCTGTGGGCTCATTGTCTTCCACTCTGCAGGGGGGACCCGGTCACTTCACACTGCTGACCTGCTGGCCTCTCCCTTAGCTTGGGACCCTCAGTTGCTCTGATTGCTTGTAGCCTCAAGTTCTTCCCAAGACTCTGGAGGCCAGGCGGCCTCACTGGGCTTGCTCGTGGAACCTGAACTCCCTTTGCAGCCTCCTCATACTGGTCGTCATAGCGTTGAGTCTATTGTCTTAATTTCTGGCATCCCTATAGACAAAGAGCTCCACAAGGGCAAGAGCTCCATTTCTCTTGCTCCTAGCACACTGCCAGGCGCATAGTAGGTGCTCAATAAATGTTATATGACCGAATGGATGGAAGACTACTTGGTGGGAGGAAGTATCAGAAGAAAGGAGTTTTTGGAGCCAGCCAGGTTCAGTCTGGAGCTAGCTTCCTCTAGCCTTTTTTGATCTCTGTTGGAATTCTTGGGAGACCCAAGGACGATCAGGAGGATTATAGGGTTACTGTGAGGAGAGTCGGGGACCAAGGAGAGTCTAGTTGAGGAGTATTTCATGCTTGCTCAGGGATTGGGGGTGATGGACAAGCCCCCATGCTCATGTTGACTTCCCTTCCTCTTTCCCTTCCCTTTCTCCAGCGTGTGTTTAGGGCATCCTAGGTGCCCGGGATTATGCTCTGTGCTTTCCTTTAAAGATCCCAATAGCACTGTGAGGTAGGTATTATTACCCCCATTTAATAGGAGAAAACTGAGACCCAGAGCGGTTCCATAACTTACCTATAATCACACAGCTACGAACCAGAGCCAGAACCTGGAGCCAGGAGTTCCCTCTGTGGCTCATGGATTCCTGCCTGCACGTGAGAAGTGGGGGAAGGGGGGTTCCGTCCTACTGAGCCCTGACCCCAGCTGTCTTGCAGAAGAGCAGGGCCCCAGAGCCAGAGACTTCCGTGGGACTCAAGTGACTGAGGCTACTAGCAGGTTGGACCCTGGTTGGCCAGGCCACTGCCCCTTAGGGGTCTCAAGATCCGGAGGGGCGGCTACGCAACGTACACGTACGCAAACACTAGGGCGACATGCTGGTGGGGAGGTAGAGGGGTGCCCCCAAAACCTCGTCTTTGTGGAGAGGAGAATGAGCGCCGGACACAGAGTCAGAGGTACCTCGTATTATGCTTTGCCCCCACAACTTGTGGGCCGGGGGAACTCGGGTCAGAGCCAGTTCCTTGTGCTTTAGTTTCCCTGTCGGGAAACAGGCACTTTCTCCTGCAGACTTGTGCGTAAGATAAAATGAGAACTACCTGAAGGTGCTTAAAAGTGCTGTGGCCTAAGTGTTCGGAATTTTGTGCCGTCGGGGGTGGGGGGGTTGTGGGCACGGCCCCCAGTCTCCCAGCCAGCTACGGCTATATGGGCCCATTGAAAGCTGCCCGCTATTCCGGTGGTTCCTGACCACCCGGGTGTGTGAAGGCACTAATAAAGGTTCATAAACATGGAGATGTTTCCCCAAATCAACACAGAACGGTTCATTTGCCCGTAAATAAAACAACAGATTGCTTTGCTTTGGGCCGGAATTACATGCTCTCAGGATGGAACTCTTTCTCTCATGCTGAACAGGAGTAGATTGGCAGTCCAAGCATCTTTGATTAATTTGAAAAACAGAGGCTGGGTGAGGGAAGTGAGTGGCCTGGCAAGGGAACTGTAGGTCAGACAGGCCCCAGGGGCCTTTGTGGTCAGGGTCTAGGGGAGGAAGTCAGGAAGCCCCCAGGAGGTGCTGGAGGGCAGGACTGCAGAGGGGAAATCCAGGGCAGGAGTGGTAGGGGTGGGGGCCAGCTGTTGGGAGAACCCTGGGCAAACAATGGGCTCATTAAGGACGGGGTGCTGGTGGGAGGAGCCCAGTAGGGCCGGGAATCTCCAGTCCCCTACCCTGGCCAATGGAGCAATTGTCTTCTCCTGGGAGGGAGCAGGGGCCTGGGCCTCGGCACTGCCGGGGGGCTTGCCCCGAGGGCCACTGAGCTGGTCCCAGCCTTCGCCTGGGTTCAGAATGGCTCTTCTGTGCTCAGTGCCACAGCAGGGGCTACCTGGTCCTTGTTCTATCAGCTGGCGAGTTAGGGTGTCGGTGCTCGTACAAGGCTCCCTGAAAAGGGGCACCCACTTGCCTCCTGCCCACCTCTGGGAAACTGAGGCCCTGGCAAGTTTGGTCTCAAGCCACTATTTGTGGTTTTCCTGTTCTCCACTCATCTGCCGCACTGTGGCCTTGGGCTGGTTGCTTGACTTCTCAGGGCCCAATTGTTTCACCTATGAAGCTGGGGAGCACTGGGCTAGAGGTACTCCTCAGCTGCAGGGATAGCCCGCCCCTCCCCGCCAGTGTTGGGTCATCATGGAGACTGGGGCCAATGCTGGCACTTGTTGGCAGGGGCTAGGGATGCCTAACTCCTGCAGCGTCCAGCCCAGCCCTGCACAACCGAGATTCATCCCGTCCCAAAGGCTGAGAGAAACCCTGTGGAGAAGCACATAAATCAGTGCTTTTCACCACTGGTGTTTTTAAAGTAAGGCGATCCTGTTTTCAAATGATGGACATTTGGATCAATTGTGGGAACCCGGCAGATAAAACGGATGAGAGAGGGCAAGTGTGGTTAGGGCTGGGGCTGGGCCCGGAGCCCTACCCAGGGGGCGTTCCCAGACCCCGCAGTGGCCCCGTCCGTCCTTCGTGAACTGTCTCCGGGCCTCGTGCCTCTGGCCGGGCCTGACCCGGCTGCTCTGCGTGCTCTGACCGGTGGGCGTCTGTTCTCGTCCATGCCCTGTGCCCAGCGTTGGTCCTCACCGCTGCGTATGCCCCGCGGTGGTTCCGCTTCTGTTTGGTTGTTAGAGGTGCGGCGGGCCGATGAGGTTTGGGGTTACCTGTGAATTGTCCTGGCCTCCTTGGCCTCCCTGCGCTGGGCCGGCCAGCGCGGGCTGTCACGGGGCGCACCACACAGCCAGGTAAGGAGAGAGCTTCCCACATTCGGATTGCTGCTGGGTCACCTGCAGATTCTAGTTCAACACGTGTCACCCCAGGTGGTTCTGAGGCAGTGGCCTGGGGACGAGGATGAGAAACACTGGCCTGCTCCCCTCCTCTTCCCCTCCCCCTGCTGCACGAGGCCACTCTCCAAGGCTCCTGGGCCTCCTTGAGGCTGAAATGAAGAAAACCTCTCCCTTCTAGAGGCTCCATACATCCTGTCTCCTGTGCCTGGGGGTCACAGCTTGGGGGGGGTCCTGGTCCATCTCCTTCCCCAGCACCCAGCTCCTGGTCTGATTAATCCCAGGCTGGACCCCAGGGCTTTATCACCTCATTTAAACCTCTCAGCAATGCCAGCAGGCAGATGTTCTTATCACTGCTGTTTACAGATGAGAAATCAAAGGTGACTGAGGAACTTGCCTGAGGTCACACAGCTGGGAATCTCCCCAAGGGACGGGGCTCCACCACTAGCATTCACACACGGAGCGGCAGTGAGCCTGTCCCTCCGTCTGGGATTTCATAGTCTCCTCTTCGCTGAGTCTGCTCCGTGCTGGGTGCTGTCGTTAGTAGCGTTATCAGCAGGGACTTGGTCTGAAGACTTTCCGGAGGTTTGCGCTTACTGGGAGGTCCTCAAGAGGACAGTGATTGAGAGCTGCGGGGCCCCGGCGGGGATAATCCTCCTTTCCCAGGTTTGGGAGTCGCATCTGAGATCTTGCCTCATCCTTACAGCGACTGGAGGAGGCATGTGCCATCAGTCCCCATTTTACCGATGAGGAAACTGAGGCTCGGAGAGCTGAGTAACGTAGTCCAGGTCACCCAGGCAGTACAGTGACGAATGGAACCCAGCAGCTCTGGCTCCCCCCTACATTCCGTGTTTTCTGCTGCCCACGGGCCTGGATTGTTCAAGGTCAGGAACATTTCTAGGCCTTTTTAGCCCGAGGTGCGCCCCTCCCCGGCATCCCCTCCCCCCCACGCACCCCAGGGACTCTGAAGACAGCTCAGGATCCCCAAGGGCAGGGGTCTGTGCGTTCTTGACCGAGTTCTGTGGCTAGGCAGCTTGGGGTCAGGGAAAGGTGCATTCTTTCCCTCCACTCACATTACCCAGCCTCTGGCTTCCTGGAATTTTTGTGAAAATTCCAAATCACTTGGCAATAAGTCAGTCCTCTTCCCCACAGTGTTTGCAACAGGAACCAAACACCCTTCACCTTCCAGACTGCGCAATTTCACACCCTTTCCCGTTTGAACCTGGTGCCAGGGCCCCTTCAGGAGAAAGGAGAGCGGAGAGGAAACCGAGTCTGGCACGTGAAGAGGAAGGCCAGATGGCCAGGGACTTGAGTCGTCACTTCCTGGGCCCAGCTGCGAGGGAGGCAGAGAGGCCCCCAGACCTGATGCCTGAAGACCCTAGAGCAAATCCCTGTCCCATCACTTCCTGTGCAGCCTTGGGCTTGCACATCACCTCTCTGGGGTTCCCCATCTCTTAAAGGAAAATCATGACGCCATCCTGGTGAGAGGGTCAGAGAGGGTAATGTACGTGAAGAAGTCTTATCACTGTTATTATTTGATTACCTGAAGATCAAGTTTTTTTTTTTTAAGATATTATTTATTTATTTGAGAGAGAGAACAAGAAAGAGCATGATCAGGGAGCCTGATGCAGGGCTGGATCCTAGGACTCTGGGATCATGACCTGAGCCGAAGGCAGACACTTAGCCGACTGAGCCACGCAGGCGCCCCTAAGATCAAATTTGTTTAAAAACCTGCAGTGGTGGAAATGTGTTCTTTCCGTGCTTTCCAGTCCAGTAGCCGCTGCCTGCGTGTCGCTCCTGGGCACTGGAGATGTGTCTCGTGCTACCGAGGAACCGAATTTTTAAGTTAATTGAATATTTTTAGCAAGATGAAATTCACATAAGATGCAATCAGCCGGGGTGCCTGGGTGACTCAGTGGGTTAAAGCCTCTGCCTTCGGATCAGGTCATGATCTCAGGGTTCTGGGATCGAGCCCCACATCGGGCTCTCTGCTCAGCAGGGAGCCTGCTTCCTCCTCTCCCTGCCTGCCTCTCTGCCTATTTGTGATCTCTCTCTCCCTGTCAAATAAATAAATAAAATCTTATAAAAAAGAAAACAGATGCAATCAGCCATTTTATTGATGTGATGAGTTCGGCCGTGGATAGCACATTCACAGCGAACGGCAGCCATCGCTTCTAGTTCTAAAATATTTTCATCACTCCAGAAGGAGACGCCGTACACGTGAAGCACCCGTTCCCCTGCCCGCAGCCCCTGGAAGCCAGCCAGGTGCTCTCTTTCTCTGTGGATTTGCCGATTGTGGGCATTGCATGTAAATGCAATCATACGGCACGTGACCTTTCGCGCCGGCTTCTCTCGCTTGAACAGAATGTTTTCATGGTGTATCCGTGTTGTAGCATGTGTCAGCGCTGCAATCCTTTCTAATGGCTGGATCGTTAATTTTAGTTGAAATTTAAATAGCCTCGTGGAGCTGGTGGCTACTGTACCAGACAACTAGGAAGTTCTCGAGTGCTTCCGGGCAAGGGAGGAGACAAAACCTGCAGGTGGTTGCTGGTCTCTGAGGGGACCTCATGGGAGAGTAGAAGGAGCTAGGAGGGTGAAAAGGTGGGGACATGTGCCCTAGGTTCCCCAGAGGAGCTCAAAGCTGTGGCCAATGACCAACATGCTCTGTGAACTCGTTCCATCCTTGCAGCACCCTTGACCTTGACGTGGCTCTGTCTTTCCATCATTACTATTTCACAGAGGGGAAGACAGAGGTTCAGAGTGATTAAGTCACTTGCTCAAGGTCACACAGCTGCTAAGTGGGAAGAGATGGGTCTATGAACCCAGGTCTGGCCCCTTCCAAGGCCCAGATCTTCACCACGAGGCTGTGTTGTCCCCATCCTGGGAGTTCCCTGGCTGAAGGCAGGTCTGGGACTCCAGCTGCACCCACATAGCTCGAGGCAGGGCTTTCTAGCACCATCCCCTGTCAGCCTTTCTGAGCTAAGAACTGCCCCATTGAGAGTCAGGAAGGGGTGGCTGATGGGACACCTCAGAACGGGATGAGGAAGTAGGCTCCATCAATTCCCCATTGTTCATTCATAGGTAACCTGGACTGTCGGGGCTCCCAGTGCCCTCTTTGGGCCCCCCACTATTAATTGATCTGGGAAAGAGACTCTGTTAATTGCATACCCAGAGTAAACAGCGCTGGGATAAATGGGGCTGATAGCAGATAGCTTTCCTTGGCTGTGCTGCCCTTTGCCCTTCGGGAAGGGGCAGTGGGAAGAGGCAGAGAGTCAGGGGAAGGAGTGGTCCTCGGAATGTCTTTGGAGTGGGGGAGGGAAGCCTGGCTTCGTGGGGCCCCAGAGAGTTAATCTGTGTGTCTTTCCGGAAATAAAGTCCTCTGCTGGGCTCCTTGTTTGCTGTACCCAGTAAAGTAATGGGGGATGGGGGCCAGTGAGACTCTGACATCCATCTCTCTTCATCATGCCTCATCCGTCCGTCCATCCATCCCTCTATCCATCCATCCATCCTTCCTTCATCTCTTCATGGCTCTCTTACAGCATCCTTCCTTCCTTCATTTCTTACATTTGTCCACTCTTCCCTTTTATCCAGCTGTTTTTCTTTCCTCCTCCCCTTCCATTCATCCATTTTCCCCTTAAGCTATCTACTCATCTGAAGCCCTCCCTCCCTCCCCTCATCCTCCCAGCCCTCACTCATCTTCATATCCCTCCTCCCCCCTACATAGTGACCAGGCACTTCTTGAGAAAGCTAGGGAAGAGATTGGTGGAAGTCTTCCGAGCCATGGGGTTCTGGGTCCAGGCCCTGGATGGGCCTGGTGGAGTTAACTGCCTGATTTGAGATGTGTTGGCCACTGGCTCAAGGTTAGATTGGAGTCTTGCCATCCCTCGGGGAGAATAGAACCTTGTTCTTTTGGCCTCGGGCCACATGACTGATTATCCGAGGGCGACTCTTGGGGAGCGCTAACAGTCACATTGAGGCAGTGGCTGAAGTTGGGCACGGCAGAACATGGGCAGTGGCCAGGGAGGGTCTGTGACTCAGGAGGCCTTCCTCTCCCAGAGCACAGCCTAGATATGGGCATTGGTTCTGTGAGCAGCCACGTGCATCAACTTGAACCCTGTGGTCAGAGTATGGTGTCTCACCCTCTCAGGGAACCCAAAGCCCACACTCCAGTAGGACATGGAACCGTCCCAGCAGCTTTCCAGAAGTTTCATCCCAGCAGTGCTGTGGGGAGGCCAGAGATCACGATAGCATGTTCACAAAGAAATTGAGGCTGAGTGGGAAGGGGTTTTCTAAAGCTTTGTAGCTAGATAAATAACCCTAAATGCGGTGTCAGTTCACTCAATAAAATACCATTGGAACTGCAATCCTGTTTCCAAACCCCAACTTTCGGCCCATTTTATAGATGGGGCACCTGAGGCTGGAGTGGGAGGTGACTTCCTAGTTAGCGCACGGGCGGCCGGTGGTCTAGACTTTGGCTAGCCAAGTGGGGCACATCAGCCCCAGGGCAGGCACAGGCCCAAGGACTCCCAGAACTGACATGAGCCCAAACTAGTAGTGGTTACCATTTCCTGAGTTCCTGTTAAGCGTTAGGCACAGTCTTGTGTGCTTTACACATTCTGCAGTGACTCAGTTCAAGTAGGAGAGCAAGATGGCAGCTGGAGAACAGACCCCTGGGTGCCCTCTCCTCCGGCTCCCCGCCCTCCTGTGGACCTCTCAGGTTGATCTGGGGGGCAGAATGCATCCTCCTGGGGCCCTGCCACTACCCAGTAATCCCTAACTGTGGCAGCTGGGAGATAAGATAGCACCAGCCCATTAATCAAGGCAGCCTGGCAGGGAGGGTGGGGGTGGGGTGAGACAACACCACCTCACAGGTGGAGATAAGCCCCTTCAGGGCCTGGGGCAGCGGAGGATGCCGGGAAGTTTGGCCTCTGGTTCCAACCCTGGGTGTCTGGGTGGGTGGATGCGACCCGCAGTGGACACCGGGGCAGGTGACCCTGGGAAAGTCAGCCCCTATGTGCAAGCTGGATTGAGAGAAGCCGGGAGACCTGGGTTCCTGCTCAGGGCTTCCTTGATTGCCTCTGTGTCCTTAGATGAGCCGCTGCTCCTCTCTGGGCCCCGTTTCTATGTCTGGATGAATGGGGAGGGGCGCTGGACTAGATGCCTTGGGGGCGGGGGCTCTTTCACCGTGAACGTGCTCGTGACCGAGCATGGAGGGAGGGGTGGGCTCCCCTGATGGGAGGGAGAGGACTAAAGCACTGCCTTGGCTAAGGGACGCAGGCTGGGTGGGATTTTTCCCGAGCCTGGGTTAGTCACGCTCACAGGAGAGAGCAAGCATGTGGTGGCACTTTTGGGGGGCGGGGCTGGGTGGGACAGGAGTGCAGAATGGCCTTTGAGCCTCTGTGCCCTTCAGGGGGCCACACGGGGTACCGGTTAAGCACTTGGAGTTTGATGCAGGTCCTGCCCTGTGTGATCTTCAGTAGGTTATTCAACCTTTGGCACCTCAGTTTCCCCATCTGTACAGTGAGGGTGATAGTATTCCCCTCTTGGGGGTGGTGGTAGGAGGATTAATGGAAATTGCTTGGCTTCATGCCTGGCTGATGGCAAGTGCTCAGTAAATATTAGTTATCGTTCTGTCTTTCATGGCTGGGAACCTCTTCCATGCAGATTTCCCTGTGACCGCAGCTGTGAAGGAGCCTGGGACAGCTGCTGTCCAAGGGTGCTGATTCTAAAGGATGTTGTTTCGATTTTTATACCTAATAAACAACAAGCAGAAGGGCAAACATTTATGATCTCTGCAGCGTCTGTGGGTTCGCAACTCAGAAGTGGGGTGGATGGGTAGTTCTGACCCAGGATCCCCGATGAGGTTACAGTCAAGCTGTTGGCTGGGCTGGAGGACGGCTTCCACGTTCACGCGTGTGGCTGCTGGCCAGAAGCCATGTGGACAGCCCGAGTGTCCCCACAACACGGCAGCTGGCTTCCCTGGAGCGACTGATCTAGAAGCAAACTTGGAGGGAATGTACCTTTTACTGCCTGCTCGCTGAAGTGCCCACCCTACGTCCACTTGATTCCATTCATCAGCCGCGAGGCTGGCCCGCGTTCAAGGGCAGGGAAGAATATCAGACACCGCAGTGACGCCACTGTAACCACGAACAGTAGCAGCTGTTCTGTGCCCAGGTGCTGCGTGCTGGGACCTGGACACACGGAATCTCTAATCCCCACAACCGCTTTCTAAGTCAGGCAGGAGGTTTCCTTTGCTGATGAAAATAGAGTGGTTCAGAGAGGTGAAGTGGTTTGCCCAAGGCCACCCAGCTAGGAGGTGCCCAGAGTGCTGCCTGGTCCTGGGAGCCCTCCATTCCCCACCCCGGGTGCCGCCCCCAGCTTCAGCTGCACCCCAGCCAGCCTTGGCCTTGAAGCCCCACATGACCGTCGAGGGTAGTGAGGCCTTCTTGAATTAGGACTAGCAGTAGTATATGAGGCACATGTGCACAGGTCATGCGAAGAACAAGGACTTGTAGAGCCTCCCTGACTGGGGTTCGAATTCTGACTCTGCCACTTACTTTGTGCCTCAGTTTCCCCATCTCTGTGGTAGAAGTAATAGCATCTACCTGGTGTGACTGTGGCGGGCATAGACGAGGGGCGTGTGTAGTAGTGCAGCACTCGCTGTTAGGTTTGCGGGATGAAACCACAGAGCTCTCAGGGCCAGGTAGCTCAAGGGCTGCCTCCCCTGTGAGTAATGTGCTCTCCTAGTGGAAGCAATGTCCCCTTCCTGGTCTGGCGTTCCCTATCCAACCCAGGCTTGGCTGGAGCACCCGAGGCATGATGCTACTTCGCCAGCCCTGCAGGTGCGCCAGAGGTAAGGTTGTGCTCCAGGCTCCCAAGCTGTGGGGCAGAAGGCTCCTCATGGGCCTGACTCAGGCCAGGCTACTGACTTTCCCTAATGCCTTCCTACCCCGGGTCTTTTAGGCTCAGGGGCTCCTTCTGCCTTCTCTGCCTTGCCAGCACCTGCCCTGTGCGGGGCTCTCCATGCACTTGCCCACTTCTGCCAGCAGAGGGAGCAGGTGCTGTGTCTGGGAACCTGGGAGGCTCCAGGCGGAGGGGCAGGGGCTGCTCCCATCCCCGAAGGTCCTCAGTGGGGTGGAGTGGGGTAATTTGGAGCAGAGCTGGTGGGGGAGGCTTCATGCCCCCATATCCCCTGCAAGGGAGCAGTGTCTGGAGCCCTAGAGTCCAGGAGATGAGGCTGTGGGAGAGGAGGAGAAAGGATGGAGTTTCCTGAGCCTCAGACGACGTATCTCAGCGCCTGTGGCCCTTGGGATCAGAGGAGGAAGAGAAGTTACCATTTTTCACTCTGTGATCCGCTCAGCCAGTGTCCTGGAGCCCAGAACCCCGGCAGGCCCTGGGAGCCCGCGTCAGATGTGGATGCTCACAGGGCCGACATGTCGGTGGGGAGGTACAGAAGGGGTCATGGCAAGTGTGCTGCAGAAGGAGTAAGCGGGGGGCTGAGCCAGGCCATGGCTGGGGGGCTGTGGCTCGGGGCCCGCGTCTCCCCGTGCCCGCCCAGTGGGCAGCTGGGCTCGAGGGCGATCATGGATGAGTCTCTGAGGGGAACCGCCTGCCCCCCCCCTTGCCCTTCTTAGCTGTAGGCTCCTGTCATCACCAGAAAGCACTGCAAGTCACCATAACAACCGGACAGTGACAGCAGGGAGGGCGTGGCGACCACCAGCCACCTGCAGGGTCGGCCGTGGAGCCAGCCCTCCGGGGCCTGGACTCAGACAGGCCTGGCCTGCAGCCTGGCGTGGCCACTTACCTAGCCGTGGGGTCCCAGCCAGGACCTCCTCCATTCTGGCCTGTGCAGGCCCTGGTGAGGACTCCTGCACGGAGGGGGTGTGGTGGGGGGGATCTCTGGTAGGTTGCGAGGCCTTGGGCACAGGTATTCGTTTTCTGTCGCTGCTGTGACAAATCTCTACATACTTCGCAGCTTGAGACAATGTGTATTTATGACCTGAGTTTCTGTTGGTCGGGGCGGGGGTTAGCTGGGTTCTCTGCTCTTGTGCAGGGTTTCACCAAGTTTCGGTCAAGGTGTCAGCTAGGAGTGGGGTCATCTGAGGCTTGGGATCCTCTTTCAAGTACGTGTAACTTTTGGCAGAATTAGTTTCCTCATAGCTGTGGAGGCTGTGTCTTCAAGGACAGCAGGAGAAACCTTTCTTTAAAAGGACCTGTCACCTTCTTTAAGAGGACTCACCTGATTAGGTCGGTCCCACGCAGGATAATCTCCCTTTTGATGAACTCAAAGTCAAGGGATTGTAATAGTCCATTATATTCACTGGCCCCACCCACACTCAAGGTGAGGGGGTTATTCAGGCCACATACACCAGGTGGCAGGAATCTTAGAGGCCACCTGAGAATTATGAACATAATGAACTTATTCTGACTAATAATCATGTAATAATCAGTAGTAATTCTTTTTTTAAAAAGATTTGATTTATTGGGGCACTTGAGTGGCTTAGTTGGTTGGGCGGCTGCCTTTGGCTCGGGTTGTGATCCCAGGGTTCTGGGATTGACCCCCAGAGCCCCACGTCAGGCTTCCCTGCTCAGCAGGGAGTCTGCTCCTCCCTCTCCTTCTGACCCTCCCCCCGCTTGTGCTTACACACACACACTCTCTCTCTCTCTCTCCGATAAATAAAAAATCTTTTAAAAAGATTTTATGTATTTATTTTAGAGAGAGAGAAGGAGCGAGCATGAGCAGCGGGGGTGGGGGTGGGGTGGGGGAAGGGAATATCAAGCAGATTGCACTGAGTGTAGAGCCTAACATGGGGCTCAATGTCATGACCCTAAGATCATGACCTGAGCTGAAACCAAGAGTTGGACGCTTAACGAACTGAGCCCCCCAGGCACCCCAGTAATAATTATTTTCTTAATTTGTTCTACAGTCTTGAAAGAAGCAAACGGGAGAAATTTTAATTTTCAAGCTACTGTTCAAATTCAGTAGGCTATTTCACGTATACACAAATATTGTGTTTACCAAACAAAAGTATTCTATTTGTCAGTTCTCATTCTGCTTCACAGTTTTGGATTTTAAACACGACGCGAACCTCCGGGTGGTCCTGGAGGAAAACAGAATTGGAGAGACTCAAGTTCTAGTTTGTTTTGTTTTGTTTTCACACTCAGTTGGCTGTCATTCTTTATTCTGGATTTACTGTCGAAAAGCAGGAATGTCCAATAGCCTAGGGTTTGGGGGCCCAAACTGCATCTGAGTGATTCTGACCATTTCGGGAATCATCTGAGAAGCACGCAGGTGGGAAGCAAGCAAGATGTCCCTTCAGTGGATGACTGGTTGAACTGTGAGATATCCAGACAATGGAATGTTATTCAGTGAGACAAAGAAATGATCTCTCAAGCCACGAAAAGACCCAGAGGAACGTTAAATGCATATTGCTAAGGGAAAGAAGCCAGTCTGGAAAGGTTGCGTGCTGTGTGATTCCAACTCCGCGACATTCTGGAAAAGGCCAAGCTAGGGAGACAGTAAAGATCAGTGGTGGCAGGGGGATCAGGGAGGGCTGAGTGGATGGAGCACGGGATTTTTAGGGCAATGGAACTCTTCTGTATGATACTGGAATGGTGAATACACTGTACATTTGTTAAAATGCATGGAACTTACACTGTAAAAAGTGAACCCTAATGTAAACTATGGATTTTAGTTAATAATAGCTTATCAATATTGGTTCATCAGTTCAACAAAGGTACGACATTAATGCAAGACGTTAATAATACAGGAGACCGTGGGTGCTCAGTTTTTCTGTAAACCTAAAACTGCTCTAAAAAATGAAGTCTATTAATTAAAAAAAAAAACAACACAAAACCCACACACGTAGCTAAGTCTGCCTGTATCAAAGGCTGCCCAAGTAACTGGGAGCTTTCTGAGTTAGCTGTCAGTTGGGATGTGTGCCTCTGAAAGGCTACGTACTGAAGACGTGCCAAGTGGAAGTTCACGTGTGTTAAAGTCCAACTGTAACAGTAGCCCTTGGTTTAGAACTTAGACCAACAAGAGACTTTTTTAGAGAAGAGTTATTTTATCGCTAATATAGCTTAAAATTGCTGCTTGGTGATGATAAAGTGAAGACTGACTTTTGATTTGTTTGACAGTTGTCTTAACATCCTCTGCCACTGTACCCCTACTGCCTGCGCTGGGAGGGGGGGGAGGGGACCGCTTGTGCTGTGTGGCCCTCGAGCTCCGAATTCAATTCTCCGTATTCTCCATCTTTCCGTCACGGGTCACTGGGGGCTGCGTCGCACCTCACGAGGCCCCGTTGTTGGCAGGCAGGAAAGGAACTACTTCTCTTCTCGTGTCTTCCCAGATGCCCCCCTTCCCCACCCCATGCCCCGCAGTCTCTCCCCGCCACAGCGGCCCATCCAGACTGGTGAGGGACGTATGTCCATTGTCACTCAGTCTGGAGTTGTTTACGTGAGGGCTCACTCCTGCTGTCGTAGATCTCTGGGTTTGGGCAGACATTTCATGACATGCATCTGCCGCTCTAGTTTCATGCAGAATAGTTTCACTGCCCTAAAGTCCCCCATGTGCCAGCTCTTCACAACTAGTCACCTCCTTCCTTCGTCAGGCCCGGCAACCACTGGTCTATTACCACCTCCATAGCTTTGCTTTTCCAGAATGTCGTAGAACTGGAATCGAATTGGCTTCTTTCACTTCACGATAACGTATTTAAACTTTTTCCATGTCTTTTTGTGGCTTGATGGCTTATTTCTCTCTCTTGTTGAATAATACCCCATTGCCTGGGTGTGTCACAGTTTATTCTCTGTGTCGCGTGTGCTTTGCTCAGGCGGTCAGTCCCTGGCAAGGGGGAATTGCTCTTCCCCCTGGTGTCTCTCAACACCCTCCCCGCCTGCTTTCTGGAGGTACTCTTCCCCACCTCCCAACTCCAGGTCCCTTACCGTGTCTAGCGAAACTCTGCCATCTCAGGCTTTGGCCAGATGCCGTGAGGACTCCCTCCTCAGAATCTGGCTGGTTGAAAATTAGCAGAGAGCTTTGACAGAGGATAACTTTAGGCTTTTTTTCCCCCTCAGGGCTTGTGACCAGTGTTCTAGTTACTAGGGGCAAAAACATTTCATTCCCATAACAAACTCCCACTGAATAGATTCATGTGAGGAATGCCTGGTCACATGGTTTTTTTCTCTCCTTCTGGGACTCCTATTAAAAGTATGATATTCCTTCTTGTTCTATATTCTAGGTCTCCTACTCTATTATATTTTCCATCTTTAATCTCTGTGGGCTGTATTTTGGGTAGTTTCTTTCCACCTAACTTCCAGCTCACTATTTCTCTTTTTAGCTATGTCTAATCTGCTCTCCACCCTGTCTCTTGAGATCCCAATTTCATTTATTTTCAGAGCTGGAATTTCTGTTTTGTTCTTTTCAAATCTGCTAGGTTACTTTTTACAGTTTTAGTTCCCTGCCAGATTTTTCAAGTTTGTTTCTGTTTTTCTTTGTTTGAATACAAGTACTCACAGCTGTTTTTAGTTTGTGCCTGATAATACCAATACTTCATGTACTGTTTCTGTTTCTAGGGTCTGTTTCTAGGGTCTGCTATTTCCTTGGTTCTTCCTATGGAGGTTGGAATAATTTTTTGAAGTCTTAGATTCAAAATCCAGAAAGTATTTTTATTTGCTTCAGCCAAGAGCTTGGTGGTGTTACCGTTCTGGGACCACTACAACTCAACTTCAAGGCTTGATGCTGCCAAGTGAGAAATCAGGGTGCCGGTCTGTGTGAAGGCTGGTCTATGTCAAGCTCACTCCCCACCTGTTCTGTACCCCATCTAGGGTGTGTAGTCCGAATTCTGTGCAGGGCATGGGTTTTCAGAGTTACCACCTATGACTGGCTCTCGTTTTCACTTCTTTCCTTTGACCCTGAGGGTACTCACAGCCCAGCTCCTGCCCCTGTGCCTGTTTCTTTGGGGTGGGCTGATGTCCTCTGGATAAAAGCAACTGGTAGGCTGGGCATATCTATGAATCCTTGTCTTCTCCCAGATCTTAGCCTGGCCATTCCTTAGTAGTTTGTAATCTTTGGTGTTTTTAAGACAATGTTGTCCGAGTTTTTGGCTTACCTTCCATTCATTGTCCTCAGTGGAGAACTGGCCTGATTACTTTGTTCACTGTGACCAGGAGTTCACATGGAGAATGAGTGACCATGACCTTACTACTTGAGAAACAGCAACCCTGGCCTTATTCACTAAAGGAGATCTTGCTACCTTCCTGGGCTTATTTTCATCACAAAGAGCCCGTATTGATTGCCCAGGAACACATCTGAGTGAGTCCTCTGGGATGAGCAGTGCTGTCCTCATATCCGGCCCCAGTTTTTCTCTTGCTACCAACAGAGGTAGCAAGAGATGTGGTTTCAGTCCTGGCTTTGCTTCTTCCTTGCCATGGATAAGGAAGTTATTTCCTCTTTTAGGCCTTTGGGTTCTTAATAGTTTGTATGGATCATGGGATTAAGAATCAGATCTCCTAAGATTATCTCCCAAGATAATGACTGAAATTCCCAACATGCTGCTTGACACATTTAGATGTTCAAACCGTGTTTGAGGGATATTAATCTGGACGAGTTACATGATTATATCAATTTAGGAAAATCTCCCAAATAACAGTAGCTTTGAAAAGAGTTTATTTCTGTTGCATGCAACTGACATCTGAAGGCAGGTAGCCTGGGACTGGGATGCTGACTCCACACCCTTCCATCTTGCTGCTCCTCTGTCCCTCCTGTGTTGTCTCATGGCCAGAGTTTCGTTCAGGCTCCCTCTGAGGTTTAGGCAGGAGGAGGAGGAAGTCAGGAAAAGGCCACCCCTCCCATTCAGGGAGATTTCTTGGCAGTTCCGCCCAGTACACCTGCTTAATCTCCTGGGCCTGACTTTGCATGTCGCTCACGTGGGGCTGCTGGGGAAATGGGGAGACGGCATCTCTGAGCTGGGTGACACTTGGCACTTGGCTATTTGGAAGATTCTTTTTCTAAGGAAGACAGTAGGCAACTGGCAGCTTCTGCCACCGTGACCTTGACTGAATCGCTTTTCCTCATTGAATTTCGGTTTCCTCTTCTATAGAAACTGATGGCGTGGGCAGGGGGCACTGCTGGCATTTTGGATGAGACCCCAAATCTTCACCTTGTAGGAACTCTTCTAATGCAGTGCAGGGCGTCTCACGCTCCTGGGCCATGCTGATAGCATCCCTAGGCATTGTGACCATCAGAACAATCCCACTCTTTTCTAACTATCCCTCGGGGATGTACTGCTCCCTGTTGGGACCCCTGGACAGGAAGATCGTGAAGTCCTTCCAAGAGTGACATTCTGTGAGAGCCTGTGATTCCATGATGCTTGGGTCTCAGTCACTTCATTTGTCAAATGGGCAAACAGAGAGGAGACGATGGGACTGCAAACGTCTGCGTCTTCAGTCCTCCAGCATTGGAGGAAGAAGGGAATCATTATGCAGCTAGACTCAAGGTCACTGGCCTCCAGGTGGTCAGAGAAGGAGAAAGGACAGAAGGAAGAAGGGTCGAGGACAGAACTTTCCAAGGAATGAGAGGGAGGGGAGGCAGAAACCCAGAACACCTGGTCCCGGCGGAGGCCCACTGCCCCTCCCCAAGGCGCTTCCCCACGCCCCTGACCTGAGAGCCCTCTCCTGAGAAGCTGGCACACTGGCCTCTGTCTGTCAGGATGCCCTCATTAGCGGCTCCCATGTCCATTGGCGGGACCTCATAAGTGGAGCCCATCTGACCTTTGGGGTAGCAGATGCTATGTCTGGCAGGGCCGATCAAAGAACCTGGGCCCAGCCCCTCGCTGCCAGGGGGTGGCGGTTAGCTAGGTCATGCTGTGCTCGCCCCCGTGGGTTCTGATGGAGCCGGAGGGAAGAAGTGTGAGGCTCGAGCATCCTGTGGCCCGGGTTCAAGTGTGATTCCCACACTAACGTAATTGTGTGACATTGAACAAGACCTTTTTGTCTTGTTTGTTCGCTCACCTGCGCGATGCGGGAAACGATACCCTCACAGGGCCGCCCGGTGTGGGGAGAGCATGGAGAGTGTGCCTGGCATGCAGTTGGCACCCAGTGGGTGGCAGTCCCGCTGCCCCTAGAGCACCACCCCCGTTCCCGGCCGGGAGATTTTGTTGTGGACTTGTGGTTTCCGGGGCTTAAGCAACTTGCTCCAGCCTCCACAGTGGGCCCAGGCTTGTGCTCTGCCACCCCACGGTGAAGAGAGGCGGTTCCCAGGGGCAGCGGGGAGTGGGCCACGTAGCGAGTGGAACCGAGCTGGGCTCCACTCAGAACGGGCACCGAGCCCCTAGCTGCCTTCAGCTGCGCCCCGCAGAGGTCTGGAGCTCAGAGAGCCGCCTCCCCGCCACCTGCCCCCGTGTAGACAGACAGACAGGTGTGGGCTCACGTGCGCTGTTGGGAGTGTTGCCTTCGGCTGCATCTTGGAGCCCTAGGGAGGAGTGGACCCAGTCTGAGGCGAAACGCCCTTGGAGCGACCTAGGCCATAGGCAGCGAGGTTGTGAGGGGCTCGTGAGCAGGCCCCCCGGGTTAGCCAGCAGCTCAGGGCCTGGCTCGCTTGTTGCTGAGGAAGGGTTGCACCCGGTGTGAATGGAGTGAGTCTCTGTGGTCGGGCAGGCAGGGCTGGGCCCGGAAGGCACAGAGCGAAGCCAACAGAGCCCCTGTTCGGGGTACCTCTGACCCCTGCCGCAGCCCTGTTCCTGCTGCCCCTGGCTCCCTGCTGCTGGGGTGGGGAGAGGGAGAGTGGGGACCGCGCCGGGGGGCTGCGGGGGCTGGCGGTAGAGCCCGGCTCCGGTCCTGGTTGTGACATTCATCATCACTGAGACTAACATTTAAGCTAATACAGTAATGATGGCACGCTCATGATAGATGTCAATGATTAATGACGATGAATTAACAATGAGAAGAACTCTGCGTTTTCGGTGCTTACTATGTGCCAGGCTTCGAGCCAAGCATTCTGTGTGAACTATCTCCTTTCATCTCACGAGGAAGGAAACATCAGTCCTGTTCTCAAAGAGGAAACTGCACGATGAGGGCAAAGTGACTTGTTCACAGTCGTGCAGCAAAGTGCCCGTGGAGGCTGGGTCCGGATCCCGTGGGGACCCTGCGTGGACCTCCGCGCCACGTAGCAGCTGTGAACTACTTTACTTCTCTGACCTTCCTTTCGGTCATGGGCAAAAAGGCTTTAAATACTTTCATCCTGATGACCTCACAGGGCCGTGGTTAGCACGGACTGAGTAAGAGACGTAACAAGTATTTGTAAATTCACCCATTATTCAATGGGGAGTGATTTATCGAGCCCCGATTTCGTGCTGGTCACTCTTCCTGGGACCAGAGGTGCCGCAGTGAGCAGAACAGGCAAGTGCCCTTGTTGGTCGCGTCCAGCGCCCGTGGGGGGTGGGTAGGGGGACACATAATAACCGAGCCGCTGAACGAACAAGCGCCGTGATTCCTTGTAGTGCTCAGCTCTCTAAATGCAGTAAGACGGGGGTGGGGCTCACTCCACTTCGGGTGGGTTGGTAGAGAGGGGCCCTCTGGGCTGGTGACACTTGGCTGACGTATGGAGCCAGCCGTGGGGAGTTAGGGGTGAGGGACAGTGAGGACAACTAGAGCCCCAGTGGCTTAAACAAAAAGAAGTTTATTTTTATTTTTCTTACTTGGAAAGAAGCCTGCAGCCAGTTTAAGGCTCGATGACGTTTGGGCTGACGCCCTGCCACCCTTGGGCCTGTCCCGGCCGGTTGTCAGGGGTCTCACCGCTCGAGGAACCGTATGTACATAGAAAGTGGATTCGGCTTACTTCTCAGTAAGCACGACACTCGTGGCCGCAGAGGAGGCCAGAAAGGGAGTCCCGTGTAGGAAGGAGGTTTAATGGCCCGGGCGTGTAGGCAGGCAGGACAGCAAGGGGGGCGGCTGGCTGTGGGTCAGCCAGCCGTGTCTGCTGTCCCTCAGAGGCATAGAATGTTCTGGGCTGGGGCCTGAGATGCTGTGGCCCCGACCAGCTCTCCAGAGGTGCCGATGCGGCTGGTCGGCTGCCTACACTTGGAGGAGCACGGAGAGACACCGCGGCAGAGTTTCAAATAAGAAAGTGGTTACCTAATTTCTGTGGTTCTGTGGGCAGTGCAGTGTAGGGGCTCAGAGGGGACACCGAGAGACTAGGTAAGAGGCCAGAAATCACCGTCACTTGCGTTAGCCTGGTGGCGAGGGAGATGGCACTGCTGGGTGGGTTAAAAAATGGTTTTTTATTTTTAATTTTTGGAATTGTGATAAGGTATACATATACTTTATCATTTTAGCCATTTTTTTTAGTTTTTTTTTTTTTTAAATTTTGTTTTTATTTATTTTATTAGGAAAGAGAATGAGAGAGAGCATGAGAAGGGAGAAGGTCAGAGTGAGAAGCGGACTCCCCATGGAGCTGGGAGCCCGATGTGGGACTCGATCTCGGGACTCCGGGATCATGACCTGAGCCGAAGGCAGTCGCTTAACCAACTGAACCACCCAGGGGCCCCTCATTTTAGCCATTTTTAAGCATACAAGTCAAGGCGTTAAGGACATTCACAGTGTTATGCAGCCATCACCACTATCCATTTCCAGAACTTTTGTATCGTCCCAGCTTTTTTTTTTAATCACCTGTACCCTAAATACTAACTCCTCGCCCCTCCTTCCCACCCGAGTCCCTCGCAGCCTCTATCCCATTGTTGCCCCTATGAGTGTGACTGCTCTAGGTACTCTAGGACTCCTACAACATTCGTCGTTTTGTGACTGCTTTTTTCACGGAGCTTCATATCCTGAAGGTTCAGGATGGATTCGAACTTCCTTCCTTTTTAAGGCTGAATAATATTCCATGGTGTGGCCAGAGCACTGTGCTCATTCATTCACCTGTGGACGGACATTTGGGTTGTTTTGGCTATGGTGAGGCGTGGGCCGTGAACTTGCTGTGCAAGTAGCTGCTGGAGTCCCGCGGTCAGTTCGGAGATCTGTTTTGGACGAAGGCCCTCAGAACTTGCCAGGAGTAGAAGGGAAGGGCACGGATAGAATTAGGGACGACTGGCTGGTGTTTGGTTTGGAGACGGTGCTGGCGTCTACGAACATGGGGAAGAAGCTACAAAGTGCTCTGTGAACATCGGGCCGTCTCGTGATTTTATTCAGGATTGTTTTAAGCAGGCATCAACAACAAATCTGCCCTAATAAAGGCAACAAAACTGTACTTTAGTAGGTCATACATCTGGGGCCTGGGCCGTCAGGTTCCGTATTTCTCTGATAACTGCCTGATTTAAGTCAGGAGTTGGCACGCGATGGCCCACGACCCAAATCCAGCCTACCACCTGGCCTCCTACAGCCCGCGAGCTAAGAATGGTTTTCACAGCTTTAAATGTAAACGTGAAAAAAAAAAAAAAGACCGCGTAGCCCTTTCGCCAGAACTGTTGTTCAGTTTTGCCTCTTGGCTTTCCAAACCTAAACTATTTACTATCTGGCCCTTTGCAGAAAAAGATTGCTGACCCTCGGCCTAAATTAATTGGTTTGGCTTGGCCTGTAGATGAAAGTGACGAAAAGGGACAAAACTCCTCCTCACCGGTGCCGACCTACTTCTGCGCCAGTGATGTTCCTCCTCTTCCCGGGGTTTGTGCGGCAGCCGGCCAGCGCCCGACCCCGAGCCCCCTCTGTAGGTCACTGCGGCTACCAGCTCCCGCCAGTGGAGACCGGGGAGCTGATGAATGCCTGCGCAGAGCTGTTTACCAGGAACAAGTGATTTATTTTAGCATCTAAATTTTAAATGGTGTCTCTGCGTCCCAGGAAGCTGTCTGGTTTAGAAAATTGCCTATAATAAATGTGTGCAATACATCCATTATTTTAAACTTAAAGAAAGGTATTCAAGTTTTATAAGAGAAAATCAGTTTCTCCTCATCCTTGCTAAATACACGTTGCGTAAATAATTAAAAAACAACGGTTTGAATGGGCGCTAAATTACCGGCTTGCCAAAATGCAATCACGGCTCTTATTTTTCCAATTAATCATGTGAAAAAAATCCGTTGGCTGGTCTCTCCCTAGTGAGGCTTCCTCTCCATTTCTGAATTATCCCAGAATCCGTGGCGCTTACTCAGTCCCATGGGCTGGGTCGTGCTGCCAAGCACTGCGCGGGAAGGGGGCTGGAGGGGCCCACCTGTCCGCTCACCGGCCCCAGCTCTCAGGGGTTCAGCTGTTGGCCCCAGTCCCGGATGGTCCTGTACTTCCCCACCTGCTGCCGCAGGGATGCGGTGGCCTGGGTCCCCCGCCGGCTGTGGGGCTGCCCTGTCCTTAAGCTCCTGAAGTTCTAATTCTTTCAGTTAGTTCACGCTCGCTCAGCGCCCAAGGGGCTGGGTCCTAGGAGGGAGTCGGCTTTGGTCCCAAGCTGTTCCCCTTCCTTGAGACGTCAGGGCCCAAGAGTAGTGCTCAACTCAGCCAGCATCAAACCCCTTCACTGGAGAACCTCTCATCACATCCCTCTCTGAGGGTGTAGGGCCCAGGCAGGATCTCCTTCAGCAGACTTTTTGGACCCCTTGCGAATTTACTCCCTGCTCCTCGGTAATCCTCTCCGAGCCCACAGGACATTGAGAGCAGTGGTCTTTGTTGGGCCATAAGTGGTCCTGGGGGATGAATGTCTCCTCTTGCATCATGAAGAGGGCTTCCCAGGAGTCTGTTCCCCAAACTGAGGACATTGAACCCAAGGTGATTTGCTGGTTCAGCTGGTTGAAGTGACCGGCAGCTTCTGTCTTGAAAGTTTATTAATTCATTCAACAAACGCTTACACAGCCCCTCCTATGTGCCGGGCACTATCCTGGGTACTTGGGATACACCAGTGGGCCCAACAAAGACCCCATTCCTTGTGAGGCTGCATGGGAGTGTGTCCAGTGCTGCTCTGGAAGGCGGCAGGTGCTGGGGGTGCCCAGAGGCAGGAGGCCAGATTGCTGTGTATGTGTCCAGGGTGCTGGGAAAGGCTTCCCGGGAGATGAGACACTTGCTGAGTGGGATTGGCAGAGGCTCACAAGGTTGGGGAGCGGAGTGCCCGTGAGAATGAGCGAGAGCCGGGCGGGGTCAGATGGGCAAGGGTCATGTGGCTGGAGCCTGGGATACTTTGGGAGTACGTTTGCCCACAGAATTTCCAGGTTTTTGGTTTTCTTTCTTTTTTTTTTTTTCCAAATAATTCAGCTCCAGGAGGGGCCGCTCAGGGGAAAATTTCACCTGTAGTGTGGGCTAGGGACTAAATTCTGGGAGACTTTGCTGTGTAGAAGGGTTTGGACTGTGATTTGGTAGCCACACTCTTCAGGGACCCCAGCAGTGAGCCAACTCTCACAGGGTCATTTACGAAGACTCTAAGGTGAGTGGTGCCCTATAGCTGTGTGCCCCCACTCTTCCCTTCCGTGTCTTTCCCAGCTCTTTGCCCGAGGGCTGGCTGTGTGGGTGCCCGCTACAAGCACCCTGATGTGCCATATCATCTCTGACCTCCCGAGCGATCACATTGAATAACTTCTTCCTAGGCGCCTGCGCGCCACACCTCCCGATTTAGGACCGGAATTCATTAGCACCGGCTTTGTTCTCTCTCTGGGCACCTTCAAGGGTGGCGGTGATTCTCTGGGCCCACGTGGTTCTCTGCGTACAGTGTGTCTAACTATGGGCTCAGCCGCAAATCTTGGGGCTCTGAAACAGTAGCAGGTGGGAATTCAGGCGTCCTCAAGTTTGCTGCTTGTGTCATGTGAGCCTGCATCTTCCTGCTGAAAGTAAGACCCCAGCTTGGATTTGCTGAATTGGAATCTCTAGGAGTGGGGACTGGAGTCGAGTGTTTGGATGTGCCCCCCAGATGGTCCTTGTGCAGGTAAAAGTTTGAGGAATACTGTGTAAGGGAGAAGCTCTTTAGCATCTTGGGGAGCTAGGGCTAGGTTTCCTTGATTTGATTTCCTGCGTGTACCACGCAGAGATGGTGTGATCTTGGCTCTGGCGTCTGCCTGATGGTGTCTAGGTCTCCAGTGTCACCACCCATGAGGCTCTTGCTCCTGGTGGAGAGGGCGAATCTCTCTTGCTTAGAGCTACATCTCCTTCCCTGCGAGCCCCCCTGCGGCTCTGGGTCTGCCCTCCAGACTCACAGTAGGCGAGCCTAATGCTTCCTCCAGGGGGCAGCTCTTCAGATAGCTGAAAGCCACTCTCGTAGCAAGATCTGGAATTTCTCGATCCGCCTTTATCTAGTGTGATCTCTAGACACTTTGCTCTCCTGGGTGCTCTTTTGAGTGATGACTCTGTGCTCTGAACTTTCTCGGCATCTTCCCTTACTCCTCCCAACATCCCGAGAAAGTCGCCTTTATTATCCCCATTTTACAGATGGGGAAATATGGGCCCAAAGAGGTAAAGAGAGCTTCCTAAGGTTACATGACTAGTTTGTGCCGGAGCTTCCTGACCCCTTTCCAGCCACAAAGGTCAAGTGTTCATGAACCCAAACCAGTGAATCTGAGCCCAAACTGCACTTTAGCCTCACCCAGGGAAGTTTATTAAAATTATGATCAGGCGAGGCACTCTGGACCAAGGAAATGACTCTCGTGTGTGTGTGTGTGTGTGTGTGTGTGTGTGTGTGTGTGTGTGTGTATCTCCCATGTTGTGATGAATCGGACACTCTCACCGTGCGTGAGGGGCCAGTGTTGTGATGTGCACTCGAGGGTTGTGTCTAAGGCGACCACAGTAATCCCAGCCTCTTGCTCATGGCTGTCTTAGGTCTGGGTGTGCGATGCTGGCCGGTGAGACATGAGGACGGCTGTGTGCGGAGGGACATAAGGGAGCGACATCTCTGCTTCTCCACTCGACAGTCCCCGCACCCCACCCCGCCCCACCCCAATGTCCTCCAGTTCAGTGCAGTTCAGACATTGACGTGGAGTTAGCCTCAGCCGCCAGAGGCCAAGGGCTCAGGCCTGGGAGACGGCCCCTGCCTCCCACTCGCTTTGGACAGCAATCCCGAGTCTCACTTGTTTCCATACTTCTCAACGACCGGCTATAAATTGGAGGGTCCCACAATCCCCTCCTTGGGTTCAGTTACTTTGCTAGGCTGGGTTACACAACTGGACAAGTTTCTTTCCTGGATTACCAATTGATGATAAAAGGATTTGACTCAGAAACAGGCAGATGGAAGAGATGCATAGGGCGAGGTTGGGGGAAGGGCCCCGTCTGGGAGCGTCCCCTCCCGGCCCCTCCGGGTGCTGGTGAGCCTGCAAGCTGCCTGCCCCTCTTCACTTAGGGCTATTTTATTTTATTTTATTTGTTTTATTTTACCATATAGGATTTATCATATAGGGTTGGTGAGTGAACCCACTGTCTGGCTCCCCCACCCCAGGAGACTGAGGGAGGGACTGAAATCCCCACCCCCACCCGTTCGTCACGTGACCGCTCCCCTGACAATCAGACCCCACCCTCCGGGCTTGGTGTTCTAGGGGCTTTCCAGAGATCACCTCATTACTGTAAAGTCAGATGCGGCTGAAAGGGCCTCTTTATGAATAACAAAAGATGTTCCTTTCACCTTGATGGCTCTCCTCCTTTAGGAAATTCCAAAGGCTGTGGAGCTCTGTGCTGGAGACTGGGACAAAGACTACGTATCTATCTCTTATTACACATTACAGTATCTCAGGGGAGCGGTTGGCTCTGAAGACGGGATACAAGGCTCCTCCCCGCCTTCGTAGGTTCTGGCACACTGCTCCCTTCTGTCCGGGTTGCGGCCCTTTGGTGACCACGCCCAAAGGATGCCAGCCACTGAATTAGCATAATCTGGAAGATCTCTGCCTCCAGGCTTCCTGTGGTGTGAGATAGTGTCTTTATTACAGGAGCTTTCCTTGGGCCTCCTGTCACTTGTGGCTGACTGCGTTCCTAGTTGTCGTGGTCCCCACGGCGCTGCTGGGGAGACAAGGCGCACACACCAGGTGTCACCGGGTCACCACGGCCTGGCAGCAATCAACGACTCAGGGCAACTGCACTATCACAGGCACTGCTGCAGGGACAGGGGCGGGATGGGTGGCAGCGGCCACCCGGAGCTGTGGGAAGAGCTCATGGAGGGGAAGGCCCAGTAGGCTTGAGATTACTGAAGGGATTCCAAGTCTGATCTTGGAAACCTGCCTTTCCCACTTCCCAGCAGCGAGATTTTGGGAAACTGACTTAGCCTTTCTTGGCCTCAGTTTCTCATCTGTTAAGTGGCGATGATAATAGGTTCAAAATCATGGGGCTTTGTAAGGATCGGAAAAGACATTTAGCATGGTGCATGGCACCTGGGAGGCTGTGGCATGAAAGCCATTGTGCTGATCGCTCCCCAGGCCTGAGTCACTGAGAGAGCCCTGGTTTCAGCCACACTCCTGCCACCTGTCCTTAACCCGTGGGAATGCTGTCCTCCCTCTGCGGGTCTCCTTACCTGCTGCAGGTGGTATGAGGAAACTCACCAGCAAGGCAGGTCTTTCTTCAGGGTTTTAGGGTTGCTTCTGCTGCTTTTTGCTTCTGCTGTTGCCTTGTTCCAAGTGATTCTGGATCTCAGAGCTCAGCTTTACCACTAAACCCAGATTTCCCCCTTCAGATAGATCCTGAACAAGTTCCCAGACTCATGGCTTTTTTTTTCTGGCCATGAATTTGCACTCCCTTGTCTTGCAGATCTACCCTTTCTGACCTGCCCCAGCTGGATGCTCTGAGCCTACAATCTCCCCGCTGATAAGTTGGCTCACGGGCTGTGGTGGGTGTCTCATGCCCACCCCCCCAAAAGCACCCCTGGCAACAGAGGAGTGTGCATAGTGTTGAGTCTGCCACAGTGAGAAATGCATCTGAAGCCTCATGTCTGATCTTTAATTCATGTGCATTATGTAGCTTATTTCCTGACTTTTACAGGTCATTATAATATAAAAAGTTTACAATAATTTACCACGAGGAAAGAATTCAGAGATCTTCCATAGCTGCCCTACTGATTAATGCAGGGGCCACAGTGCAAGGACTCCAGCTGTTTTTAGTATTGGGTTGATTTGAAGAGAGATCTCGTTGCCCAGCACGTTAGCATATCTCTGTCCAAGGTATGTCAAGCCCCCAGATCCTTGTAACTCTGTGGCTGTGAAGGGCCCTGGTTCCTTTTGCTTTAGCTTTGGGTAATTACTGATGAAAGACACTTGGAGTAACATCAAAGGCCAGGTGGGTGGAGCCCATCAGGCTTCTGTCAGTAGGCCAGACACGCAGGAAATGCTGAGGAATCATTCCTTGGCCTGATCATGCCCCTGAGGTTTGTTTCCTGCTGGTGGGTCTTTGACTGGCCTACCCCTGCTTCTTATCTGGTCTTGTTCGTGTGACTTGAATCCTGTAGGCTATTTGCCTCTGCCCTTTGTGTCAGAGCGGATTCGTGTAATGAAAGACCCAACTGGACAATGACCTAAACCGTGATGACATTGAATTATCTCAGTATGAAGTTTGATTCAGAGTTGATGAACAAAATGTCAACAGGGAGCCAGGTTTTTTTGATCTCTCTGCTCAGCCATCCTCTTACTTAAGTTTATTACCTTTTGATGGCAAAATAACTGCCACAGCTCCAGCCATCATGCTGCACACAACCACATTCAAGGCAAGAAAGATACTTCCATTAAGTGTCTGTCTCTTTTATCAGGAAGCAAGAAGCTTTTCAGTGGATTTATCTTTATGCTGTCTCTTTGGCTAGAACTGTATCCTGACTACAGGGGAAACTGGGAAAGTGAGAATCCGGGAAAAGCACATGAGGTTACTGTGTTGGCCTTCACCCCATCCCTATTTACCTGCTGGGGCTAGAACAACCAGGGTCTGTAATGAGGAGGAAGGGAGCTGGCTTTAGGGTAGGCACTAATTGTGTCCACCATGTTTCTAATTTCCTGTGTCACCGTCAGCCCACTGCCTCAAATTGTCGGGCCTGCCCTGTGCCTGTCTGGGGGGACCTCAGGTTCTGGTGAAGGGTAGCCCACTTCCTGCATGGTCACATCCTTCTTGTAGTTATTGATGCTCTCCTTGGGGTTCATTCTAAAACCTCCAAAGGGAAGGGGCGCCTGGGTGGCTCAGTGGGTTAAGCCTCTGCCTTTGGCTCAGGTCATGATCTCAGGGTCCTGGGATTGAGCCCCGCATGGGGCTCTGCTCGGCCTCCCCGCCGAGCAGAGAGCCTGCTTCCCCCTCTCTCTCTGCCTGCCTCTCTGCCTACTTGCAATCTCTCTGTCAAATAAATAAATAAAATCTTTAAAAAATAAAATAAAATAAAAATAAAAATAAAATAAAATAAAATCTCCAAAGGGAAGATATGTTCTCTTTCAGCAAATCTCAGTGTCTTGCCCTCCTGCCAGGTCTGTAGGATATGAAGGAGAGAGAAAGAGATAGCTTTCAACCTGACGCTTCTCAGATCATTGACTCTTGAGAACCGAGATTTTTCTGAAGAAAAGGCTGACCATTAGCCCCCACATAAAATTATTCCCCAAATCAAATTTGGATCAAATGACTATCCCTGTAATTGGTTTTTGTTATAGACAAAGAATTCCACATGCCTGTATTGCTTTCCCTGGGATGGGCGTGGTTTCTTTGTTTTTAAGATTTCACTTATTTATTTGAGAGAGAGAAAGAGAGAGAGAGAGAGAGCGAGAGAACACTGCAGGGGGAGTGGCAGGCAGAGGGAGAAGCAGGCTCCCCACTCAGTAGGGACTCTGAGATCATGACCTGAGCTGAAGGCAGATGCTCACCTGACGGAGACACTCAGGTGCCTGGGCACAGGCATGGTTTCTTCTGCAGGCAGAAGCAAGGGCACAGACTCTCCAGTCTGATGCTGAGCTTTGAGTCCTGGTGTGGCCAGTGTGACCCTGGGCAGGCCCTCGAACTTCCCTGGGCCTCTGTTTATGCTGCACTGTATTGGAGACATAATAGCCACCCCCAGGGTTGCTGTGGCTTTAGGACAGGAGGCCAGAGGACTTTAAAGAGAGGTGACTGCAGTGCTCTAAGGGGCCACCATCACTCCGTACCTTCAAGGCTTCTTTCATGAGCACATTTTCAATTATGTATTTGCACTTGAACTTGGCCACCTGCTGGCTGACTAACTTTGCCAGAAATCTGTTCTGTGCCTCGTTTGGGAGCACTGTTCTTATACCTCAATGGCCTTTTTGCCTCCTTTTAAGCTTTCCCGGAAAGCTGGTCCCTGGTCTCCAGCTTCTCGACTGGTGGGGATCTGTGAGAAGACTTTGCCCTCTTTTCCTCTGCTATTTTTTATTTTTTTTTAAAAGATTTTATTTATTTATTTGAGAGAGAGAGAGCAAGAGAGAGCACACAAGGTAGAGGGAGAAGCAGGGTCCCAGCTGAGCATGGAGCCCGATGTAGGGCTCAGTCCCAGGACCCTGGGATCATGACCTGAGCAGAAGACAGATGCTTAACCGACTGAGCCACCCAGGCACCCCTCCATTGCTATTTTGTTCTTTTATTGTAGAGATTAAATGTATATACAGTAAAGTCGACCAATCTTTAAGTGTATGTATAGTTGACGTATTTTTCTGTATGTAAGTATGATACAGGTCAGGATACGGGGCATTTCTGTCCCTCCAGGGCCTTCCTTGTTCCCCGGGCCATCAGCCCCCCGCCCCCCCACCATTCCCTCCCCCGTTAACCCAGTTTGTCCTCATCTCACTCTTGAACTTCATATGAGGCGGCATTACACACCCCATACCTCACATTATCCCCTCAATACCTTTACCTCTGTTTTTCTTTCCCCGATCCATGGGGAAGGCTAGGCAGCCTATCAGCCAATCTTCCTAATGTGCCGAGCCCCTCCCTTCTGGCACCTCACCCACACTGGTCTGCCTTGTGTCCAGAGATGGGCAGAACCCTCAGATATGCTTCCTCGAGCAGGCGGTGTCCCAAGACATAGAGATGCCTCCGGCGGCCCCAGGACTGGGCCTTGCCTCCGCCCACCCTTCTCCTAGGGGCAGCTGGGAGGCTTTGCTGGCTCTCCCCATTGCGGCGCTCTGAGGTGCGGGGCCTGGGCCAGCTGGGTTTCTGAGGGTGAGCGTGGGTGGGGGGCTCTATGAAACAGGGCCTGGAGGGCTGGGTTCCCGTCCTGGCTGGAGGCAGGAGATACTGGGAGGCTTTGAGGCAGGAGTAGATAAAGCTGGAGACCCAGGAGAGGTCTGTGAGTAGGGGATGCTCACAGAACATCCAGAGATGCTAGAGGGGGCCATACGGAGGTGTGGGTGAGTTAGGCATTAGCCTAGGCCTCCTCTGAGAGGGAGGGGGACGGGGCGCTCAGATGGGGCCCGCCTGCCCAGGCTGACCTTAGGTGGGGTAGGGCGGGAGGTCCCCTTTGCCTGACTACCATGCTGTGTCTTCGCTTACTTGCTCATGTGGCACCATTTACTGGGAGCCCCTGGGGTGGCTGGCAGGGTGCTGCCACCAAGGGTGTAAGGGTACACACAGGGGCTCTCAACCCAGGGGGCTCACTGTCTAGATCAGGCTGCACACAGGTGGTCTGCTTGCTTCCAGATTTGGCCCTCAGATGTGTCTGCTTCAGCCCCCAGGGTTTAAAACTTGGAACTGCCCATACAAGTCTGATTTCCGGCTTCCCTGACAAATCGGAGGGTCTGGCAGCCCTGGTTTGCACTGCTGTGTGGCGGCAGCTACGTGGCGGGCTGAAAAGCGGCTGCCCCCGCCCCGGCCTCCTGGACGGGCTTGCCCCCTGGGCGTGCGGCAGTCCCCCTGCTTCCTGTGGGTCAGAGCGCCGCAGAATCGGGAGGAAAGTTCCCCAGGCACTAGCTGAAGCCACTCACATTTGAGAACCACCAAGAAGAGGGGGCTGGGGCTTAGAGGACAGTGGGGTCAGACACATCGTGTTTTCTAGGGCAAGGCTGGGGACTCTACTCAGTCTTTCAGCTCCCCTATTAGACCCTTGTTCTGAACACCCCACTTCTGGGCACAGCCGAGGCCCCCAGCAGGCCAAGGCTAACATTTTCTCCAGCCTTCCTGTCCCCACCCTGCACCTGGGGGAAAGGTCACTCTTGCCTTTGCCACGCCTTGTCATTTCCCGGAATCTTTGAACTGTCCTGCGGGCAGGGGGCCAACTCCAGGGAGTGGGGCAGCGGCTGGCTGGCTGGTGTCTCCCCTTTGCCTTGGCAGCCAGGGGGCCTGGCAGTTCCTGGGTTCCGGCCAGGGGGCTGGCCTTCTGGTACTGTGCAGGGGTGGAGGAGGATTTGGTGATCTGTTCAAAGTGAAGATGCTTTCCTAAGTGGGGGGCAGGATAGGACAGTGGCCCTTGGCCACTTCTGCCTCTGGACCTTTCAATGGCAGGGGTGGGGAGGTGTCTCTGGGGGTGGCCAGGGCAGGGACTTGGTTGGGCAATGAGTCAGGAGGCACTCCGTCTCAGGGCCTTGTCAGGGAAGGGTGCATGACCCCGGGAGTGAGTGCCTCCTTAAGAGTGGGGTGTCTAGAGAGCAGAAGGTGGGGGGGCCCTCCTCAGTTCCATGAGGTCCCACCCCGCACTTGCAAGGCCCTGAGAATGAGGGCCTCCTTAGATGTGGTCTCACTCGCCCATGCTGGTCTTGGTCACTGCGCTGCAGGGAGTCTGTGGCGTGCTGGGGACACGCTCTGGGACAGCAGGCAAAGGAGAGGAGGACACTGAGGGCATTCCTGTCTCTGAGACCAGCCCACTGGTTCTCAGCCTTGGCTGCACATTGGAAGCCCCAGGGAGCTTTCCAAAATCCTGATGATGAGGTCCGGAGCTTCTGGTTTAAGGGATTTGGGGTACAGCCTGCTATCAGGGTTTTTTAAAGCCCCCCGGGGATTCCGGTGTGCAGCAAAGTTTGAGAGCCTCTTATCTGGGTGGTACAGGGCGGGTCGTGTTTACTGGTTTTCTTTCATTCTCTTTTGTCGTGAGCGACAATCTCCAAGCACGACGCAGACTTCTATGGGTAATACCAGAAAACATGCACGGAAACGGAGGGGTTTGAGGAGGGTGGAAAGAAAGCCCGAGCTTCAAGTTCCCGGTCTGTGCTAGATGCGTCATGTTTGCTATTTAAAAACCAGCTTTGGGAGGTGACTCTTCCCAGGCTCGGTTTACAAATGAGGAGCCCGAGTCTTGGCCACGTTGACCCTGTCATCCGCGCCCCCCAGCGTGGATCGGCAGAGCCTTATGTGGGGCACACAGACGCCAAGCGGTGGGTAGGAATGGAAGTCAGTGCTGTTGCTTTCAGACTGATTTCTCAAACGAGACATCGGAGGCGTCAGCTGGTGCAGGAGAGGGCTCGGGGAAGAACCCCCCAGCTCCTCTCCGCCCACAGGCTGGAGGGTGGGGAGCAGAGAAGGCTACGCTCGTGTCTCTTCTCCCATCTGACTCTGGACACAGTCGGCCTGGGCCAATCTCTCTTTCCCTCTCCTGGAAGCTAAATAGGTCCTTGGACCTAAAGTGAGTCGAATAGTGTGAAGAGAAGAGGGGCCTCCCTCCTTACCTGCAACTGAGCGCCGCCCCCCCCCCCCCCACCGGAGTGGCTGCAATTCCACCAATTATGTCGTTGGATTCAACCAGAAAATACTCACGGGAGCATAAATGGGGGAGGCGGTTCAGTGAGTTGCATCATGTCGTTGGTTACTGAGGACCCCCATGGGGAGCGGGCTCCAGCGTCCTTGGCAGAGCCCTGGGTCCCGGCGGACAGATAGCAGACACTGCAGCAACTTAGCCCAGAAGCTTCTGAAGATGTGGAGGGAGCATTTGAGGTGAGGCTTGGGAGATGCTGAAAGTTGCTATCTAACGGATAAATTTATGCAAAATAATCATCACCGTGGCTTCCAAAACCAGTGACAACTCTGTGAGCAGCTTTTTGCTGTGGTGGCAAAAGTCTGCTGTACTCTACCGCCAGCTCGTTTTGCTGTCTCAGGGTGGCTCGCGCGGGAGCAGTGGGGCAGGGAGGAGAGCGCTGGGTCCGGTGTCCGGAGATCTGGGGGGAGTCCCGCCCGGCCACTCACTGGCTACCTCGCTTTGGGCAAGGAGCTTAGCCCGGAGCCCTGGCGTCCTCATGTGCGCAGCGGGGACCTCTGCTTCTACCCAAGATGGAGGAAGAGGGACTGGATTTTCCCTTCCACCTGAAACAAGGGAAAAACCACAAACAGACCAAATGACTGAAACAGAGGTGTTTTTTGTTTTTGTTTTTGTTTTTTTTAAGACCCTGGACATCAGGCCGCAAAGTTTATCGACCCCAATGAGCTCAGTGATTATCTCAGTTTACTGCCTTGTGAGAGTTTCTAGGTTGTGATGCAGGGAGAGGGGCCAGAGGCCAGAAGGGAGAAACGGGAGTATACTATTGTAAGGCTCGTACACTTGATGTGAATTGGCACAGTATCACCTGAAGGTAGACTGTGATAGCGCCAAGACGTGTATGATAAGCTCTAAAGCAGCCATTCCAATAGCAAAGTGTTAGAGCTAATAAACCGATGAAGGAAATAAAACAGAACCGTAAAGACAATACTCAATCCAAAAGAAGGGGGAAAAGGGAGTAAAAAAGATGGAACAGACAGAAAACAAATAGCAAGATAATAGACTTAAGCCCAAGCACATCAGTAATCACATTAAATGTAAATGGTCTAAGCATCATTTAGAGATGGTCATATATTTTGGATATTAACCCCTAATCAGATATGTGCTTGCGAATATTTACTCCCGTTCCATAGGTTGCCTTTTTCATTTTATTAGTTGTTTTCAAGAAACACACTTTAAGGACATGAATATGTGTTCAGCACAAAAGGGTAGAGGAAGGTATAGCATGCCAACGCGAGTCAAAAGGAAGCAGGAATGGCTATAGTAACAGACAAAGTTGGGGTCAGAATGAAGAATATTACCTGAATGATTTAGATCCATGTATCTATATCTAATCTCTCTCTAGAATGTAGGAAACAGTGATCTTTGCCTCCTTGGATTTTCCTCAGAACCAAGTGAGGTAGTATCTGGGAAAATGCTTCCTAGATTGTGAAACCTGATACAGATGTCATTGACCTTAATGATTAGGGATTGAATTATCTGGAGCCATCTGAGAAGCCGGCCAGCTCGCCTGAACTATTTGGCTCTGAAGGGAAAAAGGGAAATACCAGGCAGTGGCGGCGAGGCCAGGTAGGGCTGGCTGGACCATGGGCCCGCAACATCTGTGCAATTCTGCCCTCAGCGGCACTCCTGACACCTGGCAAGTTTACCGGAATCTACCAAAACAAGGCACGTTCCTTCTCTGTCCTCCCGCTCCCTTCCAGCCCGGCTCTCCCCTCTCTGGCTCAGGGATAATGTGCTCTTTCCTCAGACCCTCTTCTGTCATTCCTAGCCTTCTTGGGGCCCGTGCCTCTGTTGGGACAGGTAGAAGGATTCTCCTTCCTAGGCCTGGAAGGAGGTATTGGGAGGTATTGGTGGTGAGGTGCCGGGACTGGGGTGGGGAAGGCGTGAGGGCCAAGTGAGACTGAGTTTTATGTAGTCTGTTTTTCTTTCTTTCTTTCTTTCTTTCTTTCTTTCTTTCTTTCTTTCTTTCTTTCTTTCTTCTGTCCTTCCTTCCTTCCTTCCATTTTATTTATTTATTTGACAGAGAGAGACACAGTGAGAGAGGGAGCACAAGCACAGGGCGTGGGAGAGGGAGAAGTTGGCTTCCCGCTGAGCAGGGAGCCCGATGTGGGGCTCGATCCCAGGACCCTGGGATCATGACCTGAGCCAAAGGCAGACACTTAATGACTGAGCCACCCAGGCTCAGTGTTTCTTTAAAAAAAAAGTTGAGGTAAAATTCACAAGACACTATTAAACATTTACAAGTGTACCCTTCAGTGGCCTTTAGTGCCTTCACAGTCTTGTGCAACCACCACC
>CM052812.1:47995938-48069211 GCA_028533885.1 Nasua narica
ACCCCGTTCATCTCATGTACTCAGTCAGAAGCAGTGGCTTGTGGCGACTCCATTTAAAACGTTTCTTGAATCTGTCCCTTTGCCCTCATTCCTAGGCAGGGACCCATCTTCTCCCCTGTGTCTAGCACAATAGCTTCCTTCCTGCTTTAGCCCCTCCCCTCCATTTCCTCCATGAGATGCTCTCAGATGACCCGCTCCAGTACATTCCTTTCCTTATGCTCCTCACTCTTTGGGCTCTCTCGTAGGCTCCCCATTGCCTCACTCTAGCGGCTCTGTGTTGTCTGGCTCCAGCCTTATTTCTCTATAGTTCCAGTCCACTGGCATGGTCTGCGGTTGCGCACACACCTCCCCTTCCTTCAGCGCCAGCCACACACGTGTCCAAGCCTGCCTGATCTTGGCCTTTAAGCAAGAAACACTTCATCTTTCAGAGTCCACCTCTGGTCTGTTGGGCCAGGAGCAGTTCAAGTCACCAGACCCCTGGGTTCTCTCCCACCTCAGCTTTCCCATGACATGCATTGTCCCTGTAGGGACAAATGCATTGTCACTGGGACACATGTCATCTGCCCACTGTGTCATGCTGTCTGAGCTAGGTTTCCCAAACAGACTGTAAAGTCCCTTACGATTGGAACCATGCCTCTTCCTGCCCGAGGCTCAGTGTTGGAGAACTGGATGGAGACATTCTCTGTCCTATGTCCAACCTACTTTCCTGTACAAGTATTGCTTGAGCATCTATTATGTCCCAAGTACTATGCTGAGCACCAAGAATGCAGCTGAAGAGACAAAGTTCCTGCCCTCAAGAGGCTTACGGTCTAATAGGGATGATAGACAAATAAATTTTAGAAAGTATGATTGTTTTGTAGGGCAAGTATGGGGTGCTCATAATAGGGATACCTAACCATGGCTAAAGTACCAGGGAAGGCTTCCCCAAGGAAGTAAATTTTATTTATTTTATTTTTTACAGTTCTCGATTTTTTTATTATTAGATTCAACAAAGAATAACATTTTGACGAGTGTAATCAGAACAAACAAAATGTATGGAAAAAGAAAATAAAAACTGTACTACCCAAGGTAGTGGATTTTAAATTGGGACCCGAAACGATTTATCCAGGTGAAGAGGAAGGAAAGAATGTTCCAGGCAGAGCCTATATGAAGGCTCAGAAGTGACATAGAGCATAGCGTAGTTGAGGGACTGAAAACTAAAGGTCCCAGACGGCTGCAGCTGGCCTGGGGGGTGTGAGGCAGAGGAGTGCTGAGGGGGGCTCGGAGGGGTGGGCAGGGGCCGCATGGGCTGGGCCAGGAGGAACAGGAGCCTCGGCTGTTGTGACCTTGATGAAGAGACGGTGATGCTTCTTTAGCTAAGGAAGCTAGAGATACAGGGAACTATCGGGGGGCCCAGAAGGAGGAGGAATGGATGACACGGAGGCAGGGAATGGTGAAGTGGCCGGCAGAACTCTGGACTATGGGAACATTCCAATCAAAGGAACCTGCCCTGTGACCTGGCCAGTGGTCAGGAATTCCAAAAGCCCTGTAGGAGTTTACCAGGCAAAGCACGGTAAGCTGAGAGCCACGGAAGGGTATCTGTAAAGCCCTGAGTTAGGAGTGGGCTGGTTCAGGAGAGCCTTCCTGGGACGGATGGGCTTTGAGATGCGCCTAGGGGTTGGGACTCCTCGTGTGGAGTGTCTGGGCTCAGGACTGCATTCTCTTCTTCCTGGTGGTGTCCAGGGCCCAGCCCTTGGCTCTTGGCTTCTGGCTGGGCCCATGGTGGCTGTCACCCTTGAAGAAAGCATCTCGATTCCTTGCATAGCAGGAGCTGTCTTTGGGATAGTGGGCTTGGCGGAGGCCACCTCCTGGCACTCATTTCCTAGCTAGCCTCTACCAACCTAGGCAAATAGCTACTTTCATTCCAAGGCAATCGGATAGACTTGTCCAAACATGCAAAACCAGTAAGTGGGTCTGAACTGTGGTCTTTATCTATTAAAGATACACCCCCCCCATACTGTCCAGAAGCTTTCTGTATCATCTATAAAATAAAATTTATTTTTAAGATTTTATGTATTTGACACAGAGAGAGCGAGCAAAAGAGCACAAGCAGGGGGAGCGGCAGAGGGAGAGGGAGAAGCAGGCCCTCCAGCTGCACAGGGCTCAATCCCAGGACCCGGGGCTCATAACCTGAGCCGAAGGCAGATGCTTAACCAACTGAGCCACCCAGCTGCCCCTAAAATAAAATTTTCACTTATATCCATTCCTTCCCATAGATGAATCTTGTAAAAAGTTGTAAAATGACTGGTTAGAACACTATCTCAAAGAAGCCCTGCTTCTTTCTCTCTCTTTTCCAGAGAATTCTGCTTTAATTAATTCAACAAATATTTATCGAGTCAGACCTTACTCTAGGCATTTGGGATACATTAGTGAACATAACAAAGAACACAATAAAGCTTACAATTTCACAGGCAAGACAGACATAATAAGTAAGTTATATTGTTTGCTAGAAAAGGTGGTGAATGCTATAAAAAGAAAAAAAAAAGGGAACCAAACAGAGAAATTCTCTATTCCCATGAGCTGACCTACCTTAGTGGGAAGGAGGATTGGGGCAGTAAGAGGGAAGGAAGAAAGACAGGGCTTCTGTTTTTTTGTTTCCTTTTAAGTTTGAGAGACAATGAGGGGGAGAGGGAGGGAGGGGAAGGGCAGAGGCAGAGGGAGGAGCAGACTCCTCGCTGAGCAGGGGTCCTGATGCAGGCCTTGATCCCAGGACCCTGAGATCATGACCTGAGCCGAAGGCAGACACTTAACCCACTGAGCCACCCAGGCGCCCTGTTTGTTTGTTTTGCTCTAAGTCCTTGTCCCTGGTTAGAATTTTAAACTAATTGCACGTGTTACTTTGATCAAAATGAAAATGAAGTCCACAAAGTGTTGAGACTATATTGGGAGGTGACGGTGGCAGTGTGAGCTCAGTCCTCTTCTGTCAGTGTGGCAAACAGGACAGGGTTTCTAATGTTAATAAATCAAGATGTTGAAGTACAGGCACCTCCCTTAGCAAAGTAAAGGAAACTATTGGAAGAATTTAAAGGAGAAACAGCTAAAAGAGTGAAAAGTCATTTCTTCTAGGAAAAAAACAATGGAACGTGGGAAGGCGTAAGAGAGAGTAGGAGGGGGACGCTTGCCCTTTATTATAAACCTTTTGGTATGGTTGGATTTTTAAAACCATAGGCCTGTGTTGCTTTGATGATTAAAAAACCTTATTCTACCCAGTGCCGGGGTGTGGCGGCGGCCCACGGGGTGTCTTGGGGGCTGCTGTAGAGAGTGAGGGGTGGTGGAGGAGGTACACTGGCTCCCTTTCTTTCATTTGTTTTATATCTCTAACTTTCATGCAAGATTTTGTTTGAACAAAGGGTTCTGCGGTTGAAATTGGTTTGAACTTCATGATCTCTTTTGGCTTGCATAATTAATGATGCTTTACAAGTGCCTGTGCTCACGCCTCTTTACTTCTCCAGGGGGTTGCCATCCCTTAGAAGTCTTGCGCCTTCCCCCAGCTGGCTATGGCTTGCCATGATTGGTGAGTTTGTGGCCAGTTTGCTTGCGTGGAAGTGACACCTGCAGCCAGTCATTGGGCGACTCCTACTTCAGAGGGCCCCCGGAGGCCCTGGTAGAGCAGGGGTCCTCTGAGTGCTCTGCCAGGCCCCCAGCACACTGGCTTCGGTAACAGCAGGCGCGTGTTCCGGCTAATAGTCCCAGACTCTGCAGTTTCTCCTGCGGTAGCTGTGAGTTCTCATAGACTCTTGCCTCCCACTGTACCTCCTCCAGGGGAGGGAGGAAGAGAGAGAGACAAAGAGGGAGGGAGAGAAAGAAAGGGGTGGGAGAGAGAGAGGGAAAGAAAGAGAGAGAGGAGACAGGGGAGAGAGAGGAGAGAGGGAGGGAGGGAGAGAGAGGTAGAGGGAGACTATGAATGAAGTCAAGAAAGGGAGGCAACTCCCCATTAGCTTAGTCACCTCCTAGTGACTGCACTTCCAGACACGTGTCACCGTTTGCCTATTCTGGCACTATTTTTAGGGCGGGTCCCCTCCATTCATGTTTCTGGGGCCTTTGCAGTCATCTCTGTTGCTGTCTGGCAGCTGCTTTCCAATATATAGTACCTGCTTTCAGGTTCCAGAGGTTCTGTGTTCCCAGGCACCTTTCATGCCTTCCTGCTTTTGCACGCCGTGTTCTTTCATCTGCTGTCTGGGGAATCGGATACTAATCCTTGAAGTTCAAGCTCAAATGTCACACAGTTTGTAAAACCCTTCCTGGATCCCAACTCTGAGGAAGCTCTCTACACCTTAGCACTTGCCCCAGAGCCTCATCATCTCTTGCTTAGATTTTGGCGCCCTGGAGGGGTTGGAAACACTGCGTGGTGTTCTTTCAGCCTGCTGCCGACTGAGTTAAGGGAAGCACAGTGGCTGATCTTTCCATGCTTTAGGAAATCTTGCTTAGCCTAGAAGAAATGTTGCTGTGGGAAGATTTCCAGCAAGGCATCTCCATTAATCTTTTCTGGTTTTCGTCTTAAAAGACAAGATTTGGAAGAGCCAGGTAACATCTAGAGAAAACCTCCTATACTTGGAGGCTTTCAGGGGAGGGAGAATTATTTTACTGATCAGAGAACCAAGGTTCAGAAATATTGCAGCTTGCTGATGGCCACATAGTAAACAGAGCCAGAGCTGAAATCCATGTCCTCTGACTCCAGGGATGCTGTTTCCTACCGCACACTTCCTCAGAGTCCCCACAATGTGCTCTGAGATCACACCATTAAAGACTTACCAGACCACAATTTCCCCCTCAAGCATTCATGCAGTCAGTTTCCTTCCAGACCCAAGGGTTGAGAATCTTTCTGTCTCCCCTGCTTTTTCATTTCTCTGAGATTTGCTAGCTCTTTCTATGTCTCCTCTGCAGTCTACAGGAGTTCATTTCTCTCTCATCTCTTTCCAGATATCATAACTTCCAAATCTTTTGGTTGGTTTCTTTTTCTGGCTATGGTCTTTTTTTGGGAGACTTTCCAATGTAGCTGTAGATTGGAGGATGATAACAATGAATTAGTAGATCTTCTTTGATGTTATTTTGTGGGTGAACTCATTAATTTATGACAAAAACATCAAAGAGCTCGGCTCCTGTATCAGACTGGCTTGTCCCACGGCAACGGGGTAATGATTAGTCAGATTAAATCTCAACATCTTCTTCTGCTTCAAGAGTTAAAGTCTAAATGACTGGGGTGTGGGAATATCCCATCCTGTAGCATCCCATTGGCTTTGAGTCAGCACAGAATGAAACTCCCCACTCCAAATGTGGATCTCTCTCCATGGTCTCCACTTTGATGCCTCTAAGCCTTGAGGTCTGTCACGGTTGGTGTAGCAACTGTGGAGGCAGTGTGGGGATAAAAGCCTGAGGCTGTTAAAGTCTCTTTCCAGTCAAGGGAGCTGGATATTAAAAGGAATCACTCATCCTTGCATGGAGTAGCTCACAGTTCTCCATGGAGTCCTAGTCCTGTAATTTCGTGGGAAGGAGAACTCTCTCCGGGCCACACACACCATGTTCAGCACATAGCAAGCTTTCCATATGGAATGGCTGACTGGACTTTTTGAGAAAGGTCAGGGTGCATGAAGTCTCGGGCTAGTTGAAGAGGAGTAAGAAGTAGAGCTCAGGTCTTCACTTATACACCACCACCTCCTAACCTACTCACATCGACGGCCGTTTACTTTGCTTCTTCCACTGTATTCATGGTGGAAAATTGTCTGTACTCCTCTCTAAAGCCATCCCCTCCATGTTGGCCCTGGATCCCCATTCCCTTTGCTGACCTCTTAAGGGCTAGTTTCTGCAATTAACCCTCTCCTTCCTGAGGCTTCGATGTTTCCCTCTTTACTAGATGTTTCCCTCTAATGTTTCTCATCTGAAAAGAGCCTCCTTGCTCCCACTTCTGCAGGCCACTGTACTGCTCTTCACTCCCTTTGACAGCAAAATGCCTCACAAGACTTCTCTACACTCTTAGTATCTCTCCTTCCTCTCCTCCAATCAGACTCTGAAACCCACTTTAATTCAGGATCTCATCGCTGTTCTCCACTGAAACAGCTTTTATCAAGCTCATCGGTGATCGTCTAGCTGCCAAGTCCGTGGTCATTTCTCAGTCCTCATCTTATTCTGCACAGGAGCATCTCTCAGCACAGCTGGTAAGGCTCTCTTGTCAGGTTTCTTGCTTAGCTCCAGGGCAGCACTCTCCCTTGGGTCTCCTCTTACCTCACCGGTCGCTCTTCTCACTAGCCTTTCATCTTCCCAACCTGGAAGTGCCCAGCAGTTCTTGGACCATTTTTCTAGCTGTACCCACTCCCTACATGTTCTCATCTGGTCCCATGGTTTTAAATCCTGCTCACATACTGGTGGCTCTTGATGTTGTATCTCCAACCCTCTACTTGTCTCCTGAAACTTAAAGGCCTATTCCTCTTAGATGTATAATATGCACATCAAAATTCAAACCTAAATCAACTGAATAAAACTCTGTATTCTCTGTCCTTTCAGGCCTACTCAGTCCTTAGGCTTCTCTTCTCAGTAAATGGCAACTCCTTTCTTCCAGTGGCTCAGACTTCGAAACTTGGAATCACCTTTGATTCACTTTCATATCACACCCCTGGTCTATCCATAGTTCCTGGCAGCACTACCTTCAAATTATATCTAGGCTCTGGTCACTTCTTACCACCTCCACTGCTACTCTCCTTGTCTAGGCCACCACCGTATCTTGCCCAGACTACTTTAACAGCCTCGTAACTGGTATCACTGCTTCTATCCTTGCCTTCCTCCCCCTTCCTTCCCCTTCCCATCCTAGCCCTAGCATCCAGAGTAGTCTTTAAAAAACTGCAATTAGGTAATGCCATGCCTCTACTTTAAACTTTGTAAGGCTTTTGATCCCACTCTCTGAACAGAATCCAAGATCTTTATTAGGGCCTACAAGTCCTATATGACCTGGCTCTTCTTACCTCTCTGATCTCAGCTCCCAGCTCTCTTCCCCTTGTCCAAGCCAGTCTAGCTACACTGAGCCCTCTTCTATTCTTTGAACATACCAAGCCCATTCCCCCCGCCTGCCCTTGTACTGTCCTCTAAGCTAGTCACTCTTCCTTTAGGTACCTATGTATTGAGTTCTTTCACTTCTCTCAGGCCTCTGCCCAAATTTCGCCTTATCAAAAACACTTTTGGGTGCCTGGGTGGCTCAGGGGGTTAAAGCCTCTTCCTTCGGATAAGGTCATGATCTCAGGGTCCTGGGATCGAGCCCTGCATCAGGCTCTGCTCAGCAGGGAGCCTGCTTCCCCCTCTCTCTGCCTGCCTCTCTGCCTACTTGTGATCTTTCTCTCTGTGTCAAATAAATAAATAAAAATCTTTAAAAAAAGACAATGAATTATCATTAAAAAAACCCAATAATTTTGCTGACTATCCTTTCTAAAATAACCCTCTTCTGTCACCTCTCCTGACCATGCTTTATTTTTCTTCCTAGCAATGATCACAATTCAACTTATTTTATACTGATGTTTATCTGTAGTTGATTGTTATCTCCATTAATATGTAAATTCAATAAGAACAAAGTCTTTGCGCATGTGGTCATTGCTGTAGCCCAAGCTCTGAGAGTAGTATCTGCTCCATAGTAAATGTTCAACAGATATACGTTGAATTAATAGATTTGTTGGATGGACTCATCTAGGTCTCTTGTTATCAGATAGAGTGGTTTCCAGATAGTCGTTTGATTAATATGATCAAAATCATGTGTGAGAAACTGGGAGAGGTTTCCATGGAGATCATCAGATTATGCAGCTATTTAATACTAGTGACCACCATGGGATTCACAGATATTTTCAGTTTGCCCCTTGATGCCATATCATTGGCCAAACTCTAAGGTGGGATGAAACATCTGCCTTTAACTTCTTTGGCGTGTCATTTATCCTCTGGGACTCAGTATGTTCATCTATGAAATAAGCAGTTGAAGATACAGTTCCTGCTGTGCTGGTTTAAGGCCTATAGGATGCTGAAGGGAGGCACTACAGTAAGGAGGATCAACCACACAAGCTCTGGAACTTGACTGCCTGTGTTTGAATCCTGCCTCCATTCCTCACAAGCCACGTGACCTGGGGCAACTTTCTCCGTTTTCTTATTTGTAAAGTGGGAATAATAAAAGGATAATAATAGCATTTAATTCAAAGAGTAATTGTGAGAATTACATAAGACAATACATGTAAAGTATGTAGCATGTGGTTTGGCACATAGTAAGTGCTCAGTAAATGTTAGCTATTAAAAATGAGAAGTTCTGAGAAGCCATTGCGATTCATGTATTTTATGGGCAGTAAACTATCCTAGAATGTTAGATGATGTGAAATCTATAAGGGTCTGATAATGTGGTTAGGTAGAATGCCCTTATTCTTAGGAGAGGCATGGTGAAGAACTGAAGGGTAAAGTTTCTCAATATCTGTCACTTATTTTCTGATAATCTAGCCAAACATATGTCTGTTTCTATATCTATCAAGAAAATGTGGCAAAATGTTAACAAATATTGAAGCTAGGTGGATAGTATGGTTATTATACTATTCTTTCAACCTTTCTGTATGTTTGAAAATTCAAAATAAAAGGTTGAAGAAAAAAAAAAAAGAAAGAAAGGACCCTGGAAATAGTCTAGTGAAGTCCAACTGTCATCAGCTCAGAGGAGAAGCTCTTGACCAAGGTCATGGGCCGGAGGAGCTTGAGCCAGACTCCAGGTCTCCTGGCCGACCATCTCTCTCTTTGTGTGGGTGGCTGCTGTTGCCCCTCAGGCAGCAGTGAACTGCAGAGGAACAGACTCAGCTTCCCCCCAAAGACCAAAGGGTGTTATGGATGTGCAAAAAGGCACTTGTGCTGGTGTTTCCTTTTTGTTTATTAAGCAAGTAGGTAGGTCATTTGGTTGGAAGGTATGATGTCAAAATTCTGAAAGCAGTGCCAGGGCCAGACCTGACATTCTGGGTAAACCAGTTTGGCACCACCTGCTTGTGTTTTTTGAGTGGTGGTGGTGAGACGCTGGGATTTCAGGGGGGAGAGGGAAGATTAGGGGTAGGTCCAGAGTCAGGAAGAGCAGTGGAGAGACTGGCTTAAATTCTGGAGCTCCCTGAGAGAAGGGACCCCCCCTCCCCAGGATTTCTCTGGGGATGAAATGCGGGCACGTATTTAAAGAAAGGAAATGATTCTCTGCAGTCTGCAGCATTCTCCTCTAGCTAACAGGGTTCAAAGCAGTGAAAAGAAGAGACGAGGAGAGGAGGGAATGCCCATGCCAGTCTGGGGAGGGGGGAACAGAGAAGGAACGGGGGAGAAAGAACAGAAAAAAATACCGTAGAGGAAGCCTGGGCCAAGGTGCAGGAGGGGTTGGGGGAGGGGTACTGGAAAGGTAAAGAGGCCGCACCTGGGGGCCTGCAAACGCGTGGAGGACTGTCAGCCTCCGCCAGCTAGAGTGTCTTGCCCCAGAACCGTCCTGCCTCTCTCTTCTCCAGATCTGGAAGTCTCCGGAGGCCGCGGTAGCGAGCGCAGAGCTTCTAGCGCTCTTACTAGGGGGAAGGGCGGGTAGGAGAGGCGGGGCCTCCGGGCCGGGCGGGAGCGAAGCCTCTGGCCGCAGGCGGGGCTCCTCTCCCGAGGGTGGGCGCCGGAGTCTGGGGGCCGCGTTTCCCCCTCCCGGTCGGTGGAGGCGCCTGGCCCCTCCTCCCCCGGCCGCCCCCACCCCCGCTGCCTCTGTCAAAGATAAACCGGGCCGTTGCTTGCAGGAGCAGCGGCAGCCGGCGATCCCGCGGTGAAGAGCCTCGGGCGCGGCCTCGCCTCCCCGGCCCGGCGCCCGCATCAGCACCGCGGACAGCACAGGGGCCGTAGCCTGTACCTAGGCGTCCGCTGGCCCACCAACCCACCGGCACCCGGGCCCGCGACATCCGAATCAGCACCGTGGACAGCACCCCGGGCCCCTTCTAGCCGCTGCCAGCCCACCTGCTCCCGGAGTCAGCACTGCGGACAGCCCCCCGCCACCGGCCTCTCCGCCGGCTCGGCGATCAGTGCCCCTGGAACATGGCCACTGAGGTAGGGGGAACGCCTGGCCTGCAGACAGTGCCCGGCTGGTGCGGGAACACATTCCCGCTAGGGGCGGACTGGGCGGGAAAGGAAGAAGGTGGGTGGGGTGGAGTAGGGTGAGGGGTGGGTTACAGGGGTAGGACGGGGTGGTTTTCCAGATCTCTTACTGCCAGAAGGGGTGGGGAGCAGAGTGGCATGGTGGAAGAGAGGGGCTTCTCCTGAGAACTCATCTCACCCCTGGCGATCTTCCCTATCTGAGTGCCCAAGCTGTCCACGCCACTTGTTGGCACTGGCACCAGGTTTGCTCTAGGGACCCAGCTGGGGTTTCCCCTTACTCTGGACTGCTAGTCCTAAAACTACTTCCCTAGACGGTTGGAGCTGAGCTTGTTTCTGTTTTAGGGGACGGAAGGCAGCTGGTTGCTGTTGCTATGCAGTGTAGCCATGAGGTTTTGAACCCAAAAGCCTGGTTAAGGGATGACAGACCTACCTCCACATCCACATTTCCTTCATGGGAGAGAGGGGATAAGGAATCCTCAGGCCCCAGTCGGTTTTAATGAGCTGCCTGCACCAGTCTACACTTTTGCATATCATGCTTTCTTGCTTTTTCATCCCATTCAAGTTTCTTGTACCAGGGTGTCTAGTGTCTACATTTACCATGTCTGATGGGAGGAGCTGTCTTCTTCAGGGTGTGCTGATAGGTGATTCACCTTCAGGGGACTTGAAAGCTGAACCAAGGGACCTGTTTGCTGAGGGCAGAATCTTGGTGCAGTGCTTAAGAGATCAGATTCCTCCTGTAGTCCCTCATTTCCTGTGGGAAATGTAGTAGTTCTTTATGTTCCCACTGTATAAGCAGTACAGCTAACACATGGAGAAGGGAAGGACCTATTCAGTACACAGCATGTTAGCAGCAGAGCTGAGAGTTTCTTCCTTTGGATTTTTGGAGTGGAACCCAGGACGCCAGGGTCTCTCCAGGTCCGATGTTGACTTCTGTGGTGTTTCCCCATTTCTACCGCAGCTGGAACACAAGCCAGGGGATAGCACAGGCTTTTGAATTCTGTACATTGCCTCTGGGCATCCTGGTGAGCAGCATGACATCAATACCAAGTGTTGTTGTAATTCTGCTGTCGTGGCCACCACCGAACAATGTGCAATTTCTTGGTGTCATTTGGCTTTGTGACAAGCCACAAGATAAGCTAGGAGAGCTCACCACCCCCCAGCCCAGACCTTGTGAGGGGGCAAGCCCTAAGCAGGCCCAGGAGCTTGGTTTTTAAGGTGGAGGGACGCAAAATAAATAAATAATTAGAAAGCTTGGAAAGTGCCGAAGTTACTGAGAAGAGCAGGAAGAACAAAGGAGAAACAGCCAAGAATCGGGTCACCTTCCAGAGAGGGCCGCCAGGCTACAGCAAAGGCTGCTGGTGCTGGGCAGGAAGGGACAACATCAGGCACCTGGGCGTAGCAGTGTGGGCAGAGAAGGCAGCCACATCTGTGATGCGTTCTGCCAGATTCCTGGAGGCCCATCTGTCTCATCATCTCTCCAGTGTAGGTCTGTGGCGGTACACAAGTGCCAGCCAGCAGGCTCGCATCTCTGGGTTGAGGCAGTGTTTCTAGGAGGCTGCTGTTAGACATGCCTGACTCTCCCCAGGGAGAGGTTCTGTGCGCAATGCCTCTGTGTATGTAGCACTTTCCTGTGCACAAAGCACTATCACATGTATGATCTCCTTTGAGCTTTAGAGTTACCCTGTGAAGTGGGCAAGGATGGCATTATTATCCTCAATTAACATATGAGCTAACTGAGGCTCAAGGGCTGGCCTGGTCCCTGTGAAGAAGCCAAGCAAGGCATCATTATCCCATTTTACAGATGATGCAACTGGAAGGTGAGAGTTATTCAAGAAAATATGGCTCAGAAGGGGCAGGGCAAAGGACTAGAGCTTGAGTCTTCTGCCTCCCTGGTCAGTGTTTTTTCCTGCTGCATCCAAGTGTATCCATTAGCCAATGGTGTTGTTCAACAGAGAGGCGGGCGCTAGGGACAGTGACATGAGGCTGTGATGGAAAGGATGCAGAAGGGCTCAGCCTCCCTGTTCAGCCTGGGTGGGTCAGCTTGAGGGCAGAGGGACAAAAGAATGGCCAGAAGGGATGGGGAGCAGAGGACAAACATTATCCATTTCCCAATTTGGCCTTGGGTGGACCCTGCTGACAGTACTGAGGGAGGAAGGCTTAGCTCTGCCAAGGCACAGAATGTACACATTATCTGGGCTGTGGAGTGAGTCATTCTCCCCAGGCTGTTTTACTGTTAGGACTGAGTTAAGATTACCAGGAAAAACCTGTTGGGAGAAGGAATACCTCATGCCAAACTTCCTGGCCATTCCCTTAGGATTCTGAATGGGAAGTCCTCGGTTCCAGCAGAAGATGTTTTGAGAGGTGAAGAGGAGAGAAACAGAGGGAGAGAGAGGAGGAGGGAGGAGGGGGAAGGAGAGAAGGAGAGGGAGGGACAGGAAGACGGGGGGGGGGGCGGAGGAGGGAGAGAGAGGGAGAGATACTGAGAAAGATTGGATGTCTCTGGATCCCTATGTGGAAGACATGGAAACTGGGTCTTCTCTGCTTCCTAATTTCGGTTGAGGAGTTACGATTAGGGGAGGAGTACATGCGAGGAACTCAGAGGAGGGATGAAGCCTCCTGAGTGATACACTGACCTCATTCAGACAACTGTAAGAAGCCCATTTCCTGAGCGGCAAACCTCTTTGAATGTGTGTCACTGGGAGCAGGGTCCACCCTGGGAAAGAGTCCAGATGGCCAAGGACAACTGGGAAATGCCTGGCTGGGAGGGGCTTCCTCGAAAGGTGGAGTTTGGTCTCTAAGAGGTTTTTAAATGCACCCAAGTAGCATTATCCAAGCAAAGCACTTGGAGGTTTGATCTCTGAGCCTGGAATTAACCAGCAGACAGTGGGTTGGGCTTGGCCCTGGTGTAGGCTTAGAAGAAGGAAGGCCCTATGCCTGGGTTTCCATCCCGAGGCCTGACTTGGCTGCTTGTGACTCATGATCCTCACTCCTCCTCCACACCCCAGCCAGGGAGCAAGCATGGTGTTGGTTCATTAACTGAATCTCCTGATTCTTGAGTTGAGCCTCAAATACATCCTCTGGAATTAGCTAGTTTTTGGTGAGGATGGATATGTGGGCCCAATGGGGCCTCCTGTTTGTCTTGGGCAGATTGGGACCGGGAGTGCTCTTCCAAACTCTGGTGCTTGCTCCTCCCCACCTCTACTGGGTTGGCTCTATCAGGTGTGTGACCCACTCTTCAGGCAGCCTCCCTATTCCTGTCCTACAGAAGTTCAAAAATTGGTGCCAGCAGATATCACCACTGATGTTCTCTTTCTTCCCCATGAAATGCCTTGGTCCTGTTTTTACTCAGCTGCCGGCAGGCCTGGGGATGGTGGTGGGAGAGAGGGCAGAGTCGAGGAAGGTAAGAAGTAGACGAGAAGCCCAGGTGTCAGGATCAGTTAAGAAACCCCAGGGGAGGGACGCCTGGGTGGCTCAGTTGGTTAAAGCCTCTGCCTTCGGCTCAGGTCATGATCTCAGGGTCCTGGAACTGAGCCCCCGCATCAGGCTCTCTGCTCAGTGGAGAGCCTGTTTCCCCTTCTCTCTCTGCCTGCCTCTCTGCCTACTTGTGATCGCTCTCTCTCTCTCTGTCAAATAAATAAATAAAATCTTTAAAAAGAAAAGAAAAAAGAAAAGAAAAGAAACCCCAGGGGCGCTGCCTAGGGCAGACACAAGCTGTGGTCTTGTAGGGAGGTGTGCGCATAAGCCGGGGTCCTCTTACAGGATTTCAGAGCATCATGGATCTTTCCTAAGAACTCCCACTTGTTTCCTGGCTCTAGCTCTGGCCCAAGGGCACCCTGAATGAAGGGTGACCTTCATTCAGAGGTCCCGAACCGGCCCTTCTAGAAGTGAGTCTCGTGCGCACCTGTGCCTTATTTGGTCCACTTCTGTGCTTACAACTGTAAAAATGCATGGAAACATTAAAAAAATCAAGATATTTGGTATTAAAGAAATCTAGATTTATGACTTCTTTTAAGATGTCAGAAGCAGGAAAAAAAGATGTCAGAAGTGCAGCATCCTGGGCTCACAGTCTCACATGGCTTTCCTGAGACAGGGGGTTCTCTGATTAGCCACAGCCCTCACCCAGCCCACTTACATGCTTTGTCTGTATAAACATTGACGTTTGTAATCCCTGAGAAAGCCTCTTGAGCGTCAGGCCTGGAAGGGGCTTTAAGTGCTTATGTTGGTCCAGCTTCTCAGTTTCTAATTGAAGAAACGGAGGCCCAGGGTGATGTGGCCCGGACTAGCACCCAGGTCTCCCGCTCCCAGGTCAGTGGGCCTTCTTTCCATCAGTGCCTTTTGGTACTTCACAACTGAGCCAGCGTGGGTGGAGAGAGCCAGGAGATGCTGCTCTGCCTTAAATCCACCCTTCAGCAACTACAGATGACTTCATTATCTTGTGCTGTGCGTACATCTGCGTTGCGCACACACACTGGTCCTCGAGTGTACAATATGTCTGATACCATCTTCTAGCAACTCCTCAAGACTCCACACATACTCTAACGGAGGGGAGCAGAGCCCTTGTCACTCAGAGGCAGTGTTCTAAGGCTCAGGATTTTGGGGGTTGGAAAAGGTTATGACCCCTCCTCCTCTGGCTATGTGAGAACCCATGGGTCAAAGCCAAGAGGATATGGGACTATACTATGAAAAGTAGCACCCTAAAATCTTTTTTTTATTAACATATAATATATTATTTGCCCCAGGGTACATGTCTGTGAATCATCAGGCTTCCACATTTCACAGCACTCACCATAGCACATACCCTCCCCAGTGTCCATAACCCAGCCACTCTATCCCTACCCTCTATCCCTCAGCCACCCTCAGTTTGTTTCGTGAGTTTAGGAGTCTCTTATGGTTTGTCTCCTTCCTGATCCCATCTTATTTAATTTCCCTCCCCCACCTCCCCACAACCCCCCACCCCGCCTCTCAAATTCTTCATATCAGAGAGATGCATCCTAAAATCTTAATGGAATAATAAACTAGAAGTTTATTTACTGCTCAGTAAAGTCCCAGACAAGTGATTCTAACCAGCGACTGGGCCGCCTCCAGGTTGATTCAGGGACCCAGGCTCTTTCCAACTTGTGGTTCCATCATCTTCAACATACTCCTTCTTTGGTTTCTGTGGAAGGGCAAAGATTACGGAGGAGTGGCTAGTCCTGTGAGCCAAATGTATACATTCCGCTCACATTCCATTCAGTCATACGGCCACACATAATTGCAAGGCAGCCTGGGGATTAATCTAACTATATGCGTGGGGGGCAGAAGGGCTGTTGGCAACAGCTAGCCAGTAACTAGAGACACAGTCTTTCATGGTAGCACACAGTGCGTGTGTGCTCTCAGGCACAGAAAAAAGGAGGCTCTCGGGGGAAGAAGCTGAGTCCATATCGGAATGGCGGAAGCACTGTTTTTCTTTCTTTCTTTCTTTCTTTCTGTCTTCTTTCTTTCTTTCTTTCTGTCTTCTTTCTTTCTTTCTGTCTTCTTTCTTTCTTTCTTTCTTTCTTCTTTCTTTTTTTATTTCTCCCTTTCTTTCCATTCTCACCAGCACTTTCCTTGGTTTAGACCTACTTTAGTGTCCCTGGACCACTACAAAGATTGTGCATCCCTTCACCTGGCCTCTTACCCCCTGTCTTGCCCAATTCCCATGCATCCCATGTAGAGCTGCCTGAGTGGTCCTTCTGGGGCTAGGGGAGCCCATCCTCAAGATCCACTGGCTCCTGTCAGTTGGATTGACATGAAGGGCGGAGGAAGGCCATAGCCCTTTTCCTTGGAAAATAAAAAGAATACGAGATCTTAACCAGACAGAACAGACACATTGATGAAAAATAGACTTATATCACCAAAGCTCAATTTGGTTTTCAAAGTTATCATAGGATCCTAGTGGATGTTAAGGGGTCTTAATTAAAACCTTGATGGGAGGAACCAAGGCCTACGAAGATGAGAGGAGCACCGTACATTCCTCGGTTCAGTCCCAATACTTGGGACCACTTCTCGTATGGAGAGCAAGTGTTGTCTGGATTTAGGAAAGTCTCTGATTCTCTCCTTTTCGGGACCTTGAGCTACCAATTATCTGCTCTTACCTTTCTCTCACTACTGATTCATACCCCCAGCTTTTTTTTTTTTTTTTAGATTTTATTTTAGAGCAAGCAAGAACGAGAGCACACATAAGCATGACGTAGGGAGGGGCAGAGGAAGAGAGAATCTCAAGCAGACTCCCTGCTGAGTGTGGAGCCCAGCACGGGGCTCGATCTCACGACACTGAGATCACGACCTGAGCCCAAATTAAGAGTCGGATGCTTAACCGACTGAGCCACCCAGGCGCCCCTCTTTCCCCCCAGCTTTTGTTGTTGTTGTTGTTGTTAAGATTTTATTTATTTATTTGTCAGAGAGAGAGAGAGAGAGAGAGAGCACAAGCAGGGGAGCAGCAGAGGGAAGTAGAGGAAGAAGCAGGCTCCCTGCTGAGCAAGGAGTCCGATGTGGTCTCGATCCCAGGACTCTGGGGTCATGATTGAGCCGAAGGCAGATGCTTAACTGACTGAGCCATCCAGGCGCCCGTTTCCCCCAGCTTTCAAGCAAGTTCAAGTGTTTTCCATCCTACATCTTCTCCTCTAGGTGCGCCCCCCTCCCAGCTCTCTGCGATCTGTCACCCCCCCTGCTCTTACCTAATCCACAAAATCTTGCTGAAATCTGCCTGCAGTCGCGGGAGTAGACCAAGTTCTCTGCCATCTTTGCTCCTTTACAGAAGCTTCTCCCTCCGTCTGGGTTGCTTTTACGTCCTCTCCGCCCCCACTGCCTGCTCCCTACCACGGGCAAGTCCTGGCCTTCCTTTAGGACTCACCACAGACCTCAGGAAGTCTTTTCTGAGTAAGCGTTTCTGGGTAAGATGTTACTCTCTGAAGCATTTATCACAGGCTAATTTATTATATATTTACTTGTCTTCCTCCCTGGAGCTCACAGACTGTTTTTGCCTAGCATCCCCAGAGCCTGGCAGTAGTAAGGACTCAATAAATGAAGGGAATGACTGAATGGTTTCACCTTAATTACGCAGGACGAACTGGCTGGGTGCTCACTCTGCCCTTGGGGCTTGGTCTCCACGTGGTTCCAATGTTTGGCGTATTTTTCCCGGTGGAATGCTAGTTTCAGGCTTCCAAGGCTGGAGGTGGAAGAAAGAGGCCCTGTCCTTCTGTGGAATTGAGCCCACTCCCCTCAAATGCTAGAGTCTGTGTCAAGGTCACGTCTGCAGGTGCGGGCAAGGGACAGAGTTGCCCTACTCCTTCCTGCCAGGGCAAGGTGTTTCTTTAATTTCTGGCTTCAGCCCACTTTATCCACATTTTTCTCTGGGGAAGTTTGGACATTCGGGGGCCCCTCCTTTCCTGCGGTGAGAGGTCGTAGATGGGAAAGCTATCCCTCGTGCTCTCTGACCTGGGCTTTATCTTGGCCTGAACCTGAATCTCCCTCCAGGGTTGTGGCATATCAGGTCCTTCCTCCTCTGGTCTACGTGCTTCCCTCCTCAACTCTGTAAGCTGGGGCTGTAAGCCCCACTTCTGGGGTCCGAGACCTCAGTCTTGTTCAGTGCTGGGTCCCCAAGCATGAGGCCTAATGCATTCTGAATGTTTGATACTTGCTAAGTGAACAAAGGTATGAAAGGTTCTGTGTGTGTGAGAGAGAGACAGAGAGGACAAGGAAGGGAGGGGTAAGGGGAGGGGAAGTGGGGGAGGCAGAGAGAGAGAGAGAGAGATGTGGGCCAGCCACCAGGAAGTCTCTTCCTCTTGTTAAAATTTGTTTCTGGCTCTGTTGATGGTTCCAGAACCTCCCCTTTTGGCTCAGCTTTGGCTCTGCTTCAGGCTTTTTCTAGATCTTTCCGGGGTAGCTTGAGGTGTCTTGTCTCATAAGCTCCACAGTCGTGCTTCCCCATGGCCTTCCTGGAGCACTGGTAGGGTGGCCAACGTCCTGCTTGGCTGGGAACTTTCTCGGGTTTAGTGCTTTAAGAACCACGTCCTGACACCCCGCCCCAGTCTCGCACAAACCTAGATGGATGGTCACCCTGAGTGTGTGTCTCCCGTGTGCCCCCTCAGGTCCACAATCTGCAGGAGCTGCGGCGAAGTGCCTCGCTGGCCACCAAGGTCTTTATCCAGAGAGACTACAGTGATGGGACCATCTGTCAGTTCCAGACCAAATTCCCCCCAGAGCTGGACAGCCGGGTGAGGACGGCTTTTTCCCCCTCAGCTTGGAGCACAGGCCATGACGGAATCAAGGACTTGATCAAATGTATTTCTTTTCCAGGATAAAACTAAGATGCGTCAGATCACTTGTTCAGTCACTGCACACGCAAGAGTTAGACCATGTCCCTGACACTGTCTTGCCGGCCCCGCACGGAAAGTTAGAGCTAGAAAGGCCTCGGGTTTCCTAGTGCAGCAGCCCCCAAATGTCAGCAGCACAAGACTCACCCCGAGAGCTGGTTCAACAAACGCACGTTCCTTAGTCCTGAGATGGCCGCGGCTTTGGCCGTCCGCACTCTGCAGCAGTTCTCAGCCCTGGCTGCGGAGCTGAAAAAATCCTGATGCCCAAGGCATCAACCAAGGGCTCTGCCCACAGCCTCTCCCTCCATACTCAGCTACCTGGGGTCCAGCCCCCGCAGGCGTCAGCTCCCGAGGCCAGCCTTCGCTTCCGGGGCGCGTCTGCCCTCCTCTGGCCCCTGCTGAACTGGCCTGGGGTTGTAGTCTGCTCTCTGGAGGCCGGCGGCAGATCCTGACCCTTCCATTCAGCAGCCCAGGCGCGTCTGAATGGGTTTGGGAAGGTGGGGCCTGGCTGCCTTTTGCTAATCCGATCCCTAACCAGCTTTAAGGGATCTATGGCGCTCATCTCATCAGAGGACATGCCTGTCTTTGAGGCATAGGGACTCTTGGGGCACAGCATAATGTTCTCTTATGCGTTTACTCCAGATCCGTGTAGGGACAGTGACTATTCTTGGGGAGACTTATTGTCCTAGATGAGGGTGGAACGTCCCTAACCCGTGTGACGGACAGTTCTGATCCTCTAGTGGTGAGTGGGGAAGGGGGTGTTCTGGGGAATGTAAGAAATGGGGCTATAGACACTTTGGCACTTGTTGAATTTGGAGCCTGACCTTCCAATCTAGTGTAGGGTTACGTGTCGGAGAGCTGGGACTCAGGTCCGAGCTGTGTAACTGTGGACAAGCTCGGTCAGCAGGTATTTACCGAGCAACTGCTCTGAGGCCCGGGGGATCTAGAAGTGAAGTCTTGGAGTTCGCTTTCTTTTAGAGGAAATGAAGAATAAAATAGCAAGTAAATATGTAGTGGCCAATACTGGAAAAATAGGGGGGAGGTCACGGGGCTGGGAGAGCCGGGGAGAGGTGAGTGGCCGGGGAGGTCTGTGGGATAAGGTGAGACCGGAGCCTGGGGTGGGGGGGTCTGGGGGAAGAGCCCTTGCATCCAAGGACACAGGCACAAAGGACTTGCGCATTTGCAGGAAGCAGCAGGGCAGTCCTGTGGCTAGAGTGGGGACTGGGGCGGGGCAGGAAGTAAGAGCTGCTCAGGGGACTCAGGGCCAGACCCTGTAGGGCCTGGCAGGCATTGTGAGGACCTCTTGGATTTTACTTGGAGAGAGATGAGAAGGCTCTGGAAGCTCTTCTTTAGAGCTGTGACATGCTCCGGCTTTAGCAGGCTCCCTTGGCAGGGCTGGGGGCAGAGAGACTAGTTAAGAGGCCAGAGATGATGTTGGCCTGGACCGCAGAGCAGAGCCTTAATCTGCTGAAAGTGAAAAAATGCGTGGAAGTGTGTTATTTATTTACCTTTATTAAAATTTTTAAAAAAGACTAGACTTTGCAAAGTTTTTCTCAGATGAGGCAATTGATTAATTTATTTTTTAAAGATTTTATTTATTTATTCGAGAGAGAGAGAGAGGGTGCCTGAGCAGGGGAGAGGGAGGGGGAAGGGCTAGAGGGAGAGGGAGGGGGAGAAGGAGAGGGTGGGGCAGAGGGACCCGGAGAAGCAGATTCCCTGCTGAGCGCCAAGCCTGACCAGGGGCTCCATCCCAGGACCCTGAGATTATGACCTGAGCTGAAGTCAGATGCTTAACTGACTGAGCCCCTCAGGTGCCCCAGCAATTGCTTAATTTGATCTACAGTTGCCAGGTGAATTTATAAAAATCTTATTTTTTTTTAATTGAAGTATAGTGGACGTTGGCATCTGAAAGTGCTTTTAAAAAATAGAAGGCATAGAAAGTACTTAATAAATATTAGCTATTATGATTATGGATGCAGGCAGGACAGTTGTGCAAACACACAAGGCTGTTGTGTCCTTCTTGACCTCTTAGCTTGAGGGAAGTGCCCTCTCCTGGAGAGACACTCCTGAGGTCTTACACAGTCTTAGGCAGTTGGAGTCCCATTCAAACATGGGAGCCTCTACCAATTAGGACCAGGGTGCTTTCACAGCTATCAAAATGGGGAGGGTGACAAAGTCACTAGAATTCCTGTCTGATCCCCTGCAGAAAATGTTCACATCTATGATATGGTGGGAGTTTCCTGCCTCCAAGGGAGGCCAAGTAGCCGTTCTTATTCCCATTTTATAGATGTGGAAACTGAGGCTAGAGTAGTTAAGTCATTAGCCAAAGGCCACACAGCTAGTGGATGATCAAGTCTGGACTGGACCCCAGGTCTCCTGACTCCCAGTCCGGTGCTCCACAGGCACCTGCCCCTTCTCAGTCTTGCCTGTGGGCATGTCCCCCCACCAGCGTGGCCCTACCACTGCCATCGTCCCTCCCACCTTTGACTGTCCACAGTCCAGGCAGGCCGACCTCCACTGGTTCCCTGGCTCTCTCCCCCTCCAGATTGAGCGGCAGCTCTTTGAGGAGACCGTGAAGACCCTCAACAGCTTCTACGCGGAGGCCGAGAAGATTGGGGGCAGCTCCTACCTCGAGGGCTGCCTGGCCTGTGCCACGGCCTACTTCATCTTCCTCTGCATGGAGACCCACTATGAGAAGGTGCTCCCTTCCCGACTGCCCTGCATCCCCACTCCCAGGGCTCCCCCGCCACGCGCTCATCCTCGACTGGCCCCTCTTGTTGCAGGTTCTCAAGAAGATCTCCCGCTACATCCAGGAGCAGAATGAGAAGATCTTTGCCCCGCGAGGCCTCCTGCTCACGGACCCCGTGGAGCGCGGGATGAGGGTTGTATCCTTCCTGGCTGTTCTGTGTAAGGGCACGGAGCTGCTGACCAGTGGGGTCCCTGGTGAGGCTACCAAGAAATGGGGAGCACCCTGGGGGCCTCTGCTCAGGGATTTCCTAGGATTCCCCACGGTCGTCCGCTCCCCTCCCCCACACGTCACCAGTGCCGTTTGTGAACTGCAGGCTTTGCATTTATTCACTGCTCAACACACGCCAGCTGTTGTATTAGCTGCTTTGAAACCATGCAGTTCCCCCTAAAGGTGGGTGACTTGCCATTCTCGTCCACGAGCGCACTGACGTCCAAGCACTCGCTCAGGGTCGCCGGCTGGCGCACGGCAGAGCCAGGATTGGAGCCCAGGCCCACACATGGCCGTGAGGCCGTTTGCCCCTCAGGGAATGGGCAGATCTCCCACCCGTTTACACGTCTGCAGTCTCGTGGACCCCTGTGTGTGCCTCCTGGCGTCCTCCTTTCACAGATCAGGAAACTGAAGTCTCGATGGGCGGCTGGGCCAGGCAGGGTTATAAGTCTGCTCACCCGGAAGAGTGTGTGCACACATCCCGCCCTCAGTCATTAGCAACGAGAGTAAAATTGTTAAAAAATAAATTTTGCTAGAAACTTGAGAGGAAGAAGAGTCACGAAAACACAAACACTGGAATCCTCTGTTTACCTAGCCCTGTGAGAGGGGCTGCTTTTTATTGAGCCTTTCCTAAGGAGCGGGCACTGTGCTTACTGCTTTACATGCATGATTTCAGTCCGTCCCCACACAACCCTGAGATTCTAGATTGCCACCATTTTACATATGCAGTCGTTAATGGGTAACATGGCAAATGACCCGTCTAAGGCCACATCGCTCTAGACTAGGCGAGTGAGGATTTGAAAGCAGGACACGGAAGTCCTCCCGCTTCCCGTGCAGTGACACCGGCGGGGGTCTAGTGGCTAGTGCCGCCAGCCGCTGTCCTCCCCATCTGGGAAGCGGCCCCATCGGGCCTCCTGCTCCCCTGCTGGCCTCCGTCTGCAGGTGCGTCCACCCCTTCTCAGCAGCTGGCAGGGGGTCCGTCCTTAACGCCGAGGCAGATCGAGATCTCCATCTACGAGGACCGGTGCAGCAGTGGCAGCTCCAGCAGCGGCAGCAGCTCGGGCAGCGGCAGCAGTGGCGGGGGCGGCGGGGCGGGGGCCCGGTGACTGGCCGAGAGTCCCTGCAGGGAGGTGTATGGCCGGACTGAGGGCCTCTCAGACCTGCGGCGGCTGCGCTACCAGAGCACCCGCTTCTGAGTCATTCTCTGGGCCCCCCGCTGCTCCCCGGGGCGGGAGGGAGGGTGACTGGCCCGGTGTCCTTGCGGGGCCCGTCTCCCGCGCCCCCTCCCGCACTCCTGCCCCTCGCCCCTGGCAGGATGGCCCACTTCCTGACCTGGCACTTTCCCCAGGGGGCAGGTCTGGTCATGCGCAGCCAGATCTTGCAGGGGAAGGCTGAGGCTGGGTGGGCGACGCGATTTGGAACAGCCCTGTTCTTCTGCCGCTCCACTCCCAGCACCCCGGAGGGGGGGCTCAGGTCCCAGAGAGAACGCCCAGCCTGCATGATTCCTCAGCCCAAATCCCACATCCACCAGGACTCTCTCCCCGCGGGGTCCTGCTCCCGGTGGCTGTCTCCCAATGTCTGCTCTTGCTGGTGCCACTGCAGGGGCTCTGCCTGTCTGTGAACCCGCCTCCACCGGATTCGAGGTGTGGGGAGACGGGAGCCACTCAGTCCCCTCCTGACCCCTTCTAGACTCATGGCTTCCCCTTCCCCCATTCAAAGCCCGGAGGCCACGTTGGCCTTGCCGGGGAAACATCCAACCCCTGAGATTTTGCAGGACACCGGGCGCTGGCTGTGGGGCACACACACAGCCCGGGGCTCTGGGAGGTTGGTTATACGGGGGTCTAGAGAAATGCTTCATGGAGATTTGTAGCTTTGGGGGGTTTGAACCCCCGGGACTGGAGTCAACTTCTCGAGACTGGAACCTGTGTGTATGAGAGAATGAGTGTGTGTGCGCGCAGGCGCGTGTGAGTGCATATCCAGGAGAGCACCGTGCACACGAATGCATGTGTGGCTGTGCAGGCGTGTGCATGAGCACACATGTGAGTGCGTGTGTGTGAGTGCGCGTGTGCGAGTGTGTGTGTGGCAGTGCACTTGTCTGTTCCCCTTGGTTGCCAGCAGTGACCTCTGCCTCCTGTCTTATCTTTGTATGTGATGGTCTGTGGCTGCTGCCCTGCAGGGTCCAGCCTGTCCCTTTGTAAATAAATGTCCTAAAGCTCCTGGCCCCTTGCCTGGGGCTGCCAGCTTGGCTCTTCTTCCTGGTCTCTTCCCCACCTTCTGATTCCACTGTGTACATTCTAGCAAAAGAGAAGTTGGGGGTCTGGGAGAGCAGAGCCAACCTTCTGGGGCCTTCCGTGTCCCTCTTCCAACCCGCTCCCCGCCCCATGACAAGGCAGCAGGGCCACACACGCTGCATATTCAGCCCGCCCAGGCTCTGGAACTCTCTAAGGCTGCATAAGCAAGGCTTCCTTGGATGATCAAAGGAGCTGGCAACCTGTAGGGGAAGAGAAGCACCCAGCCAAAGAGGCCCTGCCTGCCAAGGCCCCGGGCAGCCAGTGGGAAGGAAGCACTTCCCCTGATGAGGGACAGAAAGCTACTGCCTGCCTCAGCCGGCAGGAGGTGCTAAAAGGGCATCTGGAAAACCAGCCACTTCAGGGAGCTTTCTAGAACCAAAGAGGGGCCTGGTTTTCTTTTGGATGAGAGAGCAACCTGTGGGAGGGCAGAGCCTACCCAGGGAGCTGCAGAGGGCGGCCCAGTCCTTGAGCCTGAGCGGGGGGTACACGTCCAAGGATCCCCCACAGAGGGCGGCGACCCAGTGAGCCCCACAGCAGCCCCTGACCCCTGGGCCTGGCCCATGCCCTCCCTGGCCCACTGTGGGGCCGGCCTTAAGTCTGACCGGTCGGTGCCTCTCCTGTGGGGTGGCTGGGCACAGGTGATGCAGGGACCTTTGGTTTTATTATTTCTTTTTCCAATAAAAGGACTTGCCCAGCTTGAGGCTCTGTGCTGCTTCTCTCCCCTGTGGTGGTGGGCTGCCAGTTCCATGCCCCAGGCCTACAGTGAGGGGAGGCTCAGCCACCCACCTGCCTCATGCCAAGGAGGTGGGGCTGCGTGTGTTCCCGAAGGAGCATGAGCCTGACCCGGGCAGGACCCACCCCGTCTTCTTGGAGCCTGTAGTCTAGTGGGGAGGCTACATTCCGGATCCTCGAATCTGGAGCCTTTATGGGGCATTTGCAGCCTTAGGTGGAGGGAACCGCTGGACTGAAAGCCAGGGCAAAAGTAAGTAATGAATCGATTAAATACCCAGCTCTTAACCTAGGTTGGGCCCTGTTAGGGGCTGGATCACAGAAGTCGCTCAGTTTTAAAGACTAGAAAAGCATGTGAGTGTTGGAACCTGGCAGCGTTGTGTCTTACGTTGTATAAAACGAAATAACATTTATTGAGCACCTATTGTGTGCCAGATGCTTTGGTAAAACCATATGCTAGAGCTGGGAGAGGATTTAAAGATCATCTAAATGAGGGGCGCCTGGGTGGCTCAGTGGGTTAAAGCCTCTGCCTTCGGCTCGGGTCATGATCCCAGGGTCCTGGGATCGAGCCCCGCATCGGGCTCTCTGCTCAGCGGGGAGCCTGCTTCCCCCTCTCTCTCCGCCTGCCTCTCTGCCTACTTGTGATCTCTCTCTCTCTCTGTCAAATAAATAAATAAAATATTAAAAAAAAAAGATCATCTAAATGAGGCAGAATAGAGGCCCAGTGCAGCCACATGACTTGCCCCAGGTCACACAGCTGAGTGACGATCGTACATTTAGAACCAAGACCTCCTGACCCAGTGCTCACTCTGACACCATGGGGACAGCATCCCGTGGAAGTTGCCCTACACTGCCGGGCAGCCAGGGTCACACTCTCAGGTCTGTAGATGGAGAGAGGGTCTCACCGGACTGTAGGGACAAAGGCTTTGGCCTCAGGGTGGGGGCTTGGGGAGATCCCCTCTGGGGGTTGCTGAGTGGGACTCTGGAGGGGCAGCTGGGCCTTCGCCTGAACCATGGGGAGGCCTGGGCCCACTGCCTGTGCTCAAACCTGGGGTGCGTGTGCAGGTGGCCACAATGGAGGTAGGTCTTGAACCCGAGAGTAGGTTCATTCTTGTATGCAAGCTTATTAGTCGTAACATTAAACAAGAGTAGCTGACATTTATGACTTACTATGTGCCAGGCACTAGACTAAGACCCTACAGAACCATTCAATCCTCACAACAACCCTATGGTGTGGACTCTTATTCCCATTTTACAGATGAGGAGACTGAGGCCACAGAAGTTAAATGACTTGCCCAAAGTTACACAACTAGGAAGTGGCAGAGCTTGGCATTGAATCTAGGCAGTCTGACTCCAAACTGTGGGGAAGATGAGTAATCCAGCTTCAGGGACCCTGTCAGAGCTCAAGGCCCTCAGCCGTCCTAGGTAAGGGTTTGCCAGATTCCCAGGTAAGGACGTGGAGCTGTGCCTGGTACCTGTAGGCATCATGGGCGTGGGGTGGGCTGTGCCCCTCACAGAACTGCGGGGCCCACAGGGGCTGCTTGGGGAAGGGCAGTGGGGAGAAGCAGGTGAGGTGGGGCTTCTCTCTCCCTGGCTTTCCTCTGCGGGCTCAGTTACGGGGGGAGTGGCCTCTCCTGCAGGTCTGACCGCAGCCATGCCTCTACCTCCCCCTTGCCAGCCAGGAACAGGCCCTGTCAGGCCCCTGCAAGCACAGGAACCCCCAGGCAGCTCTGGGCTGCCATTCCCTTCCTTACTGTGGCCAGACTGCGCTCTCTAGCTTCCTTTTGGGTGTGAAAACCACAAGGTTTACAGCAGCTCATTGCGCCACCGAGTGGCAGGATTGTGCACTGCACCCTGGAATCAAAGCCTGGGAAACATTTCTAGAATCCCCCAAACCCGAAGCTACTTCCACCTGCTTTCAGAGGAGGTGTAGGGCAAAGATGGAGTCCAGTTAGTAGTGACTCTCCTTCCGGCCAGCCCCTGGGGTGCTGCCTTTTTCCTGGGAACCCCTGGCTCCCTTCTCCACAGTTCCGGAAAGACTTATCATTCAGGAAGGTTTCTGGCAGGAGGCACCTGCACCTGCTTTTCGGCTTTACTCTTGACCGAGGATGAGGGCAATGCAAATAGCACTCCTAGTGAGACCTAACTTGGAGTTCAGGCTTCATGAGAGTAGCACATGGTGGAAGCTCCTTGAGCCTCAGTTTCCTTCCCCAGAGTAAAATAGGGATTCTAATGCCTGACAAAATTGCTCAGACCAGTACCTCTCCTCCTTGGCCGCAATCGCTGTCACCCAGGGAGCAAGCAAAACCACTGGTGTCTGGTCTTATCCCCAGAGATGCTGACTCCATTATTCTGAGGGTGCGGCCTGGACATCAGGATTTTTTTTAAGTTTCCCTGGAGATTCTAATATGAAACTGAGGTCGAGAAACCCTGATTTCGACAGTACCTAGAGTCTAGGAGTCTTTTCATGGGCCTCTGAAAACGTCTGAGACCCGAATAAAAGTTATGGTTCCAGAAAAGCAATGAGACGCAAAATGAGTGCAAGCAATGACTCCGCTTATAACAAATTGTGATACAGACAAAACAGATCTATGGTGTTAGAGGTCAGGAGAGCAGCTGCCCTGGGCTGGGGTGTAGTGAACGGAAGGGGGCCTGGAGGGACTTCGGGTGCTCACGCTCTGTCTCTACAGCAGAGTGCTGACTGAAGGCTTTCGGCAGATTCGCAAAGGGGTATGTGGCCACCCCCTAAGGAAAGGCTGAGAACAACTGGTTTTGAGTCAGAAACTCGGCAGGAAATAGGTGTCCCCTAATGCCTTCTGAGGTTTTCACCCGCCCCGCAGGCAGCTTCGGGAGGATTCATTCTCCTGGCAGCGCCCAGGGCAGACAGTGCCGTGCTCCCGGCTCTTCCTCTAAGGGGCCATTTAACGGGCTTGTTGGGTCAGCCTCTGCCGGATGGCCGGACTTAGTCTGCAGCCTCCTGGAGCTGCATTGGGGCTTGTAGTTTTGAATCAGGGACAGCGGAGGAGGTGGGGGAGTGGGAAGGGAGTCAGAGGGCTGCCTCAGTCTGCTGACCCTGAGTCATGCACTTTTAGCTTCCCTGAGTCCCAGCTCTGTCATCTGCAAAATGGGAGCACGAGGAGAATGCACCTTTGTAAATGATAATCTATTTCTCCAAAGTAAAAGATTACTGTTATTGCTGAAGTTACACTGGGTTCTCATTATACACTGGCCTCGTGATACAGACTTACAGCCAGGTTCCAGGTTCTTGCATAGAACAAACATATTTATCCAAGAGTTCGCCGAATCCCTAACATATGCCAGGAACATTCATGTACATTATTATTCCATTTAGTTCTCTAACACTCTGGTGGGCGGTTATATTTGAATTCTCACTTTATAGATGAGGAAACTGGTGTTCCTGGTAGGTAGTTTGACAAGCGTCCCCAGCTAGGAAGTGTCAGAGTAAAGAGCCGAACCTAAGCGTCAGAGCCCAGACCCTGCTCTCACTCTGCCACTGTGTCACAGGCGGGTGGGCGACTCCGTTCTACCTAGATTGCCTCCTAACGGCAGACTCCAGACCCAGGGAGAAGCACGTGGGCAAAGGCAGACCCAGAAAAATGAGCTTTGCAGAGGCATGATGAGGCTCGTTATTTTGGAGTAATTCAAGGTATCGATTTCTGTAATGGAAAAGTGACTGGGGACCAGCTGCCACCTGAGAGCAGTCTGAGCAAAGCCCCAGAAGGGGGAAATGTTATACACGGCTCACTGGACACTTGTGGACGGCAATGGCCTTCTTCCTTCCTTTCCCTGTTCCTTGGTAAGCTCTTGGAGGGTGGGGGATGTCGTCTTACTCCTCTCCACCACCTCCCTCCCCCTGCGCCACGTGCCTGGCAGGGGAGTGGGAAAAGCCGCCCACCAGGAGGGAAGGTACTGATGTGAAATGGCCCTGGGGCAACGTGGCCTGAGATCAGCTCAGGCAGAGGCAGACCCGGAAGTGGCCCCGACTGATAATTTCAACTGCACGTGGCCACGGACTAGCTCAATGAAAGGGCAGAGGCAGCCACCCCAGCCCTCCCCTGCACTGCGCAGCTGCTTTGAGTTGCCCCGGTTGTGCTCTCTGTGATCTCGTGGCTCTGCTCAGGATTTCCACCTGTCCTGGGAGGGGAGGGAGGGAGGAGGAAGCACGCATCCTGATCCCACTCAGCTCCTGCTGGCTGCTCCCTGATGCCAGGATTTTAAGGTGGGTGAATCCTCCTGGGGCTAGTACCTGCCCTCATTGCCTGTTCCTGACCTTGGCTGCAGCCTCCCTTCTCGGCTGAGTGGCACCCTCTGTGCACCTGGTACTTCCACTCAGCTCTTTCTTAGCTGGGCTCCATGGGCCAAGCGTGGTTCTTTGGTTCACTGGGTGGGCGCTTACGCTGACTCTGAGTCAGCATCAGCACCATGGAAAGAACAAGCTCTGACCCCATTCCCCGCCTATTTCGGAAACCGTTGCTACAACTGCGCCTGTGAAATACTTTGAGCTTTCTGGAGAAGGAGGCAGGGTGAGCAAGGAGGAGCCCCAGGCGGGAGTCCGATTCTGCGCTGGGCTGTGGTCCTCCGGAAGTCACTGCTTCTTTTGGGCCCCAGTTTCCACAGCTGAACAGGAGGCGGCAGGACTAAGGTCTCAGGTCCAATCCCCAGGCCAGGTCACTAGCTGCTGGTGGACCTCTGCTCTGTGCAGCCTGGTCAGTGGCACATCTCCGTGCTCAGTTTACCTAATTTTATGCTGATCCTGGGAATAGTGCTGCGTGAGAGCTAAGCTGAACACACCACAATCCGGGCCCCAGGAAGGTCTGCTCTGCTCCCTTAGGGCTATTTTCAGTCTTGAGGTCTCCTCCCTGCAAAGCTGTCAGCTGCCCGGGGGTGGCCGGGGTGCTCCACATCCCCCCACGGCAGACTCCCGGGAGAGCGGGCCACAGCGGGGCGCGCCGGGAGCCGGTGAGCTTCGGCACTGGACGGACCGAGGCTGCGTCCCGACCTTTGCTACTTAGGGGAATTATTAACATCGGAAACGTCTTCGGGGCTTCACTATGGGCCAGGCACCTTGCCAAGTGTTTTAGATCGTCTTGTTTAATATAATGGCTCCGTGAGGTAGGTGTTATCCCCATTTTACAGATGAGAAAACTGAGCCTGGAGGCCAGCGCACCTACTTTATGTTTCTGCTCAAATGCCTCTTTCCCAGAGCAGCACCCCCCAACCCCCACCCCACCCGATGTGAAGGGTCCTTCTGCCTCCAGCCCGGCTCCCTCCTCTCCATGTGCCTTCATGCTGCCGGCCCCACTCCAACGGCCCTAGCACCTCCAACACACTATATCCTTTTCTCCTCATGTGGTTCAGGGCCTGCCACATGTCCCCGGGCCATTCTGGAATCTTCGGCAGTGCTGTGCACTGACGTATGCGCCAGACCCCGAGAGCGATGCCCAGCACCCGGTACGAGTCCAGCCAGCGGATGCCGAGTGACAGTGGGTTGAATAACTTGCCCAGGTGTCCGTTACCGGCAGGTGGTTCCCCAGAAGGTTCCAGAGCACAGGCTCGGGAGCCAGACAGTTGCTGGTCCGAATCACCGCTTTTGCCACTTAATCAGTTCTGGGACCTCGGGGAACTTGTTCTCTCTGAGCCTTGCTGCTTTGGTGAGAAGAGACTGGCAACATCCATTGCACGGGTGTGGGGAGTCCCGGGCCATCGTGTAAAGTTCTGGCCGCGTGATAGGCGTTCCGTACATGTTAGCTCCTTCCCCCAAGGAGGGCTTCTTTCCTCTTCTTGTTTCTTGTTTCTCCCTTGCCGTCTACCCTTCGACCACTTGGCTGTTCAAGCCCAGGTCCCGAGGAGGATGGCTGCCGAAGGAGGGGATGGCGTGATCCGTGGCATCAACCAGCCTGTGCGCTCTCGCCACCTCCTTCCTCTTCGGGGAGGTTCTGTTGCTAAGGAGACACCACCCCAGGCCTGCCAGGATGTGGCTGGGGTTCTGGCCCATACTGCAGGCGAGAGACGGCTGACCCCGGGGAGGGAGAGACGGGGAGGGACTTGGCTTGCCTCCGGGGCTGCCAGCCTGGGTGGGGTATCACGCTGGAATCTGCTGGAAAAACCCAGCTGGCTCCCTGAGAAAATGAAGTGTTCATCTTCTTGCCTCCGCGGGGGCTCAGGAGAGATGCCCAACAGCCCCGTTTGGGAGGCTGGAGTGGAGCTCCTGTCGGGTCACGGTGCAGGGGTGCCGGGCGGGGTGTGATGCCCACACCCTGGGAGGGGCCATAGCAGCCAGAGTGATGCATAATCAGACTCTTGGCCCTCAGAATGGCACCTCCCCAGAGCAGGCTGGCGACGGAGTAGAAGCTTGAAGAGGCCGCGTGGGTGACTCGAGGCTCTTCGTTTGCTAAGGCCGGCCACCCCGGCTGGTAAGGGGACTCGGCCTGGACATTGCCGCCCTTCTTGCCGCCGGAGTGGGACCCTGCGGTGACTGTCACAGATCCTGGGCCCTTCCCAACCCATCCCCTGCCCCTGAGCAGCATGGAAGGATGGCGGATTTGTGTCACCGGCTAACAGCCCCCCGCGGCCCCGAATGGGAAGGAAGCATCCGTGTTAGGAGCTCAGGCTGGGGGCCAGACCACTCCGATGGGTCCTTCCTCTGTGTGAGCCGGACAAGCCACTTAGCTCCTCTGTAAAGCTGGGTCATTACAGCACTTCCCACCTGGGACTACCGTGAGGGTTACGCACGCTGATCTGGCCCACTAAACGTGGCTCTTGTTGTCATGTGAAGGGGTACGTTCCTGGGGAGAGGAGTGTTCTTGGCAGGATAAAAATGGCATTAGTATTATTCTTACTAGAGTGAGCCGGGCTGCCCCGGATGGGGCCCAGCTTCTCTGTTCGCACGATCCCCTCTAGGCCCGTGCCACTCATCAGCCCTGGAGCCATTTGCAATATTTGTTACAAACTCAAGTCCAGTCGAAGGCAAGGATGATGTGCGGTCCCTGAGTGGGGCTAAGGGACAAAGAAAGGACAGACTTGTCTGTGCTCAGAGGGGGAAGGCAAGGGTGTAGGCACCTGCGGGCATCAGGGGAAGGGGAGTTGGAAGAAAGAGGGGTGGCGGGCCTGTGCCTTGCTAGCGTGGTGTGGCTCTGGGGCCGCTTCAGCTCAGAGCAGCGAATGTACTGGACTGGGGGCTCTCGGCTCAGAAAGCCTGGCCCGTGGGGGAGGCTCTATTATTTGGGGGCAGGTAATGCTAAGTTGGATCAGTACCTGCCTGATCTCTGTGTCTTTTGGCCTCATATTTCTTTCAACACAAGCATCCTGGGGGCAGGAGACATGACCCCCTCATTGGACCTTGTCACTTGCCTCGTGGAAGGGACCTAATGCTCGTCACACAGGAGGTTCTCAATGAATGCTTGTGGAATGAATATTTGAATGAGTGAACGAATGCAAGGAGCTTCCTTTCCGGTGTAGCTGCCACCCAAGAATTTAGCTAGACTTTTCAGAAGGCCCCTGTAAGTCCTGCTCTCATCCCATGCACCGGGCTCCTCCATCTGGCTGGAGGAAGACGGTGTGGGGACAGTAACCACATGATCTCTACTTACCATTGCATGCCCAGAGCCTAGCTTAGTACCTGGCACATAGTAGCAGCTCAGCTAATACCTGTTGAATGAATGAGTCACATCCAGAGTAAGCCTTCTTACCCTGGATTGGGATATTGTAGTTGTGCTCTTTTTTTTTTTTTTAAAGATTTTATTTATTTATTTGACATAGAGAGAGATCACAAGTAGGCAGAGGGGCAGGCAGAGAGAGAGAGAAGGGAAAGCAGGCTCCCCGCTGAGCAGAGAGCCGAATGCGGGGCTCGATCCCAGGACCCTGAGATCATGACCCGAGCCGAAGGCAGAGGCTCTAACCCACTGAGCCCCCCAGGCGCCCCTGTAGTTGTGCTCTTGACAGCTGGGGGAATTTGGAACTCCTCTCGGTAACTCATCTGGCCCCACCACCAAGCAGGGTAAAATGACACCAATACACTCTGTTATAAGAAACTCGCTGTGTGAGGATTCATGGTTATTACTTAGAAGGTATCTCCTGAAGTTTGCTGCCATCTTGCATTTTCTGATGTCCTTGGCAGGCTGCCTCACTAGCGGCCCCGTCCCTTATTTCTCGCGCTGTTGTGTGCGGCCTCTCACTGCGCACTGTTATCGTGTCATTTAGCATTACATTTGGAACCACTGCCTCTGTGGGTTTTGGCTTTTACTTATCTTACTATCTTAGATCTACTTGTTCATTTTGAGAAAGGCGGCAGCTTCCAGAACGACTAGGGAATAGTCTGAACGCTGACAGCCCTGTCTGTTACCCCCGGACAAGGCGGTGTGCTAGGAAAGGGCTGTCGCCTTGCCTGGGGACGGGCGGCTCTGTGACCTTGGGCGCTTCATCTCTCTGAGCCTCATCTCCAGGCCCATCCACGCCTCTCTTCTACGTGAGCACACGGGGGCAGGGCTGCCCAGAGGTGGAGCGTTTTTAAGTTGCTATATGCTTTCTTGTGAAAATGTAGCTGTTTTCATTTTTAGACTTTTCATTTAAGCGCCTGTCCTGAGTGTAAAGACAGTACTAGGTGCGAGGAATTCATATTTCGTGATTTATTGGGAGTATTGTTATTATATTAGAAAGTGGTAGGGTTTTTTGTTAAATATGTTTTTAAAATGCTTGCTGCGTTCTTAAGTGTGATTTTATTACGTCTTGGGGCAACTTTTTTCCCCCATGAAGAATAGATCTGTGATTTATAACAAGCCTTCACTACCGAGGCTGCTTGTGAAAATATTCTATGGTGTTACATCATTTCCACAGGGTGCCCTGGCTACAGAAGCTTCCAGATTTCTAAGCATACTGCAGAGGAGACCAAGTTGCCAGATGCTTTCTAGAAATCAGGGTAACTTGAGACAAGCCGTGTCTCTGTGCAGCCACACACTGAAGGGTCTGAGAAAGGAGGGGGCTTTCGGGACATGCCAGACCAAACAAATCTCTTGCTATTTCGATTAAGAAAACTGAGGCTCAGTGTAGAAAAGCAACTTCCTCCGGGTCAAAGGTCCAGAATATTCCCTCCACAAGCTGCCCCTTGTTCATCCTACGTCCCTTGCCTGGTCCAAACTGCAGCCCCACAACGTGAACAGTGGTGCACGTCCTCAAACCACTGCTCCCGCTCAGAGCAGATGCTGTCCCTGTCTCGTGATTTGCTGTCCAAGTGCCCAGGACGGAAGGGCTACTGCTAATTCAACATTCCAACCAGCCTCTATACTTGCCCCAGACACATTTCTGTTTTCACCAGCTGGGCACTAAATATCCAGCAGAGAGTTTATTGGCATAATTTCTCCAGAAAGAGGCTGGAAGACTTAGCAAGTTCAAACTTTAACATTTTTATCAAGAGTCCCAAAGGGCCACCCTTTCCCCTCCCATCATTACCACCAACTCCAATATGGCTTTCTCCACCACAGGGAGACAGGGCGCACAGAGCAAAAACAGCACAGGCCAAACTAGCAGGCACGTGATATGTGAGCGAATCAACCGAGCAAGCAACTGCCTGGGAGCCATCTTTGTTAAGGGCAAAATAGGGTCCTTGTGACACTGGAGAATACAGAAAAGACAGGATTCTTCTGGAGAAGTGAGGGAGGGTAGATGGGGTAGGAGGGAGACTTTTGTTTTCCTCAGAAAACATGCAAAGAAAGGCTTCACAAATAACCAGGATTGCATAAATATCAGGAGCTCCCAAACTTCCCTTTTCAAAGATGGCCACCCCTGCGGTCCATTCAGAGGGAGCGCGCGATAGAATCTACTGGGCGTGGAGAGAGAGACAGGCAGCGGGAGAGATTCAGTTTTCCACAAAGGTTGTTAGTTTTTTTTCTTTTTCTTTTTTTTTTTTTTCCTTTATTGATGGGATTTAAAGTGCATATAACTGAAGGCAAAGTCCAAGGCCTAGAGAAAGATATGAGGCCCGAGAGAGAGGTTCAGAGATTCTAAAGGCAGCAGAAGGATACCCACCTAAAAAGGCCACTTGAGCTGCAAAAAGGATGGGAGAGAGAAAGAGAGAGAGAGAAAATGGGAAAAAGAGAAAGGGGGTTGGGGTGGGATGGGGGTGGGGGGAAGCAATTGGGAGGAAGAAGACAAACACCAGTTCAGAAATTCAAACAAAGGTGAGTAGTAGGAGCTAGTTTCTATGCCTGGCAGGAGAAGATGGGCTGACCTTAAGGTAGGAACATGTTTTAGGAAATGTGAGAAGGGGAGAGACAAGAACAGTTGCCTCTGGCCAGGGCGCAGCACCCCAGGGACCCTTGAGATGGTGGGAGCGGTGGTGGTGGGCCTTCTCCAAACCTGCGTCATGGTCTTCCCTTGGAGACCCAGCAGGGGTCTAAGGAGACGCCAGCCAGCCGGGAGAAGTCAGGGGCTGGGGACCTTGATCGGGGGCCTCCCCAGAGCTCCCCAGTGGAAGACCGCTTGCTTGTGTCCTACTGGGCTGTGGCGGGGCCTTACTCACCCACACAGGCCGTGCCGTCCTCGTTGGGCTCGTAGCCCCGACTGCACCTCTTGTTGGTCCGGCACCTGTAACTTCCGTACGTGTTGACACACACAGGCTTGTCTCGAGGGCACACGAATGGGAACTGGATGCATTCGTTGGTGTCTAGGAGGTGAGGGGAGTCACTCACTGGAGGGTGTGGGCCAGTGGGCCCTTGCACAGCCTCTGTCGCCCCACCTACTCTGTGACCTTGGGCATGCCCTTCTCTCTAGGCCTCAACTTCCTCATGTTAATCCTCTTGGCTGACTTGTTCTCTTCTAGATCTCTGCATGTTGGGGTGTCAGGCTTGATCCTGGATCTTCTATTTACCACAATTTCTGTAGGGGGGCCCTTCATACACGGATGATTCCAGATTCCTGTCTCCAGCCCCCAACGCATCCCTGGGGCTCCAGACTTGTGAATCCTACATGCATCTCACACTCAGTAGGTCAAAATGGAACTCTAGATCCCGCAGCCCTCAAACTTCTTCCTCCCCCGACCCCGTCTGGCCTAAGTCAGTCACACCACGGTCACCCACTCTGCTGCTCGAGCACGGATGGGAGTGATCCCCGGTTCCTCCTCTTCCCTTACCTCTGTGCGCCATTTCACAACAGAGCCCGCCATTCTGCCCCCTTAGTACCCGTCTGTGGGTCCAGCTCCCTCCTCCACCGCAGTCTATCCCCAGCCTGTAGCACCTGCTGCCTGGAGGTCCGCAGCCAACCTCCGGATGGCGCCCCGGCTGCCACATGTCCCTCCAGTCTCATCTGCAACCCACCTTCTCAAAATGTGACCCATCCCACGCCACTCTCCTGCGTAATTAGGGCCCGAGGAACAAAATCTGGACACCTCGCGACCTTCCCTGACCTAGCGCCTGGCCCGTCCACCATCTCCAGGCACACCGGCCTCCTTCCCATCCCTTTCACACGCCAAGCCTTGTTCCTGCCTCGTGTTCTTTGCTCCTGCTCAAGCCCCGCTCTTTCTGGGGCTGGGCCTTCTCGTCCTTCGGGTCCCAACTCAAAGGTCTTCTCCCTGACCACTCCGTCTAGAACAGCATCCAGAGACCTCTGGCTTAAAGGGTTCTTAGCCCATCTCCTCCGGCTGCCCAGTCACAGATTTGTGGTTCCCGTCACTAGAGTAAATGTCTCCGCAGGGCAGGAGCTTGAGGCCTGTGTCCCGAGCACCCTGCACGGGCATGTACACGTCTGCTGGGTGACAAGAAGGAAGAGGTCGCCTGAAGGGTGACCTCAGAGGGCCCTGCTGGTATTCAGGCCAGATGCTGGAATTTCTGTGTCCATGCACCATCTGTTCAGAGCTGTCGGGGCGGGGACACGGAGAGTGGAGGGACTCATTTCCTCCCAGGCCACCCTTAGAGCTGTCCTCCTCCACTTTCTCACCTGAGGTCCTTTGCCCACGTGGCACCTTCCACCCGAACACTTTCTCCCCTCCCCCTGCCTGGCAAACTCCCCCCGCCCCCAGTTCTCAGCTTAGACCTTGTTTCCTCTGGGGCACCTTCTCCGACCCTCCCTAGCTGGTGTAGGGCCCCACCTCTGGGCTCCCACGTCCCTGCTCCCCCGCCCCAGCCCTGCTCACACTGCATGGGCATCGCTCTCTACCCGCGAGCCTCTCCCACCAGCTCTAAGCTCCAGGAGGGCAGGGACCGTGTCTGCCTTGTTGACTCTTAGGTCTCAGTAGCCAACCCGCTGGGCACGTGCACAGTAGGTGCTTCTGTGTCCCCGCCCTGGCCCGCTCTCTCCATGCTCACAGCAGGAAGCACGGCAGTTCCCAGAACCGCTGTGATTCCGCCTGCCGGCCGCTAACATCAGTCCCCTTGGTGAGTCACGGGGCAGCTGTCTTGGCATCTGGAGCCCCGGGGACAACAACGCCTTTCCTTCCACACCTTTCTCCTCTGGCCTGCAGTCTGAGCTCCCTCAGGCTGACATTCCCCAGGGAGATTCCGGCCTCTGCCCCATCCCCTGGTGCCCGCAGGCAACTCACCCATGCAGTGGCCGTTTTCCTGCTGGGAGAATCCTTGGCCGCACTGCAGCGTGGGCAGAAGCAGAAACACGAGTGAGTGAAGAAGTTCCCACCTTAGTTTCCCTCCTCGTCACAGCCGCAGAGCGGCTGTCACCCGGACCCCAGACCGAGGGGTGCTCGTAGCTCTGGGCCTGGGGGCAGCCCCTCCCTGCCAGGATCCTTCCCCTGCACCGAGGGTAGGAGGCTGGGGGCCGGCAGAGAGCACATTCTGTTCGGACTCCTGCTCATTCGGCTCCCGTGCGGCCCGTGTGCCTGAGCTGGGACGCCCAGCAGAACCTGTCCCTCTTAACGACCAATCCCTACCTAAACTGCGGGGAGGGGGGGGGGGTCACCAGGAAGCCTGCCCTTTGCTGAGAAGACTTCCACCGTCCTGGGGGCGAAGTCTGCAAATTCCCGGGAGCCCAGCTGCCGCCCACGGAGCTGCGGGGTGGGCTGGGCTGTGGCTGCTCTTCTGGCTCTGAGGCCTGTTCGCCCTCACTCACCTCCAGGGGGGCAGGGTCCCGAAGTCTGTCCTCGTCCCGGGGGTAGGGGATCTCCAGCACGGAGTTCAGCTCCTCGCGGGCCACACTCCGGCTTGCCATCTTGCCGTCCGGCCACGTCACCTCCACGCTGCTGGCTTCGTCCTTCCCTGCAGGACAGAAGACAGAACTGAATTTTACATTCTATTTCACGTTAATTCATTTACCTTCCACAGACACACATGGCTAGTGGCTACCATATGGCGCGGCTCCAGAACCTACATGCCGGTGGGTAGGCCAATCAGCATGAAGCTGTTTTGAGGGGGTGGGGGAGGTAATGCCTGGTGGTAAGCAGGTTGGTTTTGCGGTCCTGGGTTCAAATCTTGGCTGCACCACTTGCCTGCTCTGTTGGAAAGAACACGGTGAGGGCCGGGCGTCTGGGGGACGTGGGGCCAGATGCCGGCTCTGCCGCTGACCTGCTATGTCATCTGGGGCGTGTCACTATATTTATGTCTTTATATTATTTATCAATCTAGCCTGCCAGGGGCCACACTTTCTTCTGCCATTGGGAATGTGCCTGCTTTCAGAGAGCGTCCACTCTGGTGGGGATAGAGAAGCAAAAAGAGAACAGATAAATGTCAGATATCGAGCTCTGTGATGAAAACAAAAGTAGGGCAAGAGGGTAAAGAGGAACTGGGGGTTGGCTGGGGGCCTCTTCTACTCGAGTGATCAGGGACAGGCTCTTGGGGAGAAGGCCCTTGCGCTGAGCTCCAAACAAAAGCTGAGGCGATAAAGAAGGGGCGCTGGAAGGCCCAGGAGAAGCCCCGTTCTGCAAAGCTGAGACGGCTGCAGAAGCTAATGGCGAAGCTCAGAGAACGTTCACGGGGAATCCGCCCGCACATGACCTTAAAGCAACGTGGTACCTTAGTGGCGGAAAGCAGCTTGGGCACATCTGTCCGGTGTTTAGGCGGCGTCAGAGGTGGCCCCAGACCCCTGCTTAAGGCATCGGGGCTGTCACTGCGGCAAGGTCAGCCTAATGGTGACAACTGGGGTAGGTGGGAGGAGGGGGCTGGGCCTCACCTGCGGGGGGAGGCTCTTCTCCTAATTGGTCACCTGGGCAAGAGGGCAGTGCTCAGCCCAGGTAGGAGAGAGGGTGCTGCCCCCTTGTTATCACCCACCGGGGATGACCAGATGTGGGCCTGATGCTGGGGGGGGGGATCTCCAAATCCAATCAGAAGTGGGCTGAATCAGCAATACGTCACCTGCATGTATGTGCTACTTTCCCCTAGATGTATGCAGATACTCTTAGAAAGACAAGGGAAACCAAAAAGGGCTGCTGAATTTCTAGCAGCGTTGGGCCCTTACTGTCCACCGATGGATTTTACCAGGATAGCTACTATGGGGGCGGAGGGAAGCCTGTGACACGTTTTCATGTATAAAAGGAATTCCTGCATTCTAGAAAAGGGTTGGCAGCCACAGCCAGACTTTAAGGGGAATGTGCGTGTAGACTCCTCTGTGCAGAGGTGCCCCTGGGGATGGGAGGCTGAGAAGGCCTGGCAAGGAGGGTCCCAGGGGCCCATCCTCCCAGAGTCCTAGCACCCCACTCTGGGGCTTCCAGAGGAAGCTGCCCCTTGTGGCCCACATCACCCAGCGTCTGGGTCCCCCCTGCGCCGGCCTCCCCTTTGCCTCGCTGCTGTGCTGTGTGTTAATGAGGCCGGGGACCCGCTCCCACACTCGCAGGTGTCAAAGGTGGGCAGCCCCTGCCTTCGTGGGCACGCGGGGCAGCGGCACCCGGGAGGGGCTCCCAGAGCAGACCCAGAAGCCAGAAACAATCGTTTCTGACCCTCTCTTCCCCTACTTCCTCCTTCTAGAATTCCTTTTGGAGGAGGAGGGTGGGCACAGGATTAAGGGGTATCACCTGTAGGTTTTTTTCTCTGTTTTGAAATAGTCGCTTGAAGTTAAAGACGCCTGACATTTCCAGGTTGAACGGTGCTCAAATTAAGTGACATATATAAAAAGTAAACATGTTTCCATTAAAAAAAGGAGACAAAGAATAGCAAATGTTTCTCACCTAAGCCAAGAGAACAGCTACACGAACACATTTTCCAGTCTGACTGAAGTGCCAAAATAACTCAGAAGAGTCACCGAATATTCATAGACGATCACAAATGTACATTCTGCGTTTGCAGCACGTCGTTCGGAGTCCTGCTTCTTCCCTTCCTCCAAACCCTGGGCGGGGCCGGAGAAGGCACCTCCGTAGGACTCCCTCCTCTGCTGCCGAGTGTTGTGCGGACTAGGGCACACTCTCTGGGGCCTTAGTTTCTCTACAGTGAGATGGGCGAGCGGCCTCGAGCTCTATGCTCCTGGGGAGGACGGTCCTCCTTCGCAATGTGAGCCCTGCCCCGGCCGACTGTCCCCTGAGCACCCCCGTCTCCGTCTTCTCATAGACATGGGGGGCACCCTGTAGTTCTCAAAGCTCCCTCACTGGCAATAACACTGGAGAATATGTTTCCCAAGCTGTGTGCGATCCAGTGTTAGCACTGGATCCTCTTGGCAGCACCACACAGAAGGTACTAGATTTCTAATTTCCATTTCAGCGACAAAGGGGCTCAGACCTGGGGAGGTGAGGTAAATGGCCCGTAGTCCCCCAGCAGGGGGCATCTGACCCCAAAGCCTGTATCGGCTTTGCCCTTATTCTGCTCACTTTGCCCCCATGCCCCCAACAGACCAAGCATGGCACAGGGATCTGGGATTTAGCAGGAAGGAGATGAACCCAGGCCCCAGCCTGTAGGAGCCACTTCCCGCAGGGGCAAGGATCGTAGTGATTATGTTAAACTGGGAACATGAAGCCACAGCATTGGTGCCACTTGGTGAGAGAGGCAGGTGTTAACGGTCACTTTCTTCGGGTGTTGCAGGAGGAGTAGGAGTTTGTGACGCAGGGAAGGGAAGGAAGGAGCCATCCAGGCAGAGGGTCTGGCACGGTACAGAGGTATGAAAAAGTCAAGTGTTTGAAGATCAGGGAGAAGTTCAAAGTGGGGGAAGCAGAGCATGAGCGTATGGATTAGGCAGGGGTGGGGCGGGGGGAGGAGGAGCCGAGACAGACTTCGGTGCCTTCGTGTGTGACGCGGGTCTGAATCCTCCTGACTGCCCTGCGGGGTGGCCTTCTAGCCCCACTCTCCAGGTGTAGACGCTGGCAAGGTGAGGTGCCTGAGCGAGGACTGGAGCCCAGGTTCCTGTCCCCAGGCTTCTGTCGCCAGATGTCTCAGGTCTGTCCGAACAGCACAGGGAGGTATGGAAGCCCCACCCACCGGTGCCGCGGGGAGGTCAAGGGCAGGAGGGAGTCACCGCTGGCAGCTTTTAAAGGATAAAGGCCAAAGAGGCACAGAGAATTGCGCTTTTCAGAAGTACCAGCAAAACAGATGGTGGGAATCCAGTTGGTGGAATATTTTTGCACTTTAATAAAGCAATTTTTATGTGGGCCACTGAATTTTCCTCCCCTAAATGAGCACCAGCAGGCTCGGAGGCTGCTCTGAGTCACTTGCAAACAATTAACTTAAAGGAAGGTGTTGTGGGGGGGGGGGTGCGGCGGGGGTCCATCCCTGCTTGGGGCGGGCTGGCCAGTGAGGAGCCCCCAGTGGGGGCTGGCAGGGGCAAGTAGACGGTGGGTGCTTGTTTTCATTCTCTGGGGTTGGTTGAGCGGGCTCAGCTCAAGGCTGAGCCCTCCGGAAAGTGGGAAATGGAGAGCCAGGGTGTGGATATGTAGGGGAAGGGGGGGAGGGCTAGGAGGCAGGTTCTGAACAACCAGCCAGCAGTGGGGCCTCCCACAGGGGCTGGGAGCAGAAATGCTTCTTTATGAGCCCAGCTGGCCATCTGCACCAGAAGGAGCCGGGAAAGGCCAGGGCAGGGGCCAGAGGAAGGGTGGAACAAGGCGGGGGGCGGGGGGGCACCCTGCAGCAGGGTGGGGAGGGTAGTGGCTGATGCCGCTTATACCGGGGAAGCCGAGTGGGCCCTCTGGGAGCCCCACAGAGTGAGACATCCGCCCAGCGAGGTCCCTGAGTTTTTCCTGTATAGTGTGAGGCGGCCCTGACTCTCGGGAGTGAGGAGAACACACGGGGGCGGAGAAGCCAGTCTGACCCAGGCTCGGTGCAGAGACGAGCGGGACCCGAGCGCGCCCAGGACGCAGGCTGCCGGCTGCCGAGGGGCACACGCGCACACCCGCACACCCGCCTACGTATCCGGGTCCAGCGCTCTCTGGCCGCGGAAGCCAGCGGGAGCCCGGGGATGAGTCTCAGAGGGAGGAAGGGAGCGGGGTCAGCTGGGGTGAGCAGGAGCGCCCTGAGGGCTGGAAGGGGGGCCGTCTTCCCTCCTGAGCCCTGGGTTCCCCACACCGCCTCGGGCCCCACAGCTGTGGCTCAGTCATTCGGACAACAAGGCAGGCCTTTCTTGTATTCGTGCGCTGGGCCGGCCCCAAGCAGGCCAGCCCGAGTGCCACGAAACAAATGCGCAAGGCCAGAAACCATCGGACTATCCGTCAGGAGGGGACGTGCTCAATAAATGATGAGCGCGCCACGCAGTGAAAGCGGGCAGCACTGAAGGGCAACAAAGGAGGGATGCGCACGTGCAGAACGATGTCCCAGTTATATTGTTGGGAGCGGGGCGGGGGGGGGGGGGAAGCAACTTTGGAAATCATAGGAAGAGTATAATCATTTTTGTTGAAAAAAAATCCCCCGAGGATTTCCATAACTGTGCTCCATGCACACTGCCTGTAGTAAAGACGTATCGTGGGGCACGGACGAGGGAGCAGGCACCCCGCCCCGTATTGAAAACCGCTCCCTACCCCTGCCCTCCACACTCCTGACCCCCTTACCCAGTTCTGCATTTCCTTTTTCACAGCACTTGACATCTTCTAACCTTTTATATATTTACCTAGTTGTTATGTTTATTATATAGTGTACGTTTCTGCTAGTTCGACCAGAATGCGAGCTCACCCACGGTACGGATCTGTGTCTCGTTAGTGTTCAGCACATAGTGCGTGCTCAGTAAATGCGTGTGGATTAAATGAAGCAAATGGTACTGGGAGAGGGTGAAGGGAGAGACATTTACTTTTCACTTAATATTCAAAAGATAATGGTGAGATCAGGGGTTCTTTTTCCTTTCTTTGTAATGATGTTATAATTTCTAATTGTCCTATAATCAATATGTGTTATTCTTACAATCAGGAAAACCATTAAATCCTTCTAAGAACATTTGCAAGCCCTGGTCTCCCTGCAGGCCCCTGGCGGCCCCGGCCCAGCCCAGCATAGCCTGGCTTCGGCTTGCCCTGCGGGGCTGCAGACCCCCGTCCAGTCTGTCTGTCCCCGTCCAGCCTGGCTCCTGCCCCCTCCACCCCAGTTTGGCTTTGGCTTCCCTCTCTAGGCTCCGCTCCGACCAGACCATTCGGTTGTGTGGGCATATGGAACACTCCCATCTTTGGGCCTTTGCTCAGGCCAGGCTAGCCCCTGGGATGCTCTCTCCCGCCGCCCTCCGTGCCTTCTACATTCCTACCATCCGGCTAGACCCCATACTAGGCCCATGCCCTTGGGAAAGCAGAACTATTTCTCCCGTGTTTGTCCTCGCACAGCCCCTGGGCCAGCGCGATGGTGCATCCAGATCTGCCTTGCCCTGGAATCCCTGTGTGTGCCTGCCTTTTTCAGACTGTGCGCCTGGAGGTAGGGAGTATCTCTTCTTTGTCTCATCTCTTTCCCACGGCTCTCTGCGTCTCTTGGCTTCCCTAGCCCCCTCTCTGTCTGCCTGTGTGCCCCAGCCTCTCTCTCCTCAACCCCTCCTTCTGTCTGGCCTTCCCTCTTGGTTCCCTCTCTTCCTACCCCATGGCTGGCCCCTCCGTCAGTCAGAAGGGCTTGCACTGTGCTGGATCGAGGACACCCTCCTGGATCGGGGGCCTTGGAGCTGCGGGGATGGAGCCCACCCACTCCTGGCTGTGTCCGTCCTCCTGATTCTGCTGTCAGCTCCGGGAGCCTCCCTCCCCCCCCCCCCCCCCGGGCTGACCGCCAGGGACCAGTCCCCAAGAGCAGCCTTCCTTCCGTGCTCTCTGGGAGTGGATCCTGGCAACGGAGAGGCTCCTACAGGGGGGCCTGTGGAACGGTTTGCGCTGGAGTTCAGAGCCAGAACGAATCCCCTGACCTTGCAAACTATCGAGGGCTGGCAGTCTGCAGGGGCTCCCAACCAGGGGCGGCATCTATAACCCATCCCCACAGTGCTATGTGGAACCTCAATCTCCTTATCTATGCAATGCGGTGGGAGCTGCTGGCCAGCCAGAGACCTGGGTAAACGTCCCACCTAGGATGCCACGGCAGCTCCCTGGTGATTGGATGGCCTCGCGTGGGTCGCTTGGTAACTGAGGGGACATGGATGTCCAGGAAGAGAGGCAGAGCAGGAGGACCCTGGCTGGCTCCGCACAGAGCAACTCTGGGAGGTCAAGCCCTCAAGTTATGGTGGTCAGTGGTGACCAGGGAGTCAGGATCCAAATCTGGCCCTCTCTACTTTCTGGAGGTGGAACTGGGGGCAGGTTACTCAGCCCGAGCCTCAGTTTTCTGACCTGTGTAAGGGGGTTACGATTTCTCGCATTGCGGTAAGGACCTCGTAAGGTATCTCGTGCAGAGCCCAGTGCCTGGCATGCGTAAGTGCTCGAGGACAGTCAGCCACTGTGTGTGGCGAGACAGGGCTATGTATTCGTCATCTCGTACTTGGCCGGGGTAGCAAATGGCTACCAACAGCCGGCCGACCCATCTAGGGTGAAACAGCCCTCTGTCTCTGTAACTTTATCATTTCGAGAATATTACATAAATGGAATCAACAGTATGTGACTACTTTATGAGATGGGCCTCTCCCCCCACTCCCCGTGATGCCCCGGAGAGCTATTCAAGCTGCTACGTGTACCCGTAGTTCACTCCTTCCCACTGCTGAGGAATATTCGGTGGGGCGGATGGCAACGGCTTGCTGAGCCGGTAACCTATCGCGCGGTGCCTCGCGGGCGCTGCCCATCTGGGCGGCTGCCGATAAAGCTATACAAGAACAATCTTGTATAGATTTTATGTGGACAGAAGTTTTCTTTCATCTGGGATAAATACCTCAGAGTGCAGTGGCTGAGTCTCATAGTAGTGGTGTGTTCGGTTTTTTCTTTTTAAAGAAACCGCCGAAGCATTTTGCAGAGTGGCCGTACCCTCTCGCATTCCCAGCAAAAATGCACGGCCGAGCGAGCGTCTTTGCACCCTCGCCGGCATGTGGTGTTCTCACTGTTTTTTTGTAGCCATTCTGATAGGTGTGTGGTGACAGCTCCCGCTTACCACGGGCTCTGGTAGCTGTTTGCGGGCTGTCTGTGACTTGGGCCTTAAACGGGTAACTGCATGATTTGCTTGCTTCCCCTCCTCCAGGCAGGAACCAATTTTCAGCCCCATGAGGGTGATGGTTCCGCTGCTGAGAATGCGGGGCTTCTCTAAGCCTTGCAGCTACGGGAAGGCACCAGCGGTTTGGTGAGGCTCTAATCACCAAGCTGGCTCCAAGAGGCCGAGAAAACAGCTGCTGTGGACAAGTCTGGTACAGGTCAATGTTCGAACAAGGCCCCAGTCCTGGATGCTGGGAGGATTAAATACTCTGACCCCAAGGTGAATGAATTCAACGGAGGGCTGCAATAGGGGTCCCTGCAAAGGGCAGGGCACGGAAATCTCCCTGGGGAGCTCAGGAGCAGGGTGGCCTGCAGGGCTGGCATCCGCCACGGCCGTCCCCGGATCTGGAAGTTCCACGCACCACAGCCGCTGGGGCCGCGAGCCCTCCGTTACCGTTACCGAGCGTGCTTCCGGACGCTCCTCCAGGAACCCACCATCCGGGCGCAACAGCCCACTGCCCGCCGGGCCCCCGGCCCTGACTCACCTAAGCCGAAGTGTGCCACGGGCTCCATCTCACACAGGTAGCCCGAACCCCCGTCGATAATCCTCAGGTGCGCCCCGCTCTTCTTGGTGTAGAGCACGACCTTAGCTCCCCGGGCGAAGGCCCCGAACCGGGTCCGAGGCACCACTCGCAGCCAGTTGTTGCTGAAGCCCTGCAAGGAGGGAGGAAGGCAGGTGAGTATCAGGGGTGGGCGGCGGGAAGGGTAGCGAGGGAGGAAGGGGAAGGAAGGAAGAAGGGAGAGGCAGAGGGAAGAGAGGAGGGAGGTGAACGAGGCAAGCACGCTGAAGTTTGGAAAGACAGGCATTGGAGAAACAAGGGAAAAGCCAAAAGACTCAGGAAAAGCAGGTTTGGGGACAGAAGCGGCAGTGGACGGCAAAGGGGCCAAGGGCTTCTCCTGCGAGGCAGCCCTCCTTGGAGGCTTACTGTGTGCGGCTGCAATTTATCCCCTGGGTTTCCATCTCCCCCCACGCTGGCCAAGCAAGCACTCCCGGCACCTCTGCCCTCGTCCGCCTGAGACCCAGCGGAGCACACGGGGCTGGGCACACCTGGTTCCCCCGGAAGACGGACAGCGGCTGAGCCATGGACTCCCCGTGGGACAAGATGAGGTCCAGCATCCCGTCTCCATCGAAGTCTGTCACCACACCCCCTGCAACAAGGCAGATTTCACTCTGGCCATTGGCCAGGAGACCCAAGAGGGGGAGGGGCTCCCGACCACTGCCCAGTCGTGGTGCACGTGTCTCCCCCCAGGGGGGAGGGGGAGACTGAGAGCACAGCACTGGGGCAGGAAGCCAGCGGGGAAACCTCCCTCGGATTTCTCACAGCCCGCTCATGACAGGAAATCACGAAGGGGGCTCCCTTTCCTTTCCCTGAACTTTGCACGGAGAGAGTGGGTGCCAACCGCTCAGACCACGAGGACTTCTTCCTGATCTATTGCACGTGCCCTTCGTCTTTGCAGTTTTTGTCCCTGTTTTCATGTTTGCACATTCATGGGCTCCTGTGGGTCCTCACGACCACACAGAGAGGTGAGGAGATGGCAGTATCCCTTCTGTGCATGTGCAGGGTAAGACCCACACGGTGAAGCCCCTCTTCCAAGACCACAAGGGAGGCAAAGGCAGGACCGAGGCTTGGGACTCCCATTCCACTGCTCCTTCTCTGACGCCAGGCTGAATGCCAAGAGCGAAAGGGTCAGCCTCTCCTTTCCATCCCCTCCTAGAGCCAGAGAAGCTACCGCCCATGGATTTCCAGAGCCTCACACGGGTCGTTGGCTCCCCTGCTTCCCGCCCGGGGCTCCCAGGGGCTCACCCAGCCCTCGGGTGTCAGCCTTCAGCGTGGCAGGGAAGGAGGGGTCCCGTGCCCGAGGCAGCTGGTGGCCCTAGCCCTCTTGCCCTCATCGTCCTGTGCACAGGCACAGCTGAGACAGAGGAGTGCGGGCCGGCGCCCCCAGGCGCCCTCACCTGTGCCCCGGCCCTCAGGCTCCAAGGCATCACCCGGATTGAGCTCCTCGATGAGGGGGTCGCCGTGTTCCCTGCGGATGACTCTGCAGGAGAGGAGACGGGTCATTCCCGGATGAGTAAAGTGCCAGCGCGGTGCCCACGGGCCTCCTGAACCCAGAGGCCTGCTTGCCCCATCTCTGTCCCCTGAGCAGCCCCGGGCCCCCTCGGACACCTACGGAGCCACCCTCCGCTCACAAAACCCTTCCTGGGTTTTAATTTACGTTGGTAAATATTGATTTTTCTTTCTCTAATGGATGAGTTATATAGAAAGCCTGGGGAAGGGCAGTCGATGGATGGAGAAGGGGCAGGGAGGCAGCTACCTTCAACTGACCTTCCCCTTCCTTCAAGCGGCCCCGTTTCTGGGTGTAGCCGGGATTCAAACCATTCAGACGCCGCCTCCTCCAAGCCCTCCCTGATCGTCCTGCGGGAAGCAGGGCCTTCCTGCTCGGCCTTTGTCACTTCCTGCCTCGTGTCCCAGCTCTGAATGAATGCCTTTTCTCTCCCCAGTTAGCCTAGGAGCTCGTGGCAGGCCGGGACCACATGTTACTCGTTCTTGCACTTCCCTCCGGCACCTGGCACAGCGCGTGGCTCGAGGGACGCTCCGCGCGCATGTCTGCGGGAGGCCAGGTGAAGTCCAGCGGCGAAGATGGCCCATACGGGTCCCTTTGGGCTGCAGGGGCTCTGACTATTTTAAGCTCTGAATCTCGGTAATAGTTGCTTCAGAAAAGCCCACTGAGAGCGTCCTGCTCTTTCTCCACACCGAGCTCAATGCTGATGGTGGTGGTGAGCTTTCCTCGGATTTTTCTCACTCCCTCGCGGCTCGCAGGCTTGGCTGCTCTGGCCTGGATGAGCGGAGCGATGCTGGGGGAGCCGGGGGCCGGGAGGGGGCTGGTTTTTCTCCCTGCGACACTGCCGGCGTCTGCCCAAGTCACGGAGAGTCACCAGTGGGCTGAGCTGTGGCCAGTGGCCTCAGGAGGGGGCAGGGGTCCCCCGAGCTGGAGCCTGGGATGGCCCGAGGGCAGGGTGTGGGCAGAAGAGCAGGGGGTCTGCCGAGACGAGCAGCGGAGAGCTGTCTGTCCACCTGGGGCAGCAGCGCTGAGCTCACTGCGCGTGCTCCGGGCGGAGGGCAGCGTGCCTGGGGGCACGCGCGCGTGCGAGGCATGTGTGCCTTGGCCTGCCAACAACCACAGTCCTCTGACCCCCCGTGTCCCGCAGGCTCTGCCGCAGCTGGGCAGACATCCCTCGGGTCAAGGGCACGGTAGTTACGGGTTCCTAAGGATAAAGCCCAGCAGTTCCCCCGCATCAGTGTATTTGCCCAACAAATTCTTTGGCAGCGATGCCGTCCGGCGCGTGGGGGGCTGGTGTGCATCAGGGAGGACGGAGCTCAGGGCCAACAGGGAGAGGGGCCGAGGGGACGGCGGAGCTGGGCAAGCCCACGCAGGCTTCGGGCTTCCTGGAGGAAGGGCCGACTCAGCTGAGACGGGAACGATGAGTATGATCCCTCGGAGGAAGAGCGAGGAGCGAGGGGCAGAGGGGGTGGGCAGCCTGAGGGTCCAGGCCTCGTACGGCCCAGATCCGAGCAGAGCCGGCCGTGCTGGGAGCTCAGCTGTAAGTGGGGAAGTGGAGAGGGACCAGGCAGGGGACAGAGCAGGGGGTGTGGGATGAGTCCAAGAGAAGACAGTGGGGGACTTCCAAAGGTTTCGAGTGGAAGAGGGGTGTGGCCAGATTTGCATTTTCAAACACCTGGTCCTGCGAGACTAGCTGGGGACCCCTGCCGAAGGTGCAGGATCCCCCTCAGAGCCGAGACCAGGAGCCGCAGGGGGTGGAGACGAGACCAAACCAGAGGCAGGTGTCAGTGTCAGCGGTGGGACCGTCCCCGCCCGCAGCCCCGCCGGCCCGGGAGAGTCCGTGCCGGCCTGCCATTCAATCAGGATCCCTTCCGCTCACTAAGCATCTGGGTTGGGTGATGAATTCCTTGGTCACCTCACTCCTCACTGAAAGATCGCAGGCTCAAGCACAGGGAGGCTCTGAGTCCCCGGCATCTCCTAGAGGAGCCTGCCATGCTCCATTCAGCGACAGAGACGGGTGGGGCCCAAACTTGCAGAGCGGCCAGCAGAGCCCCAGCTCTAGCCCCTCACGCTCCGGGCGGTGGGCTCGGGACCCAGCCATCTGCCACTGGCACTCAGAACACAGTCACATGCCTGGGAAGTGTCTCTCTGCTGCTGCGTGGGGGCCGAGACACTAACCCGTGGGGTGACCCTGTCCGCGTCCACGGCAGCCTCGGGCCAGCCTGCCCTTGGGGTGGCCGGAGAGAGGCTGGGGGGTGTGACAGAGCCAGGTGGGCAGGTGGATGGGGGAGGGGCCCGGGTCCCGGGCCACAGCGACAAGGAGAGCACTAGACTCCCTCGTGCTCAGGGGCCCTGGCGAGTGACTCTTTATTAGCCAGAGAAGGAAAGCAGTGTCTCTGTTAACGAGCAATTGATCTTCCGCAATTAATCTGGAAGTTGTGAATAAGCTTTTTCCAAGGCTCCTAATTAGTAAACCTAGAGCCTTTGGGGGGTGATTACGTCCAGTCAGGATTGATGCTTTGTTAATAATTATATTTTAAAACATGCTTAGTCACAGCTCTTGCCTTTTATTAATAGTTGGGCCCCCCCCGCCCAGGTAGGGGCTGGGCGTCCCGGGGAGCCAAGTGGGTGATGGGGCCCATTTCCTGAATCCAAGATCTCTCACTCTAACCGCGTCCTCTCCCCACCGAGCCCCAGTAGCACGTTTGAGGCCAGGAGTAGCGTTGTCTCAGGTCACATGGGCCCTGAGGTTCCCCAAGAGCAGTTCTCAGACTTCAGTGTGATAAGAATCACTCTTGTTAAAATAGAGATTCCTGGGCCTCACCCCCGAGATTCTGACTTAGGAGATCTGGCGGGGGGGGGGGGGGCCCTGAAACGCTCTACTTTAAATAAGCACTTTGGGTGATTCTGATGCAGTAGTCCCCAGACACCTCTTAGAGAAGTATTGCCTCTGAACATCCAGGCTTTCCTCCCCAGATGCAGGCGCTTGCAGATCCCTTCCATTCTGTCACTCCCTTTTCCTCGTCTACCATTAATCATCTCATCCAGCATTTCCCAAGGGATGTTTCGCAGAGTACCAGTCCCAAGAGGAAAATCTTTGAAAGAGGTGTCCTGTGGTCAAATCTATTTGGAATAGTTCATCTACCTTTCAGAAAGTAACAACACTCATACTCATGTTAAAGGCTCTGAGAAGTCCTGCAGCCGGTAAACCTGCCTGTCTTTGCTAACCCCAGGCGCTCCCAAACAAGTTTGACTCTGTAACTCCTTTTCATGGTAGTGCAGATTTCTGTCCCAAAGAGCTTGGCTTCAGAGCACACTTTAGGCCATGCCCCTCTGCCCATTTTCCCCATAACAGCAGGAGGCCGGCTTCCCGCCCCCGATCTGCCCTCCACTCCACAGCCTCTTGCTCAGTCCCTCCCTCCCTCCTCTCCATTCCTTCATCAGGGGACCTTCAGGAGTCAGCCCTGGGGAACTGCCCTCTGAGTCCTACACCTTCCTCTTGACTCCCCGCCCGCAAGAGCAAGAGGTCTCCGGCCAGGCTGAAGTGCCTACCGGAAGAGGCGGTTGGCTGAGGAGCTGCGGTGGGCGAAGTTGTTGAAGAAGATCTCCAGCTCCTGGTCATTGTCAAAGTCGGCAGCGATGACGGTGCGGACTGGGGACGGCATGGAGAACTTGGGTGAAGCGATGTCCTGACGGGGGAGAGGGTTCAGGTCAGCAGAGGGGTATGTGTGTGTGTGTGGGGGGGTGACCCTGCATGGCGGGGCTGCAATCCAAGAGAAGAGACAGCCGACCTAATACCTCCTGTCTCACCTCCCCTGGAAGGGATCTGCAGTGGCTGCACCCAGGACCACACAGACCTCAGGCTGCTCGTAAGAGGACAAGGAGGTGAGAGGGACAGTCTTGATTCCCACCAGTGGAGCCCCCTGGTCAGGGTCACCTGCAGCCCTCCCCTCAGGCCCTCAAGGTGGGGCAGACATGAGCATTCCCATTTTACAGGTGAGGTGACCGCATCCTGGGGAGGGAGGGGAATCACCCGTGGTCATGGCCAACGATGGGGCGGTAGCCGGGGCTTCGGACTCAAGATGCTACGTCCTTCCTTCTCAGCAGGAGAGGCAGAGGTGGCGGGGGGGGCGGGGGGGGGGATGCTGGAAAGTGCTGTGTGCTTGAATCCTGGCTTCTCTGCCGGCTAGCTGTGTGATCTGAGGCAAGTCATTAACCTCTGAGGCCTCGCTCTCTCCGTCAGTAACACAGGGCTAGGAGTCATGGCTCAGGCTGTGAGCTCTGCGTGTAAAATGCCCGGCAAGCACTGGGCATGAACTAGATCCCCGGCACCAGTCCTGGCCTTGCTCAGGCCATCAGTCCCGTGGAAGACAGCAGAGGTGGCTTCTAGCTGTATTTTTGCTGTTATCTTACATTTTTTCTTGGAAGTCTTTCGATTTTTTAGAGACACTTGCTTTGGGGGTTTGCAGTATCAGATACACCTGTCCGGGGCTCATGGGGAGACCCCAGGGCCAGGGGAGCCCAGCTTGGACCTCAGAGTGCTGATACAGCCTTAGGGTATCTGGCAAAGGGTCCCAGGGGTAGGACTTCCTTTTGAAATAGAAGAAGAGGCGTGGAGAGCAACCTTCCGATTATAAGAATACTCATCACAGATGGTTTTGTCCCTTAAAGATTCTAGCAGCCTGACTCTCAGGGCCCACCTGGAAGGGTTGGGAAGGGACAGTTAGTGTTTCTGGGAGTACCCCTGTGCCCGCTGGCCCGGCCCTGCTCCTTGGCCTCTCACTGCAGGCCCCCCTCCATCGGCTGCAGGAAGGAGCCCGCCTGGGGCAGCGAGTTGCCTGTTCTGGGAGCCGAGGAGGGAGGTCGTCCCCATCACCGCGGTAATGAGGCTGATTAAGAGCCTGGCCAGTTGGCCGGGGTGGGCTGAGCAGGGCCTTAAGAAAGGAGAGAAAGAGACCTCAGGATCTCTAACTCATTATTATTCTATCGATCCTATAAAAATGGAAACCTACATAGTTCCCTTGGGGTTGCCCCCTGGATGCCCGGGCTTTTGAGATAATGTATGGAAAGCGCTTAGCACAGTTCCTGGCACATGGAAGGCACCTGATAAATGGGGCGTCCATTCTCATTGCTCCTGTGAGCTCCAGGGAGGGGCCGCCAGAAGGCCTGGCCATGTTCCTCAGCCACACACACTGATATCTGGGTCTGGATCATTCCTGGTTGGGGGGCTGTCCCGTGCATACAGGACATTCAGTGGTATCCCTGGCCTCCACCTGCTGGATGCCAGTCACACCCCTCCCCATTTGTGACAACCAAGAATGTCCCCAGACACCGTCCAATGTCCTGGGGAGAAAATCACCCCTGGTGGAGAACCTGAGTTAGGACAAAAAGCTGGGGGTGCCTGGATGGCTCAGTCAGCTGAGCGTCTGACTCTTGGTTTTGACCCGTGATCTCTCGGGTCATAGGATCGAGCCCCACGTGGAGCTCTGCGTCTAGTTCTGGGCTCAGTGGGGAGTCTGCTTGAGGATTCTGTCCCTCTGCCTTCCCCCAATTTGTGTGCATGTGCGTGCTCTCTCTCTAAAATAAATAAATCTTTAAAAATAACAAAAGCTAAATAAGGATGAAAATCACCCAGGATCCCAGGGTCCCAGATCAACTGCTTGAGTTCAGGGCATGCCTCCTTCTCACCCAGAGAGCCCGGGTCTCAAGGGAGGGAGCAGCTGGGCCTGAGTGTCCCCAGGTAGCTGCCTACGAGGGAGGAAGCCTGCCGTGGTGACCCAGACAGAAGGTTCCCAGAGACTCCCCTGGGACCATGAAACATCAGGAAAGTTCTCACTCCCGCAGGGGACTGCGGCGAGGCCTAGGTGCCTCCAGAACCGTCTAGACTCGCTGAGATCAGTCTCAACCATCCTGTGAGAGCTCCCTGAGAAAGCTCCAAACCCCAGCTCATCGGGGGGTGGCACCCAACAGCCCCTTTGAAGAACTCTTGGCATCACAATCTATTGGCAGCTCAGGGAGGGGGCACAGAGAGGGACTGGAGGGGCCTGCTGCCTGCCATTTGTCCTTAGGGGCAGCTTTTGGGGGCTCTGGAGCCCCCCCTCCCCCATCCATCCCTCCCTTGCCCACCGCACCCTTAGCCAGAACTTAAACTTGAAAAGATCAGGTTTTCTAGAAGCCACCTGGAAAACTGCTGCCAATCCAGGAGCAAAGCCCAGAGCCTTCATTGTCCTGTTCCTGCCCACCGTGGGAAGCTGCCCTCCCCCCTCTGCCAGTGGCTCTCTCTGCCTCGGGCACTAGAGACAGTGCAGAAGCCCAGGCTGGACTCCAGCGTCTTCCCCCAGATGTCACCTTCACTGTGGCTGTCCTGCCTCCAGGCCCTGCAGAGCCACAAGCCCCTTCTCAGCCTGGGGGGAGGCACAGGCCGGGCGGCATCCCCAGGATGTGCCAGGGCCGCGCACAGTACGCGGGGTGGGAGGGGGCCGGGGAGGGAGGGCGAGGTTCCTTCTTACCCGAAAGCGGACCTTCCCATGGGCGCTCATCTGCAGGTAGAGCCGGTGGGGGCCATTCCAGTTGCCGTAGACGATGTCCACTTTGCCATCACGGTTGAAGTCGGCCAGGGCGACACCTCGCCCGTGCTGGTGGGGGTCGTCCACACCTGGGGAGGAACGAGAGGGACCCTCAGGGCCGCGCCCCCTGCAGGCCCTACGAACGCTGGCTCGCCTTGCTGGAGCTCCTTGGAGAGGCACAGGGAGGGTGACCCTTGTGCCGACCCTGCCCTCCCGGGGCAGACGGGGAGCCAGCGAGGCCGCCAGCTCAGAACTTCTCCCTGGGGGCAGGAGTCAGGACGGCCGTGTGGTTGCAAAGGAAACCAGACTTGCCTTCGATGGCATCCGCCCAGCCCCAGCAAGCACACTATTTTCCCTCAGTTTTGGCGTAGCGTGGGTAGGGGGAGGACACATGGAAACTCTGGAGGCCCAAGGCCTCTCTAGCCACCCCAACACTGCCACTGGGGTATAGTAAGTTGGTCATCACCCTTTGGCTTAAATCTCTCGGTGGCTGCCCAGTACTGTTGGGTCAGGTTCAAATCCTGCCTGGGGAGTACAAGGCCGCCGCCCACCCCATCTGGTCTTGATCTGGTACCCTTTCCCCTCACCCCCTTACACACAAGCTCTGGCAACCTGTGTTCCTGTCATCCCCCAAATGAGCCCTGCTCTTTCCGGCTTCTGGGCCTTTGCCCAAGTGTGTTGCTGCTCCTGGAATTTTCTTCCCCTGGCTCTTGGTTATCTGGCTCCTTGTTTTTCTTCTGCTCTCAGCTACCATGTCACCTCCTCAGGGAAGCCTTCTCTGACCACTCCCATGAAAACAGTTCCTCCCAGCTACTTTGTTATTTGTCCTGACAGCCTCTCATTCTTTCCCTCCACTGTGCTAATCACAGGGGCCACTGTGTTCCTTTGTGGTTTATTTGCTTGGAGTCTGGTTTCCCCGCTAGACCTTATACTCCACGAGGCCAGGGGCTTCTTGTTCACCTGTGTTCACACAGCATCTGACCTGGTAGTTTTCAGTAAATACTTGCTGAATGAAGAGACATAAATAATTTGGCAGAGGCTTCTGGGGACGTTGGTGACAGCAGAGGAAATGCCACATCATAACACAGAAACCCACAGCGTGCCTTGGGAGCTCGGGGAAGAGAAGCCTGCGTGTCTGGTACAGCCAGCTTCTACTGTCCCCGCATCTGCCAGTGTCCACGGAGCTGACCCTGGGGAAGACGGGCTGGCTTTGCCCGGAGGGATGGCCTGACCTCTCGGCTGCCCGAGGCAGATATGTTCCATCAGGCCAAACACGGAGCTGAGGGGTGCTGGATGCTGGGTCTCGATACCCAGGCTGACTCTTTCAGAGGACAGCCTGCCCTTGGTCATCGGGTCCTCAGAGATGGGGGGCAATAGGACAGTGTGATGGAGGGGGGAGTCACAGAGCCCGGGGCCCAGGGAGCTCTGGCCAGCAGCAACCACAGAGCTCCTGGGGATGGGAGCCAACGGAAGGTGCGGGTGGGGTGCCCGGAGAACCTTGGAGGCTGAGCGCCCTCTCGGGGGAGGGAAGGATCTGGACGGTGGGTGGGAGGTGCGGAGAGGAGAGGCAATGCGCCCTAGGCTTGAGGAAGAGGCTTTGCCAAGGAGCCGGGGCAGCCTCTAACCCCTAGGATTAATACCCCATTAATTCCCTACAAAAGTCCCCAGCCCGAATGTCGGTGGCCTTCTGTGTTGGCCCATTTCTCTCCTATCTACGAGGCACCTTGACAAGGAGCTGGTTCCCTTTCACGGGAATAATCGGTGCCAGGCCGCCTTTCACAGCAGCATCTGTTTGGGTGATGAATGCCCTCTTGACATGTCTTGTTAAAACCCTGCAATCATTCTGACTTTCAATTACGGGCCCAGCACCTCTCCTCTCTCCTCCCGCCAGATACCTTCTCCCTCCCCGACTTGTTCGCTCACCTCTGTTCCCAACTAACACCTTATCAAATCCTCTAGGTTTTCTCCACCACCTCCCCTTCATTTTTTGATTTTTCAGCAATGAGAAAATTCGCTGCCAGAGTATATAGCCCTGTGGGGGGTGTGTGTGCGCGTGTGCGTGTGTGCGTGCGTGCCAGGCGGGAGGACAGGCCAGGGGACCGCCTCTAGCTCGAGCTCTGCCAGGAGAGGGAAGGGCACGAGGGGAGGGGGCGGGCTCCGAGGGAGGGGTGGTGCGCGAAGTGGGCACCCCCGAGCAGAGAGCTGGTGGGACTGGGTCTTGCGATTCACGGAGGGTGGTCTGGCAGGCGCTCGGGGACTTGAGGCGAGCTGTCGGCACTAGCCGAAGCTTGTAGGACCTTTGATCTATGTGTCTAATACCCGCTCACCTCTTCTCCTGGAGGCTAGCGCTCGCCTCTGTGTTGCCCCGAGAGGGGCGAGTTCAACCCTTTTATTGGCAAGGTGGGGAGGAAGTGGCTGGGGAGAAGTGGTCGAAGGGCAGACAGATTAACACCCACAAACTTTCATTGAGTGTCCCTTCTGCCATTCAGCAAGATTTACTTGGTGTCCACGGTGTGTCAAGAATGAACAGTACGGCGCCTTGTCCTTGTAGACCTAGATTATTCTAGCGACGTAGAAGCCTGATCGAGATGTGCATGCAAGGGCGGTGTGAATGCAGATGAGGAAGTGAGTCTCTGCCAGGCGGCCCAGAGGGAGGCAGGGAAAGCTTCACAGAGCTGAGTGCTGAATGATAAATAGAATTTCTGCAGATAGAGAAAAGGGAGAAGGCACTTTCCAGCAGAAAGAATGGCAGGTGCAAAGGCCCTGAGGCAGATGAGGGATGAGCACAAAAGGAGGAAGGGGAGCAAAATACTATTTTGTGTGGATTTTAGTCTCCTTACTTAGCTATTTGTTTATTGATCTGTTTTCCCCTCTAGAACGTCCATGCCTGTGTGTGTATGTGTGGCAGGTAGGGTAGGGTGGTACGACCTTATTGGGGTCAGCATCCCCAGCTGTAAGTACCACCTGGCACTTAGCAGGGGCTCCATAAATTGTTATTGGATTGAATTCAGTGATTAAGGTGAATGTGGGAGGGGGACTGGAAAGAGCTGGTTTGGAGGGAAAATTAATGATAAGGACTCAAACAGGACTCAGAGGAACGTGGGCCAAATCTAGTTGCTGGAAAGTGGATAAGGGTCAGGAGTTCCTAACCCTCTCCCCCTCTCCCCCTCTTCCCAGCAGCACATGCCCCCTGTGGCCGGAACCTTGGGGGATGTCGAATGGAAGGTGACAAGCAATGTTTACCTGCACAGGGTTCTGCTTACTGGTCCGGGTCTCCCTGAGGCCCGGGTGGGAGGGGGCGGGGCATCCAGCGCCTGCGAGGGTCTGGGGCAGGGTCTGGGGCAGCGAGGGACCCAGGGCAGGGGCCGCACTCACCGGCGCTGGCGGCAGCGTCCACGAAGGTGCCATCACCCTGGTTGTGGAAGAGGAAGTTGGGCCCATTCTCGTTGTCACAGAAGATGTCTGAGGCACTGCTGCTGAGGATGGGACCCACGCTGACACCCCGGCCCCCTAGGAGAGGACAGCGACCCACAGTGAGTGGCAGAAGCAAAGCCTGAGGCCTGCGAGCAGGACAGGCGGGCCTCGGAGGCCTTTGAGAAGCCGTGATGGTGCGGCCTCCGAACAGCTTGGGGACGGGGAGGGTCTGACCTTCTGGATGCTTCTCTGCGCCCTGGGCTCGAAGTCCTGTCAACTTGTGTGGAAGGAGGACAACGCAAGGAAGGATGAGGCAAGGAAGGGGCAAGACAGAGTCACTTTGTGTCCAAGCCATGATCCCATGACCTATGGCACACAGAGGCCACCCCACAGATCCCGCCCTTCCCTTGGGGGGCGGCCTCACAACGGTTCCCCAGCCCAGATCTACCCGCCACACTCTGATCAGGTCACAGGTTCTCTGAGAACCCCCACTCCCACCCCGAGTCGTCCATACGCTGGTCAAGACCCCGGGTGAGCTCCTGGCCCTAAGAACACAGGGGACGAGGTTCCGGCTCAGGCTACAGGACGCTCTCGGGACTTTGCTTGATACAGTAAGCAACCCGGAACAACCCGAGACTCCGACAGCGACGCTGAATGGACTCAGCTGCGCCCTAGGACGGACCATTCTGCAGCCGCTGAAAAGACTGCACGGATCCATATGTATCGACTTGGAAGAGGGCCTGCGACATACTGTTAAGTGGGAAAGCAATCCACCAAGTGATGGTACTGTGTCATCTTAGTTTTATTAAAAAAAAAAAAGGGAACTACATGACATTTCTGGGCGTGTTTGGGGGGACGAGGGGAAGGCCGCTCCCTGTGCGTTAACCCCGGGCGGATGCGGTGGGATTCGGGGAGGAGAGGAGAGACAGGAGTTCGCCTTTTTTGGGCACGGCTTTGTGTCATTTAGCTTGTTGCAACAGAATCGCTTCTGCAGTTGGAAAGGAAAAAATCCAGTAACTGCATACTTTTTAAAAAAGGAAGAAGTCAAGCCAGCTCTACGTTGGGGTTTGATGTCTCCAGGGTCAAATTTGAGCTCCCTGTGTCAACAAGTCCGATATGGAGACATCTTGAACAAACAGCCCCAACGACTGGGTTTCTAATGTCCCCAGTCCCTGGGGACACTGGGCGGAAGACGGTCTGCCCAGGACAGGACATGGATTCTAGTCCCCCCGCGGCTGTTTACACGCGGTGTGACCTCGGGCAATCTATGGTACCCGTTGAGCCTCAGTTCCCTCAACTGTAAAACGGGGGTAACGTGACCTGCCTTTTCTATTTTAGAATTTTTTTGAGGATCAGGTGAGGTGAGACACAGGGAAGGGCTTTGTGAACCCTCTGCCTTGGTACTCGGCGTCAGGTCAGGTCCGCGGGCCCGCCACAGGGGTGCAGCCTTGTTAGAAAGGCAGAATCCCGGCTGCCCTCCCCCGCTCCCCCACCCCGCCAGTCAGGACCTCCATTCTGGCAGGACCCCTGGGTGCTAGGCACACAGTAAAGTTTGAAAGGTGTGGCTCTAACGGGCTATTCGGTACAATAAGAATAGTTATTAGAGAACTCAGAAGAACTCACTGTTGTTATTTGTTCGATAAGCAGGACTCGGGCAGACCTGAGTGATGTTGCGCCCCCACCCCCCACCTGCCGGCCTGGCTCTGGCTGGGGAAGAGCGTTCCATAAAGTGGGCTAATGTGGGATGGGGGTTCTCTTGGTCCCCAGACTCCTCCTGCCCCCTGGGGAGAGGTCCCTGGAGGAAATCATGGGGCCTTTCTCACCTGGGCAACGCAGCCCGCCTACCAGATGGGGAGTTGGGGGCCAGGAGGAGGGGGCAGGTTCACCGGCGGTGCCACTCTCCGTGCTCTCAAGGTTGAGATCCAGATGAGCGTGCTCTGAGCCCTGTGCCCCCCGTATTCCTCCCAGGTAATCTAATTAGCTCTCCACGAGATCCCAAGCCTCCTGAAAACGGAGTCACTAAACCCACAGTAATCCTGGGAGCAACATCTAAGATGTGGCGTGCAGTTTTCTTTAGGAGAGCCAGAGTGTGGGGCGGGGCGGCCTTCACTGCCTTCCCTGAGGCCAGCAGGAGTGCTGCCGGGCTGTAACCTGGGCCCCACGTCCCCATTCCGAGAGCAGCCCGGGAGTGGCTGCTGACAGCTGTTCCCTGCCCCCATCCCTCCAGATTCCAGTCCAGGGACTAAACCCCGGGCCTTGCCTGGCCCCCGGAAATTCCAGGTGGGGCTCTGGGACTTGCCACCGTGCAGCTCCATGCTTCCTCCCCACTCCGGTGTCCTCCAGCTTCCTCTCTGCCTCTGGCTCTCAAGCCGTGACACATTCTCTTCATTTTCTACCAAGCAGGTTATTTCCCTCTTGGACAAATTTCTAAATCTTTCTAATTAACTAATTGGGTTGGGTTGAAGCCTTGTACCATTGGTAACCTGTAATTATTAGAAAATTGCCATGGTAACCACACTACTAATTAGTAACAATTTATTGCCATGGCAACCGGACCATAACAGAGACGTTACCCACAACTCCTTCTTGGCAAGTTCGCCACGCAGTTGGGGAGCAGGTGATCCACAGTCAGGGAGCCGGCCTCTTGGGCAGTGGCCCCGGCAGCCTCAGATGGAGAGCCCAGTTCGGCGCTGAGGCAGGGCTGCCGGCTGTGCCCCTCGCTGTGCTGCGGAGGGAACTCTGCTCCCAGGTGGAGCATGTAAATCTCCAGACCAGTAACATCCGTCCACCCTGCGGGTCCCGACAGAGGCCCCGACGTTCTCCCCTCCCCCGACTCTCTCCCTCCTGAGGTTGAGCCCGTGCCTCCCGGGGCCACCCGAGGGGCAGTGAGGAACAACTTGATTTTTGCCTCCGAGGACAATGTCCCAGTAGGGAGTTAGGTTCTACTTTACATCAATTCCGTCTCCTGTGTCTGCGGTGGGCCCATCCCCTGGGGATGGGAAAGACGCGGGATCGGAAAGTGCGCGTGTGACCTTGGGCACATCACCGGACCTTTCTGGGCCTCTGCTCACCGCTCATGGGGCTGAGAGTAACAACTGCTTCTTCTCATAAGCTGTCATAAATATTAAGCGAGATGGTTTTCGAAAGGTACTTTGGAAAATGTCAGCTGTCACACAGTCATTAGGTGGGACGATTCCCCACCTGCTAGGTGAATAAAATCCCCTTGTTTCCCCAGCACTTTCAGGCTTCTAAGGCCTCCTTGTTCTGCCATTGGGTGCAAGCGCAGCTCCCGGCCAGCCAGCCGCTCCTGAAGGCTTCTCACCCGGCCGGCCGCTGAAGCTGGGTGGGAGAGGTGGAGTTACTGGGGAAAAGGCCTCCCCACTGCCCTTCTCCCCCCACCACATTCCGGTGGCCCCTCTGATTATCTGCCCAGTGGTCCTGAGCCTCACGGGGTAGCACCATTTACCCTCAAGAACTGCACCGCTAAACCCTGAACCCCTGCACTCTGGCGACGCAGACTCAAGTCGTTTGGGCACAGGCAGTCCATTTTGCTGATCGCATCTAGGGCCCCCCACCCCCAACAGGTCAGATTGCATCTGGGAGCCAGAGGGGGTGGGGCGACGGTGGGAAAGTGAGGCTGTGGCTGCGCGGAATAAGGGGGCTGTGCTCCTGGGAGCCGAGGACCCAGGCAGGAGGAGGCGGGGCTACTTGCCAAGCTAAGGAAGAGCCTTGAGGTCCTCCCTTGGCCTCCACACCTGCTCGGGCTCCGGGAACTTGAGCTGTGTGCTCTCCAGGCCCTGGGCTCCCTCTCCATGAACTGGGGAAGGGACTGAGATCTCCGAGGCGCCTTCCCACTTGCCCAGTGCGGCCTCCAGGCTGAAACTCGGGACCAGCATGGCTGGGAGGAGATTCCGGGCCCATCTGGAGCCCACACCAGTGGAGGCTTTGTGAAGCCCGTTGGCCCAAGAATCTGGATCCGTGGGATTAATCTACTGAGACCTCAATAGAAATACAATTTTTGTGGATGCCAAGGCCCGCAGGCTGCTAGAAGCATCTAAGAAATTGTAGAAGAGGAGCAAAGATGCTGGGAAACACAGGGGTGCAGGAATGGGCAGTGTGTGTGTGTGTGTGTGTGTGTGTGTGTGGGCATGTGTGTGTATGCGTGTAGGAGAAGGGAAGTGAGGGTCAGGGCAGGATGGTAACAGGGTCTTTCATCCTAAATCCCCCAAACATTCAAACATAGAATAATACTGTTGGTGCTGGTGCTGCCCCCCACGAGCCCCCGCGAGCTGTCCCGGGACCCAGTAGGGTTCCGAGTGCCCAGAGTGGAGGGTGTTAGACACGGACATTCCACTCCTCCCTCCATCCTGGCAGCCCCTCCGTGCAGGCCGCCGAGGGTGCAGTAGGTGGCAGAACGGGCAGGGGTCTGAAGACGCTCGTTCAGGAGAGGCCAGGGAAAGGGGTGGCAGGCCCAGCTCGTCTGGCCACCTGTTCTCCAGTCCCCTGTCCTAGGCATCACCCACGTCTCATCCCACTGCACCGTTTTCCAGGTGAGGAAACCAAGGCTCAAGGAGGTGCGACTGCAGCCAAGAGGCCGCCAACCGCAGTCCAGACGCACACCGGAGTGACCCCAGAGCCTGTGCTGGCCCTGGAGCGCACTCCCGAGCCTTCCTAGCTCCTAGCTTCACAAGCTCCTTTCCGGCAGAAGAGGGAGCTGGACCCCTGGTAAGGCCCGGAGTGGCCAGCCACAGGCTTGATCTTTCTTTAAAATCTCTTATTTCAGCAAAAGAAACGGTGCACCAAGATCGCATTTCTATTATAAGAGTATTTGTGTTTGTGTTGAAAGAAAAGTGATGTCCCTTCTTGTCGACCATCCAATGCATTGATGTCGCATATACTCTGGGGCACTGGGGCCCCCCTGGCAGGCCTGTGGCGGCACTCCGCGAGGGTCCCGGGCCCTGGTCAAGGGGCCTGTCCCTCCAGCCCCGCCTGTCACATCCGCTGGGCTCCCGCTGTGAGGCAGCGCCCGCCTGCCAGCCTGGGAGGCTCCGGGGCCCCCTCTGCCGCCCACAGCCACCTCCCTGGAGTGGGCTGATGGGAAGCCGCCAGAAGGCCTCAGCTGGGCTTTAGGCATCTCCTTCTCCTCCAATAATGACTTCCTATAAATCAGATCTGCCCTCCGCTTTGTTCTACACTGCTCCCAGCCAATAGCAGAAATCTCCACCCCGTATCCTAAATCCACCTTCATTTTCTTTCCACATTTCTTATAAAGATTCTTTAATTGCCACCTTGCAGCCCGGACAGATGCTCCCTCAAAAGGTGAGGCCGAAATGCAGAGCTCTTGGAGAGGGGGTGGAGGCCGGCGGGGCTGGGGAGGCAGAGTGAAGAGGGAGACCAACGGATTCCAGTGGAGAGGGGCATGAAGAAGCCCGTGACTGCCCAGGGCTGGAAGGCAGGCAGGGGGCCCTGCGGAGACCACCTCCAGGGCAGGGGTGGGCGGGCTTGCTCTAGGCTGCCCCTGTGCCCGGCATGGCGCTCTCTGCACCCAGCAGGTGCTCTGCGGACAGCCCTGGCATCTCCCTGAGCACCTCGAGGGTCCTGCCCCTGAGCCAGGCCTGTGCCAGGTCTGTCCTATGCCTCCTTTCATTCGCAGGTGAGAAGACTGAGGCCCACGCGCTTAATAAACGGCCAGTCGCTGCCTGGACAGGACAGGCGGCTGAGGCAGGACCTGTACCAGACCGAGGCACCAGATCCTGTCCTCTCAGCGGCTCTGCAAGACGGTAGTTCAGACCGAGAGTTCAAGGTGCTCAGAGGGGCTGGCAGAGGCGCCCAAGGTCACTCAGGGCTGCAGAGGCCAGTGCAGACCTCTTGGTCCTTACCTTCCCTCTCCTTGGGTTCCATGCCGGGCCCTCTGCCACACGGACAACTAATTCCCTTGCACCCTTCAGGCTCTGAGGGGCCGCAGGCATCTGGGAAAGTCGGGGCTTGGAATTCTCCTGGGATCAGGAACCATGGGGGAGTGGGCTTCCCTCCACTCAACTCAGCACCGGCCTCCTCACCACCGTGACCGCCGGCCGCCCTCCTGTCCCCTGAGAGCGGGCACACTGGCCGCTAGATGGCGCTGTGACCTAGCGGAGCGGCGGCCGCCAGCGGACTCGCCGGAGTCTGGAGAGAAGGCCTCCCCTCCCCCGCGGGAGAGCCGCCGGGTGGTTGCGGACAGCGCCCCTGGCCGCCGGCCCACCGCTAGCCCAGGCCTCCCCCTGCTGCCCGGCACACCCTAGGCCAAGCAGCTGCTTGAGCCACAAAAACTGGGGGTCAAAATCAAGCCCTTGAGTGCCAATCCCTGGGGCTGTGTCCCGGTGGGTGCAGGGCCTTCCTCCTTCACCAGCCCCTCCTGTATTGCGGGCTGGAGCTGGGAGGCTCTAGCCGGAGGTCAGCAGGAAGGTTGTGGCTGGTTAAGCTTCGGGGGTTGGGGCTCTGGACGTTAGTTTCTCTACAAACCTTCTGTGTGACCTTGGGCAAGTCCCTTCTCTCTGGACCTCGGTTTGCTCTTTTGTAAAACAAGAGGTTCTCCGAGGTCTGTCCAGCAGCTGGGTGCTGTGTGGCTGGGCTCGGCTCTGGGGACCTGAGGCTCCCAGACTGCACATCTAGCCATGGCTGGCATCCCCTGGGGCCTGCTCTTCACCGCCTGTGTCCCTCCCCTCCTCCAGGCCCCAGGGCCCTATCCTGGAGCTGAGGGCTAGCCGCATGCCAGAGACTCAGCAATCAGGCCGGGCTCCAGTGGCGGCCCTTACATTTGGGGTCCGTCCCTGGGGCTCAGGGGGGTGCTTTGGGCTAGTTTTCCAGCCAGATGTCCATGTGTCATTAACAAAGTGACAACAGGGGCTGCGGGGTAGAGCTGAGGGGCTTGGCGGGCAAGGAAAGGGTGGGCTGGGGAAGGCGGGCAGACACAATAGTAACTTGGTGGGCCAAATAGGTTCTTCTCAGCCAAATGGTTTTTGGAAGTCTGCAGAGCCGCTCTAACGTGTCCTCTGGGCACGCCAGCTGCCCCGGCCTGCCTGCGAGCTCCACGGAAACTGCTGTCCCTTCCTTGAGCTGCCTGGTCCTTCCAGCGCAGCCTGGCACACTTGGCTACGGCTCCCATCCCCATCCATCCCCCTCAGCTGTCTCCTCTTGGTCCCCTCCTGCCCCCTCCTCGGTTCCTGCCAGCCCTTCTGCCAGCCCAGCCAGCGTGAACAATGTCCCCTTCATGCTCAAACCCAGCCGCAACCTCCTGAATTCTTTTATTCCGTATAGAAGCCTCTCTCTCCGACCTCGCCTCCCTCCAGCTCATCATTTTCAAGTGCTTCATCTCCCCGGCCCACTCTCCTTCTCCTGCAGACCAAGGCACTTAATTGCCAAGCCAGCCCAATGCACAGAACTGGGAACTATTCAGAAAAATTGACTGTACAAATCTAGGCTGAAGCTCCTGCATGTTTATTCCTTTTCCCAGGAAAGCAGGGTTTATTACTGACACTCGGCGTTCACGGGCGGGGCTCTCGCGCGCCGGGATGGGGTTGGAGCGGAGCAAACTATTTTACTGTCTAGCCGTTTGTTCCCACAAACTTTGTCAGACAGGTCAACATCAATCTCCCCGTCTCGGCGAGGTGGAAAGTTGGCTAGAGGAAGGCATCATAAACTCAGGAGAGGCTGTGACAACCCTTTCTAGGTAGGGCTTTGCGTGCGCTACCTGCCCAGGGGCGCGGAGGCAGGGGGATGGCCCAAATGAGCCCCCAGCCAAGCATCCTTCCTGCCCCAGGATTTGGATTGGGGTGGGCTTTCCCTTTGGAAGGCTGTAGGGCAAGCTGGGATGGATAGATCGGGAAGGTCAACGGGCAAGAGGATCTCTACGTCCAAGAGACAAGACCAGCGAGAGGGAGGCCGGAGTTCACGTGAGACGTGGCTGAGCACCGCTCCGGTTCCTGATTTCTGGCCCCTGGAGCAGGAGCCGGACTGCTCTGCAATCAGCAGTCTATTGGCAGTTTATCAGAGTTTAGTCAGCAGCCGGGCTCGAATTAGAAAAACAGCCTTCCCTAGAAAGATCTCCTTGTCAGAGATTCTGACAATAGGTCCCCCTTCCAGAGAGATTGGGGCAGGGGAGGGCATGGCTTCAAAAAAAAGGGGGGCTGGAGAGGTTTTGGAACAAGAACACAATTCTTTGAGCTCAGTTATCCGAGACGGGGCCCAGCCGAAGCTTAGGGATTTAGCACTCAGTTCCTGGCCGCTTATGTATAAGTAAATAATTTCATCTGCTCTTTGGCAATAAAAAACGCTTTAAACCTCAGTCTTTGTGATTTGTCAGTTTTCTCCTACAGAACCTGTTCGCCCATCATTTGGGCTACAGCCAGGGATGGGGCAAGAGGTTCCGGGGGAGGATGTTACAGTGTTCTCATCCTATGTCCCACGGCCCCCACGGGGTCCCCCAAAGCCCACGCCTGCCAGACAGCTCACCAACCGTTGGAGAGGCAGTGTTGGAGGAGCCGCCTGGGGGTGGGGGGTGGGATGGAAGAAAAGCCTTCATGCTCCCGGCCCCGGGACACAAGCCCACCCTTTCCCGTGGTTGCCCATGAACTAGACTCAGCCTTGCAGGGCCCAGCCCCCAGTCCCAGGCCTCCCGCCCTTCCAACTCACAGTACCCTGGCCCGCCACCCGGCGTCAGTCTGCCCACCTGTGTATTTGCTGACCCCTGCCTCAGCAGCCACATCTCTGAGCGCCAGAATGCCCTGGGAGAGGTCACTGGCCTCGGGGTCCATTTCGATGAGGGCGTCAGGGCCCACGTTGCCGTAGGCATAATTGGCGATGTAGATAGAGTAGCGTCCGGAGCCCTGGGGAGGAAGGGGAGGAGGGTGGGTGAGCAGGCCCATCTGGGCTCGTCGTGGTCGCTTTCCCAGAAATCGGCTCTCCCCCTCCTCGCGTAGGACCACAGGTCTCTCGTGGGTCAGCCTCCTCTCCCTGGGCGTGATGTGCAGGGCCTTGCGGGGCCCAACCCCAGAATCGCTTTTCCCCGAGGCTGCAGGCTGCACCCCCCCCCTCCCCGGAGTCCTACAACAAAGCAGCCCCGCTTCTCCTTCTATCCTGTTCCAGAAGAACACATCCCTCCCTCTCCCCCACAACCACCTTTTTATAGACAATTTTCTAATGTGCCTCTCTCCAGCTGAGCTCTCTCCAGCTGCCAGCCAGGGTAGCTGCTCAATAAATATTTGCTGATTGATTGATCTACCAATTCCCATTATTCTCAGTCTCTCTCTCTCTCTCCCATTCAAGCTCACTCCAGCCAAGATGACAAGCAAATTCCAGAGTCCTCTCCCTCCCCACCTCCCACCCTGGATTTCCTCATTCTGCTATGCCTATTTCGGTGGCCTCGGAGGCTTGGATATGCAGCGGGCCCCCTTCCAGTCCCTCTGTTTTCCCATATTACCAGAAAGAAATAGTGTACTGCTTCTGCCTTTGTAACACTATCTCAAATATTGTTTTCCTTTGCACCCAGGAGAAGCCCTGGGCAGCAGCTGCTGGTCGCTACCGTCCTTGTCCACTCTGGTCCGAAACCCTGCTGACGAACGGTGCTTTTCTGCCAGTCGTTAGCACCGTGTCATTTCTTCAATAGACGCGTCCCCCCCCCAGAGAGCCACCTGTTTTCTGCATTCAAACAGTTTTCCAGCTTTCCTCTCATCCTTCTCATCATTTCCCTCCAATTCATCAGATAGTAGATATTTCTTGAGCTCCAACTACCTGCAACGCACTCTGCTCCAAATGTCCCTAAGACAACGTCTTCGTTCCCCAGTTGCTTGGCGCCTCCTTTAAAAGCAAGCTAGAAACGCCAAACAACCTGAGGGAAACAGCTGAGTTCCAGGTCACTCTCTCTTCTTGGCCCCTGGTCCGCATGGCTGGCTTCGAGTTCCTTCCTGAACCCCCATGCCACCTCGCCACCTAACCAATCCCCGGCTTCATCCCTTCCGTTGGGAACGTTTTCTTTGGGGGGGCTGACGAAGAGCTACAGAGTCTGACTGACGGGTGGGTGAGGCCAACCTTGAAGGGGTCACGGTCTCCTGAAGGACGCAGACACGGCAACAATAATACAATGAAATATAGGGCTCAGAGAATACGTAAGTTAACTATCCTGGAAATAAAATTTTTAAAAATGTGAACTAGCCTGGAATTGAAGAGAGCCTACGTCCAGCATTTGCTGGTGTACAGAAGAGGGGCTCCCAGAGGAAGGAACACTGAGCCGGCGGAGCTCAGAAGAGGTTTTCTAAGAGGAGGCTCAGCCAGGTGAAATGTAGAGGAAAGAACCTTCCAGGTAGAGATGACACAGAGAATGATGTATGTAGGGAAACCACAAGCGGTTCGTTCAGTGTTGCCGGAATAGGAAATGCAAGAAAGGGCGTGTCAGGGGCTGGAGCTGGAGAAGAAGCAAAGATGTTCCCTAAAGACGTCGACGCCCCCTCGGCTTCGGTTATCTGAGGCTCCATCCTGCCGCCGGGAGACCCCGGAGACCGCTTTCCGAGCCTTGTTGCTCAGCAGCACTGGGGTCATCGGGGAGCAGGTCAGAACCACAGACTCTCAGTGACCTGTCCCCTCTGCCAGACCCGCTGAAGCAGACTCTGCATTTTCACAGACGCCCCCACCCCCCCACCCCCCCGCGACGTGATCTGTGCGCAAAACCAAAGTGTGATGCAGGCTCCGCACCGTGACTAGGGGAGACCTCTGAGAGGCGCCTGCCTGGGGCAGGAGCTCGGCGTATGAGCCTGGAATGATCGGATGAAGACCGAATGAATGGGGCCAAAGGGGAACGTGAGCCACCCCCGGGCCCACGCCTGACCCTACCAGCTGTTAGCAATCCCCGCCACAAACGGGCAATTAAGCCCAAATGAACTGAAAGGCACTCGGCTGGAAATTAGGGTGTTTATAAAATTCCATTATACCTAGTTCCTTTCTGCACTGTATGGGGATGATAAAAGTTGACAAACACAGATGTGTGACGGTGGCAGGGGCCGCAGGAATTTGCCGCGGGGCCTTGACGACGGTCACTCTGCGACAGTGAGGGGGCTACAGAGATGAGCCCGGGAGAGGCTCCCCAGGACAGTGGGCTCCCCCTTCAGCCTCCATCAGAATCACCTGGAGCTCTTGTTCAGCCGTAGAGGCCGGCCCTCATCCCCGGGGTTTCCGATTTGGGAGCTCTGGGGCGGGGCCCGAGAGTTTGCATTTCGAGCAAATTCCCAGGTGAAGCCGATGCTGTGGAGTCAGGAACCACACCTGGAGAGCCAGGCCTAGGGATATTAGCCTGGTCCCAGGCCAGGCTCTGCCCCTCCGTGGCTTTGTCCTTGCGCAGTTTCCTCACCCCCCTTTGGCTACATCTCCTCGTGTGTTAAAGGGGAATCGTATTCCCCCTGCTTCCTGGCAGGGTTGTTGAGAAGATGAAATGAGACAACATGTGAAAGGTCTCCAAAAGATAAAAATGCTATATAAACATGAGGTATAATCATTATCGATCGGGGAACGCTTCTTGTAAGAGATCAGCTTTGAGCCGGATCCAGGAAGGTGGGTGAGTGATGAGGCGGCTGCAGACAAAGGGCAGGAGAGGGCAGTGCCAGGTTTGGGGCCGAGACGGGTCAGGGTGGCTGGGGAGAGGACGGGAAGGGCACGTGGTAGGGTTGAGAGCTTTCCCTGGGGGACGGACGGCTCTCCCACCACCCCTGAGTCACTCACAGGGCTCGCTCAAACCCAGACTTCTGCCCCCTCCCCCACCCCCGTGGGTTCAGACCCAGTAGGTCTGGAGGGGGGAGTGTAGGTCGGGTTGGAGAATCTGCATTTCCAACAATGTTGCTGGTGCTGCCGATCCAGATCCAGAGCCCACACGCTGGGAACATAAAAGGTGCTGGGGTCAGGGGTGGGGCGGGCTGTGGGGCTGCGGAAGGAGTAGGGTGACCACTATAACAGTGCCTGTGGTTAGAAATCGGTGACTGGTTCACCCAGGGGCAGGGTAGCCATGGCCAGAAAGGCGTCTGATTCGTTCTCAGGCAGGGAGGGCTCAATTCCTGGCTTTGCCTGCCATTTAACTGCGTGACCAAGGTCAAGTTGCTTAATTGCTGGAAGCTTTAGTTTCCAGATCTGTAAAATGGGGATAATGACTGCAGGCACCTTGTAAGCCTATCGTGAAGAATCAGTAAACAATGCGAATATAGCCCCGAGCACAGGGCTTGGCCTGCTGCTTGCTCATTAAGGTTACCTGTCATTAGTGTTTAGATTGCTTCTATGTTTCCTACCCTGCACGGCATTCCAGAGTGCCGGTGACCTGGCCCTACTCCTCCCCTCCAGTTCTCAGGCCCCAGGGATTGCCAGGGGCCAGTGGTGGCTGGACCCAGAAAGGAGCCCCTCTTCTGGTGCCAGACCGACTGTAGGGTTTTTTTCTAGTTCCCTGAGTGCCTGCCTACTGAGCTGCGAGCTGCGTGCCCAAGTGTTTTGGTTCTTTTTTTTTTTTTTTTTTGCATTTCACATGGTGCCTTTGTCCTGTGGTTAAACGCCTTGGGCGTGCAGATGACCTCGTTAGGACAAAGGGTGCATCTCTTTGTGATTAACCTTCAGGCCCTGCCCCCAGCTCAGAGATGATTCCTTCCTTGGCCAAGTGTGGGAAGCCTTGGTTCCGCAGGAGCGCAGCAGGAAGCAGGCGCCTGAGAAGAGGCTCCCGGCGGTGGCCAGGCCTGGCACCCTCCAGACCCTTCTCAAGCTTTTGGGGTTGCTCACAGAGCCACTGCCACCTCCTTCCCTCCCACCAGGCAGGAGTCCAGGTGGCAAAGATTCAGGTCAGGGCTAAATGTGGCTTCACAGCCCAGCTTGGCTTCTCTTCCCAGCACCAGCTTGTTAAGAAATAAATATTTATACCTGGCACCTGCCTTCCCCCAGGCCTGGAGGCCCCTGCTGTGAAGATTCACACTGAATCCCCAATCCCCTAGGTGCCATCTCCATCCTGAAAAGAGCCTGGCCCCTTACCCCTGCCCCCCGAATGGAAGCTAGGTAGCAGCTGGGTCCCTGATTTACTGATGACTGTCTCTAAAGCCAAGGAGAGGGCAGCAGGGGAGCAGGTGACAGGAGGGATAAATCACCTCCATGGCAAGCCTTGGCTCTGGCTGGGGCGGCTGGGATGCAAGCCCGGGCTGGGGCCACCCCACGGGGCAGGTGGCTGGCTGCTCCTGCCCTCCCCTTTGGCCTTTCCTCCCTACTTGCTTTGCGTTGGCACCTGCAGTGGGCGGACCTAGCAGGCACACAAGCAGTCACAGACCTTCCGATTAACCAGAGTACTTGGCTATTCGGGCCACCCTCCACTCACCCACTCATGAACCTCTTTGTCATTCCTTCATCGTTCCACAAATATTTTTAGCGAGAGCCCTATGGCTCAATGCCTGGCACACAGTAAGCGCTTAATAAATATTGGCTGAACGAGCACGAGGTTTCGAGCTAGAAGAGTCTGACCCACGTCCTAGTCACATCACCAATCTAGTGGGGTCCTCAGGCCAGTCACTGCCCAAGCTGGGCCCTGGTGCCCTCCTGTGCCCAATGGATGTGGAAATGACAGCCCCTGACCGGTTTCCTTGCTGGTCGCTGGGAGAGCCCCCAGGGAGAAAGGATGTGCAAGCAGATGGTAATTCACCTCGCTAGTCTTGTTAGTCTTCAGCACCTGCTACGCGCAAGGCACTGTGGGGGCTGCCAGGCCGGGGCAGCTCTGGGCTCTGGCCTGGACAGCCTCGCTCTGTCAGGGCATGTCGGCTCCCCTTCGGGCTCTCACATTGCTGTGTGCCCCCTCTTCTCCCCAGACCACTCCCGTGCACCCCTGAACTCACCGTCCTGTCCACGCAGGCCACGGAGCGCCCGGCGAAGAGGCTGGCCACACCGCGGGCCACGTTGACCTCGTCACTGAGGACGTCTTCCCAGCGGTTGTTGCGGAACTTGAACAGCTTGTCCGTGTACGTGGCCACCCCTGGAGAGAAGAGGAAGGGAGGCTGGTGGATGGTGTGCCAGTGTGCAGGTAGGTTTTGGGGCACCGGCCACAGGTGGTTGGGGCCACAGGTGGACAGTCATCTGTGGCAAGGTGAGCGCTCCCCGCCACAAGCAGGTGAGGCTCTGTCTGGGGGCGCCCAGGTGTTTTCGGTTGAGAGAAGAGATTGGCTTATGAAAATGGCCAAGCCAGACCTCAGGAACCACAGAAGAAATGCTACCGCTGCTGTGTGTCTGAGATGACCTTCAACAGCTGGGTTTCACATCTGGCACCGTGCTCCTGCCTTGTACAGGAGATCTGAGCTTGCTAATATTGCGGCACCCAGACCCCACCCAGGACGTCTCTTTCTCCAGGACCTCCTCCTGCATTCTCTGTTGGATCGCAGGGCCTCGTTTGGGTCTGAGAAGAAACGATCCTGGTTGGAGGCTGGGGCTCTAAGTCCAGATCTAGGAAGGGGCTGGAAGTGAAGCTCTGATGGACGTGTCCCCCACCCCCAGGGGAACCTGATGGCAGTAGGGTCAGCGCCCAGGTGGGGTGAAGAGGGTGACCGGCCCTGGGAGGCCCTCGGGGGCAGGGGTCTCCACCCCTTTCAGAATTGGATGGAGGCTGAGGATGGCCAGCTCAGGGAGTTGTGTGCATGGGCACCACGCAACATGCCACATGTAACTGCGGGGGCTCTGTGGCCTCCCAGAGCATGTTCACGGCCAAGGTTTATTTTGGGGAAGTACAAAGAGCTTCTGGTGACCAGAGTCTCAAATCCTTGTAAGACCACTTAGAGCTCTCTGCTCTGCCATCACCCCAGTTGATTTCTTGTTCATGTGAGCCCCAGAGCATTGGTATTTTAGGGGGGATCATGCTCCATGCTCAAGAGCTGGCATAGGAGACACAGGAGAGACAGCAGAGGAGCAGCTGTAGGAAGCTGGGAAGGTGAGCTGGGGGACGAGTGGCCCTGGGGACAGACCCCTGCACTTGACTCTCTGGCTGGCTCAGGGCGGAGGTCACGGCTTAGGCTGAAGGGAGCTGCGTGGCGCAGTGGTTAAGACCTTGGGGTTTAGAGTAAACAAGTCCCAGTCTCTGTTCTACCCCGATTCCACTTCTAGGGGCTAGTTGTTGGCTTTGGGCAAGTCGCTCAGCAGCTCTGAGCCTCAGTTTTCCCATTTGCAAATGGGAGGAGAGTAAGAGCTCCATCCAGTTTACTGCGAGGAATACAGGAGTTGATGTGCACGAAAGGCATAGCACAGCGCCCCCTGGAGGTGTGGGTATTAGCCAGAAGTGCTCATTCCCAGGTTACAGACGCGGCCTCTCCAAGGTCTTTACAGACCTGGGCTCCACACTGCAGACTTCTGGTGAGAGTCCGTGTATGAAATGAGTGGCTGAGAAGGACTGTGGGAGTGGGAGCGTGTTAGGAGAGGGCAGTTATGAAGGATCCCTCAGGGGGCTCTGCCCAGGAGAGGACAGATGGCTTTACTCTCTCAGTGGCCTCCTGTGGAAACCTCCTAAGACCACAGGGATGTGTGGGGGCTGCTGTGCGGCCCCCAGTTGGCTTCTGAGACCCCAGGGAGCTGGCCTTGGAGCAGAGCCCTCCTGCCCAGCCTGACCCTCCCAGAGGTGCAGAGCCCCGATCCGGGGGAGGGAAGGCCCTTCGTGAGCAGAGCCGGGAGGCCTGCCGGTGTTTCTGCATGGAGGCCTGGGCTCGGGCGCGCCACTGGGGTGGGCAGGGAGCTGCTGTGGCGGCGAGGGACGCCCCCTGAGGCAAACGAGGAACCAGGTCTGGACGGAAGCGCGGGTGCTGACTCCCCTTAGCTCGGAGCCTTGCTGGCTCTTTATCCTCTCCAGCCTCGGTTTCCTCATCTGGGCGTCGGGACCAGCTGTGCCTCCTCCCTCACAGGTAGCTGTGGGGATTACAGGATAAAGTGTCCCGAAGCCCCGGCCCGGGGTTGGAGTTGCCCAGGTCGGCCCACGCCATCCTAGTCCGCGGGCCGCAGCACCGACCCTGGGGGCCAGACGTATTTAGAAATTTAGATTTTGTTCTTTCACGTTGTAGAAAGGTAACACAGTGCACACACCATTTATTACATAACACCCCCGGGAGGGATGGGGCAGCACCCTGTAATTAAACACATTAATATTTCTGCAGTAAAATAGATGAATATTCACACTAAGTGGGATAAATAAAGCCTATAAATAGCTCGCGTCAGCTCAGGACAGGTTTTGCCAGCAATTCATTTTCCCACAAACTTAAAAAAAAAACAAAAAACCACCTGAGGCTTTC